>CM043710.1:21248615-21848615 GCA_023969325.1 Oryzias curvinotus
AAATCTTTATGCTCATCTTAGTGGATGGTTGCCGATAATAAAGTTGAGTCTGAATTGGTGAATTCAATTAAGAGCAGAATATCAGCTTTTCATAATTTTGTCAAACAGGAAAAAGCAGCAACCTTGTTAAAAAACAGAGCGACGGGTACATGGACAACACTACATTTTCCTACAAGTTTTAGTCATTAGTGGTCTGAACCACAAAGTTCTACATTACTGTAGTTGTTTAAAGATGCATTGTTGAGTTATTGATTTTAAATGGTTGGAAATGGTTACTACAGTATGTGCAAAGACCATACAGGGGGACAGCTCTGTGTAAAAGTAAAGGAATAAGCTTAAAAATAAACTGGGCACAGCTTGCTAGTAGTGGTTACTTCTACACTTCAGTTTTCAATTTTAGTTTACATTTAAATTTTAGCATCAATTCATGTGTTTGTTGCTCTTTTAATCCATTTCATGAGTATCTCTCTTAATGAATTTTGGTTAATTCAATACATTTTTTAAAAGTGTCAAATCTTCCATCCATTTTCTTAACCCTCTGTATCTTTTGCGGTCACGGGGCTGCTGGAGCCTATCCCAGTTCAAATCTTGTATGCTGAGAATGACTGAGACAGCAGAGCTTCTGTTACAATATAATATGTGTAATGAAATAGAAAAATGTCTGTTACAGCTTTTATAACCTGATCAGAAATGTTAAATTAGGAATAGAGAGCAGATGATGTAAATTTATGCTTCTTTATGCTCTTTTTGTAAATGTATTTAGATCCAATAATATACTGTCATAAATAGTTTAATGAATGGAATAAACATTTTCTTTGCAAAAACAATCAAAGAAATTATGCAAAACATTAGAAAGTATTGAGAAAGTAGTGGGATCCATTATGAGGGTAACACACAGGAAGGAGTCACTGTTCCAGCAGAAATAGATGACGAAAACCAAACGGGTCAAATTTGGGATGTCATTGGTGTTTGAGGGCAGTAATTGAAATCCGTTCAATCTTTTGCACCTCTCATCCCATGGGACGATTTATTTCATTCATTATTGACCCCTTGAGCACCCAGGCCCGGGGATCAATTATGGATGAGACGTATGTGAGGAAGGGGGGACTCCCAGGGTGGCGCATATATACTGAGGAGAACGTTTTAGAGGAAGCCCACTGTAAAAATGCTCATGAAACTGTGAGAAACAGTAAAACACTTTAGCAACTGGTCGACTTGAGGAAAAGCTTCTGCTGTTTCTGAGATTTTTGCAGTTACATCACTGAGTTGTTTGAGACTGTAACCACTCGGACTAAGGTAAGACACCTTCTGTGGCGAAAAAATGTTCTTTGTGAGGTTTTTCTGATTTAAAATCTGATACTTTTTAACAACACTGCTTAGGTCTTAACCCATGTAGCAGGACACAGAGAAATATAAAAATTGAATTTAAGTTTATAAATGAGGGAAATGTTTACATTTATTAGTATAATTAATACATTTGTGCTTTGTGAGGTGTTTTGATAAATATTACGATAAATTAACAGATATTATTATTATTGGTCAAAGGTTAAATCTTAAACATTTTACGGCAGACTCATTTGTGGTTTTAGGTAATGTCTCGGCTGGTTATACTGCTGGGGGTGCTTTTGTATGTGGGGGCTCAGCTATCCCAGGCTCAGCACTGGTCCCATGGTTGGTACCCCGGAGGGAAGAGGGAGCTAGACTCCTTTGAGGTTATAGGAATATCTTCTCAGTGCAGAATTGAGCCTTTCTGTCATGTTGCACCGACTTCATGCTCTTCTTTTGTACCCTCAGGTTTCAGAAGAGATGAAGCTTTGTGAGGCCGGGGAATGCAGCTACATGAGACCTCAACGGAGGAGTTTCCTTAGAAATATTGTTGTGAGTAAACAAGAAAGAAACTGTTCTCATTTGTCTGGAAACACAAATGTTTAAATTAGGCTCCCAGCAAAGTGCGTGACACATTTACTTGACACTAAAAATGATTTTAGAGGCTACCCTATGAAAAGAATTTCTCAGTGTTATGACCTCACGATACATTTGTTTCCACAGCTGGATGCGTTGGCCAGAGAGCTCCAAAAAAGGAAGTGACCCTTCACCTTTCACGCTGCTTTTCTACACTGCGACCCTCTTCCTTAGTATTTTTGTTTTGGAGTAACCCTGGGATCTTTCGTCTTTATGTTTTTGTTTTTTTAGCATTGCAATATTGTTCTGTTGCTAAAAAAAAAATGCTAAAATTCAAATGTGCCGGAATAAAGTGTCTATTTTGGATAACTTTATACTTTATCATTTTAGGATCATCTAAGCACAATGTTTCTGTCCTGTTTTTCCACTTGAGTTCATTATTTAAGTTGCTTTGGTGATTAAAAACATGGAGAAAAACATGTCTGGATAGTAGTCATTATTGTGAGTGCTACTGTCTGTTTGGGACAGATCTTAAAGAGTATTTCTCAATAACAGAGTGAGATTAAAAATATATCTTACATCTAAAAAAGTAGAGCCATGCATAAGTATACATAATTCACACAATTTACTCCAAATGAATTATTTTAAAGGGACACAAAGAGTCTTGAAAGCACCTGTCATCATTGATTTACTTTATAATATTCTGAAGACGTTTACCATTTGTATGAGTCCAACTTTTCATCACTGGAATGAGATTTCATAAACTTTTTCAGTTTTATAGGATGCTCATATTTGATTGTTAGAACAGTATTATTACTATTTTTATTAATATTATTTTTGTTTTTATTATTATTATTATTAGTAGTAGTAGTAGTTGTGTTGCTGTTGTTGTTGTAAATATCACGTATCCTTAGTTGAATTTATTTTACAAACTTTATATGAACTACAGGCCAGACAACAGGTAAAAGAAATACTACAATACTGTGCAACCGGCACATTAAAAATCAATATTTACTCTCCAGAGGTTTACATTATATTATTAAACATAGAATTGAAAAAAAAAATTTAAGCATACAGTTCCTTTAAAGATTCTTACAGGCTTCATAATTTGCATCAGTTCTATTGTTTTGTAATATTGTTTGAAGCCCAGACTTGCATTGGACTATTTGCATTTGTGAATGTGAAATTTAACAGACATAATAAACAGTTAAATGACAAATTTCCAATTAATTGTCAAATTAATTAAATTAATTAATTAGTAATTAAAAGTATAACATAACATCAACAATAGTAATTCAAATATTTAAATTCAATTTCCAAATCAGACCAACATTTCTTTGTTTACATAGAAATGATCAAATAAATCTAACTTGATTGGCAAAAACACAAAACTCTTCTATGTTTATTTCATATCTTAGCGTTTCTTTAACTATACATTTGATGTAAACTTTCAAATGAAGCTTTTCATTATTGCTATTATTATTATAAGTAATAATAATAATATACAGTGTTTATAAAGCAATAGTATTAGCCTTTTTAGCTATTTATATCTCCTATAGAAGAATACCGATAAAATACGTTGCAGCTGATTGTTGATATAGCTTTGCTGTATCCATGACGTCAGCTACTGAAACTACGCATGCGCTGCACAGAGAAGGAAAATAATGGACTCGAGTTTCGAGTGTACTCCTGCTCTGTCAGACACTTCAAATAACACTGTCAGTTCCCCAAATGCGGCTTCTGTCACAGATACTGACAGAGTAATAAACACAAAAAATGATAGTGTCCATGTAGAAGGTGAGTTGTGTTTAAAGTGTGAAATTTCAGTCGTCGCGTGCCTTACTGCGAAACGGTGTTATTAGCTTCTGAGCTAACCGGCTAGCCAACTCTTCAATTGGGGGAGCTGTTTTAGCCTCCTAGCTAGCTGAAAAGGCTATCATCAGCTGTGAGAGCCTGGTTTCAGGACTGATATGATCATTTTTGAGCTATTTATGTAAGTTCTGCACGCACGGGCTTAAGGAGGGTCATCCATACATCTTGACACCTCTGATCGCCCAAAAGGGAAATGAAACCAAGCTCATGATCATGGAATTTAGCGACGCGAGTTGAAACGACGACTGTGATGGAATCCTGTATCTATCCGGGCTTTGCCACACGGCTTCTCAGAGACTACAAATGAGAAGTGGGTTAGTCTGTTCTCACGTAAGCAATTTAGTCTAATCGAGCCACAAGTAATTGATAAACTTAATTACAGAAGAGAGGATAAAAGAAACTACTAGCTGATCCCTGATTGGGTCTGATCACTAATGAGGTTAAAAGAAAGAGGAGAAGAAAGGAAAAAAAAGACATCGAGTTAACTAACTTTTATTTTGAAATGACTCGTTTAATTAGAAACAGCCAACCGCCGCTGT
This sequence comes from Oryzias curvinotus, assembly GCA_023969325.1. NCBI lineage: Eukaryota > Metazoa > Chordata > Actinopteri > Beloniformes > Adrianichthyidae > Oryzias > Oryzias curvinotus. The sequence continues at coordinate 21,252,929 of CM043710.1, forward strand.
GGTAATCATTTGGTAAGTACAGTATTTTAAATGTATAAAAAGAAAAAAAGCACAATTCAGGCTGTGTTAGTGTTATAATTCACCATAATTACATTTGACTTCAAAACAGGGACTTAAAAATCTTAATTTGTAATCAGCAAAACCACAATAACCATGACATAAATGTCTTTTATTTGGCATCAGCTAATAAAATTTTGAATACCGGTATATTAAATATGATGTATTCCTTTTGTTTTTCTGTTGGAAAAAACAAGTAATTAAACTATTTTACTTGTTTCTCATTTTAATATAGAATCAATTATCTATAATGACATTTTAGGGTCTTGTGAGTTCAGAGAATCACATAATTTTCCTAATAATGTCAACCTTTGCATTTCACATCCATTCAAAACATTTCAACTATACATATTCAACATATAATGGTATACAGTCATGTGTCCTCTAATGGAAATATATAGAAATCTGTTGACATTTGTTATTCAAAATAACATAAAGAAGATTTTTTATTAATGGCTTATAATTTGAAATGAAGCACAACTTTTAAAAATCATTTTGATTATGAGTTTTGCAAGAGCAGGATTTTGTAATGCATTTAGTGTTTTGGTCAAGCAACTAGGGTGACAGGAGGACAATCACAGATAAGAATAAGGTTAGTTTGAGGAAGAAGATGGCTCCTAATGGGAAACAAACACGTCTCACTTGAAGAATAGCAGAATAAGGCGAAATAAAAGGTTTTCCAATGTGGTAGAAGCAGCATTTAAAATGATTATAACATACTTCTATGATAGTCTTGTAGCCACAAACCGCAAGTGCAAAAAATAAGAAAAACTTTTTTTTGCCAGTGTTCCTACAAACTAATTGTACACTAACACCTCAATTTTGTTCAAAGCAATGTTTGAACACATTTACATTTAACACATTTAAGTGATAATTTAAAAGGAAAATGCGAGAAATTGCTATTCAGTCTCAGACGTTAGGTGTAGTCGGACATTATAATCTTTGTCGTGTTTTGTGTATCACATCACTTACAAACCTGTCCGTTTCTTCTCACTTTCCCGCAGGAGAAAAGAGCGACGAGCAGCTGCTGCAGGGTCTCCTCACTGACACTTACTGTCACGTGTGTTCCTCCAAGCTGTTGTTCGAGTCCCACAGACTGTCCCATTATGAGGTATGAACCTGCTTTGTTTTTTTAAGGGGTTCCAGAAGCAGAGATGTCGTCTGAGTTTTTTAAAGTAACGCTCACATTTCCTCCGACTGCAGGGAAAGAAACATGCCCAGAAGGTCAAAGTGTACCTAAAGACATTAAGAGGAGAGAAGAATGCAGAGGTCAAGGTTAGTGCTGAGTTCCAGATTATGCTTTGTACCTTTAGTGGACCATTTTTACTAAATGAAAAGGCTTGACGTTGAGGCAATGAAAGGCTGAAGGTATAGTACACTTACGATGCTATTACGGAAGAATGCATTAGATTTGATCTTTTGTTGAATTTTCTGCAACAAGAAAATGGTATTTTCTGTATATTTTCAGCCATGCTTATCTCTGTTCCTCATGTTTTTACCAGCGGACAATGCAAACTGATAAAAACCGTTTCTGTCAGCTGTGTAACATGGTGTTTAGTTCGAATGTGGTGGCAAAATCCCACTATGAAGGCAAAACTCATGCAAAAAATCTACGTAAACAAACTCTTCACCCTCCAGGCAAGTGTTGACAGATTCAAGTTGCTGTTTTTATTACTGTCATGAACCAGTTTCTTCAATTATGTTGACCAGCAAAGAGAAACTAGCCTTAACTTCATCATTTCTTGCAGACAAAAAAACTGAAGAGCTTCTTTTGCCAAATCCTGCTGGTAAGATTGAGCAGAAAGAAGCCCCAGATGTTGTCACGGAGCTTCACCTGGACCCAACAGCTGCCACAGGCAGCACAAACTCCCGCCTGAAAGACCCCGACAGGTACTGCCCGCTTTGTGCTGCGTCCTTCAACAACCCTCAGATGGCCCTGCAGCACTACAACGGACGGAAACACCAGAGAAATGTGGCAAGGCAGGAGCTTCTCAAAGAGCTGGGAGGCGATGGCCAACAAGGTACTATAGCACCCTATGAGGAAAAAAGATCAGACAGGTCGTACACTACAGGGAATAAAGATATTTGACCATATTTTCTGGAAACTTGTCTTCATTAGGAATGTTTTATCTGCATTGAGATTCCCATTTGTTTCCAGAAGAAATACTTTCACGGATCAATGTTAGACTATTTGTCCTAAGGCAAAAAATACCTACACGATGACAAGCTGATAGGTACACTGCAAAAACAGAGTCTTGAGAAAGTATTAGACCCTTGCTTCAAGAAAAAAATGTCTTATTTTCTGTTTTGCAAGGAAAATAATCTTATCAATTTGTCAAAAGCAAAATAACCTTTGTGGTTGGAATTTTTTTCTTAATGGTAAGACCATTTGTCTTTCCCCATTGGCTGATTTATTTTTGGCTTATTTAAAGAAAACGTTTCAAATTTGAAGAATTTCTGACTTATTTCCAGGGGGCCTGTTTTGGCAATGTACAATTGATGAATCCAGCGGTGTTCAGTGAGTTAAAAGCACTGCTTTGGCTGGCCATTGCAGCATTAAAACAAAGTCTAATGACAGGAAAGTATCTGATAGACTGAGTGAACCGGAAGAAAGAGAAACTCTGAGTCTCTCCTGCAGACATAAAGTCTGCCTTAAAGCAGAGAAGAAAGAATTAAATGCAAAACAAGTCATTTCGAGAGGGATGTTCAGCCAAAGAAAAGGAGCAGCATTTTTCATTTCATTTAGTAAAAATAAAGAAAAACCAGAATGTGGAAACGCTCTGGTGTCTGAAGAGATCGTTCCCAAATCAATCCAAATCTAACATCCATACGTGAATCAAATGACTCAACCTAAAAAAAACGAGCATTTTGGTGGACGGAAACCAAAACACTAAAGACATTTTAAATTAAGTGGAATTCACGCTTGTTTTTGTGCATCACCTGCTGGTGGATTTGAGCAATACTAATGTTCAGATTATAATGTGTTTGCTCTCAAAACACATCTGTCTAATTCACTTTTTTATAGTAATATAAGTAGCATTTTATAGTAAAACTCTGCATCAGGTTTGTCTATTACAGTAAAAGGATTTCTTTGTCACTAAGGTAAAACAAGGAATTAATTTTGTTTTTGCCAATCGTCCTGAAACTATAAACCAGCGTTGAGGCAAAACATCCGTCAGCCATGATGCTTTTGTCCTCTCAGAGAGCAGCTGGGTAGTAGTTTGTAATGAGGACGTGCAGCTTTCTGGCAAACCCTTTAATGTGGAGGTAAAAATGTGAAGATTTTGAGATTAAACTGGAGAAGGGAAGCCGGTAAAAAACGTGTCTGTTTTGCAGTTTTAACCTTTTCACCCTCGTCCTCCTCCAGCCAACTCCCTGATGTGTCAGATATGTGGCGTGCCGTTCGACTCTGTGGAGATGTACCAGGCTCACATGCAGGGAAACAGACACCTGACCAGGTAGGATCTGGGCGTGGCATCTGCACTCCAGACAGCAAAGCTGAAAATGTAGTTTTGCCACATCACTGCACTATATTAATAGATTTATTTCCAGTAAAAGCCATCTTAGGTCTTTTTTTTTCCGTCTCATTTAGTTGGTTTTTAAGCCTTTCAAAAAACCAGTGGAACCAAGATAGAAACGAGTAAAACTTGATTCTATTAACAGATAAAAGTAAGCTTGTCTAACAGTTATTTGGGTCTTTATAATTCTTTTGATTTCTCCTGTTTGAGCTTTTCTAGTACAGCTATGAAAGAGATGATAATAACAGCATTTAGTTAGTGAACCAACAAACTTTTTCATCTGCAACTTCAAGGAATGTTTTTCTTATGAATAACAAAGAACATTGTTCAACATTTTATCTTGATTTGGTTTTCCTTTCCATCTTTTGATCTTTAATGATTCAAATGGTGTGTGTTATGTCTTTTATTGTTCCCTTTACCTTAGTGACTCATAATGCAATTTGTTTCTTTGTTTTTAACCAGGGAGAAGAAGATTAGCGAACTATTTAAATCCCAACCAAAAGTCTACAACACATTTGCAGATGAACTTGCAGATTACATTCAGGTCCAGAAAGCCCGGGGAATCACTCCTAAGACCAGTCAAGGCCTTGCTCAAGGTGATGCAGCAACGGGGGACCAGGAGGAAGAAGCCCAGGAGGAGCCTGGGAGCTGGGAAATGTCCGGAACGATCCCTAACCCTCCTCATCCCCCTCAGTCTGGAACGTGGCATCCTGTATATCCAGGATCCTCCTGTACTCTCCATAACTCTGGATATAACGGTCCTCCTCCACTTCTCCAGTGCTCAGATCCTTCACAGTTCATCATTGGTCCCACAGAAAGTGGGCAGTACAGAAGACATTTAAGCTCCCCTTCATGCAGCATGTCATCCTCCTCCTCCTCCTCCTCATCTTCCTCCTATAGCTCTCACACAAGTGACAGTGATGATGGTGAACATGAGCTCAAAGACAGGAGGACGAGTACATCAACAAGGAAGAACGGATACATGAAAAGAAAAAATGAAGGGTCAGACAAAGATGGGAGGAGGCTGAAGCGCCAGAGGAGAGGAGGAGAGAGGAGGAGGAAGAGGAGGAGAAAAGAGCAGTCAGTAGAATCAGAGGACGAGGGGACAAGAAAAAAACAAAGAATTTCTAGTGATAAAAAACAAAAAGACAAAAAGCAGCAGAGCTTTGTCATGGAGGAAGTAAAAGATCCTCATTTACAAACTACTGAGCACGACAGACAAGCCAAACTCAAATACGGAAAAGAGAAGAAGAAAACAAAAGACAAACCGGATAGAAGGACAGAGGAGGAGAAGCTTTGGGACGACTCCATTCTGGGTTGTTGAATTGGCGAGAACTGAAATGTTGAGGAATGTCAATCATTAATTTATAAAACCTTTGTAATTTTTTGTAACTTTATTAACTTTGACAGCTCATTGGACACTATTTGGTGTTGGCTAAAGTAAATAAATCTTGTATTTTTTTAAGTTTTGTGAAACTGTCCTGAAGTCATGTGGACACAAAAAGAAAACGTTCCTGAGCTAATGTTTCCCCTTCTTTCAAAATGGTATGTAATTCCTTTCTCGGTCTGGTGGTGGCGCAGTTAGTGCTCAAGAAGCCGCTTGGACGCGCAGCAAAGCCTCTCAGATCAACCCTCATAGTCCAGCTGCTGTGAAGAACAGAGTCCTGCGAGGACCTGAGCTGAGCAGACACCAGACACGGGTCAAACCTGAGTCCATTTCAGAAGCCGTTTATGAAAATCCTTGACGTTTTTCCTTGAAGTGATCACAAATGTGGGGCATCGTGTTGCTGCTCTGCTTCCACTTTGCGCGCGTCGCTGTGGGGTTGGGATGTATTCCAAACATCACAAGAGGAGTTTTAGGTCAGACAGGTGCAAGAGTTCAAACGAGGACAGCTCTTTACAAATGTCAAGATTCATCTATAGAAACAGTTTACAGCTATTCTTAGAGCAGCAAACTGCAAATAAAATGAAAGTTTTTATAAAAGCCCTTGTATAAAAGTTATAAGTGCTCCGGTCTAGTATAGGCAGCTGTACAAAACACGCCAAGATTCAAAAGCTTCAATGTTAGATGAACTTTTTTTTTTTTCTTTTTTCAAATTGGGTAAAACTACAAAGCTGCAGCTCACGACTTCAAATTTGGATGCAGAGACCAACAAAGGCCTCGCCGCTCTGCCATGTGTGAGGAGCCGCTCTGAAGCCCCCTGAGATCTCCTGCTTTCAAAGACTCCTGTGGTCTCGCTCCTTCTCTCGCGCGGATCTGCGACCCCCGTACAGCGTTCAGCTGCCCACATCCTTTAAAACTCCTGCGAGACCTCTAGGCCTCACCTACAGAAGAACATACAGTTACTTTGAGGTTCAGTTGTGCAAACTTTCTTTTTTTTGTTTTGTAACTGTGCAAATTTGACATTTGGACTGATTATGCTGTTGGTTTTTTATAATAAGCAGCAAAATAACAGGTTGAGTATATCATAGTGCCATAAAAACAAAGCACTCTGATTTTAAATTTATCTATAAAACAATTTCATCTGAAAAAGATCTGTAGATCAAATGTTGAAGGGATTAGCACAAATCCTTTGTCCTTCTGGGGGTTTTATGGTTGCGCTGTCAATGCTGCATCAGTATTTCTTGAACATTAAAGGATTTCAGCTTTTTTCTACCATTTTTTTTAATATAGGCCCATCGTGACATGATATTTCAGCAGAATACCTTGAACGTTACTTTAGAAATGCAAAAATAAAAGGCAGGTGTTTGCATCAATGCCTGTCAGATGCATTTTCTGTACAGACCTGTCAGAAGTATCTGCTTGCCCAAAAAAAAGATAAATTAAATAGCCACTTTAAATATTTTTTCTATTTACTAATAATCTGCAGCCCCAAGCTGTTTTTTTTCTTTGTTTGGTTCTAGTGTTCTTTACTTCAGCAGTCTTTAGATGCACCTTGCAGTTGAATTCACTTAAAACCTCGTGTTTGTTCTGCTTTTTCTATTTACATTTATTTAAATGTTTACATTTTTTTTTTACAGTTATACTTAGATTTTGTTAAAGAATGTTTTTACTTTTGGTCGTTCCGGCAGTTATGGGTTTCCGTGGAAAAATCACAATCATTGCATATTTTTTATAATAAATGAATACATTTGCTCTAAAAATCTTCTTAGCCTGTTGTTCTCCTGTTTATTTTGCACTTTTGTCTCACTTTTTGGGCGCTGATATAAAACAGAAGCCAATCCACATGCAAACAGTTCATTTTCTGGAGTAATTCATAACATTTTGGGGACATATTTGCCATATTTCCAGTGGATATAAAGTGTACGCTCACATTTGCACATTGGTATTCCCATTCGATGCTCTGCAGTGAGACCTGAAGCTCAAGTAGGTCTCTGCTGAGCTCGAGGTCACACACCTGGGAATAAAGACCACAGAAATTCAAACAGTTGCTGTTTTTTCAATTTGATATGCATGTTTAAAAATCTGCACATGTGGCACATTACCATTTGTTTACAGTACAATGACTTTTTGCCTTTTTCTACTACATCTTTGGCCTTCATCCGGGACGTAAAAACTATTTGAAATTTCCGTTTGATAGATTTAAAGATGTCAAAATTGGTCAAAACTAGTTCATTTTTATGTAAGATCTGTTTTACATTTTTTGTTTTCTTTCAATCTTACATGAAAATGTTTTTTCTTTTTTCTTAAATAATACTGAGAAAATGTGCTGAATAGCTGCTAAATAGAAGTGGGCTGGATAATCACAGTGATCTGCATAAGATCGCGTTTATGAAAATGATATGACAGATTTTGAAAGATTGAAGCAAAACATGATGATGGAAAAATGTGTTTGCATTTTTTATTTATTTTATTTAATTAGTTTTCTGGTTGCAGCAAGACAGACCAGATGTATTGAATCAGTCTCTTCATCCAGATTATAAAGCTACCAACATCTAAATTCTAAAATGTTCATTTAGCTGCTTCTAGTTTATTGTTCTGATAGTTCCATGAGGTCCAGTTCTTAATACCACCTGTGCACAGTTTTTTTACCTTTAGGGACAATGAAGCCACCACTAGGCTTGGCTTTTGCACCCATCAGTTTAAGCATGAACTCATGCCCTTTGGCTGAAGGGTGGGCCAATCAGATTGGCCTCCTGCATGCTACGCTGGGGGGGTTACCTTGAAGCCTGAGATAGCAGTTCCTCCCTTCATCTCTGACAGATAGTCAGCAGGAACAGAAAGTATCAACATCTTGAAGCTCACTCTCACGTCTGCTCACACAGCTGATCTCACATTAAGCAGACAGAATGATCCCGCTGGGCCCGGTTTGGATTCTGATGACAGTGTCAGGCTGGACATTTGGTAAGATTCTGCACTTCTTTCTTCTTCTCTCATTAGGCCGCAGATGTTATGAACGCCGTTCTCTGTCTCTGGGGCCTGTAGGGTGGGATGGCGCTCTCGGTTCATGCTGATGCTGGTCTCCTGCTACTTTATGTCTTTAATTACCATTAGGTAGTAGTTTATGGTGGTAACTTAAAGCTATTTTTAAGTCCCTGACAAAAGTAAAAAAAAAACATTGTTTTTAATATAAGGACGTTTCTGTCACATGTTAGGGTTTCCCGTAACGCTGTAATATTGTTTTGACACCGATGCCACATTCAGCCTGTCACTGTTTTTATTTATTCAGAAGAAATGCACAGCAGAACATGCATCATCAGACTAACACATCAGATTGAGGTGTTCAGATTTATTCTAGCTCTATTCCTTAAATTACAAACATTGTAATTTGTGATACGCTATCGAGCATAAACCCATTTTTAATAGCTGTTGAGAAAATCACCAACACCCAACAGACCTTATCTGTCATATCAGGTCAATCCCAAATTACAGTTTTAAAGGTTTCTGTTTAATTTTCAGTAAAGGGCCTTCTGGAAAGTCGTTCCTAATAAGTGAAGCTTAGTTTTAAAGATTTAAAGACTTTTTCCTGTTAGAACGGCTTTTAAATTTCTTGTCTCAACTCTAACTTTGAATACGATTAACTGAGAACGTGAATTTCAGATGTTTTTTTAAACACCAAATGTTACACATGGTGCCATTAAGCAAAGTTTAACTAGTCTAGCCACAGAAATCAATTTAACTTTCTTTATACTTTGGATTGGATTGATCAATGGAATCCCAGTAACGCTCTGTTATTTACTTCTTTTAGGTCCAATTGAGGCCCTGCCAGGAAAAGATTTTAAAGTTCTCTACCCCCCTATCAACAGCAATGAATCTGTTGACTGTCAATGCGGGCCATCCACATGCGACTATGCCTTCTGGTTCCGCACTGTTCCTGACAGCAGCAAAGTAGAGTTCCTGGGCAGATGCAACAATGCCGATCGTGTAAGCGGCCCGTTTCAAGATAAAGGACGATTCAAGTTCAGCAGGAAGGGTCTTTCCTTTGAGCTTCGCATCATTAATGTGAGAGCAGAGGATGCAGGGATTTATTCCTGCATTTTGAGCGACAAACAGCTTACAATTGAAACGTTTCAGCCTGGAGCTCTTCTTCTGCCTGGAGGTTTGTATGATGAAAAGTCAAAACGGTGCAAAAATTATATTCATGTAATATCAACTGTGTCCGTTTGAACTGTTTTGTGTCACAGCAATCCAAGGAAATAAAGAAAGTGGATTACAGCGTACGCAGAGATTTTTGATGTCCTCCACTAAATAAAAATCTCTGCTATCAGAACTCGTTTTAATGTAGCAAACGTAGAACAAACTAAACAGCAGCGATGACTACAGGGGATAACTGTAGGAAATTCAAATCTTCTGTCTTCTGCAAATGAACTTGCCTTTTTGTATAAGACTATTGATGAAGAGCACAGAACGAGACTCAAAAACACTTGAAAGATGTGAGCCATATTTCTGGACGTGCGTTATCCAGTTTATAAATGTCTTTGAGGAAACAAAAAGAGAAAAAAATCACATTTTCTGCCGGTCAAACTTTGAGTCTTGTGCATAAATCTGCATGTCCCATTATCTGTCACGCACCTATGTGACATTTGTTTGACCCATCCCCTGGGAGAGCAGTGAGCTGCAAAAACAGCAGCGCAGAGTAACCACTTGGTGAATTAACCCTCCAATCCAACCCCTTGATGCTGAGTTTAAAGCAGATTTTAACTCACAGCCTTCCAGTTTCAGGGCGTACACTCTACCCCAAGGCCATTGAACTGGTCAAAAACAAGCCTGAACTTGAGATTTAGGTTAAAACAGCATTTTTTGTGCAAATATTTCTATTATATTTCTGCAATATTTCTATTTTCAAACCTGCTTCTGTCTTTATCTCACAGTGACCCCTCCAACATCGCCTCCAACTACAACCACTAAGAAACCAGTCAAATCTCCTTGCCTTTGCAAAAAGAAGACTTCAAATGGTATGTTATAATTCTACAGTACATTTTATGTCAAAATAAAATGATGAAAGGAGTCCAAATCACACACGGTCTAGTAATTCAGTAATTAACCTAGTTATTCGTTGTATATGATTTAGGAGTACAAGCTATCTAACATAAAAATAAGAAGTGACATGTTAAAAATAGTTTATTTTTCTATATATTTTCTGTTTGCTTCAGAAGGCTGTGACTCCCGGGTTCTTTGGCCGCTGGTTGGAGTTCTGGCGGGCTTGGCCCTGACTATTTTCTGCACTCTGTATTACTTCAGCCGTAAGTGATATCCTAACTTTACAAGCAAATTCATATGAACTCAGACAGGAAAACAAAATCACGGGAAACACCTATTTTCTTTTGTTTTTTATTTTCAAAAGTGAGCATTTCAGTTTGAAAAAGACAGTTTTTTTTTTTTTTTACCCTTTTTAACATCTGTCTAACTAATTTCAGGGCTGCCAAAAAAGTGTCAGCACCACTTTGTGAAGTAAGTGTAATATAAAATAAAATTAAAAAAGCATTATTTGTAAGACACTTTAATTCCGTTAAAGTTGCTTTACCAGGATACTTCCATTTCTGTTTCTTCTGTTTCTCTCAGGAAAAGGCTAATGTCCTAAAGCCTTTCATATTTATCAATCATTTGACTGAACGTAAGTATCTTAAATGTGCAATAAAACCTTTGTTCCATAATGAAGCTGTCAGAGATTGTTACCTGCTGATGTAGCCTCAGATGCTGATGTTCTTCAACGGAGTCATGCGCTGTTTGGATCCAGAACGAAGTGAAGATCCCCTCCGCTGACGGCAGCACATCATGTTAAATATGATGTTTACCTTTGAAGCAGCCATGTAACATGGAATTATGTTGTATATTTTCTTTGTTGAATTTTTTCGTCACTTTTTATTCAAATGGGAATGCAGATCAATGTCAATCTGTGAAATCTAAAACTTTTTAGTTTATAAAATCTTTTCAGAAATAAAGGAACTTCACATTTGAGGGTTTACAAGACCTCACTGCGGTTGATAAAACTGGTTTTCATGCTAATCTAAACATGACAAAGTTTTTGAAACGTAACTTTACAAAAACTTAGAACAATTGGACTCAAATGTTCTTTGTTTTGCATTTAGCTTTTTCTTGTATTTAACTGTGTTACAGGTATGTGTTTTATCACTCATGTATGTTAGAGAAAACGCATTGTTCTGTAAATCTGTTTAATAAAGTTGCCTAATTTTAACCAATGAAGGAGCAGTGAGGTGTTTAAAAATGTTTCATATTTTGCAGTGATAAATTCCTAAACACAGTTTCCTTTGTGACATTATGGCCCTTTGGCACCACCCAAACCATCCAAGTATAGGGCCAGGAAGGTTTCTAAGAACACAGGGGATCCGACGTAGATATCTTGGGTTCTAAGAAGTCCTCTGCTTCAAAATGTGACATGACTTGGTTTTACTGTACTCATAGAAGGGGGTGTTGTGCTTCTATCGTCAATATTGCGCTCAGCGGAAGTTGAGTAGGTGAATGACGGGGTTAGGGTTCTTCCTTTACATACATTTGATGTGTAAACATTTTGTTTCTATCAAAATAAGTCTCAAGTACATGTGAGAAAAAAAAAATTTCAATTTTATGTGTAAAATGTGGTCATTTTAAAGACATTTCGAGTTGGAATTGTGTTTCTAACACACACACATTTGGCTGCACACCTGTGTGTGTGTGGGGAGGGCTGAGTGACAGCGGCGGTGGTCCTGGTCTAATGCAGCGTGCACGGCTCTTTCCTGTGTGCTGGAGGGAAAGAAGAGAGACGGAGCCATGTTCCCCGAGATGCTATCACCTCGCTCAGCTTTGAGCTCTTCATCTCCTCTCTAAAACAAATCGACCACAATAGATCCCACAGACCCAACCGCAAGCACTTACAGGGAGACACAGAAAGAGCACTGAAAAATGAAAACGTACTTGACAGAAAAAAAAAAAGAAAGCCTGACAACCTCAGGTAAAGGGTGTTTTTGCTCATTTTATTCATGCAGAGCATTTCATTTCCTGAAATGTCCTCAAAAATACAAAACAATGTGATGAATTCTTGCAAATGGGAGTAAAGTCATTTTACATTTGAAGTCAGAATTACATCAGAGTGCCGGTTCTTCTGCTGCAACGTGCTCAAAGAAATATAGACAAAATTATCACATTAGCATGACCTTGGAGCATAAAGAAGCTTTAACATGCATCAAACCACTTTGGCTTAAAAATTACCTTCATCAGGCATCTACATGAAAGCAAAAACCGAAGAGAATTGTTTTTTTTTCAAAGTTAGAAATAAATGCAGGTGTCAAGGGGCTAAAATGTTACAACTAAATGTCTTACATTTTTCAAATCTAACATGTAAAGATGGCAGAATCTTTCATAAACTCCTATTGATTAGTAATTTAGCTTACTAATTGTTTTCAAAAGAATTTTATAAATCAAATCTGAGAAAGCATGAATATAATGCATAAAGGGTTCATCCAATTAAAAAATAAAACATTCAGTGTTTTTAAAAAACCTTTTGCAGTCGACATGGTCAAACCTAAGCCTACCGGTAAATGTTGTTGAAAGGGTTTTGTAAGACATCAATGGGGAATGTAAACATGAAAATATACATTATCCAGGCTTAAATGGATAAACAGCATTATAATAACAATGTGTTGTTAATTTCAAAAAAGTGTTTTTTACAAAGTGTTTTTGTAAATGGATGATCAGACGTCATATGACACACTCTTGGTTTAAAACGCTTTCCAGAACTTTTCCCTTTTTCTGTAAGAGAAAAGCTTTCTATAAAAGATAAAATGTCCATCCTAGACGCTAAATTCAGATATTTATACACAGACAAACAGCAAGGGGGAACGATTAGCTGTTTGATGAAAGCTGTAGGTGTTAAACGTAAGATATTCGTGTTTTTTTCTATGAGTGAAAAACTATTCAATTAGACAGAGAGAAGATAAATAAAAAAAAGTTAAAATATACAAAAATTATGTGGTGATTTTGAATTAAAGATGAGAAAATGAAAACGTTCAAGGGATAAACTTGTCTTGTGAATTCAAACTTCGACATCGACACAGTTTTAAGATCCATCATAAAAACGTTACAATCCATTGGTTAGGTAAGCACACAAAGCCATCAAAAGTATAAATAATAATTTTTTAACATGTGCAACAAAGACAGATTCAAACACTTTCAGTTGCTTTAATGTAACTTAATTGAATACCTGATCATACCCAATGGGGAACCTGAAATAAAGCACTGATCAATTTTACACACTGAAGGTGTAAAGAATTGCAATTGTTTAAATGAAGAATAAATGTTTACAAAGAACATTTCTTTAAAACTGCTTAGAAATCAACAATCAATGTATCACTATTAATGCAACTTTAAATACATTAAAAATAAAAATTGTAGAAGGAAATATTTCTCTCTTTCAAGAGTCTTGAACATCCTCACAGGAAGTCTCAGCAGAAACATGGTGAGCAGGCGTGTTCCTGTCAGCAGCTCTTTGCTTCTGTTCGATTCCCCCTTTTCTCAGCTCTCCACTTACTTCTAGGTGCCTTCAGTTCCAGAGAGACTTTGTATCCCATAATGATTATCGGTGCTGCATCACAGTGGCGTCGGGCCAACAGGCGAAAAACAGGAGAAAAATGACGAATGATGGTGATGTTCCAACACTTTGACTGAGAGTGCTGCCATTTTCAGAGTGAAAGGACGTGTCTTCTGAATGTTCTGTTTTTCTCACTGGCTTCCCCTGGTCACCCACCTCATCAACACACACACTCATGAGTTTCAGGTTGGAGACCCCCTGTGTGAGTAAGACAGGGAAGCCCATACAGGTGTGTTTGAGAGTGACTCATCCCTGAAACAGAGATGTGGAAAGGTGGAGTGGGCCTGGTGAGTGCTGCTCTGACTGGGTCTTCCCTCTGATGGAGCATCAACAGAATCCCCTGCTTACTGAAAACCGTACCAGCACCAAAGCCAACCTGGTTTCATCTCCGCTTCACAAATGAAGATCCAAACGGGTTCTATATAAGGACCATCTAAAAAATAAAAATGAACAAGAAAGAAAATCTGACCAGAGAAATTAACGAGAAACAGTATTTGTTGATTTCTCTGTTGCCTCAATTTAGTTGCCTTCTCGCCATCTCCTCCCACCCATGGAACAGATACATCGCCCCCAGAAGAGCGAAATGTCAGAACAGGCCTTACTAAAGAGGTACCTTTATTTTCCATCAAAGAACAGGAAGCATGAGGGGCTTTGAGTTGCATCAGCAGACAGCCTTCTCCTCAGTTAATCTAGTGTTTCATTTCCTACCAGAAAGTGGAAGAAAACAGGAACCAGTCCAGAACCTGTTCAATAGTTGGAGCCAGGAGCTGGTTCCTCTTCTAAACCAACTTCCTCTGGAGTTGTTTGTAAAGATTGAGGTTCCTGAGGCTTTGTTCTGAAACACAATTCTTTCTACTATTTTAATAGAAATAGCAGTGAAGTGCTTCTGGTCCTTCTTTCACTTTTGCAGGTCCAGTCATTCACTGATACCACAGTAGATGTTTTCCATCAGGTCTCTTTAAAGGGAACACCTAAGGTGTTAAGGCGAAGGTGCGGCCCACAACTCAACACATTTTTAACCGGTGTCAGCTCCTGCAGAGAACACCTGCAGCTCAGTTTGGAGGACAGATTTGGTGATACACTCCCCAAACACAGCTGTGGATCCCACTTCTGCCATCTAGAGGTTTACAGTTCACCCTGCTGCACTCTGAACTAATGCAACAAACGAAAGCTCTTTTTTGTGTGTTTTAGTCCAGCGGTCTGAACCTGACGAGCCACACGTGGCTCTTTTATCCCTTCATTGTTGCTCTTTGGCTTTGAAGAAAACAATTTCAATAAATAATAAATTTGACAGTTACATTTTGTCATTTATTTTTAGACTTCTAAACTGAGGTGATCTTACTTGAGGTGATCTTTTTTGTTTTTTAACGCTGTTAACATCACACTAAATCAAGAGGAATTGAGCACTTTCCTCCTAAATGCAGACGTGTCAGATAACTAAGCCACGATGGTAATAAGTTTGATTTATTATAGTGCTTTACCATTAGCATAAGCAAAGTTCAGAGACAAAGTTCTTGAAGTATAATTGCAAATGTACTGCAGTAGGATCCTTTTTGACACAGGATGCATTTTATTTTGAAAGAAACCTTTGCAGTCGTCAAAAGTGATATAATAGTAACATAACACAGTTCATTGTATATTTTTAAAGCTTATTTTTTTTAAATGGCTTGATGACCAAAAAAATATGAATAAATTGTATTTTTCTGAACAGTAAAGTGGAACTTTGTGGCTCTCAGTGGGTTTTGGTCTGTAAGAAACTGGACTACATGGCTTTTTTATAGGGCTAAAGGTTGCAGACCCCTGTTTTCACTAACACAACTGCAGTTCCATCTCAAAACAATTAGGACAGTAAGAAACTGGCTCCAAAAAAGAAAACACTGAGATGGAGAAAGGCCGGTCCAGAGTCTGTTTATTAATTCAAAGAGAGACTTTTCAGATACCAAGACATAGGGCCACTTTTCTAAAAGCATTTTGTAAAATACATTTTCAGATAGTAAGTATTTTTTTATTCATAACAAAAAATAAATGTTTGGGATATGTGAAGGCTAAAAACTAATAGCCCCCTTTATTGGAAAAGTAATTGTCTTCTGCATAAAATAATTATACCGTGTCAATCATTAGATTTGTAGAAATGGCTGACAGTATAGGTCAGGTTAAAGTTCCGCCATCAGCGCAAAGCTTCTGGAAACGTCTTCAGAGGAGCTATAACAGCTCCTTTTTCCACGCGCACTCGTTTCCCATCACTGTCAGCGCGCGTACTGCCACCTTTGTGTGCCAACAACTTCAGGATGAAATCGCGTTGCCTCGCCTGAAACCAGAGGCAGCGCTGCAGCTCGGGTGGGCTCCACTTCAAAACGAGGCGCAGACCACGAGCGCGCTGCAGGAGGCTCTGCAAACGCTCCGCTGCAATGATCCCATTTGACGCAACAGAGAAGAGGCTTCGCAGCTGGGGCGTGGCTTCACATCAGATCGAATGATCTCCTGGCAACATCCAAAAAACACCACGGAGACGGACTGCACAGCTGCTGTTGTCTGGAAGATTCAATCATGGACCAAAGATGGACGAAGATCCTGCTGACTCTTGTGTTCTTCCTGCGTAAGCCAGACCAAAACTTTTTTATTTGGGTATCTATATGGTCAGATCTAATTGCCTGTCTTTCAAACTTGGACTAATGTCTGTTCTTTCCATGTAGAAGTCACCTCAGGTGCTGACAGGACAATTAAAGAAGGATCCAATGTAGAATTTAAGTGTCAGATTTCAGAGGGGACCGTGGTCTTCTGGTTCAGAATGCTGGATGATTCCAATATGGAGTTTATCGCATCCTTCAGCAACACTGGCATGGAAAAGAAGTTTGAACCGCAATACAAACAACTCTTCAGTCACGAGAAGAAAGATAAATTTATTCTGACTCTGAAGTCCTTCAGCGCTCTGCGCGACAGTGGCGCATACGTCTGCGCCAGTCTTGTTAAAGGAAACATGCTACAATTTGGAGAAATCGAGCGCGTGCATGGAGGTAATTTTCGGGTCCATAACGTCGGTGTTAAGGTTTTTGTGAAACGAAATAACCATGTCCTGTTTTTGTAAAGAAAAAAAGCTGGAAACAACAAAAGCTCCGTCGATGATCGTCACCCATCCATCAATAACTGTGTCCACACATGCATCCACCAGGAGCTGCGCCTGCTCGCACACGCCGGCTGCAGGTGTCAGGATTTATCACCATTTTTTTTTTAAAGAAGAAAAACTCAGGAAAAAACAGACAGAAAATATCGTTTTTAATTATTTTGCAGAGAAAACAAAACTACTCTTGCCTTGTGATCCATTTATACTGGGCTCTCTAGCCGGAGGCTGTGGCCTTCTTCTTCTGCTTCTCCTCATCATCACGATGTACTGCAATCGTACGTTCAGAAAGCACAACATTCTTCACACACTCGAACGTTTTAAACAATCTTATAAATGTGACATTTATAAGAATGTTTTTCTCCACAGGGTTGAGGACACGAAGATGCCCACACCATTACAAAAGAAAGTAAGACGTATTTTTTTAATAAATTACTTTATTATTTCGTTTTTTATGTTGTAAAAAGTCTTAAAACGGCAAATAACTTATATGATGGTTCCGTTATTAATTTGGATTAAATCTTGAATGTTAAAATCACATCATATACATTTAAGTTGTATTATTCCAATGTAAACAAAATATATTTTCATTAATATTTTTACTTTATAAATTTTTTCTGTATTGAACTTTACAAAAACACAACTGCTACATATTTCTCTACCACCAAACCATTTGTCACAATAGTTAAAAACTCAAAATCATATAATTTTTCATTTTAAAAAATACAATAAAATGTAATGTGTAGCTTTTGAAACCACAAATTACATTTAAATCTTGCTTAAAATATAAAGCTGTCACTCCATGTGGGTGTTGTTTCTTTTTTACATCTATATTTCTTAAAAATTCCAAATTCAAATAATAAATATTGTTCCTTTTTTTCTGTTTGTTTTAAATGTTTTTGCAGGCCAAGGGTTTTGGCTCCTGAAAAGCAAATGATGACCAACGCACGCATCTGATTGAAGAGTTGCCATTTTACTGCTGAAACCGTCTTTTGAACTTTAAACTAAAAAGATTTTTTAATGATCTTAATCTTAATCTTTAAAGTGTAATTTACATTGTGGCAAAAGCAATTTTGTACTTTTTTTCTCTTGAGTTTGATGACGAATAACACTGTGTTGCAAAACCTCCAATTGACATTTGCTTTTATCAGCTCTTTTGCTTTGAAATTGATGACACAATCATTATACGAAACCAAAAATAATATACTGTTTTTAGGTTAATTCATACTGTAAATAGCATTTTTTTTAAACCTGTTCCATTTTTTACATTTTTACATAATTTTTACTCTTTCTGCGTAAACCTCTTCTTACATCCAAAACTATTTCTAAATTTACTGTATTGATGCTTTCTAAAGATGGAAAGTTCTTTTTTTATTTAAAAGTTATAATGCACCTTTAAACCAAGAGGAAAATACAGATAAATAATGCCCATTTAAACATTTTACATGTGTACATATTTTCTTTGTCTTGCAGTTTCAAAAACTGTATTTAAATAAAGAGATTAATACAACAGATAATTCACTCGAGATGTTTTCTGATGTAGTGAGTTGTGATGTCCTTTATTAGTTTGTATCTTTTGCACATATAATAATAATCTGTTGCTTACCCATCAGTCACAATAAGGTTTTTGGAACAAAACTGTATTTGATAAACAGACATTTGTTTAAACATTTGTCAAAAGGAAGTGGGTTGCTTCAACCGTAAGCCGAGTGGGAAACCACGCATCAGTACTTGAAGAACAATTTTTTTTATTCTTATTTCAACACACAAACACTTACATTTCCCTTGCACCTTAAAGATTTGCCAATTATCTTGAAGCTTACAGTTAATTTTTTCTCCACTAAAGTGTTTCTTAATATTAAGCACACAAATAAAGCTGCAGATTTTACAGTGTTGTGATCTGCAAAACTGTAAACAGAGGCAGTTTACAATGCCTGTAGAAAAAAAAATCTCGATTTTACAAAGTGCACTTGCTGAGTGTTTCTCTGTAAGGCTTCACAGATACAACAGACCCTTCCTTGGACAGATGTTTTTCTTTGGACAGCAGGAGAACGAATCCCGGAGATTCTCCACATGAAATAATAGCTTTGTTCAAAACATATATGCAAACTCTGCTGTACATTAGTCTCTCATCGACATCTGAGCACAACATTAAGATTGCACAAACATTCCGACACAAGACACACACTCACACACACACTCCATACTGCTCCCACACGTGCTGACAGCCCCCCCTCCCATACACCACAACCCCACCGTGCTGACATAACCGGTGTGTTGTCATATTAGTGTGTCACTTAAGATTGCCATCTGAGATGCAAGATTTGCAGCTCGAGAATTATATTTGTTTTAAACTCCCACCTTTCAACACAATTTGTTCTTTCGTCACTCATCTTTTCTGCCTTGGCTGTTGTGAAAGACCTAAAATCTCATATGAACTCGAAAATGCCTGAACTTTGTGATAGAAAAACTAAGGTGGCACCTACAAATGTGTTGGAGAACCCAAGTACATTCACGACAGCTTAGAAAATAGAATTACTATGCAAAAAGCAGCTCCCCCAATGATGTGCCCTCTGTGCCCTGGAGGACAGACCACTCCCCCAATCTGTGAAGCATAAGATGTATTTGGAGATCAATCAACAGAGAAAAACATTTCTCAAATTCAATAAAATGAAATAAAGAGTGAATCTTACCAGGTGAACTAACTCTTGCCTTCCTTTTTTGTGGCCACAACATCTGAGGTGAGCTGAGCTGAAAGCAGGTCAGTGGCAAACGCCTCTGCTTCAGCTTGCGTCTGAGAGAAAAAGTTTACGAGAATGTATAAAAAAACCCCACAAAAAGCAGCAACTGAGTAGAAGCAAAGCATGTCAGAGTGTGGAGGTTTCGCTGATGAAAGAAGCAGTTTCAGCCAAGGTAAAGAAAGACTATTTACTCGTGCATATTTAAACTAATTTTAGCTTGTCATGCAGCGAGCACTTTGCTTACTTTAGACTTTGACTTGCTTTTAGTCTTTGACTTGTTCTTACTCTGCAATAAAGTGGACAAACTTTTTAGCTGCTCTGGAAAGTGACGAGTTCTCCTTCAGTAGTTTCCAGAGAACCATCTGCAGGGGGCGCCATGTAACAATACATGTAGAGCAGGATATCCTGCTACCCCTTTTGTCACATACTTAATCCTGAACAAGTTCAGTAACAGGAGGAACTTCAATTCCCGTCATTCCTGGATCATCTTTTTACCTTCAGCTGCTCCGTTTTAGTTTTGGCCTGGAGTCCTTCTGGCAGCAGCGTACCGGCCAAAGAGTCCAGAGTGCCACCAGCCATTGGCTAGAGGGGGAGAAAAACAAACAAACGACAATAAATAAATAAATAATATAACTGGTAAATATAGAGTTATTCTCTAAAAAGAAGCAGCATTATTTTTCCCGAGCTACCTTCAGGGGCTCTGAGTGCAGCTCAGGGGGCTCCAGCTTTGTCGTGGTTGAAGGAAGTGGTGCAGGAGGCTGGGCGGGACCAGAAAAGTCCGCAGAAAGGAAGTCCTCCACTGTTTTGTCATCCACAGAATTCTACAAGTCAAAAAAATGAACATCTGTCTAAATATATACAGCCTCTCTGTAATATTTGCATCATTTTTGTAGATTGTAATACACGTTTTCCATCTTTAGGTATGGTAGCTGCACCTGTGCCGTTTGCATTGAAACAAATATAAAACAATAAAGATAAATGTAGAACACAAGAGAAATAGGCATTTATTCATAGACGTTCAGTTTAACATCTGGAGCAGCAGAGAAAACAGATCAAGAAACAAAAAGCTTGAGAAGAGCTTGACTGGTGATGTTCACACTAAAAAACAATAACCTGAACAACATTGGCACCAATATTCTCAGCTCTGTTGGGAAAAACTGCAGAAATAAGGCAAATCTCAAAAAATATTTTGGCTACATATTAAGAGAGTAGAAAATTTTTTCATTATGACTGCAATATGTTTTATTTATTTTTTCACTGTTTTTTTAATGCATCAAGAGAGAAATCTTTGTAGCACATGTCAGAAAAAGTGCTATTACTGATGCACTTTTACCTTATTTGCCACATTTCCTGAAGTGATAATTAGCAGGTTCCAGATAAAACTGCTCTGAATACAGAGGAGGAAAAAAAGATTCATATAATCATCTTTTTTATAGTCCCATTCCGATCATCTTTTAATCTATTGTAAATGTGTTCCCAGTGGTCTTTTAATTATGATTATGCAGTATTTCGCCAAAATAAAAAAAAAATAACTGTGCTGTGTTGTTTTCGAGGATATAGTTTCTGCAGAGCAGCAGGAGTCCATCAAAATTTTGCCTCTAAGTAGTGGGTGGCCCTGCTTCCCGTCATCCATCTGTTTACATGTTCTCCCGCTATCTTAAAGCCCCTCACCTAACATTATCAGAGCAACAAAAATGGCGAGCAATATTGGAGCTATGCAGCTGTACAGTTTTGAGGCAGATGCCAGCTCAGACGAGGAAAACAAAGACATATAGTATCTATTTGTCTGCAAGTGGATGCCTTGGAATGGAGAGGAGCAGAGAGCTAGTGGTTCGTCACAGTAGCTTCTACGTCACTGCTACAAGTTTTTTCCATATACAGGATTTCTTCATCTGCTCCTGATTCACAACAATTTAAATAGAGAAATACTCAGCAACCTAATTTGAATCTTAATGTTCTTAACATATGTCCTCCCTCATCAGAAAAATACTACAAGAACATGTTAAAAACCAGATTTTTATCTGAGCTGGTCTTTATATGTTTTTTTTTAAAGTAAACAACAAAAATAGCCAAAAATGGTTTCATTCATGTTTATAACACAAATTAACACTTTTCAGGTGTTGATATGGTCTTTATAGGTGTACTGCAAATTCCTCTATAAAAGAGGAAGTATAAAAATTAAGCTGAAACTCTAAATAATATGACTAAATTATTGGCATTATTGACTGCACGCACAAGGTCTTTTGTATCTTAAAAAAAAAATTATGAAGTTATAAGGAAATTTGTCCTGAACTCACGTCTTGTTTTAGAGCAGGCTTCTCTTTGGGCTCCTCTTTATTACGTCTGTATTCTGGAGGAAGCGTCTCATCCCGATCACCAACTATCACACCTTTCACCTTTATGACTTTTTCCTCCTAAAGTGCAGAAAAAAACATTTGGAGCACATGTTTTATTTTTTACTTTACTTTTTAAATTCATCTTTTAATCACAAAAAGAGCAAACCATTGTTAATTGAGAATACAAATTAGTGTATTTAAACTACCGTAAAATACATTTTGTGTGTTTGTGTGTCCCTTACTGTAACAACATCCTTAGGTTTGAGTTTGGGGGGTTCAGGTTTTGGTTTCTCGGCTGCTGGTAACGTGTCACTTAGAGCGCTGAAAGGATCAGAGCCCCCCTGAGGACAGAGCAGTGCAGAGAGGCTGTTTGTAGTTTGCTGTCTCTGTGCTTTTTTTAAGGTGAGTCACAAAGAATGAAAAAGCTCTTTCAAAACAAAGTGTCTGATGGCCTCACAGTTACCTTCTCCCCCTTGGGTTTTGTTTGTTGTGGTAAAGCAGGGAGGACGTCAAGTGTTACGTGTTGCTCCATAGGACACACTGTTTTCTACAGGGAACAAAGTTAGATAAGGACGTCAAAAAAAAAGGTAGATATAAATAAGTACACAACCATAAATAATTACTGCACCTCAAGGTTTAGGTCACACTGTGAGTAACATATATTCTCATCCCCCAGGTGGCCAATGGAAATAAGCCATTTTCTGTTGACTCTAATAGTTAAAATGCTAACTTAACACACCTATGATGTTTTTATACTCTATATTTTTTATTTTCTATTAGAGCTCAAACAGCTAGATATTTTTACTGGTGTGTTTTTAATTGCAGGCTTGGAGACCCAACAAACTGTTAAGTTACTCTGTCCAGATTTTCCCTGCAGTACAGATAAGGCTTGTTGTGTTGGAATGAAAGCAAAACACCAGAACCAACTTGGCAGAGTCGCACACATTACCTCTGGTTTCTGCTTTTTGGGAGCAGGAGCAGACGCCTGAACTGCAGAAGCTTTAGATGAAGCCACCACATCTGCAGAAAGCAGATCCACAGCGGAAGATTCCCCTTTTTTCTGGAAAACAGAGTCAGGAGATTTTTAAATAAAGAAATAAACAATCTTATAACACAGCATGAGAAGAATTTTCCAAACTTGAATATATTTTAAGACTCTAACAGTCATGTAAAAGAAGCCTGAATATGGCTGCAGAACCTTCATTTTTATTTAATGGAAGTTTGTTTGTGAATTCTCTTTAATCAAACAAATTTGGCAGCAAGCTGCAGCATGAGTCACAAACTGATCTGTGGTGTACCTGTGCAGGAAGGTCTTTAGGGGCTACAGGGGCCTGGACTGATGGAGCTACTGAGGATGAGGTAAAGTCTCCAGACAGAAAGTCCAGAGCCTCTCCTGGATCCAGGCTGGGCTGCAGGACACACAGAAACAGCTGATCAGCACCACTGACTCTTTAGTTGACATTTAAACCGTGGAGTGAGCTCATCTGCATCTCACCTCAGGTTCAGGTGCAGGTATGTCTTTGAGATCTTCCTTATCAAACCTGTAACCTGGAGGAAGAGGACACTTGTTCCCTCCAGTAGTCACACCCTCCTCCGCCTTGATATCCTCCTTAAGAAAAGACAACACCATAAGCCATTGGCTGCTGGGAGAGCTTTTCATAAAGCATGGATGGCACTTTTCCTGATTTTACCTTCACAACATCCTTGGGTTTGAGTTTTGGGGGTTCAGGTTTTGGTTTATCGGCTGGTAACGTGTCACTTAGAGCGCTGAAAGGATCAGAGCCCTCCTGAGGACAGAATAGACTCTTTATTATCTATTTTTATAGCAGTATTGATCCAGATGGCAGCTCAGGCTAGGAAAACAAAGATGTACATGGATCTATTTCTCTGCAGGTAGATGCATCAGAATGGAGCGCAGCAGGGAGTTTGTGGCCTGCCATTGCAGTTCATACGCAAAAACTACAAGCTTTTTTAAATGGCGTTTTTTCATCTGCTCCTGATTCACAATGATTAAAATAACAAAAAACTCAGAAATGCAATTTTTGCTTAATTTGCTTTGTTTACATCCTCCATCATGAGACAAATAACACAAAAACATGTTAAAAACACCCAAAAGATCATTTTTATTAGAGTGGATCTTTCAGACACAATGTTATATTTTTTTAAAGTCAATCTGTAGGTACAAAAATTGCAATTCCCGAAGTGACCCCAGGAAGCAGGTTTACGAAAAAAACACATTTCTATAATGTTGAAAAGGTAACTTTACACCAAAAAGGGTTTAAATATAATTGACATCCATGTAAACCCATCAAATCTTACTTTAACTTTACTCTGTCCAAACTTTGCCCACTTCCACTGTTGGAATGAAAACAAAACACCAGAACCAACTTGGCAGAGTCGCACACATTACCTCTGGTTTCTGCTTTTTGGGAGCAGGAGCAGACGCCTGAACTGCAGAAGCTTTAGATGAAGCCACCACATCTGCAGAAAGCAGGTCCACAGCGGAAGATTCCCCTTTTTTCTGGAAAACAGAGTCAGGAAATTTTTAAATAAAGAAATAAACAATCTCATAACACAGCATGAGAAGAATTTTCCAAACTTGAACATATTTTAAGACTCTAACAGTCATGTAAAAGAAGCTTGAATATGGCTGCAGAACCTTCATTTTTATTTAATGGAAGTTTGTTTGTGAATTCTCTTTAATCAAACAAATATGGCAGCAAGCTGCAGCATGAGTCACAAACTGATCTGTGGTGTACCTGTGCAGGAAGGTCTTTAGGGGCTACAGGGGCCTGGACTGATGGAGCTACTGAGGATGAGGTAAAGTCTCCAGACAGAAAGTCCAGAGCCTCTCCTGGATCCAGGCTGGGCTGCAGGACACACAGAAACAGCTGATCAGCACCACTGACTCTTTAGTTTACATTTAAACCTTGGAGTGAGCTCATCTGCATCTCACCTCAGGTTCAGGTGCAGGTATGTCTTTGAGATCTTCCTTATCAAACCTGTAACCTGGAGGAAGAGGACACTTGTTCCCTCCAGTAGTCACACCCTCCTCCGCCTTGATATCCTCCTTAAGAAAAGACAACACCATAAGCCATTGGCTGCTGGGAGAGCTTTTCATAAAGCATGGATGTAATGAAAATCATGACACTTTTCCTCATTTTACCTTCACAACATCCTTAGGTTTGAGTTTTGGGGGTTCAGGTTTTGGTTTATCGGCTGGTAACGTGTCACTTAGAGCACTGAAAGGATCAGAGCCCCCCTGAGGACAGAATAGACTCTTTATTATAGATTTATTACATTTCTTAACAGATAATAAATGTTTGTTTGAGCAAAGAAATTCGGCTTCACACCTTATCAGGCTTGGCTTTCCCTCCCGCTGCTTTTTTAGCATCAGGAGGAATGGGACACACAGCCACAGGAGGAGGCGCATGAGATTCCACTTTCTGCAGACAACACCAATCACACAATTTACAAACTCTGAATAATGTCCTTTAATTTAGCTCAGATGTTCAACATCCACAGCTTTACCTTGGCAGTAGAAGCAGACAGTCCTTCCTCCAGAGAAAAATCACCAGAAGGGATTTTTGTTGCGTCTTTCTTACCAGCAGGAGGAGCAGAAGCTTTCTGTGACATCAAAACAGGCATTAAGAACAGATACTGGAGCTTTCCTAGTCTGCTACAGGCAGTGATGCATGTGCTCCATACCTGTACAGGTGCAGCGGGAGAGGACACAACAGGAGCTTGAACAGTGGGAGCTGCTGATGAGGTCATGAAGTCTCCTGATAAAATGTCCAGAGCGTCACCTGTCTCCATAGTGGGCTGCAAGATGATGCAAATCAGAGGAAAACATTTTTTTAACTAATATATTTCCTATTAAAATAATATATTGTAGCTGATAAAAAAGACTTCAATCTTTCTCACCTCAGGTTCAGGTGCAGGTAGATTTTTTAAATCTTCCTTATTGAACCTGTAGCCTGGAGGAAGCGTGTCCTCCCTCTCTCCAACACGGACACCCTTTTCCGCCGTGATCTTCTCCTGGAAAAAAAAAATCACCCAAAGAGGTGATTTATGGGTAATAGGCAAAACTTATCATTAACAAGAGTTTAAATTCTGCGGGACAATTCAACAACAAAATTGTGTTTATGTTTTTACTAGGAATTCTGATATAAAGAATTCCTTTTTTTTTTTAAGTAGTTTTGTTTTTTGCTTACCGAGACAAAATCTTTAGGTCTGAGTTTGGGAGATTCTGGTTTTGGCTTGTCCACGGGCAACGTGTCACTAAGAGCGCTGAGAGCATCAAGAGGTGAGGAGCCACCCTAATGTCAGGAAAAAAATCATGAAAAGACAATTGGACTTCTGAAAAAATAGAACATGTTTTCAGGCTTTGTTTCATAACAGGAATGGATGCTGGAAAGAAAATGTCTTATTCTTTTAAAAACCCACTTATATTAAAATTGTGTGTTGGTGTTTTTTGGATGATGGAGCACATATAAAAAAATTAAGAAAATAAATATAAAGACAAATTAAGAGTATTAAGCTTAAAATCGCTTTTCTGAGTTTTCCTCGTCAAATCTGTACAGCTGGATAGCTCCAATATTGCTCCTCATTTTTGTTGCATCAGTAATGTTGGGTTGGGGTTGTGAAGGACTGTAAGCTGGCGGGAAAACAGAGAGCTCTCAGTAATGGGGAGGGGAAGGGGGACAGGGTTGCTCCACGCCAATAGTCCCCCCCACAACTCAGAGGTGAATTTCTAATAAACTACTACTGCAGAAACTCTCTTTAAGCTTCAGTTTTTGTTTATTATTCCTAAATATGTGAAACTGTATAAATCCTAAATATTTTTTGGATGGATTTTATTGTAAACTTTCTAAAATGCTCTAAGAGTATGCAATTGAATGTACAATGAGTTCTTTGACCCTGAAATTTTTTTTCAATCACCAAATGAGACAGAATAATAAAATAAAATAGTTCTGAAATGAAGAGCAAAGCATTCCAAACTAGCTGGTATGTTTGATAATTAAGAGCACCAAACAAAACTTTCTCACCACATCAGTGACGGGTTTGGTGTCTGCTTTGGCATCCAGTCCAGCTTCTAGAGAGAAGTCAGCTGTAGCTTTTTCCATTTTTGCTTTCTTATCAGCAGGAGGAGCGGGACACACAGCAACAGCAGGGACAGATTTCTGCAAAGATAAACGCAAATGGTCAACACTTGAACATGAAAACTTTCAAGTAATTGTTTTGGATTCCATTTTCAGTGAGAAATGTTGAGAACCAACCGTGGAGGCAGCAGGAGGTGGTCCAGCCTTAGCAGGTACTTTCTCCACCTTGTTCTTCTTCTCAGGAGGAGGAGCCTGACTCACAGAAGCAGCAGGAGGAGCAGCTTTCTGCAAGACAGATGGTAAACGGCAAAAGAGACGCTTAAATTAAAGGCCTCTAAATTTGACCCAAAACATCTCCATAAACACAAACACAAATTAATTTCAAATATATATATATATATATATATATATATATAATTTTTATATGTTTTAAGAGACATCCTTAAAATATATTTTCCGCAATTAACAAAAATTGCATTCTCCTTCTAAAATGTATGGCAGACATCCATAAATATCATAAAGCTAGTTAATAGAAAGGCTCCATGTTAATTTGTTGTTTTTAGAACTAAAGAGTAGAATAAACTGCTTTGGAAAAATACCACGACAGGAGGTGATGCTTCTGCAGTTTTCAGTGAGAAATCATCTGAAACTTTCTCCATCTTGGGTTTTTTATCAGCAGGAGGAGAAGGAGATACAGCAACAGGAGAAGCTTTAGCAGGAGTAACAACTTTCTGCAACCAAGAAAAATGTAGAGAACAAAAGTTAGTTTGTCCTGTTTGCACCTTTAGAATTACTTTGGAAAGACTTTCCCTTTCCATGTATATGTATATTTGATACAGAAAAAAGACGTATTAATTAGAAAAAAAAAGGCTAAATATCTCAGATTCACACAGGAAAATCTTGTATAAAACTTTTTAAAAAGAATGAAATATTTTAAAGGAACAGAGAAAGATCATATATTTCAAAGAAGAGGGCTATCTCCCACTGCTCGTCCCCAATTAGTTTTTTTCACTTAATAAATTCAATATATGTCAAATCTAACTGACCTAAAAGGCAGTTAGACCTAAAATGTAGATTTTTAAATTTTAACCTGGTTTTTATTTTACTGAATCTGACTCAACACCAATAATTATTACAATCCACGGGGAATCCAGCTCAAAATAAACTCTTAGAAATGAATCAAACTTTACATTTAGTACTTCAGAAAAGTAAAACGTTTAGGAACCCTTAGTAAAAAAAAATAGTCAATTTAAGAACACTACAAGTATACGGGTGTATTCAGAAAGTGAGGCTGTATACTTAAATTTGTTTTGTACTATCTATAACTTGTAACCTTGAAATGTTCCAATTTAGTCTGAAGAAGTATTCTGTTAGTGTACTTACATGGGCTTTAGTAGAAGAATACTCAGGTATAAATAAACTTCAATTGTATTATTTTCTATTCTTTTAGAAGCTTAACTTTAACAGCCTACATGCTAAAGTGTGGGTGAAATTTTAGATTGAACTCTCAGAACGGAGTGAAAGATAAACTGGCAGATAGGTGCTACATGCTTGAAGGCTGACCTCCTGCTTTTGGGCTGCGGGTGGGGCAGTGGACGTCGTGAAACCCGCTGAAAGAGACTCCAGGGCATCGTCTGTGCTCAGTGGTTTCTGACAGGAAGAGAAAACACATCACCTTTCGGATCCTCCACTAGAGGGTGTGTGTTACTTAGACACAAACCAGACAAAGGGGCAAAATAATGCAAAACAGACTTCATGTACCAACAGTTAGGGAAAAGTACAGACACACCCTTCGTCACATTCCACTTAGGGTAAAAAATTGCAACAAACACTCTTTACAGACACATATAAGACAAAATCAAACTTATTACATACAAACTAGACATTAAAGCCAAAAGGGAATTGTAAGAGATCATAACACTTTGAAAAAAATCTTTGACATCTAAACAGGGACAGGGTAGGACTAGTGGGTGTGTCACAGATGACCCAACAGCCCAACAGATGCATCACGCTGTGTGTCTTTGTGCATGTACATATTGTGATTTTGGTCAGGCAGGAGCAAGCGAGCTCTGTTACGTGAGGCCGCTCCTGCCCTTCTTGCTAAGCCAACATCCAGCAGTGCAGTGAAACAGTCGTCAGAACCCAGAAATGAGCAGCTTATTCAGGGAAAACAGAGATCCTGTCAGCTGCTGGCTGTTAATCTGTCTGGACTTGCTTGGAGGAAGTTCAATATTATTTTGACTTTGCATAAACCTAAAACTATCAGAGTGCATGAAGGTCTGGGATCATAAAAAAATGAATAATTTTTCTACTCACAGGCACATCCTTGGGTTGAACATTTGCAGTAGGTGGAGTCTGTAAACACAAAATGAACTAGTTTAGAATGACAAAAAACAGAAGTTCAAAGAATTAGAGAGGATTAGTGATACTAGAAAAACCTGAAAGCATAAAGGTTCGGCTCAGTAATACTGAAAATAACAGAATATCTTTTGTAGGTTTCTACAGGTGGCTGGCTTTGTAAACAACTTGATTAAATTTGTTATAAAACACTAGTTTTAGTAGTAAAGGCTGCACGGTGGCGCAGAGGTTTGCGCTCTTGCCTCACAGCAAGAAGGCCTCCGGTTCAAGTCCCGGCTGGGGGTCATGGAAAACAACATCAGCGGGGGACCTTTCTGTGTAGAGTTTGCATGTTCTCCCTGTGTATGCGTGAGTTTTCTACGGGGACTCCGGCTTCCTCCCACCATCCAAAAACATGCTTCATAGGTTAATTGGCAACTCTAAATTGTCCATAGGTGTGAGGGTGAGAGTGAATGGACGTGTGATTGTGGACATTCTACCCTGCGACAGACTAGTGACCTGTCCAGGTTGTCCCCTGCCTTCACTCACAAGTGGCCGGGATAAGCTCCGGCAGCCCCGTGACCCCGAAAGGGAAAAAACAGTTAAGAAAATGAATGAAAAGGATGACTAGTTTAAGTTTATATGTAATGTTGGGATTGGTATGTAAAAACTGCACTAGGAAATCTTTTTTATTTAAACTAAAAACGTTTAGGTATGTAAAACGTTCTTTTTGTAAAATACTCATTTTTCCCACATTTTCATCTGTTTCATTATGATATTATAGCCGTTTGTGGGTCTACACTTAAAAAAAATAAAACTTATTTTCCTTTTTATTGACTTTAACTTTGTTTCCAAAGGAACAGAATTCTCTCCAAACCTTTTTGCCATCCAGGTCAGGTCAAAATGACATGAGCACAGAAGGGCAGCAAGAAAAAGGAAACAGAGAGTGTGACAAACTGACCACATTTTCAGATCTGTAGCCTGGAGGCAGCGTGGATTCTTTGTCTCCACACCTCTGACCTTTCTCAGGTGTGATGTCATGCTGAGACACATGCAGCACACATTAAACACACCAGATCCATGCAGCATACCATTATCTTTCTGCATAAACTGCCACAAACAAACAAGCAAGGGCTGTCCAGTTACCTCTTTGACCTCTGGCCCAGTGAAAGAAGGCTGTGAGGGGGCAACGGGGTCAGATGCAGGTAGGCTGCTAGCCAAGGCGTCAAAGGGATCTGCAGCAGGAGCCTGCAAGCAGCACAACAATACGATGAAGGACAGAAAATAACATAGCTCTAAACTCAAACCAGCTGAATTCTACCGAGTATCTGTACCTGTTTGGCTACTGGTGCTGCAGAAGAAACTTCCACCTGAACCTGCAGGACACATCCACAATTAGCTGCAAATAATGTGTGAACGATTGGAATTTGATTAACATTTAACTAGAAATAAAACATGTTTTTGGTTCTAATTTCGTCAGCTAAAAGGCAATATTTTTCTAAAAATTGTCTGGTTAATTAAAAAATGTATTTGTATTAAAGCATTTGGCAATGCTAAAAATCCCTGAAGGCATCAGTTGAGGAAATCTACTCTTTTCCTTTAGATTTAAATGAAATCACAGATGACATATCATTAACCAGCATCTTCCATGGATGTACCAGAATATTCAGACATTTTTCAAACCACAGACAGAGCAGCTGCAACTGCTGCAACTGTCTTTGACGTGTTCAGCAAGACAAGAGGAGGATCCTGCTGAGTTTAGGTTCAAATCACTCCAACCACAACACCTCCACCACCATGCTTGGAGATAGTGTAAGGTATTTCCACTTACATGACAATTTTTGAAATGGGTTTGTTTGTTTTTTAAATTGCACTGCAATTTGCATTGGTAAAAACAACATTGGTTCATCTTTGTCTTTCTATAGAACAGGGATTTGTTCTGAAAAAACTTTTGCCAATTAGTGAACTGATGCATACAGAATCTGAAAGCTAGCTTTTGAACATTTCCACGTCCCTTTTGTCTTTTACAGAATTTTTTGAAACGTTTGTGTAATCTTCTTTTCTCAGAGTATTTGCAATGTAAAAAAAAACATGTTTGAGCACATGTTTATCCAGTTTACAATTGTGAAAGAAAAGAAGTGTAAATGAGCTGCTTCTTAGCCAAACATCTCAACACTTGCCTTGCCTGCGTTAAGATATGCGTTTTCTTTTAATTCCAACCAAACAAAAACATGTATGACTACAGAGTTAGTCTTAGTCACAGGGCAAAGATATGAATAAATAATAATGTACAACCACAACAACATACAATAGAATACAGCACAGAAGGAATCATTTTCAGCAGAGAACAACACTTCAGCAGCCTAATGTAGTGAACATTAGGCTGCTGAAGGGTTTTTCTCAGCTGAAAAACACTGAGAAACAAACGATCAGCCTGGAAGCCTGTCCCAGACTCAGGTTTGAGATGAGAGATGTTCAGAGAAATAAAAGTTACTTGACATCCCCTGAAAGTAGAAATGCACTATGTACCATCTGGCAAACTAGAGAGTTGCTTCATAAAAGCTCCTGAAAGATTGTCCAAAGCTAAGTTAAAGCCCCATAAAATGTGTGAAATTTGCTCTCCTCGTTTGACCCGTCCCCTGAGAGAGTGCTGAGCTGCAGACACAACTGCTCTCGTGAACCATTTGGTGGTCTAAATCCCCATTCCAACCCCTTAATGCTGAGATAATGCTCAGGAAGGCTTTGGGTCTTTGGTATAACTCGGCCATGCATTTGAACCAAGGACCTCCCAGTCTGAGGGCGGACACCCCTCCATAAGGCCACTGAGCTCGCAAAGCAAGTATCAATGCGTCTTTGAAAAATGTAAACAACAAAGGTCAGAGAAGAGAAACAAAAATGGAAGACACCAAAGAAATACCAAGAGAGCAATTGCTCAGAAAAGGGCTTGCAGAAGTCAAGTCTACC
The DNA here is from genome assembly GCA_023969325.1 of Oryzias curvinotus. NCBI lineage: Eukaryota > Metazoa > Chordata > Actinopteri > Beloniformes > Adrianichthyidae > Oryzias > Oryzias curvinotus. The sequence continues at coordinate 21,285,127 of CM043710.1, forward strand.
TTGGCCGAGTCTTTGGGCGACTCTTTAAGTTTTGTAGAGGATGATGCTGCTGCCGTACCAGAGACAGCTGCTGATCCAGCTGCAGGAGAAGGAACTGTAGCCTTGCCCTTGACTTGGGATGCAGTCTACAAACACGCAGTCAAACGATTATTCATGGACACAAGCATAAAAAGGATTCACAGGAACTCTAAAGAAAGTATAAGAAAGTCATGGGACTCTCACGTAGGCAAAACATCAAGAAAGGTAAAAGTAAGCAGTTTTTAAAAGTAAGCCTGGTCAGATCAGGCTAAACTAAAACTCTTTTTTTTCTCATTTGTGTTGGAATCCAGACAGAGATTTCACCAACAATCAACAAATGTTTCAGTATTGGTGTTTTCCAGCTTTTGGTCCATTGTTGAATTTTTAAAAAGCTTTTCCATTTGTTCAGGTCATGACAGCATCTTTAAGACCAACATTTGATGATAGCATGTCAGTAAGAGTAGCACCGGCCAGTGCAGTGTTAGTCTTTGGGGAAGAAGAATGTGTTTGGAAAAAGTTCATGAATTTTAGAAGAGAGCATGGGATTCCTCACAAGCCCGGATGATGGAAGAGCTTTCAAGGGATGAAGCAGAAGTTTTGCATCCAATGAACAGAAAAATGCCAACAAGAGTGACATTACTGGAAGCATCACATGAAACGAAGAGGTTTAACAATTGCAGATTAGGCAGAAAGACAGAGGTTCAAATTCTCCCATGATGAGCAAACTGAAGGTTTGAATCCATGAGAAAGAAGCCGTGTTACACCAAAGTGCCAAAAGCATCCCGACTTTTGCTCAGACTGCCAGGAATAATCTACCTCTGGTTTAGCTTTAGCCGTCTGTTTCCCTGCTGCCGGCCCACTTCCTGTAGCATCGCCTGTTGCTGTGGCAACCATCCCAGGCTTTGCAGCCATGGCAGATCCTGATGATGCCTTCTGCAACGCATCGAATGTTGTAGCTTAGAAACAACTTTTTGGATGTTTGCTTTGTGGGCCAGCTCAGCATTCTGTACCATGTGACTTCCTACAAGACTACTCTGACATTTTTCATTTGCTTAAGTTCTGTCATTTTATAAACGACTTACTAAGTCTTACTATGCATTCAGAGGATAGTGTTACAATTGTTTTCAAATTCTAAAAGGTTTGCAATTATCACAGCATTATTCTTACAGAGCGCTTTGATGAAAAAACTCAGTAAAGCTAATCAAAGTTGGAATGAAGCCAGCAAAGGTAGCACGCTTTTAGTGTGGATCAGCATAAAAAGTACATCACAGGACTTTTAATCTAAAAGAAAATGAAAGCATATGTCTCTAAGATCTTTAAATCTTTTCTTTTGGTTTAGCTTTATCAATGGCAATCAATCAACAGCTTCCCCTCAGTGCAAGTATTACTATCATTCACATACACACCCTCCACATCTTGCTAAGGGTGACCAATATATACAGTATTTGCATTTTTGTTCAGTATTTACATTTAACCCTAAAATATGTATGTTTATATATATATAAACTTCAAAATGATAGTATTGCTTGTAATATCTGTAAATTCCCTAAAATTGACCCAAAAAAGAAGAATTTCTCAGTTCTTTTATATATATATATATATATATATATATATATATATATATATATATATTAAAGAAAAAACAATTTTATGTTCTATATTCAATAAACACATTAGCCCAAAACCATACAAACTGTTGGAGCTGTCTCCTGCATGTAGTCCAAAATAATTGACAAAAGTCTCATTTTAGGTGAAAAATATTTAACAAACATGATTTTTATTGTAACTGTTATCTGCACACAACCTTTTTCTTTTACCAAAGCATACAATGGTAAGCCTATTTGTTGAGCGATAAGTGAAAACACTTAACGCGTACGGTGTTGGTTTATTCAAACAGCGTCTGTGAGAAAGTAAAACAAAGACAGATAAGAAACTCAGGTTTGTTGCAGAATAAAATAGAAGCTCTTCCCTCAGTCGGCTTTTTCAGACAAAAGTCATGCTGGTGTAAATAATTAAAAGCTGAGAAATTCTTCTTCTTTGGGTAAATTTTAGGGAATTTATAGATATTACAAGCAATACTGTCATTTTGAAGTTTGAAGTATCTGTGTACTACCTGAATGTAAATATTTTTACAATCTATCGTTTCAGGGCAGTTTTTGCATTCAAAACTGGGTGTTACCTCCTATGTTTTTGAAAGGAAACATGGGAACACAATACATTTCTGAAAACGCACAGGCCCCATTCCTGCTCTCTGCTCAATATGTTGCCATTTTCAACAGAGGAATGAAACAGGAAAGTAACAAAAACAACTTATAATGAGAGGTCGGAGGTCAGCCAGACAGGAAGACGGAGGTAGAGAAGGAGCTGGACAGTAATACAAAAGGAAATGTTTGAAACCTCAAACTGCGCAGGCTTCCCAGCAGAGACCTGAGGTGCCGGTTTGGGTGTTGCCTGACTCGGCTGCGACTGCAGAGAGAAAGAGAGAAAACAAGAGGGAGAGCAGGGTTACATATGTGCAGTTCACACAAAAAAAACATCATTATCACATAACGAATCTCAAGGAACCGCATCTGTTTCACAACAGCATATATTGCAGAAAAAAAGACTCAAAGTCCCTTTGGATGGAGGAGGAAATGTTTTCAGCTGTCACCATGAAGACAGACCAAGAAATATTCAGCACAGCGTTGCAGAAAGAGGACAAACAGATCCATCATGCTATGATTGGTGAAGGGTGACTCCAGCACCACATTCCAGCACAAAGGCTACAGCTGCTGCTTGAGTCCCTGTTGGTGGTGACAGCAGCGGTTCCCAAGTTAGCTCATCTTCTGCTGAGGTCACACGGTGAAAAATAAACCCAAACATAATTCACGTTCATTTTCAAAGCACAGAAAGGTGAGCCCTTAGTGTACTCTTGTTCCATTCTCACACAGGGTGCGATATCTGTGCTGCACCTGCAGTTCCTTACTCAACTAAAACCAATAAGCTGTTGCCGCCGCTGTGATCTTTGATTTCCTTAAGATAACCTTTGCACGAGACAATGTTGAGTGACCTTGTGGCCTAGAATGACATTTTTACATAAATATGAAATCAGATAATTAATGACAGTGGATGAATACATGCAGTTGGAATTTTTTTAGCCCCACATTTTTTTTAAAACAGTACATTTTGGTTTTGAAGACCCTTCATAGATTATTAAAACAATTTTAGTGAACTGGAAGGTGATCACTTATACTGACTTGTGTACTTGCAAAAATGTAAACTCCTAATTCAAATACAAATCCTAATTCCAGGAGGAATTATTTTAAGACAAATGTGTTTAGATCTGCCGGGACCAACTTAAAAAATATACTTTTCATCTAAAGAAAAAGTCCTGAATCTCAATAAATCACATAACTTCAATCTGGTTTAGAAATGAAAGTCTCAAACTACAGCAGTTTTTCTGTTCAGGTATCAAAATCACCTCAAAGGGGTAAGATGACATATTCCTGTACAAAAACGAAAAGGCCTTTTCAGTGTTGCCAGTGTTCGATAACAGAATAACAAAGTATTTACTGGAGTATATTTTGAAAGCACAGAAAACGCTTCAGGTGAAGCTGACAGGCCCAGCCCAGCTCTTCAAATGAATGCAGAGGCCTGCATACCAGGGAGGGAATGCAGGTGGTTTCAAGTCCAACCCAATCCATCGCTTCCAACTAGTTTGTTGTACTTTAATCATTTGCTCACTCGAGTTCAAACATTCACAAGCATAATAAGAACAAAAGCTGGAAACGTGTGTTCTGTTTAAAGTGTTGTAACCATCTCATACGTGACAGTTTTAGCATCTGTTGAAAACGTCGTGAGAACTAAAGCTCTGATTGGAAAAATAATGATGACTCCACCCAAGCTTAAACGTCAAGATACGTGGAGGCAGAGAAAAACAACAGACGGGGGGGAGATATTAAGAGATGGTAACACAAGGTCTTGCTCCACTTTGAGGCATCTGCAACGTGGAAACTTTGATTTGGAAAGTCTCTACGCCTCTGCAGAGCGATTGCTTCACATCAGAGTGCTGCATTTAACACAAACTATATCTCATCTTGATGCAACTCAATCAGAATTTTAGACCTCTGAAAAAAGAAAGTGACTTTAAAACCTTTATGACTTGGGACAGCAAAGAGAAAATGTGTTAGCTCAAACAGACACTTGGGCAAACAAACAGAACTTTTCCAGAGTCACTGTCTTCTTATCTCTTTTGGAACATTTGTAATAATATATATTTGGCGTCATCTCACTGCTTCTGGAAAGGATGAACATTGCTCAGAGCAAAGAGTGAAGAGGAAGTGTGAAATGAGAGAAAGTGAGATCACAGAGAGTATGTCACCACAGTGTTAACTCAAACCACTTTCCTACAACATTTTTTAAAGACACACTCCAATAAAAATTGTGCTTTTGGTGTTTTTTGACATGTTGTTGCTGCCCTTTTCTGATTATGGAGGACATATATAAAGAACATTAAGATTAAGATTGCATTTCTGAGTGTTAGTTTGTTCAAGCTGTTGTGATTTGCAGAGGAGCAGAGGAAAAATGCCATTTGAAAAAGCTTAGTTGTGACATGAAAGCAAAAATTGTCCAGCTGCAAGCTCCCTGCTCTGCTCCATTCTGATGCGTGCACTTGCAGACAAATAGATCCATGTACGTCTTTGTTTTCCTCATCTGAGCTGGCATCTGGCTTCAAACTGTATAGCTGATTGATATTTTTGTTGCACTGGGAATGTTAGGTTGGTGTTGTGAGGGGCTGTAAGCTGGCGGGAGAGCGTGGAAACAGGTGGATGACAGGAAGTAGGGGCAGGCTTACGCCACACTAACAGTTCCTCCCACAACGCCCACAACAGAATTTCTAATACACTCCTGCCACTCTGCAGAAACTATGTCCTGGAAAAAGACACAGGTTTCTTGATTTTGGCTGAATAAAAATAACTAAAAGACCATTCGGTGCACTTTTAAAATCTATCAAAAGATTATCGGAGTGGGAGTTTCAAGAAAAAAACAAACAAACAAAGATCTGTCTTGGTGAATTTCAAGTGTATTTTTGTTAATGCACAACCTTTGAATAGAGACTATAACTTGTACTGAGGCCTGGTAAATACTTGATGAGACACATTTAATCTTCACATTGTTCTCATCTACTAAAAATCTGGATACCTACACGTGTTTTAGACACTTAAAATTATCCTGACCTAAGAAGAAATTTTAATTCAAAACAGGCTCCGAAATGTGTAATTTAATAAATATGCGTAAAACAACTGAAGGTAATCGTCTACAGCTGTTTGTCAACCTTTTTTGAGCCAAGGGACACTTTATCCTTGTCAAAAATCTTGCGGCACACCAGCATCCAAAAATTAAAAAAGGAGTAACTCATAGTCTCTATTGATGTACAGTCCCTCCACAAACTCATGTGCATTTTTGTGATAATTGTGGCAGAAAAAGCTGGAAGTTGCAGTTTTTCTGGAAGTTGCAGTTGCTGGTTTTTCTAAAAGATGTAATAAAATTTTAAAAGTTAGTTTTCAGTAACAATCTTAAACCAAATTATTTGAAATTTTACCCTTGTAGTTGTTTTTTCCTCCAGTTTATCAACATGCAATTTTATGTAACCTCACAAAAAAAACAAATATATTCTTTCTAAATAGTGATTTATTTTTTAATTTTTTTTTAGATGTTGGTGCAAAGGCAGCTATAATTATTCACTTTTGGCCAACATGTGTGATAATTTTCTACTCAAAATAACTAACATTATATTTATGTTTTCTGTAGCTACACAAAAAGTGAACATATTGAATTTGTATTATTTTTTTTGTCTTAATCAAAATAAAGTCGTTGAAAACTTGTATCAAAAATGTTTAATTTCTTTTTAGATGATTAAATGTTTCAATTTAGTTTAATTGTGTCTGTTTGCCGCTTCACCTTAATCCTGTTTCTAAAATGTTGTGATTACTTCTATTTAAGCCTAACTTTTCATTTTTCAAAAGTGGCAGAAGTCTTAAAGCGTATCTGTTCTTCAATCCAGACCTTATTAGAAAAGTGTTTCAGTCAGAAAGACGACTTTGACCAAACACTGGGATGTTTGGCTGTTATTAAAAATCAAAAACTTTGAAGGAGAACCAAACTGTTGACCTCTGATTTCATCAAGCAGATTTACAAACTGTTTGATGTGTGTTCGTTGTGGTGTCAAGACGTTTAACAAGGAAGCCTCATTTTACGCTGAGACGCTGTCACCTAGACCCTATGCATCATGGGAGATGTAGCACAAAAACTGCTGCAGATGGCAGACGGACTCGCTTCTCTGAGCTTCATTGTTTTGTCCACTTGTAAAGGTAAAGGTAAACTTTATTGTCCTCAAAGAGGAAATTTGTTCTGGGCCACAGAGCTACAAACTGTACAACATCCTTCATCATTCATCATACACACATCACATACATGATAAAAGAGCATAAAGCGATTACATCATAAATAACATAAAAACAGAGTATACAGAATGTTCCAAGGTCTGACACCCGATTCTGTGGAAAGCTACACCTCTAAAAACAAGCTTTAGCTGGTATTTTTGTTGGGACTGAGAGACTTTATGAGCAGAATCTGAACAAGGAAGTGAAGACTTTAACCACTTCTGATTGGTCAGAGTAATGACGTATGATTAAGCCTTCAAGAATGATTGGTGGAGACAGTTAAAGGGACTTTTTCCGAAAACGGAACTGAAGCTGCGGCTAAATCGCGGTACCGTCATTTGTTTCAAAGTGTCTTTAATAGAATCAAATAAACACAAAGAAAAAAAGTGTTTTATGATCTTTCATATTCCTAACTGCTCTGTGTTTTATCAGGGCCTGTTTGGATGAACAAAGAGCTGATATCCTGGAGATGGTAAATGTTTTTAGATCAGTGAAAATGGGTAATTTCAACGTATCTCACACCGATTGAAAAACACTGGTCTACAGCAGGATAGAATGCTTCATTTTATGAATTAAGACAAATTCAAACTGGATCATTATGTTTACCTGTAAAAGGAAGAAATGACCACTGATGCTAACAAGAATTTAAATAGAGCATCACCTTAAATGGGGTCTGCCTTTAAAAGTAATTTGAAATTAATAGAACTAATAGAAAAACACTGTAAGCTGCAGTAAAAAAAAAATATACAGTCCACTCTCAGACAAAGAAAGGCGTACATAATTAAATGGAAAAAACAATGAACTAAACTGAATCAAACTGAAGCAGTTTTGCTTCTTCAGCTTCTGAGCTTTAGCTCCTAAGCCCCACCAGATGTTTGGTATATCACATCACAGACCTCTCTGTGCTTACCAATGCCCCACCTAGACACTAAGAGTTTTTTTTTGTCTGTCATTACCTCCTGCATACCTGCATTCCTCACTTCTCCTGTGGGCGGTGTGCTCTCAGAAATTTGCCGCAGGTCATACGCTTACAGCAACAGCTGATGGAAGCCCCATTATTCAATTTTAACCAAGGACACGTTTCAGTATGTACAGTAAATTAAGAAATGAATGTAGTTCATATAAGCCTCTGCGCCAAGTCAGCCATAGGTGCTGAGCTTACATCTCATTAGTGATGTGTGAAAATGTGTGCTAGAATTAGCTTTCAACCTTAAAAAAGAATTATTTAAAAAAAATAGAGTTTGAGATTTTTACAAGAACACTGTTCCAGATTTACACTCAGGGTTTTCCACCACCACATCCTCTTTAGGGCCACTGAGGAGCGCCGCTGAAGTTACTGAGGTCAAGGCCTTTGTTAAAGGCATACCTCATACCACAGAGAGTAACAATAGTGATCTTAACACTATAGGCATCTGTCCATCCGATTATTCTTACTAGAACAGCTCTTGAACCAGCAACCCTGTCCCCATATCACTACCCAGTGCCTTTCAGCATCAGGTCTCTGAAACGTTTTCTTCTGACAAAATCAGGAACTTCTTGGCTTGTGGTCCCCAAGCACAACGCCAGCTGGTTTGTGGTTTTAGTGACCGATGAGATGCTTTCTCCTCAACAAGCTTCTGTTTTTAAATGTCGCCATTTTTGCGATGAATCATCATTTCTGTATGCCAAGTGCCTCTGCTAGTGCGGTGGAAAGAGTTGACCGTTTCCATGCATCAGATGTTCTATATAATATGAGTGCCACTCCGAGCTTTTAAAGGTGTGTGGCAGGAATGTACTTTTAAACGAGTGTTTCTAACATAAATTGGTTCAGGTTTCACCTGATGAAGAAAACATTTAGCTTCATCTAATGTCAAATAATGAAAAAAGCCTGGTCAGATTTCCTTTATTCTGTGGAAAAACAGATGTCTTTGTACTCCACCAGCAACCAGTGGAGACAGTAACGATCATACTGGAAAAGCTGGTATATCCATTTGACTAGAAAAACCAAAGGTGGAGCAAAGAGACAGTGGAGGTATAATGGTTATCTTTCACTTTTGCATCCATGCAGAGCTGCATGTTTGCCGTCCTGGCATTAGTTTTATCAATTCCTCATAAACTTAAGTGAGCTAAAAGCACCAAGCGCTGCCTGATGTTTATTTATTTCTTTATTTTTTTAATATAAATGGACAATGCAATGGGTATTCAAGCCTTATCAAATGACAGCGATGAAAAGCCTGTCACTCCTTTAACTGATGACTAATGCTGTGCCCCACCCAACACCACAAGCAGGCATATGGCTGAAAACCAGTCTTCACCGAGCTGCCAACTTGACTTTGAAATGGCCACTTTCTGAGCAGCCTGTGATCACAGTTTCCTTCCAGTGTGGCAATGAAGAAAGCTGCAGTCCAAACGTCAGGAAAAGAACTCAAAAGAGAAGTAAAAGTATTCTATTTTAGAAATAAAGAATATTTTCCTATTAATGCAAAGTCTTCATCATCAGTGCATCATCAGATGTAGATTTAAGGGTGTAGCTGTCACTGTCAAACTAAAAGGTTCCAAAAAGTTGATTCACAGAAAGACCTTTACTCCCATCTTCAATCCTAATTTGCCATTACCTCCATTACCTGCTGCCTCTGAGGTTCAAAAGAGCAACAACAAAACTGAAACAGAGAAACAGTAGTTGCTTTTCAGGTCACTAATACTTTAGGTGGCAGCAAATCACCCAGGCATAAAACTGAGGATCAAACAATTGCCAAACAATTCAGCAGTTCAGCTCATTGAACGGAGGCACCCATAAGGTCCAAAAGGAAGCTTCCATACAGAGGTTCATGTTTAAACAAGCATACAGGGGAAATGCTGTCTAGATACGTACCATAGGTTTGACCGAGTGTGTATATCCTCTTTGTGTTGCTGTGTATCCTACTCAAACGCCCTTGGATGTCTGATCACACACACACCCTTCAATCCACACTGTGTGTCAAGCAGAGACTTTCACGCACACACAAACAAACATAAACACACAAGCACACACACTCAGTGCTCACAGAAAAAATGTTGTTCCGCCCTCTTAAAACTTCAGCACAGGCTCCACCTTTTTTGTCGACAAGGCAGCAGAGCAGGCTCAGTCCGATTGGACGCATGGAGACCCGCCCACCACAGTCTGTGTCTGTGAGGAAAAACTTCACAAAGCTTGCAAGAAAAACTGATGCTGGGTTCCTGAAGGAGGCGTGTTGGGGTTTGATAACACACCCGGTGGCGGATATCAAGTAGGAGGAGCTGAGGAAGAGCCGAAGGTTGAGGCTCTGGATCTGCTGAGGCAGTTTTTTTGAAGGGGATGGGTGTGTCAGATAGACTCACTACTTAGGAATCTAGACTGCAGGGGTCACTTAATCAGCAAAGACAGTGTTAGAGAGCCCAAAAACAGAAGAGGGAGGAGAGTCACATGGTGTACATTCAGAGAGGAAACTGTTCCTGAGAAGTGACGGACAAAACACCCAAACTAACAGCAGAGTCAAATGTTTACATGGAATAATGCAGAAGCCATGTTTTCAGACAGTTGCAGAACATGGCAAACTTTTACAGGACAGCTCCCTCTGCTGCTTTGATGTAGCTAAAGCATCTGCAGAACTGCACACAGGAGGAAGTTGTTCTGCTCACGATGGTTATCTGTGAGTTTTTACTGTGTCTGTCAGCATGTGATCCCATGCTGAACGCACACAATCGGGCATACGAGTCTGGTGTTTGTTTAGTCTCCCAAAACTTGACATCATACAATCAGCTGTAAGAGAAAGATGCACAAACAGACAGGTGAACTTTCTCTTCCGCAAAACCACAAAATCTTATTGAAGATCTGAAATGAGCCAGCATTTAGTATCATCCTCATAAGGGTTAAAATAAATGATTTTTTCCAAGGCAAACAGAATAGATTTGAACCAAATGTGTTGTTTTGAGGGCAGTAAGGCAACTCTCCAGTGTTGCACACAGACATTTATATCTGTTTGGGACCTTTGCGAAAAACAAATGTGTTTTTCTTCAGTTAGTTTCACAAACACAGCAGTAGGTCTGTGTTTTAACTGGCTAAGTGACAAAGTGTCTCAGAAGGAACACAGGTCTACAAGCATGCCGGACGCCTAACTTTGCATCCCTTGGTTACATTTATCCAACATGGACAGCCATTGAGCTGAAGCAGTCCCGCCCCTTCAGAGGAAAGGGCCAATCAGAGCAGCAGCTTTCTAGTAGCCTGACCTTTTCTAGCTTCAGGGACATCTTCAGCAGACACCTGCATTACGAGGCACTTTTACTGTCGGGCTAAAGTTTAAAGAATACTGGTCTATAAAATCGTGTTTTACCTGTCACCGTAACCATGACATCCAAAGCTAGTAATCCTGATTAAAACAGTGGACTCTGGCAAAATGTTTTTAAGGTCAAACAATGAGGACTTTGAGTAACTGCTTTTGCTTCAAATATATTTAAAAATTCAGATCATCTATCAAGAAGAAACAAAGTTTGTAAAAACATTTTTTAATTTACATTGAAAACATTTTTTGGCCAAACCTATCTATGCTACATTTAGATTTCTTAATTTAGCATTGTGATAAAAATCATGTTTTTTTTTAATGTTCTCGTGGAAATTTTTTCTCATGATGAAGGACTCATACAAAGAAAACTCTGCTTAAAGTTTCATTTCTGAGTATTTCTTTATTCAAATCATTGTGAATCCGGAGCAGGTAAAAAAAATAAAAAAGCTTGTAGGTGTAACAAAAAAGCTAAAATGGGCAAGCCACAAGCTCCCTGCTCTGCTCCATTCTGACGCATCCACTTGCAGACAACTAGTCCTGTTTTTGTTGCACCAGTAATGTTCGGTTGGGAGTGTGAAGGGCTTTAAGCTAGCGGAGAGAATGTCAACAAATAGATGACAGGAAGAAAGGGCAGTCTCACTCCACGTCAACAGTCCTGCCCACAACTCAGGCAAATTTCTAATTAACTCCTGCCGCTCTGCAGAAACTATGCCCTAGAAAATAACACGTTTTTTTTATTTGTTCTAAAAATGGCATTATCATAATAAAGAGACCACAGGGAACACTTCTACAATAGATCAAAATATGATAGGAGTGAGACTTTAGGGAGATTAATAAGTCTGTGAGTGCTACGGAGAGGCTGAGGTAGAGGGCTGCATTGGGATTGGGTCCCGCCGGGTCCCGCGGGACCCAACCCAAATCTCGCGGGATTGGGCGGTTTGAATTGTGCTGCGGGCGGGAGCGGGCGGCAAAAAAAACCCCTGCGGGATCAGTGTTGCCATGAATATTTCATGAATATTTATTAGCGCGGACCACGTTAGGCTGTGCGGCTGTTGGATTCTTATGTAAGCTCCGTGAACTCACCAGGTAGAGACGCCTAATGGCCACTGTCATCTAACCTGTTGTTGGGGGTGTGCAACGCTCCACCCCGCCTCTTAGAAATTATGCTCTTTAAAGCCTGATACCGCGGTCGCGTGTGGGCGGAGCTACGAGCTAAAGTTATGGTCTGATCCCTGCATGGAGCGATGCGTGCATCAATGCATGCTAGACACGAAGAATGTGGAGAGATCCGGTTTATTATTTTGAAGAGTTCTACTTGGTAATCATGTTTCCATGTTTGAGTTCATAATATTATCCCAGAGAAAGTCTCTGCTTCAACTCCCGCAGTTGAAGCTGCGTCTGAATCTGACGCCCGTGTTTCCATCTGACAGTTTAAAGCCAAAGCCCCTCCCCCGCCTCTCTACCTGCTTTTCCTCTTTACCTGTTCACCTGTTCATATCCTCTGTAGCTGAGAGTTGTTTTTCCCCGCGCTCCCAGTGTATTCTACACAGATGTAGGGACAGTGAAAATAAACCACCCCCTTGTTAATTTTAAAACTGTTTGAAGTGTTGTGGGTTCATTACAAATCGTGTAGTACTGTAAATGGCCAGCAGGTGGAACGAGCGCTGTCGAGCAAGACTGACGTCATGCGGGAGCGCGCAGAGCAGCATGAAAGAGAGGGAAGAGAAGAGAGATCGGATGAGCGCTGAGAGTTCGGTTTTCCTAGAAAACACCCACCTGTATGAGCCTACGTACGCTGCTGTACTGGAAAGAACCCGTAAATAAAAGCACAAATGTTCAGTGGTCTGCTGCTCATTTAAAATGTTAACACAGAGCGCAAAATACGGTCATCATAGGTTGACACGATAGTCAGGGCGCTCTATAGCGCAGCACACGGATGAAAGAGCTGTGACTCTATCTGCCAACACTGCGCTGGATAGGAAGGAGCAGGTTTCCAGGCAGAGACGTGATGTTAATGGATAAAGCAGAGAAGAACCACAAACGAGGTTCATCGCGAGACACGCATGGTGTTCAGATCTGCGTGCTGATGCCCCACTGAGGCGCAAAACAGCAAAAACTGGAAAAGGCTGAAGCTAAAAAAAACAGTATTTTTCCGTTAGGAAAAAATTCATAGGTTTTCAGCTCTGTTGAACCATTACAATGTTTTTTCTCCTCCATAAATTCAAATGACTTTGACCTGCAGCTTTATCAGCTGGTTCAGCGCTTCAGGCCAACTACCCCTGGCTGCAGCCTGCATACTCCTTCAGGCCGTCTGTCTGCGCGCGGACACACGCACACTTTTAACCGAACAGGATTAGTGAAAATATATTTAATAATTAAGTTGCAGATTACACAAAAGAGGAATGCATGGAAAAATGAGGCTGGAGGAGGGACATGAATCTCCTTAATAATATCAATACAAACACGTGATTTTTTTCCCTGCGGGACGGGAGACGATACAAAATCAATGCATCTCTATTACAGTGCGGGAATAAATTCTCCGAGTTTTGCGGGTGCGGGCGGGAGTGGACATACATATTGCGGGATGCGGGCGGGAGTGTAACGCATACGTTGCGGGAGCGGGCGGGATTGGTCAGAAATTCAGCGGGCGCGGGCGGGAGCGGGATGAAGAAAATAGTCCCGCGCAGGGCTCTAGGCTGAGGGTCCTCCAGCCAGTTCATTATCAAATCATGCCCTTATGGTGACCCCCCAATCAGATCTCTATCCTGCCCTACATATGAACATTAAGAAAATCAATAACATACTGAAAAAGAGAAAACATAATAAAAAGAAATTCGCTGAATCCTTTACAAGTCTATGTAGCTCATATATACATATATGAATGGGTCTTTTGTCTAAACAGACTAGTAGAATGACAGTGTTGGGATTAAATGGGGCAGTGTTACTTAAAACAGCAATGGCTCCAACATGTGAGCTGTCACGTGACAGTCAACTACGGGGTGTTCTTTGCTCTGCGTCGAAATTCTTCTAAATTTAGCTCTGCATGTGCTCCCTGCTTTGCCAACCCATGCTTCACTCTACAGCAGTGACAAGCAAGTTGGAACAACAAACAGCATCTCTTGTCTGTGCTTTGTCTGCACTGTCAGGCCGTAGCTGACACTGCAGACAAACAAGGATTATACAGTTTTTACAAAACCAACTGCATTGCTGCCGTCACTCCAACCAAAGACTACTGCTCCTGCAGAGAGTCAGAGAGAGTAATCAACATCTTACCTTACATTTTCTGGTAAACCTGAGTCTGCAGGGCCTCTGCTGCTGACCCACCGATCTTCAAGACAAACATCATGAGACTCCAAACACAAGCCTCCCCTCAAGCATCCCAGGCGTAAACAGACTGGAGCACAAATGTGTAAACAGAGTTTGGTGCTGCTTGGAAACTCTGCCAGAAGCGGTTTCACAGGTGCGACATCGTTTGGGTTGGCAGCCGAACACAAGGCTAGCTCACAGTGACATGAGGGAACTGACAGCTCACGGCTGGATGAGTGCAGGGTCATGTCACAGTTTAATGATGAGACACAAAACCTCCTTCCGTGATGGATTTAACACATAATTGCACAAATATTACTTTGTTAAAGAAACACCTGAACAAATGTGACTGGCTATTTTAAAAAAGTAGGACTCATCTTCAAAATAGTGATGAGAGATTTAAAAAAAGTAAGCATGAGTCCAGCTGCAGCTAAAACAAAAGTTCAGGTTAAAATATTCTGGCAGCAGATCCTCAATGTTATTAAGGATGCAAGACAAAGGAACTACCTTAACAGAAGCAAGGACTTTGGAAGGCCCCTGCACTCTCCTGTGCACTGCCACATCAACTTAACATAAAATATGAAACAGCACTTCCCCTTAAAGCTGAATGTTGCTTGAGGAGATGCTACTAATGCAAGCTTGCTGTGCGTAAAATAGCCTCTTCTTTACTTAGAACACCTAAGATTAAAAGCAAATATCGAATGAAGCACTGATGCATAACCCCTCAGACAATTTTCTCACGTTACGTCATAAAGGCATAACAGTTCAGATCATATTTCCGCACTTATGTGAGGGTGAAGCATGCCAGTGAAGGATGGATCCAGCTTTAAATATCGCTTCGCTGCATGTTTCACCTGACTGAACACAGCACTAGCTCTGACTGGTTTGTTGCAGAGCAACGAGTGCTGCTTCTCTCCACTAAACAACCATATCTTTGATTCAGCTCTGTGTACAAGAAGCAACGTTTATTAAAGAATACATTCATAGAACGTGAACCCACAAAGCAGGAATGTTGGAATAACTTTATTATAGCTAAGTGAACATCGGGATGTATTGTATTTCATCTGATGGACTAATAAAAAGCCTTTTTATTAAGCTGAAATCAAGAGCAGCTGTTTTTATCTGAGAGAAGACCTCACACTCTATTTCTATAATGGCTCCAGTTGTGTGTTGACTCTAAATAATTTCCATTTAACTTTCTCCTGTACTTGTTTTGGAAGATTACAGTAAAATGACAATGGACTTTGAACTGGTGAGGAAGAGAAGGGGGCGGGGAGGGGAGGGTGGGATCTTCTGAAATCCAGAATAAAGCAAATGTTTCAGGAATGCAGCAATTCTTATTTTCCCAGCATGCATCTAAATGCTCCTTGTTTCCTTCCTCCCACTTCGCCTTTTTGACCTTTAACACATAGATTGACTTGGAGCAAACCAGCACAGCCCTGATAAGACAGCAGTGACATGAGCCCCGTCACATATCACCACTCAATCACCTTCTCTGGCTGACACCCTCGAGCAGAGGAGAGGATATCAGAAGTTTGCAGGTCTTTACCCAACACTGTCTCCAAGCTTAATGTAAAACTCTGCTTTATATCAGCTATACACCCTATCTAATCACGTCATCTGTTTACCCAGAATACCTCATGGGAGTGATTTTTTTTTCTCTAGAAGTGGGAAAAAACTTTCAAACTGAAACTTCTGGGTTTGTTTTTCAATAACTTTGGATGTTTTAGTACAAAAACACTCCTTTAACTCACACATTAACCCAAAAGACGGCTCACTTTTCTGACTCCTGTGGATCCTCTTGGCTAACTCTGCAGGCCGAGCGCCTTTCTTGGTTTAATGTCTCGCTCGGAAAAGCTTGCAGGCTGAATTCTGAGCAGCTCACACATTCCAGCAGACGAGGGGGAAGAGTCACAGACGGCTGACGGACTGGGATCTGTGATTCCCCTTTAAGCTCTCTGCTCAACGCGCAGAACAAACTAGACCGGGGATCCGACTAAACACTTTTACTGACTTTTGTTAAGAAAACATGACCTATATGAATTAGTTAGACACAAACACAGACACGTTTGCCACAGACCTGCTCCTCCACAGACGCATCCTGAAGGGCCGGGGCGTCCCGTGGGCCTCGGATCCAGCTCAATAGCTGGCCCATGTCTGATTGCGTGTGTGTGAGTGTGCTGGGCTGAGAACCTCTGCCTTATCTGTGGGCTTGCAGCATGTTTCCAGCAGGCAGGGAAGGAGAAAAAAAAAGAAGGGAGGGCAGCATGAGAGGAGGAGGTGTGGCCACGGAGCAAAGAGGGATCAGATGTGGAAGTCACAGGAAAGCAGGCTAACTTTCAGGGCTATAAAGGGAAGTTAGCTGACTGTGGACTGACACCCACCTCACAAGGGGCCACATCTGAACCACATCGGTTCTCAAAGTTCACAAAAAAAAAAAACAACAAGACATAAAAACGTGAAAGAGTGTATAAAATATTATTTACAGCATCAGTAAAAGTCATTATTTCTGCCTTTATCAGCATGAGAACACCAAGATTTGCGGCAATAAAGATTTGATCTCTCATGAAGGGATGGCAGAACAAAAAAGATTTATGAACAGTACTGGCAGCATAATTCCCTTCAGAGCCCAACCCAAGAGGTAAAGCTGAGTTGAAGCCTTTAAGCCTATTCTTTGCCACAGCCTGGTCAACTGAACACCATAACGACAGGAAATGGACTGCATTTTGGTGCTATCAACATCTGGTTGAGACAAATAAAACTGAACTAAATGGAGCAATGGGGATTTTATCACGATTTTCAGAACCAGAACAGCTTGAACTCCACCAGCAAAAATGCTTTTGATAAGCAGGAATGCAGGGAGTGTTTCTGTGAACACACAGGCAGCAAACTAGCAGAAGCTCAAGGCATGGGAGTTGTTTTACTGAGGCTTCACTTAATGCACCAACTTTTCCTTTTTCTGTCTTTTTTCTGGTGGACATTTTCTAAAAACGTTTATGCAAATGTGTTTCTTTTGGAACAAAACACCTTGAACTCCTACTTATGTCAGAACGTGGGTGTGCCTTGAGGTTCTCGTAACTTTCAGATGTGACCTCTTCTATGCCGCTGAGCAGTTCATGGGTGGGGGTGGATGAACAATAAAAGGCCTTTGTATAAGTCTGTGTGATGAAATCAGTCAGACAGCTGAGTTGTCTCAATTTTTTTGGGTGGAAAGCATTTGCTTTAACGTAAATCTGCTTAAAACCAACATCTTTTTGAGATTCTCATGTGCAGAGTAATTAAAACAAAAACAAAATAGCTTCCATTTGTAATCATGTGACAAACATCTTCAAACATTACTTCTTTTGATAAAAAATGAAGCAAGAGTCTTTATTATCCTAATTAATGAAAAACACTCTGAAGTTAGACTAAGAGTTAGGCCCAAAAAGTGTCACTTTTTCATAGAAAAAAAATGTTTTCAACCCCCACTGTCATTACAAATTGAGCTGAACCTTGACTGGTGAGATGACCTGTGAAGGATGTACCTTCACCCAACAGTAGATCAGATAGGCTCCAGCAACCCCATGGTCCTAAAAAGGATGAATGGAAGGAGCTGAACCTCCTGTCTCATCTCTTTAATTTTTAAGACCTGGACTATAATATTTAAAGCGGAAATTAAAAAAAAAAAAAACTCCCTCCACACACCTTTCACAAGTGTACCAGCCAATTGCACACATCAGAATGAAGGAAACAAAATATATTCATAATATTTTGGCCAAAAAAGAGGATTTCTTCTTTAAATTTGAAAATTACGGAACCAAACTAAAATCTAAAAGAAAAAATGTTATGAAATATAGATTTCTAGACTAACTAGGTTTCTACTTTTCCATCAGCATGATGAAACAGAGAGTGTTGAACCTCCCCTGTCTGTTTTTTTCAATGCATTCTCACCAAATGGAATGAAGTCACTCTAGTTCCACACCTAACAGGTAAACATGACAAATCATGTACAGCAGAAATTAATGTTAGCCTTTAGGATTTTTTTTTTGTTTTGATTTTTTTTTTTTTTTTGAGACTACTGCATGCTCACACATGCCATGTCCAAAATCTGAATTGGTGAAACATTTTCTTGGTAAGAAGACACACCTTTGCCATCCCAAAACCCCACCTGAGCCTGTCAAACTGGCAGGATTAGAAATTAAACATCCTCAGATGTAATCTCAAAAACCTGAGTAACCTACTAAAAACGTATGAGTGGCATCTCAGGAAAAAACAACATTTAAATTATTTTTTACCTCTAGAAGTAGTTCACCAACAGGAGTTTAAGAAAAATTGTCAACAAACTTGTGAATCACTGTGGGAAGATTTCAAATAACTGGACACCAAAGTAAACAGAAGTTTATCTTAATTTAGAGTCTACTGGACTTAAGCCATCCACCTATTTAACAGCCTTCCTCATTTTGCTTTATAAGTTTACAGCTTATTCTGACACATGCCACTGAGCGTCAACATGCAGTTATTTAAATGATAAAGAATAAACTAACAGAGGTGGATGGTGGATGAAAATGAAAATCCTAGATCTGATTTCGATTGATCTAAAATTACTTTTGTTGAGAAAGGATCAGAGTAACTCTAAGTCTGCAGGTTGACAGGTCAGAGGAGTCAGCTTGTGAAACTGAGAGAAACTTCATTCAGCAGAGGGAGACAAAGACACAGAAGCTCTTGCAGATTTCCTCTGTTAGAACAAAGTGTAGGTACATGTTATAAAACAAATCAAAAGGTTTTTATTTCACTTTCCAAAACGCATCTTGCTTTTAAATCTTTTTCTGTGAAAGCATCAGGAGAAGACGCACAAAGTCTGAAACTGCAGTATTAAGAGAAATATCCGAACAAGCGCAGTTAGTTTGTATATCCCACATTTCCTTTTCCTGCTCTGGTTCTTACAAGTACCAAATAAGGTCTAAGGTCTTCACTGGCTGCCTGTCTGTAAAGTTCTGCTGCTGGTTTATCAAGCTTTGAATAGTTTAGCTCCAAAATACATGATTGACCTCCTGAACCAGTATGTACCACCCAGACCTCTCCAGTCATCGGAATCCAGGTTTTTGTCAGTTCCTAGAGTCCAAACAAACAACTGTTGTAGCTGCATTCAGCTTCTATGCTCCGTGGATCTGGAACAGACTTACAGAAAGCTTTAGATCAGCTGAAATACTCAGTTTATTTAAATCCAGGTAACCTGTTCTCAGCTGCATTTAATTAGTTTTTATTCAAAAGTTTACAAGCTCTTATCAACTATTTTTACATTTTGATTTTAATAATCACTCCTTTAATATTCCTTTTGAATGTCTCTTTTAATGTTTTATGTAAAGCTCATTGTACAGGAAAATTGCTCAACAAATGAACTTGCCTTGCCATGAAATAGTTGTGGATTTTTATAGAGTTTAAAACGGTTTAACTGATTTCACCCAAAAGCTGACTGCTTGACTGCTATCCATGTCAGCAAAACAGCTAATATTTAAATGACTTATCTGTTGGAAAATTGTCAGGATTTGTGTCACAAAAAGACAAAATAAAACATTATCTTCAAAGCTGAAATCTCTGCTGTGAACAAGCTTCCACATCTCCCCCAGGTGATGTATAGCCCTGTGCCAAACTGTACAGTGTCAAACAGATGCTTTAAAACTAGTTGAGTTGGTTTTCTAATAATAATTTTGATGCAGCATCTTTTCAGATTCCTTTGAAAGTATTTGCATTAAGTGTGTTTCCTGAGGATAAAATCGAAGACAGAAGGAGGGGTTGAAAACCAGCAGATGTACTCACAAGACTCATCCAGTACGCAGCATACGCCATGAGGAACCAAAGGTGAGCTCAGCCCCACAGCAGTGTCTCCAAAACTCTCTGCCAAAACCTCTTCTTTTGTCTCTTGACACTTTCATGCCCAAAGCGCCACACCCCGCAGCCCCACCGTCACTGATCTGCGCGCTT
The DNA here is from genome assembly GCA_023969325.1 of Oryzias curvinotus. Taxonomy (NCBI): domain Eukaryota; kingdom Metazoa; phylum Chordata; class Actinopteri; order Beloniformes; family Adrianichthyidae; genus Oryzias; species Oryzias curvinotus. The sequence continues at coordinate 21,305,111 of CM043710.1, forward strand.
CATTTGATGCAGTCGAATTCCAGATGTTTCACAACATTCCACACCTTCGCAGAACTCTGAGGATCTTTGGTGTGCGCACACGACGGAGTTTCTTGCAAAACTTTGGTAAAACTTTGGTAAAGCGCACATCGTGGTTCAATGACCATGAGGGGGAGCTGCTTCAGTAAACACCCCATAATATTCTGTAACTATTTTTCCCGCAAGCTTTTAACAAATGAGTATTTTGGGTCACCTATCCTTACATAGCTCATGTCCATTTTGATCAACAACACACACATAGCACCACCACCACCCATGTTTGCATGACAAAAATCCCAACCTGTTTCGCGTCTCTGTGGTGACCGTGGGTTCTCCTTTTGTGCGGCATCCTCAAACTTTTTTGGATTTGTCGGAGTTGTCTGGTTCAAGCTTGTCGATCTCCTCTGAGTTGCTCCTCCCGATGCAAAACTTTGCCAGCCTGGATGGCAACAAAAAAAAGAAAAAGAAAAGAGGAAACAAATGTTTCACCGATCAATTGAGCATTGAGGTGTTCAGCATGTAGATTCTTGTAGGTGTTACTTCATTCGGGCAATGATCTCAATGAGGCGTTCTTAGATAGTCTGTTTGCGCACGCATTTATCCATCATCATTTAATTTATATGAGTCATACGATCAACAGTTTGTGCAACTTCGAGCTGACTTAAGAGTTTGAAGTCATTGATTGCAGGGATAGTCACATTCCTGCGTATGACGCACCTACCGTCTCTGTTTTTTCTTTGTTTTCAATTTATTTATTTTTATCAAAGGTATTTCAAAGATTTTTTTTCATGGGACACACCCTTCAGCACAAGGGAGAGTTGACTCACCAGTTTCCACCCTTTTTTCTGCGAAATATTTTACAACTCAATGCTGCCCTCAAGTGGTTAATATAGGAACTGCTCAGACAACTCACCCTCTGAGGGTCTGCAAGCAGAATAGAATAGAATAGAATAGAATAGAATAGAATAGAATAGAAAGCCTTTATTGTCATTATACTTGGTAAAATTAAATTCAGGTACAGTTTTCTTCAATGTGGACAGTCAATACAGATAAATTAGATAGAAAAAGAATACCTTACATTACTAAGAAAAATGTGCAAAAATCAGACAAATGTGCAGGAAATAGGACAAAATGTGACTGCATATGATTTATACTGTCAATGTCTGCAACTCAGTGTCTGCAACTTGATGCTCTGGAGCCACCCACATGTGGCTCCTTGGCTTTGAAGGAAAATGTAAACAATTTGGATGAATTATAAGTTTATCAGTTACTTTTTGTCATTTATTCTTAGATTATTTAACTGAGGTAATCTTACATGCCTTGCAACAGACTGGCGACCTGTCCAGCGTGTACCTAATGCTTTGCCCAACAGTAGCCAGATAAGGCTCTGGCAGCTCCTTGACCCTGAAAGGGATAGAGCAGGTTAGGAAAATGGATGGGTGGGTGGTGATCTCTTCTTTTTAAGTGGGAGAACTTGCATAGTTGGTTGCTGACTAAATACTGTTTTGCCCCGCTGTAGGTGGTGAAGGGTTTGATTTATTGTCAGAATAGGTTTAAACTCATATTCTTAGCTTAGATGCAGTTCAGGGACAAAATTCGCACAAAAGTTGTGTGATTGCAAATCTACTAGCAAGTGATCTTATTGACACAGGATACATTTTATTTAGAAAATAACTTTTTTTTTTGTTCTTCCTCATTGATTTATAGCATAGAAATGGACAGGGTGTCTACTCTCAAAACCCAAGCAGGTTAGAGCTTGGATGAGAACCCACCTGGGACTGTCAAGTGCTTTCAGTAACTGCAGCCACATGGAGAAACTCTCAAGTGTTTCCTTGTGCTGGTTCCTTGTAAATGCAGTGGGTGGGGTCTAGAAGGGCTTCTGCCATAAATCTGAAGCCAAATTGCATTAGCAAGTCACTGTCGAAACCGCTAATGGATGTAACTGAAAGGAAAACAATGTCTTGCTTCACTACTCACTCGATTTGGGGGGATTAAACTCAAAACCCTTCACTGTATTCTCCATCACTAACTAAGAATCCATTATGGACAACCCAGACCATCCTCTTCACCCTGTTCTGGACAAACAGCGGAGCTCCTTCTCTAGGAGGCTCAGACAGCTCCGCTCCAAAACTGCCAATTACCGGAAATCCTTCCTACCCAACACAATTCAACTCTACCATAACTCACAGTGTAGCAGATGACTTTTGCACATTTTTTATTTACATTATACTGCCTTATTTGTTTACATTTCTGCTACATTTTTTTGTTTTTTTATGTTATTGTTTTTTATATTATTCTATATTCTCTTATGTTTACTGCCATGGCAACACACAAATTTCCCATGTGTGGGATCATTAAAGTACTTCTGATTCTGATTCCGATTAAAACATTTGTGATGAATTATGATCAAACTGAATATGAGAGGATTTTGAAAAAAAAAAAGGAAATCGACTCTATATCAATAGTTTCTGAATAGCTATAGACATCAGCTCAGAGCAGAGCTCTGCAACCTTTAGCTCTGGAGTAGCCATTTGCTCCAGTTTCTTACAAACCAAAACCCAGCGAGAGCCGCAAAGTCCCACTTTACTGTTTAGGAAAAATATCTTATTTCTTTTTCGGCCTATTCCCATCAGGGGTCGCCACAGCAGATCATCCTCAGTTCCGAGGACGAGTCGCAGGGGTAATTTGGCAATGTTTTTTACGCCGGATGCCCTTCCTGACACAACCCTCTCAAACAATCCGGGCTTGGAACTGGCACACAGAGGTAGAGAAGGGAACAGGGAGCAGCCAGGATTCGAATCCCGGTTTCATGGACAGAAGGCGCCGTAAACCAGCACGAGCTAAACCAGCTCCCCTGTTTAGGAAAACTATATATTTTAATATTTTTGTGACCATCAAGCCATTTATTTATAAAATATGGCTTTAAAAATACAAACAATTAATTGCTACAGTGTTATATTACTTTTATCTAACCTTTGACAACTGCACATCAAGTTCTTTTCAAAATAAAATGTGTCCTTTGTCAATAGGATCACTTGCTACAGTAGATTTGCAATCACACAGCACACCAAACTGTGCTGTGGCCAGTCCTTGCACGGACACTGTACACCTTTCCATTAAACAATATTTTGGACATTTCATTCAACCTAAAGGTTTGTTACAAAGGTTTTGTCAGACTTGTCTTTTTATTTCATCTTATAGATCATAAAATGTATTTTTTTTTTAAACTGTGTTGTAATTACCATCAATCCTTTCTTAGCTATAGTTAGTTAGTTAGTTAGTTAGTTAAATTTCTGTCCACATTTTTTTATTACTCACTACTTATTGCACTGTGTGGGACATTCAACATTTTTGGGGGAGTCTGCTTTAACAATTCCAAAATTCATAGCCCTGTAAATTTCCGACCAGTTCTCTGCAAAAAACTGGTGTGCATCGATGCTCCGTAGATTGGCAAATATAGATCAAATTGCATTACGTTTGAACAATTTCTCATCTGAAATTTTTTTTTTAATTTAAGTCATGTTTAAAAAAGTAGTGAGCATGGTGTCCAAATTACATTAAAATCTAGGGCACTAGATAGTCCTACACTGCAGGGATTAGGGACAGAGCCTGAGTGATTTTTTTTTTCTGAAATTCAAAAAATAAAAGTACAAAAGAAAAAAATTCATAAAAAAGCAAGAACTAGTTAAACTCTAGACCTCATGCAAAGACTTAAGAATTTTGTTTCCTGGTATTCCCGACACTGACTGCTCTAATTATAGCTGAGCAGGGTGAAGTATGACTCTGGATCGCCACACGAAAGTCAAGATCCACCATGTCCACAGATGCCAATCTCTCTGACACCAGAGTGACATTTTCACAGCAGTTGCTTATAGAAGGTGACATTTGGACAATGCTGTTCAGCTTTTGCAATCAAATCTTAACCTTTATTTTCCTTTTGTTTCCAGTAACACTGAGGATATCTTTCAAGACCTTTGTTAACAAATAATTTCCAGTTTTCATTTTCAGCTGTCATATCACAACTCACAAAAAACAAGCAAAATAGGTTTGCATGTGTGGAAAGAAGGAGCTGTGGAAGGAGGTGACATTTGACACAACTTTGTGACAAGCTGGGAATCTATCAAATCAATGTCTGACTGTAAACAAAAACAACAATAATATGACGTTCTTCGTTAGCAATGCATGAAAAATGCATTTGAGCCCACATTTCACAGCACATTCATGAAACCGCTGTAGTTTTAGGAGTAGATGCAACAGTTATAGTGCAGCTGTCATGTGAACGCCACGCTACAGAAAGGGCTGCAGCATATTTTTAAGACAGAAGCGCATCTTAAACAAACTGATCCCATCAGCTCCTCAGGAGGCTTTAATAGGAGAGTCTCCTCTACAAAGTAACACCAACTCAGTGGGAATACAAATCAAATTTGATACACTTTTAAAATACCTTTTTAAAGTTTTTTATACAAGACCTTATCTGCTAAAGGGACTCTGTTTAAGACTTTTCCTTGCAAACAACAACCGAACTGTCTTATTCTTCTTAAAAGGCACAAAGTTTTACTTTGAAAAGCACATTAGAGCATGACCAGTCCTTAAATAATAATATCATATGACCTTATATTAATGTTAACTCTGCAATCAGAGGAAGAGGATTTACAACTGTTTCATGATTTACATGCTTTCTGTTACTCTGTGGAATAATTAACTTCCTTCATTTTCATACATGTGTACAATTCTGAATCACACTGGAGGAGTTCATCTTCCACAAAGGGGCACACATGTTTATGATTCATTTAGCAAGAGTGTTTGTTTGACAGAACTTAATAATTATATTCAATTGTATTCTATGTTTTTCCTACATAATCAGTAAATATTGGTATCATCTTAGTACATGTCTTCAGTTTTTGGCTTCAAATAAATAAATGACACAACATAGGATCACACATGCTGTTGAAAATGAAAGACAGTGTTTACAACCTGCTTTAAATTTGTTCATTTGGGATTTCAGATACAGAAAGAGGTGAAAATTATTTTTCACAACTAAATTGTTAAATTTTGATTTGAGATCAAAATCTCTCATGTGCATGGATGATGTGAGGATGATGCACCTAAAACCAGATTAATTATTAGAATCAACGACAATAAAAATGGCTACATGGTAAATGCTGTGAATGTTGTAACTGCTGAGCTGCCAAACCTAGAAAATATCATATCTTTTTCACTTCCATTTCATTTTGCTTGAATGGTCATGTGCCGAGGCTGCTGTTTATCTGCCACGTCTTCTTCTGCGTCAGCCCCTAGTTAAAAGCTTCCCCCGCACCGTTCTGCAACTGGAAAAATAATTAGTTGGCAAAGCATGGTCAAACCTCTGACCTCATTTCATGGAAGTGGTGTGTGTGAGCATTGGCTTTGAGCATTGGTATGAGCGCTCACTCGGTGACATCTGGAAGGAGTGACTGAGAGGTCAGAGGATGCAGAGAGCCAACTGGAGCTGAAGATTTTAGAAGGATAGCACAGTCCCCGGTTCGGTTGTAATTTCAAGGCTGTTGAGTGTTTCTGCCGCCGGAGTGAGTGCTGTGCTCTAAGCAAACAGTTGTTGCTAGGTAAATGTGGATTAAAGCTCAGATCTGGTGCAGACCTGTTGACACATGCCCGGATGACCACATAATGACTAACAGTTTGTTACACGGAAATCCATTTCACACCATAATTAAAATGGAAATGTACATAAACGACACAGATTTTACTTACGTGTTCTTGGTTAATACAGGTATTTTGTTATGAAATGTACCTGCAATCTTACTTACAAAAAAATTATCTTGGAACTCCTCAATTTATTGGTTGTAGATCTCACGAGCATGCACGCACTTAAGCAGCACCGGAGGAAGGAGAATCATTTCAATTGTTGACTGCATGCAGTCACTGTTTGACTTGATAAGGAAATGAAAATTCATGATGCAATATATCGTACTTTACAACCAAATGATGAAACATTTTCCAGTCCATTCACTGAGCTAAAGCCCCATGAAAGTTATCTACATTTTAAGCTAAAAGGGAAATATCACTCTCATTGACTGATGTTTTTCACGTCTTTCTTAACACATCCTTTGACACTGAGTTCGTGTTCTCTCATTTTCTGCATTTGGCATTAGTTTGCATTGGGAGGTTTTTAATCTTGACTCAGTTCACAGCAGTGTTTAGTATAAACTACAATAATTAAGCTATCTAACAGTCCATCAAATCTGTACTTTTACACATGTTCTGCTTTCTATGAAACATGCTCTGTTTAAATCATAGATAATTAAACTAATGTACCTATTATTCAATAAAATACTGAGGACAACTGTGTTGTTCATTAGTGTTCCTAATTTTGGCCATTAAACAAACAATACAGGCATATTTTTGATTTCTTGTCCAGAGCTCTAAAATAGTTGGTTAAAAAGTGAAAAAAGTAGAAGAAAATGAAAGAGATCAACTGTTAAAAGAATATCAGTTCACCTTTTCTTGATCTACTTTTTTAGGCTGATCCTGCATCAGACAAAAACATGTGTTTTCTCCATTTGCTTTATTTGGTTTAGTCAGAGTGTCCTTTCCGTGCAGTTCAGGTGCAGCAAGTAGTTAGTGATGAAAGCATCCAAGCTGTTTCTGCGGGTACTATCAGGGTGAGGATGCTACGTCTGTAAAGTCATGAACATAAGTGCAATAAGGAAAAAAGACAAACAGGAGAGTGTACACTCTGTGACCAGATGTCATATGAAATAAATGCTGAAGTTAAAAGAACAACTGTTCCATGAAATATCGGCTCATTAACCTTGAGATCTTCTTGTCTATATTTTCTTGGCATGAGAATGTTTTGAGGTATTTGTTGTTGTTAGATCTCTTGGACACAAGTAGACGTTTTTTATTTGACATGACACAACATAAATCAGATAAATGGTTTGCGCTCACTTTTTGGTCAGGTGGAAGAAAATCCAACAGATATGGAACATACAGATTATAGGTACTAAATGAAACATTTAAGTTAAAGATGACACGTAACTTTTCATTTTTATTTTATAACATCAAATCTTATAGGCATTTCTTGATTTCTTGATTTTGATTAAAATTTATTTATATATTACATACTTTAATATTTGTTAAGGTAATGTATTTCTTTAAGTCAGATTTTCCGTTCTATTTGAGAGTCTACATTGAGAGTTTTTTTGTGTTGTTAAGTTTTTGAAATAATGAATAGGCTGAATAATATTTTGAAAAGTTCATGTAAAATACATAATAATGACCTAGACCAGTTCATATAAAACTGTTTTACTACAGTACTTTAAGATTTGTTTGTCTCAAAGAAGATACCTACATGACACTGATTCTAAATAAATAAATCACCAACGACAATAAGGTGTAAGATCTATACTATGTCCCTAACTTCATTACATTTGTATTATAATATCTGTCCTGTACACACTTTAGAAGCTAAAATCTGAGTTGAAACGTTTGCCATGCTCTGAATTAAATGTCACTGCTCGAGCTGGAGAATCCCAATTCCTGTAGAGATCTGCGTGTATGAACGGGAGCTGTCCGCGGTGCTGAAACTCCTCCCCATCTCACAGCATCATGACAAAATGAAGGCCTCTTTTCAAAATCTGTTAAACTAAATAAAAAATATAGAATAGCCAAGTTTAGTGACATATTTGAGCTCCACAGACAGACTACCTCATGGATCAGAGGAGAGCAAAATGTGACTCGATACTGAGCTCGTACAGCCGGACTGACTGACAGATCTCATGGATGGAATGGATCACGAGCTTTTGCTCCTTTTGATTTCCTTCTTCTCATTCTCCTGCTGGGATATTTTTAGGCTGACGTCCCCTTCCCTCCCTTCAAGGACCAGAACTCAATCTAGCGAGAGGTAGACGCCAAATTGACGTCAGAGCAGCGGCAATTTGACGTGTGAACACCCCCCACCGCGTTCACAGGCGCGCGCAGACCAGCCCTTTCCGTCAACTGTATTTCCTCTCGTCCTAACGCGCAGTTTCTCTTCCTCACATCTCAGCCAGCGGTTTCTCCGAGAAGAAAACTCAATTTACCACCACTTGCATTCTGGGATATCACGTTGCTTGTACATAGGCCGTCTTCTCGTTTTTGGTTCTTCTGACATGGAAGTGAGATGTCGTCCAGTGGTGATGTGTGTTTTTGCCATCCTCTGCTCCGGGGCTCCACGGTCTCTCGGCTCTCCTTACGCGGACAGACAGTACCTGAACGAGTGGGCTGTGGAGATCCCGGGCGGGCTGTCCGCGGCGGAGGCGATCGCCAGGGAGCTGGACTACGAACTGGTCCGACAGGTAGGTGCCAACGCCCTCCATGGAGGAAAGTGTGCGGAGAGGGTTAGCTCTGCACTAACCAAATGATACAAACGATTATCAGCCAGTTGGACATTTCTGGAAGATTTTTTTACGCAAAAGAAGGTTAATAAATTATTAAACAGAACCTATATAATCCAAGAGCAATGTTGACACCTGATCAGGACACATGTTGTGTTTTGTTTGGACTTATTAGACACAAATAGCAAACCTTTAATTCCTCCTTCATAATAGCCTCCAAAAAGGTTTTGATTTTCAAAAAGTAAAATGATTTGGTTCGTTTGCCCTCCTTTACGGAACCATAATTAGAGCTGACCAGTTCGAAACATCCCTATTATTCCTAATATCTCAAGCTTTTCTTTTACAAGAAATCACCTGTGGCCCTGGATGAGAGCAGATTTGTTGCAGTGGAAAGTGCAGCTGTCTTGGATTTTAAAAAGGGTTATTTAAAGCAATCAAAGCAGAAATAATAATAAAATAAAATACATACTTAAATTTATAGTCAATGCAAAATAATTAGTCACATTGTTCCCACACACTAATAAAACTAATTCAGTTATTACTCTTAAGCAAAAATACACATATTACACGTAATACACATATTAGCTCTTTTGCATAGAACTATTAAATCTCAAGGTTGTCGAAAAGAACAAAAGGGGATTTGTCTTCCATACATTTTGCACTTATTAGAGAATATTGTAATCCAAGGAGCAACTGGTTTTGGTTTAGAAAAAGGCCACATTTTCTCAAGCAATTCCAATATTTAATGCACTGATGTTAAGGATAGCTGCAGATCACTGTGTTTGGTTTGTCGTCTGCCGGAATTAACAGAAATACAAATCTGTAAATCCCACCCGTCTGCTCAGAATCTGATCTCTAAACATGCAGTTTGACATGCACTAAATCAAAAAATACAATATGCTGTAATATAGGTGAAATGAAGAACAAAAGGGGATTTGTCAGACAAGCCAAAGTCCACAGATGGCTGACGTCATTTCTAAGAAACAAATCTGGCTGTTTGACTTCTTCTGTTCTTCTCTGCAGATTGGGGCCCTGGATGACCATTACTTGCTGAAACACCGCAGACATCCTCACAGGATGAAGCGCAGCGCCGACCACATTACCAGGCAATTGTCAGAGGATGATCGAGTGAGTAGTCCTTTGACCATTATTGTTTTCAATGTTACAAATGCTATGAAACTGATGAGATGTTTACTTGCATTTTCAGGTGTTGTGGGCGGAGCAGCAGTATGAAAAACGGCGCAACAAGAGGGCAGTCATCAGAGAGTGCAGGGACTGCTCAGTGGACAAGCTGTTTGATGATCCCATGTGGAACCAGCAGTGGTACCTGGTGAGTCTCCATCCATCCATCCATCCATCCATCCATCCATCCATCCATCCATCCATCCATCCATATAATCCTTCTGAACCCACTGAATCCCTTCTGAGATCACTGGGTTACTGGAGCCTATGCCGGCTAATGTTAGACAACACCCTGAACAGGTCACCAGTTCATCTAATTTAAATCCCTTTTGGGGTCACAGGGTTGTTGGACCCTGTCCCAGCTACTGTTGGACACCCTGAACAGGTCGCCAACCTGTCGCAGCGCACTCCCACTCATACTCACACATACACACCTAGGGACCCTTTTGAGTAAACAATCAACCTGTGAACCAAGTTTTGGACTGTGGAAGGATGCTGGAGTGCCATGAGAAAACCTACACATGCACGGGGAGGACGAGGATGCCAATTTCCATAGAAAAGGTCCCAATCGGGATTCGAATGAGGGGATTCTGGCTGTGATGCAGGAGTGCTAACCACTATTCCACCATGCAGCTCCGCCTTTTCTATCCATACATCCAATTATTTGGAGTCATTTTGATCATAAACTATAATGGTCAAGCCTTGGTCTCTTGTTTTCTAAGCTTTCTGTCTGTTTTCCTTGGTAAGCATCCAGGTTATAACCTCAAATTACTAAGTGTTTCTGTGGAAAATATTTCTGAACTGAGTTTATCCATTTACATGCATTTCCGTGTGTTACTCCAATTTTTAGGGATGCAAAAATAAAATAAAATATGACAAGACCAAAGCGAAGCATACTATTGAGCAGTTGTAACCAAAGGAGCCATTTGCCAGATTGGTTATACAGTCCCATACGGAAATGAGAGGGTTGGAGAGGCTACTGCATAATCCAACAGGATGGTGCAGAGTACAGCTTTAATTCCCATTTTACCCAGAATGGAACATGTTTTGTGCTGTTACTGTGATTTATTTCTTAGACTTTACATGTAAAGATTAACTTAGATTGACCATGTTGGGAAATATAAAGGCCAACAAGTCTCCTAAATTAAAAACTACGACATGTTAAGGGTACAAAAATCTCATTGATTAAGTTTATTGCTTATATCATCTTACATGAAGGATTAATTGACAACCCAGGTGTACCTGATCAGTTAGTGCAGTGCAGTGAGCAGATCCTTGGACTATATTTGGACAACAAACATTTGCCTCTGATTTGACAAGGGGTGTGTCCTTGGTCTTTCCCACGTCACTGTTTAGTGTGTGTCTGAGTGAGAAACACATCTGCTTTCACGAGCTTGTTTTTTTCGCACCTGCATTATCCAGGCATGAGTCACGGTGGTAGGCAACAAGAAAATAAACGGAGATGAATCATTTTTGCCCATGAGGGATGATAAGACTAATGGATTTGGCCTCAAAGTGCCACTTATTGTATTTCCAAATCAGACATTGTCGGTGTCACCGGACAGCTCTGGGCTGTTAGGCGAATTTATTTTTATTCTGTCGTTTTGTAACGATACTGGTTTTCTCTTTTTTTGTAACAGCAGTCACTGGGTCATATTTTAACACATTGCATTAGCAAATGAGGGTAGATATGATAATGAGGGAAAGGATTACAGTGGAGAACACAGGGGCTGGGTGAAAGATTGCAGTGGATGCACAGTGCAAAGTGATGCCGCAGCTTACAAGGCTTTAGCAGCCCTGATGAGCATGGATGCTGGAGTTAAGATGGAGCTGTGTGACGGGAGGCCAGCATGGCAGCAGCTGAGATCTGAGGCCAAGAGTGGGAAGAGTGTCTTTATTTGTCATGAGTGGCTGACCGCTTGGATTTCATTAACAGGTGACTCATTCTTGCAGTCTGAGATTCCTCCTGCAAGTGTCCAGGGCTGAGCCGCTATCGGTCCACGCTGAGAGCACATCGATGCATCTCGTGGGTGCTTCCACCCAAGTAGTCAGGGAACAGAGACGCGCATATGTTTTTTTCTCCATACTACAAAAGGCAACATAAGGTAGACTACCAAAAACCCCTTCAGATGAGGCTGGCCTGAACAAATGAGCATTTAGGTGTTTAAATCCAAACTGGTGAACAGTAGTTAGGAGAATAAGCCCCTCAAGCAATTTGTCGTAGCACATTTTACAAAAGACAACAAGAAATTCACGGTCTGGAGCTGACTACAGTCCCAAGAAAATGATGCGAAGAAGGGGGAACAAATAGGCAGTCAAGGTGGGGGGGGGGGGGGGGGGTACATCACAGGGATGAGTCATGTCTTTGGTGTGGTGTTCTGCAGTGTCTGTGCATAATGCACACAGAGCGCAAGAGCACGGCTGCTTTTTTTAGTCATAGTTGTCTCCAGCATTCATTCACACTCCTCTTAAGGCATGCATCCACCCTGCTGACTGTTTCTCAGTCCACCCAAAACAAGCATGTTGCCCCCCACACACACACACATGACCTGTAAGATTAGATTTAAAGAAGCATTTCTAAACAATGTGACAGGAATAATGTAATCTATTGTGGGAAAACCTGAGTTAAAGCACAGTTTTCTGGGAATCTTTGGGGGTACATTATTAAGAAGTGCTGTTGTACTCAATAATACAAAAGTCTGAATTATTGTGACCTTCTTGTAACAATCTGCCTGTAAGTAGTCATAGAAAAGAAGTGGACTCAAGCCATGACAAAAGCAGAGCTGACAGTTTAGTAATGAATTGCTGTAAAGGTCAGTGGAAGAGTCAGTGGGCTGGAAGACTCTACCTGGGCTGCATCAATGTGTGATATGATCTCAGCAGCCTGTTTGGACTGCATTGTCAGAACTGATCAGAGATGTTTACTATTTTCGTCCTCTTCTTTTCAGCAAGACACGCGGACGTCGTCCTCGCTGCCAAAGCTGGACCTTCACGTGATCCCAGTTTGGCAGAAAGGCATCACAGGGAAAGGAGTGGTCATCACAGTTCTGGATGACGGACTGGAGTGGAACCACACAGACATCTACTCCAACTACGTAAGACACTGTTGCCATGGATACAGCCTCCGTCGTCTGGGTCTGCCGTTGCCATAGAAATGCAGCTGGTGACACCTTACAAGACGATTTATAAAGCCCATAATAAATCTGCAATATGATAATCCAGCCTGTCTCCAAGGGGCTTCCTGGTTTTTAATTACCACATCCAAATAATTGATGGTGCGATGAATGCCTGGATTCAGTGGAGCTAATTTAGAAAATATTTGTCACTTCCCTAACAATGTTTTGAAGTCTGAAAGGGGAGGCAGATAATTATGAGACAGTGGAATGAAAGAGGCTTCATTTCAGCCCAGTTGCTCATTTATGGAGGACTCTGAAAGACCTGTTTGTGTTGTGGTTTCGAATGCACTGCTGCTATGAGAAGGCAGACACCCTCGCCTCAGCAGAGAAAAGAAGGAAAACGAAAAGAGGAATGACTGTGTGTTTGCAACTCCACAGTAATTAATGCTGGTAAACCTAGAGCTTAGAGTACAGATAAGTCAGGATAAGAATACAGTAAAACAGAAGCTCATGTACAGATGAGTCAATACACACCATTTTTCTGACTGAGCAACCCTATTCAGACTTTATTGTATTACATTTATGGAATTGTAATTAGAGTTAGAAAAAAATGGATATGCATAGCAAACTAAACCTAACCAACTTTTTCAACCGATTTACACATTCTCAGGCAAAATTAGCTTTAAAAAATCTATACATTTCTCATTCATTGATGCTGATAATTGCTGCTTCACCCTACAGCTAAGCTCCTACCTGTAGCCTGAATATGCAGTCACTTGATCTATGTGTCATCATCAGTCATACGCGTCACCATGACAACAGCCCTGACATATCAGAGGCTTTGTCGTTCTTGTCCTCTGACGTTACCGCTGCCTTTTAAATTGATTTTCCTTCCTGTTCCCCAAAGGATGCAGCCGCCAGCTACGATTTCAACGACAATGATCCGGATCCTTTTCCCAGATATGACTCCACCAACGAAAACAAGTAGGTGAACCAAGAACACCAAAGAACTTCTCTGTTATACTAAAACAAACAACCCTATCAATGTCATTGGTATTCATTTATTGTAATTATTGAATGAGACATATTATGAAAAAACTATTAGAGTATTTTAAAAAAAAAAAAAGAAAAACAAACTTTTTGGAACAGTGAAACATCAACAACAGCATTGTTTCTTTAAAAACTGTCTTAAAGGTTTCAGGAGTTTCTGTTGAATATCTCCTTTCTTTGCAGACATGGAACGAGGTGTGCAGGAGAGATAGCAATGCAGGCGGACAACAACAAATGTGGAGTTGGAGTGGCTTACAACTCAAAAGTTGGCGGTGAATGTTTTTTTTTGTTTCTAAATAGATCCTTTTTTTTCTATTTATGTATTGTTTCCGTGAGGAGACTGTCAAAGTAGCTTTTGGTTTATGCAATCTGTGATGGCAAGCAGAATTTGTATTTAGTGAAAATGTTTTTACACCTGGTGTGTCATTGCAATAGTAAATGACAACCCAGAGAATGTCTAAAAACTCTAAAGCTGTTTTTATGGATTCTAGTGCAAAACTGAATTTTAAGAAAGTAAAATACCCTATTTAAAAAAAAATCTTTTTCAGAAACAAAATAATGTTTTTTTGAGAAAACATGTCTTAGTAAATAGAATGTATTCTTGGAAAAGGTATTCCTGGTAGGACCATTTTTCTCACTCCACTGGCAGATTTTTCTGATTAAAATATTTATGGCCCGCAGCAGTCACAACTGCAAGGACCATATTGTAACTGCTACGAGGGTCGAACACTCAAAAAGCCCAAAACGTCAAAAAAACGCGTCAAAACGCCAAAAAATGGGGTCAAAAGTCGCCCAAAGCACAAAACAACACAACAATTGTGTAACGCAACAAAAAAAACTACACACACGCACAACACCAACGCACAAACGACAAAATTGTAGTCGCAAAAATGATGACAAAAACACGAAAAAGCCCCAAAAACGCGTCAAAGGACGGGTTTAAAGCCAAAAAGACATGCCCAGCCTATAGTAAAAGACAGGCTGCATTGAAATACATAGGAAGCACCCTGGGGAAAAAACTTCTTATTGTTTTTCGATCGTTTCATTATTATTATTATTATTATTCTTTCTAACGGATCCGTTGAGCTCAAATTTGACCCCCGCCACATACCCGAAAACTCACCAAAATTGGCACACACCTAGAATAAATTGAAAATGAATTTTCGGCAAAGAGAACGTCACCCCCCCGAAGTCGATGACATCACGGCGAGCGTTCCCGTAAAAAAAATGAATGGGCCGAAATTTGCTTATGGGGCCAAAAAAAAATATTTTAAATTAGAGCTACGAAACCTAAACACGCGTGTTGGAGATATCCCAAAGAAGTTATGAAATCATTATGGGATGGCCACACGACCTACGGCTTGGCGGCCATTTTGTGGCGAACTTTGAGAAATGGCGATTTTCGTGTTTTTTGACAGTATGGGAAAACGACACTTTTGTTTGTGCGAAGTTCACGAAATCGGACACACATGCCAACAGCTTGATTCTACAAATACCAGAGAAGTTTCGTTGACCTTTGACCTTGGGAAGGGGCGGCCATCTTGAATTTTCCGAAAAAAGCACCTTTAGTAACAGATACAAACGAAAACTCGTCCTAGGAATTTTTTTCGATTGTCTTGAAACTTCTCGGGCATCAATGGCAAGCTACTGTGGACAAAATGTTGGAATTAGAAGTTGTAGATTTTGAACGGGGTGCGCGTGGCGAATTCGCAACCGCCGCCATTTTAGCTAGCTCGCACATATTTTATCGGAATGTCTTGAAAATGAAATATGCGATTCCCTGGCCCACACTGAACAAAACAATGTCACATACGACAAAATCGATTAAGGAATGTGGGCGTGGTAAGCAAAAAACGATCGCAAAAAAAAGTGCTGACTCGGCAAAAAAAAAAAAATTCGGATTTTTTTTTTAAGAATCGGCTAACGAAACCCAGATAACTTTGTTGGATATATCCAATCAAACTTTTGAAATCATTACGTGATGGCACCACGACCTATGGTTTGGCGGCCATTTTGTGCCAAAATCGGCCATTTTGAGTTTTTCGCGTTTTTACACAATATTGAAAAATGAACTTTTTTTCGAGCGATTTTCACGAAATTTGACTGGCTTGTCCCTAGCGTAAGTCTACAATCACCTCTGGAGTTTCGTCGACCTTTGACCTCGGGAAAAGAACGCCATCTTGAATTTTCTATAAAAAACACCTTTACAACCCGATTCAAACGTAAACTTGTCGTTGAAATTTTCAACGATCATCTCGAAACTTTTTGGGCATCAATGGCAAGCTACGGTCGAAAAAATGTTGGAATTAGAAGTTGTAGATTTTGAACGGCGTGCGCGTGGCGAGCTAGCAAAGTGGCGCACTGTTATAACTCCCATGCCTTTCAATACAATACAGTGAAAATTGAATGCTTGCATTTATGCCTGGATCTGAATACATTGAAAAACACTGGACAAGGACATATAAGGAATGTGGGCGTGGTTAGCATAAAACCACTGTTGCTAAGGACAACAAAAAGTTTACTTTTCCCGATTTGTCCGAAACTGACGTCAATCCGTTCGTCCTCCCGAGGCAAACAAAACATAAAATGGTTGCTATGGAGATAAAATCAACAGAAAAGCGGCCATTTTGAAAAAAAGTGGGTTTTTTGTCAACTCATGACATGTAGCTTTCACCAATGGAGCAATGTGTTTTTCTGAGTAAGTTAATGATGCTGATCGCTATGCTAGCAGTTTTAGCCATGTTAGCATAGCTAGCATAGTTAGCATAGTTAGCATCTTAAACAATGTGTTTTTCTGAGTCAGTTGATGATGCTGATCGCTATGCTAGCACTTTTAGCCACATTAGCATAGCTAGCATAGTTAGCATAATTAGCATTTTAGGTAATGTGTTTTTCCAAGCGAGTTGATGATGCTGATCGCTATGCTAGCAATTTTAGCCACATTAGCATTGCTAGCATAGTTAGCATAATTAGCATTTTAGGTAGTGTGTTTTTCCGAGCGAGTTGATGATGCTGATCGCAATGCTAGCACTTTAAGCCACATTAGCATAGCTAGCATAGTTAGCATAATTAGCATTTTAGGTAATGTGTTTTTCCGAGCCAGTTGATGATGCTGATCGCTATGCTAGCACTTTTAGCCACATTAGCATAGCTAGCATAGTTAGCATAATTAGCATTTTAGGTAATGTGTTTTTCCGAACGAGTTGATGATGCTGATCGCTATGCTAGCACTTTTAGCCAAATTAGCATAGCTAGCATGATTAGCATAGTTAGCATTATTAGCTTATGCAGCTTTTTCTATCCCTCATCAAAGGTGGGCGGTGAGGGCGGAGAGGGCGGAGAGGGCGGTGAGGGCGGCGGTGGTGCGTAGAGTTGGGCGTGGAAGGCGGGTTGCGTCTGCGGGCCATACAACGCCGCTTGCGGCTTTAATTTTTCTTACATTTCGGTGGGCTGTGTTTGCAGTGTTTGGATTACTTCGACTGTTTATCTTTTTTGAGTATTTTTATGAACTTTTCTGCTCCGTTGTTAGATCCTTTTCTATATCTGAATGTTTTCCTCAAAAATTTTGAGTTTCACAGATCAGGGTTTTAGTTCATCACAGAGTAAATGCATTTATAGATTAGAGTGGGGAATTTGTGATGGTCAAATAAATGCATTCTTTAAAAAAAACTCAACTGATCAATAGTAGTTAATGTTTTTAAAGCCTGGTGGGACTTTGTTGAGTTCCAAATATTTTTCCATTTTTTTTTTTTTTTTTCAGAAAAGAATTACCTCAAATTTGCAAAAACAGCTCATTGGGGCAGCTGAAATCAATGAACATGAACTTATAAATTTATAAATTAAGCAAAACTTTTCAGGGAGTTGTCTGCTATTTTTACACTTCAACCTGCATGCTGCCCCACCTCTCAAACAATTGTTAAATGAAAAGTGGTTTGATCTCAATATTCCAAAATTCTCTGATCAGGAATCCGGATGCTGGATGGAATTGTGACAGATGCCATCGAAGCCAGCTCCATTGGTTTCAATCCAAACCACGTGGACATCTACAGTGCCAGTTGGGGACCCAACGATGACGGCAAGACGGTGGAGGGCCCTGGTCGTCTGGCCCAAAAGGCTTTTGAATACGGAATCCAAAAGGTAAATACCAAAAGCATTTTCTCATAGCTGCATTAAAACAGAATAAATATGGACAATTCCATTTAAATAAATATACTCGTGAGAAGAAAAGTAGCCAAAGAGTTTCTTACAAAAGGTGAATTTTTATACATTGTTTTTTTACAATGTGACAATAATAGGGCATTTTATATTTTTTATACATTGTGCATTAAATGATAGAAATGTTGTCAATGGAATTTGAATCGTCCAAAAGAGCTAACGGAACATTTTCTGTCCCTGTGGTGCCCTCTGTAGGGCCGAAGTGGAAAAGGCTCCATTTTTGTTTGGGCATCAGGTAACGGTGGGCGCCAGGGTGACAACTGCGACTGCGATGGCTACACAGACAGCATCTACACCATCTCCATCAGCAGTGCCTCCCAGCAGGGCCTGTCTCCATGGTACGCAGAGAAGTGCTCCTCCACTCTGGCTACAGCCTACAGCAGCGGAGATTACACCGACCAGAGAATAGTATGTCCAAACCTGTGTTTACATGAGCTTTCATTTTCAATCACATGCCACCTCATGGTTTTCCTGTTTTCTTTCAGACTAGTGCTGACCTGCACAACGAGTGCACTCAGACTCACACTGGAACATCAGCTTCTGCCCCGCTGGCTGCTGGAATATTTGCTCTGGCTCTCGAACAAAAGTATGCACCTGTGAAAATGTTCTTGTTAGAAATATCGGCCAACTAATTTGGTTTGCATTTCTCATTTAATATAAACTACCTTGTCTGTCACCTCAGTCCCAATCTTACCTGGCGAGACCTGCAGCACATCATCGTCTGGACATCTGAGTTCGATCCTTTGGCCAACAATCCTGGCTGGAAAAGGAATGGAGCAGGACTGATGGTCAACAGCCGCTTTGGTTTTGGACTTCTTAATGCCAAAGCTCTGGTGGACCTCGCTGACCCGGCCACCTGGAAGCATGTTCCAGAAAAGAAGATATGCATCGTGAGGGATGATTCTTTTCAGCCGAGGTATGAAAAGCCTGTCATTTCACAATTATAAATTGTTCTGTGAGCTATGCTGTTGTTTATTTTATTATTTTTTTGTGATAAAGGACAAATAAAAGATATATTGTATTCAGAATTCAGATTCTTGGTGGATGTGTAATCTTCCCAGTCTGAGATTGGCTGCACTGTCGCAGTTTTACTTTGTAGCTTGATGGTCATTATATGTCCAGATGTAAATACTGCAGCATTTTTTCCCAAAAAAATCATTCGAATGCTTTAGGAAGTTTGAAAGTTTCAAGTTTCAAGACTAAAATTAGAGGATCATCTACTCTTTTTGCTCCTTAAGTCTTCATTCTGTAGTTTACTTTGGATTATGTGACTCAATGGCATCAACACCCACTTTGCCCATTACCTTGCTACATCCCTGTTTAATCCCAAGGATTTGGCTCTACATTTCCGTTAGTGCTCAGAGGTCCACAACCCCCCCTCCAGCTTTATGCCAGCTTTAAAATCCTTTCATTCATGTCTGGAAGAGATGAGGATTAGCTGTTTTGCAAATGAATGACCAAATGTTTCCAAATCTGGACGTCCATTCTGTGTTTGTGATTGTCATTGAACAAACTGGGTGGTGGCTTGTTATACAAGGAGGGCAGCATTAGATGTTCTCCCCATCTAACACTATGTTACCAAATCGTCCTGCAATGATGAAAACATGGGGCTTATATGACCCACTTTCTGTTGTTTCCAAGAAGCTGTTTGTGACAAATTTACTGCTATTTTAATGGATCCCGCAGGGAACTAAAAGCAGCAGGGGAGATCACCATAGAGATTCCTACCAAAGCTTGTGCGGGCCAGGAGAATGCAGTCCACTCATTGGAACATGTACAAGTGGAAGCCAGCATCGAATACACCAGGAGAGGAGATCTGCACATCACACTCACCTCCCCAGCTGGTTAGAAACCTGCCTTGAGAACACGCATTGCAAAGACACGGTGGCTATTTTAGGTTGTAAATGGATTCATCCCATCTGGATTCCTCCCTCAGGCACCACAACAGTGCTTCTGGCAGAGCGGGAAAGAGACACATCAGCCAATGGTTTCAGAAACTGGGACTTTATGTCCGTTCATACGTGGGGAGAAGATCCTGCTGGAACATGGACTCTAAAAATCACAGACACTGTGAGTTTTTCCACCTCAATGGTGACAGTTTCTCTTAAAGTCCCACTCCGTTCACCTTGTGATCTATTTTAAAAGTGTTCCCAGTGGTCTTTTAGTTATGATTATGTAGTTTTTATCCAAAATGTAAAAAGAAATATTGTCATTTCTGCAGAGCGGCATTACAAAATCAACTTTGGGTTGTGGATCGGACCATTGCCTTAAGATGAAAATCTCTTTGATTGTCTTTCTCAGTCGGGCCGCATGGAAAACAAGGGACGCATCTTGAACTGGAAGCTGATTCTTCATGGAACATCAGAGAAACCAGAACACATGAAGAAACCTAGAGTCTACATTCCCTACAACGCAGTGCAAAATGACCGCCGTGGCGTGGAACACATGGATGACATGATGGAGGTGAGCATGAAAGAAGTTGCCAGCTGAAATGTTTAAAAAAAAGTCATTTTTTAATAAAACAGAATTTCTGCCATGCAACTCGAAGTCAGAGAGAAGATTTTGGAAGAATTACATTACATTAATAGCTTTCTATGACACAGTACCACGTCTTTTGATCTTGTTCTACAGGAGCCCACACAGGCCCACCCACCTCAGAAAACTGAAGTCCAAATTCTCAAGAAAGAGCCTCAAAAGCTCTCAAACTCCTCTTACTCCCCCTCCTTTGCGCTGCTGCGTCTCCTGCAGACAGCCTTCAGCCGGCAGCCCATGGTTGTGCAACAACGCCAGACAGCTGCAAGTCCCTCCTCAAATTGGAGAAACCAGCAGCCCAGCCAGCGCCTCACCTCACCAGCTGCAAGACTCCCCGCCAAAAAGCTGTACCAAGCTCTGGACCTGATCAATAAGTACCAGGGTGCCGGGGACAACATCTACAGTGACTACAGCGATGGCTTCTACAACATCAAGCCGTACAGACACAGGGATGATCGACTGATGCAGGCCCTGTTCCAGATGCTGGATGATTAGAAGTGAGAGCCAGGAGGTACAGAGAGGGAAGAAAACGACAAGAGAAAGGGTGGGATAAAAGCTTGAGAGCAGAAGAGTAAGATAAGTAAGAGAATGAAAAGAAATGGTCATTACTGGTCCTGGAAGAGTGGAAGAGAAAATGAGAAACACCCAAAATGCTGCATATCTAATTTATTTGCCAATCACTATGTGTTAACTGATTTCTGTTTTTTTTTTTTCATTCAATCATTTGACCCAGCACAATTTCCTTATGTGATTTGAAATCCAGAGTTATTTAGATTATTTCTGATGTAAAATATATATACATGTGGTGAATACAAAAGCATTTAACCAAATGAAAAGGGAGTTATTGTGGCCTTGTCTCTTTCTTTTCTGCTTGCTTGAGCATGGCATTCTTAAATGATGCGTTTTGTAAAGTGTCTATGGCTAGTTATCTTTCAGAGACCTTCATTTTAAATTATTGTAATCTTTGGTATAGATGCCATTTCTACATAGCTGCTCATTCCTTTTACACTACAAAACTATTTATTCACCATAAATGTGATCCAAATAACTGAAGTCTCTGAAGCAGAAATAACATAAATTGATCATAAAAAATTTCTAATTCTGTTTGCAAAATACTTATTCTCAGGGGATAAACAAAGTTGAAAATAGTAACTGTGCTCTTAAATCCATTCAGAGAAATGTATTCAGAATGTAGAACTATTTTCTATAAAGTGTCTATATGAGACTTAAAATTAAGTAAACTTTAAAAAAAAAAGTAAAAACAGCAAAATTGCCAAAATGAGAGATTTGCTTCCTCGTCCATTTCTTTCATTTTGTATAAGTGCAATGCTGCATTATAGAAAATATTTTTCTAAGGATCAAGTATCTTGTGAATTATTTTACATATTGAATCTTTTTAATTGTTTTATTTAGCACACACTTGCTGCAAGAGAAGGTAGTTTTCTCAACATGCCAACACTACTAAAGCATTGCTGTCCAAAAGTTTATTTTCAGTAACTGTAAAAACTAATGTCATCTGTAACATGTAAGCCGAGATCCGGAGTTGAAACATTTTGTTCCTCATCCAATGAACCTTATTACCAGTAAAACCTGTGACTCCTCTCAGTCAACATTTGTAGCTGATCATTTATTTTTTTCTCATTTGGTGGTAATACAGAAAAATCTTTAGCTCAACTCAAGCTCTGTAGAATAGAGGCTTAGCACAGCCACGTACATTCATGTTCAACACTGTTATTAAAGCTGTAACAAATGTGCAAATATTCATCCCCAAGTGGTGCAGAGCAACATACATGTAGTAATTTAAGTCTTTGTGACATGAAATGCTGTGAAACCTCAGTGCACAGTCTCTATTCTCTAGCTTGGAAATGCCTGTCCCTCTCCTCTGCCAGAACAAGTGACAGGGAAGAGGATGTTTAAAATAAAATTTTAGAAAAGAGCTTTCAATGCTCCGTGTAATTTATCCTATCTTGAAGCTAGCTTGTTCGGTTATTTGTTAATTTATTTTTTATTTAAAGTTGTTTACACAGACCAAAATGTCATATTCTGTTCCAACTTCTGTATGGATGTGTAACAAAAATTACGAGATTTATCCAAATAAAATGCAAAGTAACAGATCTGTGGTTCTCTGGCATTGGACTGTAATTCTCAAAACAAAGAGCAAAAAATTAAATAATTCAAAAAAGCAAAAAATATCATTACAACTTTGCCCACAGGGATAATTGAAGCCTAGTTGAATCCATCCTCTTCTAAATCTGCTTTATTCCTGTTTGGGATGAAGGGGAAGGTGGGGTACATCCTGGACAGTTTGCCAGTCGGTTTTCAGGCCACTCAGAGACCAACAACCTCACACACACCTGAGGATTAAATTGGAGTCACCATTAACCTATGAAGCTTGTTTTTGGACTGTAGAGGAAGCTGGAGTGCCAGGAGGAAAATGCCTCTAAAGAACATGCAAACTCCATACAGAAAAGACGCAGCTGGGGTTTGAACCTGGACATGTGAGATGAGAGCGCTAACCACTACACAACCATTCAGCCTGAAGTATTTCCATTTGAATTGAATTAAGTGAAAAGCAGGTACTGCTGAGGATTTGATGGCGAGAAAAATCACTTTGTCAGGTTCAAGACAGAGTTTTGAAAAAAAAAAACTGTTCTCTTGGTTTTTAGTCATTTAAATATAAATTTGCTTCTGTGTCTTGAAACAGTGACCTGAAATGGAACAAAATTCACCCATCCATCCATTAGTCCATCTTCAAAAACCTCTTGATATCTTTCTCAGTTATGGGGTTGCTGGAGCACATTTCAGCGCAGAAAAAAACCTAAACTGACCAATTCAACTTCAACAAGTATGATCACATTTACCTTGTTACCAGAAAATTGCTCATAGTGGGACCAGTACAGTGTAGATGAAGCAGGAAGAAGAGTATTGTGGTCCTTAAAGATAAAGCTAATAAAGTATAATCTGCATAAGATAACGCCTTGAGGAGTTTAAAATAAAAGATTCAATAATCCCCATTTTTGCTTGAAACATATTTTGACTGGGGCTACAAATATGGACTTAAATATGTATAACATTAAATATGTTTCTTTGCTCTTCTGTGTATTCCAGTGTTGTGTATTTACAGCTGGTGTCTTAAAGTATTTGTCAGACTCTGTTTTTTTATTTCAGTTATAAATGTAAAATTATAAAAAGACAGTTTTTACTTCGAAAAGAGGCTCGGCCAAGATTTCATTTTGAACCTAAAAATCTTTTTTTTAATATAATATTTGCAACATTTATTAATGCAGTAAAATAAAACACATTTTCATCCAAACACAGTTTTACATTTTATTTTGAAATTAGAAAAGAGTTATGGTGGAATTCATATTAAAGTGGCATGAAGGACTTCTACATTGTTTCTATTCTTTGCCTGGAAACAGTCATCCTAAGATAGTCACTAATATTTTTATGCTCCTTTATTAAAAAATATACCATTGAAGTTTTAATTAAAGCTATTTTTCAATGTATCTTTTTCACCGCTTTCTTGCATTAAAAGTTAGTTAAATGTTAAAGGTTTTCCATCTCAAACACAGATTTACTACTTCTGATAGAACACCTCCACCCTGTGGACATTGTAGATGAAACACTGGGAGAAGAGTTTTACAGAGCTTTTGGTATATCTGCTTTTGATTTATTTTCTTTCTTCTTTTTTTTATTTATTTATTTATTTTTTTTTACAAAATGTAGGTGTCAAACCATATTAATTCTTAACTTTGTTTCAAACAAATGATTCAGTGAGATCATTTCAATCTTACATTTTAAGAAAAAATATTTTCTAATTTGCATAAATCCAGGGATGTATCTAAGCTCCTCCTCCTAAATCTCTCATTCGCCACTCCACATCTGGCTTCTATGAGATAATGTTCCAACCTTGAACTGCCAAAGTCTTAAGCGGAATGTAAAAAGGGGGAGTGGGAGACAGAAATGTGAGGAAAAGAGAATGGAAAACAATATAAAACTGCAACTAAAGGAGAGAAAGAACCCTTCTGCAAGAAGGATAAAAAGGCTGAACACTGAGAAAGATTTACTTTAACACCCAACTTGCAGGAAATAAGAATGAGCAACTAAATAACGGAACGAAAAGATATTCTTCTGGAAAAATTGTCCCTGCTGTGCAGCAGTCGGTCAAAGTATGGCACTGTGTCCCTTCTGCAAGACAGCATCAGGTCAGTACTAGTTCCATGGTACTATTTTCTTCTTCTGCCATATTTCCCACAATCCTCTATTTTTAATACTATGTAAGTTTCTCAAATCTGTTTATTTAGGAATTAAGACAACTTTCTGATTAATTACCTGTAACACTCCATTCCTGAGTGGATAAGGCATTTGTATTCAGATTATATCACCCACTCTATTGAAAATTGTCTTTTAGGTGCTTTTAGCATCTTGGGGCATTTTTCTCATGTGGGGGGACATATAAAATAAATTAAGATTATAACTGCATCTCTGAGTATTTTTTTATTCAAATTGTGGTGAACAGAAGCAGATAAACATAGTGTTTAAATCTACTTGCAGTTCTTACACTCAAACTACAATCAACCATCTGCTGCCGGTCCCCTCCATTCCGATCCATCTACTTGTAGACAAATAGATCCATGTACGGCTTTGGTTTCCCCATCTGAGCTGGTAACTGGAAAAACTGTATAGCTGGATAGCTCTGATATCTCTACCCAATTTTGTTGCACCGCTAGTATTAGGTTGGGAGTATGCGGGGTTGTAAGTCAGTGGGAGAGAGTGTAAAAAAAAGGAATGATGGGAAATAAGTGCAGGTTCACTCAGCAACAACAGTCTTACTCAGAGGTGAATTTATGAAGAACTCCTGCCACTCTAGAAAAATGTCCCAATAAAAACACAATTTATTTTTATTTTGCCTAAAAACAGCAATATCATATTTACACATGGTCAAAAGATGATTGGAGTGCGACTTTAAAATAAAATTTGGGTGAAATAATTTAAAATATAAACAACATAAAGTTACATCATGTCAGTGGTAAAGCTACCAATGTCAAAGGCTGTCACTCATCCAAACCCACATTTTTATCTGCAATTGATATAAAGGTTGAGCTGTATGAGGTTCCATTTGTGTCAAAAATGTGTTTTTGTGTAGAGCTGTACATATAAAATGTGTGACTGCTTGTTGTGGTTATGTAATGCGTGCGTTTGCATGTTTGTCTCCCTAACAGGAATGGTGAAAATTGCCAGAATTCAAATCCTTCTTGGCTGTTTTCTACTTTGTCTTATCGTTTGTAAGTATACAGCAGAATGTTTTTGCTCTTCTAACACTTTGCATAAATACAGAAACATGTTCACAGTTTCATTTTGTTCACCTGTAGAGTATACTCAGGACTAGTGTTTTAATCTCCTTCCACTGAAAATTGTAATTTTAATTATATCGATTTTCACTGGTTATCACAGGTATTAGGCTCTGTGTTATCGAGAAGTACTTTGATTCTTTGGACTATGAAAAAGTTGTGTTAAAAAACAAAATAATATTTTGTCTTTTCAGACTTCCTCAATGCATATAAAGTTTCAAGTAGTGTTAAATTCGTGGAATGGAAAGAACAAGAATGGTGAAGGATATGACTGTAGTCAAAGCTGCACAACCACAAACTCCTCTGGTGACACCATGGGGGGCTCCCTTAGTGTGGGGTGACATCTACAAATCATCGTGGAGAAGGGACAAACTCATGGAAAAGGGAATCCACATTGGCCTTTTGGTGCTGGTGGTGGGAACCTATGCCCAGTTTGTGCACCGCTTCCTTTCCTCAGCTGAAACCTACTTTCTTCCAGATCAGATTATCACATATTATATTCTCACAGACAATCCCCGCTCTCTGGATCCTGCAATCGAGCTGGGGCTCGAGCGACAGATAAAAGTGATTCAGATTGCCGAGGTGCCTGGGTGGGACAGGTTATATCATCGCAGAATGGCTCTTGTGGCTGACACCATCAAAAACACGGCTCGCAGCGAGGTTGAATACATCTTCTGTGCTGATGTCGACCAAGCGTTTGTTGGCCCAGTGGGGGAGGAAATCCTTGGAGACCTGGTGGCTACGTTACACCCAGAACTCTTTGGGATGCCTCGAAGCTCATTCCCTTATGAGGCCACAGAGGAATCATCTGCTTACGTAGAGGAGAATGAAGGGGACTATTACTATTCATCTGAGCTGTATGGTGGATTGGTATCTGAGGTGTACAAACTGGCTCGTATGTGCTCTTTGCTCATTCTTCAGGACAGAGCAAATAAAGTAACAGCCAGAGGCCTGGAGGAAAGCTACCTGAACCGTTATTTGATCGACCACAGGCCAACCCGCGTGCTTTCCCCAGAGTACAGCTGGTGGGACTCGACCCTTGCTGGTCGTGTTCCTCGTCAGAGACTAATATCTATAGGAAGACAATGCGAGGCTTATGACATGCAGAAGAAAGAGCAACACAAATGCTAAGAAAAAACAAACGCAGCTTTAGAGGGATTGTCCAGCAAATCATTGATTGGGACTACCCAATCAATGAATCACCCAATCAAACCAAAACAGACAGCAGATGAAGAGACAAGATAGTAAAGATCTTGGTGACATTCACAGCTTTCATTAGATTTTAAGTACAACCTCACAAAGGCAACCTCGACAGTGCGCAGCGAATTAAAGACCATTTGTGGTCGGCAGCGCCTTTGTCTGTATGCAGCCTCTCCTTAGCCTGTCTCTTTAAACAAAGCACTGTCCTCTCCATTAATGTCAGCCTCAGAGATATTGTCCCAGCAGCTTTGTGGTCAGCAGCGATAAGAGTAAACAGTGTAAGTGCACACTCTCCTCACAGTGACCAATCATTAACTAGAAGAGCTGCTATTTCAAGGTTTTTAAAGACCAGGTGGGTGAAAGCAGAAGCAACATCATGTCGTCTGTGTCTGCCAGGTCTCAAATGCCCCTGAAATTAAACAAAAATCCTATTAAACTTGAGTCATAACCAAGCTGGAATAAAACTTAATGTCAGTTTAGTGAACTTTGGTTGTTACTGTGGCTGTCGGTCTCTCTACCTCTTTCACAAGCATGCTCCCTCAATCACACATTGCTTTCTCCTCGGGCTGCGCTTGTGTTTTTATGGGAGGGTTAACCAGGAGCAGATGTTTTTTTCTCACTGCCAACAAATTCATTTCTGAGAGCCAAATCGCCACGTGGAGTGAAGCTGAAGCCGAGCTGCCAAAAATCCTGTGAATTTGTGCTTCTGGAGCCTCAGTGTCAGTATCACTGTGTGCTCACAGCAACAAACCTTCCCAGCTTCTATTCAAATTTAAACCGAACTGCTCAGTGAAGTGGAAGTTTCTGTCTCATAACAGCCTGCTTTCAGAATCTAGCGCATACAATTAGTCCACTGAGACACAACTCACAGATACATTTAAATTCATGACCTGCACAAACAAGTCAATGAGTCTCATTTAAATTTTAGTTGGAGAGTTCAGGATAAAACTGTTTACTTTAGGTATAATAAAGTGTCTACAAGATGAAAATGCATGGCTCATGTGAAATGTAGGGCAAAAAATGTTTGGCAATTATGAAAAAAAACACTGTTCAAAAGCAGTGAAAAGAGCATTGAAACTCCACAGTCAGATCCTTTGAGTATTTGGTCAATCTTTTGTAGCTCAAGCTCTGCCTCTGCTCTGTGGTGCAGATGATCGAAAAACCACACATTTGGTTCAAGTCTCTCCCGCCCAAGTGTCAAAATGTCTTTGGGCACAAACCTCCACATTGCTCCTGGTGGTTATAGGTTGACGCAGTGGAGCCACCATCACTGTTTGTGTGCATGAGACTGTAAAGAGCTTTGGGACTTCTAAGAAGGTATTAAAGTACTAAATAAATATACGCCATTCATCACTTCTTGCATGTATCCATTACTGCTGTGGCATGGGAACACATAGAAGAAGCAAAAGGATGGAGGTCAGACACACCAGTGTTTGCCTTGGCCAAATTAGTGACCACATCTATCTCTACAAAATGTTAGGTATATCCTGCAAGAGCTTCCCAATTAACATCAATGTTCATACCTCTGTTTTCTACAGCTGGACAATCAATAACCAAAACCACAAGTAATTTTTCAGTGCTTTGACGTAGCGCAAAAGAATAATTAGAAAAAACAAGCCTGGACTTACTTAATTGGAATTCTGTAAAAGTTTTTTTTATTTTTCACTAACAGGAAAACTGAATTTAATGACCTTGGTATAGCATCTCCTATACTCTTCAAAGAAACCTCAGCTTCAAGATACAGTTTTCTGATTTGGAATGTATTCATATTCTGGTTACTAAATGGTGGATTGTAACCTTTAAAATATATTTTTTTTTATTAAGCTTCACATGTTCTCTCTGGGTAAAACACTTGTTATACAGCTGTTATAATAGTTACAGTCTTTGACATTCCATTGCCTCGCAGAAAAACACAAGACGTCCATGATAGGGAAAGGTACGTTTGTCTAAAACCTTTGGTTTTCTTTCTAAATTTGTAGTTCCTTCCAAAACTGTCCATGATTACTGACATGTTACATTTGGACTCGTCTGAACACAGAACATGATCCCACTTTAAATAGTCAATTGTCCTGTGTTGGCGCACCTGACACAACAGAACATCTGACGTATGCCCAAATATTTTTGCACAGTCTTTTACAGAGCCTCTAGCAAATCCTGTTACAAACTTGATATGAATTAACTTATTAGCCACTAAAAAATGTCTTCTGAGGTACATCTTTTAGCATTTCTTATTTTTCATTATCCATTTGTTGCTTTCATTTTAAAATCTGCAAACATTAAATTTGAAATAAGCTTATTAAGTGGATCCTTGAGGGAATTTTCTTCAAGCTCACAAAAAGAATATAATGGCAATTATGTTTTTATTAATACATTTTAAACTTTTTGGATATTTGTTCCAAATTATGAACTCAAAACATTCCAAGTTAACCAAATACAAGCGAAAGATATCACATTTAGCTTAAAGGCCACTTTTTGCCCTTTTTTACATCACAGATTACTAGAGAGCTTGTTGGACATGTCTTCAAAGACGTTTTTTAGATGCCTTTCACTAGATGGTCATGCAAATTCTTTGAAATGGTTTAAACCTGCTCACCTTGGCTTAAGTGAAGTGAAACCTGGCCAGTTAATGTTTTTTTTTTTCATATTATTTGTCTCGTCTCTTGAAACACTTGGATGCTGTTATGCTGGAATGTTGTTTTCTTGTAAACTTGTGCAGCTCAATTAATATGTTTAGTTCAGTGGTTAATTTGGCTTTGTCTATCCAAACAATCAGCTCTGTGTTTTTCTTATATTACAGTTTTATCTTAAGGTTTTATTCCAAAGAGTCTGTTTTGGCCTGGGGGGGGCTTGCCTGCTCCGGGGCTGTGCCCCTTTTGCCTCGTGCTCCGGGGTAGGGGTTGAAGCGCCTTGAGTGGCCTACCTGTGAACAAGGTGTGGACAACAAGGGCAGGGTGGACGTTTTATTTGTTCATTTGTTGGACGCATATGCCCATGTAACAATGTTTGTTTGCCTGAGGATGTGTGGCAGGAAGTATCCTAAAGACATGGTGAATTTGTATAGACATGCTTAAGACTGTGTAGACGGCACATGATGGCATGTGTACGTGTTTGTAGTGAGCATCAACACATATAATGTAAGTTACGTATGACACCCTTACCATGATCTTGTATTATTATTTGTACCCCCGCCCCCCGTCCTGTCCAAGTGGCTAAAACTCAATTAAGTTTACATCTATTACAAAACAGGTCAAACAGTAACAAACAAACAACCTCGATAGTAAAAGTAAAACATGTCAACCGTAAGAGGCACTCAGTTACAATCTGTGGACAGGACAAAATAGTCTCTTTTAGCCTGATAACCTCAGTGCTCCTCCTGTCAAAGCCAAGCTACGCATTTCTTTTTAACTTGAGCTGTCACAGGTGTATTCATCTAGAAGAAATTTAGATGCAAAATGCACAGAAAAATAAAATAAAACTTTAACTAACATAAAAGTGAAATTGCAAAGAGAGCCAAGTATTACTAGGAATTATTAACAGTTGTTAATTTTGCTGTTCATGCCATACTGCAAAGTATTTTAAGATTTACTCGATAAATCCCTGGTTTGCTGTTGGAAAAGAATAAATAACAAGCAAAGCCTAAATACAAAAAAGAAATTCAGAACAATGAGGATGTAGATAAAATCAATTTTTATGATTTAAATGTAGACTTCTTGTAAAGAAAAAGGTGGATCAAAGCAACACGGAAATGATTTTGCAAATTTTTCCTCCTTTTTATTCCTCCTCTGTGTTTAAAGCTAATCCACACAAAAATTAAATGAACAAGAACATGTTCATTTTAAATTCAGAATTTATCATAAACATGTTTGAAAGAGGAGGACATTACAAAACCAAAAAGTAGTTGTGGAGAATACAACCCAGCTGATTCATTTGCGCTGAAGTAAACTTTTAGGGCATCTGGATAAAATCCAGCCTAGGATATTGCTGTAAGGCAAGTGTGCAAGTTAATGAGCCACTGTACCACTTCTATGCATGCTTGTTAGTGTCAACTGCAGCTCATGTGCAGGTGGGCCTAAATTCTTGAAACACTTTTATGACTGTTCATGTTATCTGTCAGGGTGTACTTCATTAGTTTAACATAACTGTCCATTTTTGGCACAGAAAAACCCCAAATGAGATCTGACGTCAAATAGCAAGCCCAGTGAGGAGTATATATGTCTGAGTCTCACACTAAACAACTATTTCACAAACATATGGTACCACATGAAAAAGGCAGCTTCTCACACGTCCACCCAGATTTAAAAGATAAAAGACACTCCTTCGAGAGGTGCAGTGCTCACATTCTTGAAAGGAAGGCAGCATAGCTTGTAAGAGGAGCAAAACAAATAGTTCATGCTGAACTGGAAAAGCCATTATAAACAAGACCAAACGGTTGCAGGCATCAGGTATCCTTCCTTGTACAATGCAGTCTTGAATTTCCCCTGCAGGTGGTTTTAAACCACCAACACTTTAAACCCTGCAACTAAACCATGTGACATGTTGACTGAGTAGGTAAACAACTGATGGATGACAGGATATTTATGGGCTAGACTAATGGATTTATGGTGTGTCTGACCTGACAACAATTTCTCATCCTGAAACTCCCAACCTATAGTTTAGAAAGAAATAATTCATGAATTTGGGAATCCCAAGGCGTAACAGCTGGCAAAAGAAAAACATTTGTTCACTGGAGGTCAAAATGGTTAAAAATTTTTCTTAAAGAACCTTTAAATATTTACTAGGATAATATGGACTGAGCCATAAGAAGATTTCTGCTGGTAAGCACCTGTTAAGAGTTTAATTTAAGATAAACAAAAAAATCCAAGTGTTAAAAGCAAATTAGCTGTTTAAAAAGTTAACCATTTGATTTAGAAACAGATGCATCTTTATCTCCGCTAGGGTCCACGATTCAGTCATAAAAGATTTATACTATTTCTAAGACAGAAGTCAAAAAGGTTACAGTCAAGTTTTCCACGTTGATCAAAATGGTCAAATGATATCTCAGGTTTTAAACCGAAGTCTGATTTAAAAAAATATTAAATGACAAAAAAAATAGAGACCGCAATATAGTTTTGCGTTCCAATAATGGGCCTTGATAACTTGCATTAAATTCTTGTAAACAAGCCTTTGTTTGGTGACACCAAAAGGATCTATGGAAACAAAAAAGTCCTTAAATCAGAAAGTCACAAACACCTCATTTGCACAGCAGGAGTCTGTCAGACAACCCACAGCAGTTGTTGAATGACAAAGACAAATTGCAATTTTGATGGACCCAAAGAAAGACTTGTTTTTTTAAGCAAGGCAGTAATGATGAAAAATAATTTTTGTAAGAGATATTTTTTGTGAATCAGTATTAAAGTAGAACTGTTGCAGTGCCTATGTATAACATCAGTTAAAAATGTTAAGAGTTGTCAAACTCAAGTTGACTTAGTAAAAAGGAGACTGTGGATTACCAAAAACAGCTTTAATGGATCTGTAAGTTAAACAGATTTTACCTTATCCACTAAACCAATGCAAATCTGCAGATTGTTCATGTTTTTGGTTATAGAATTTTTACACATGCAAATTACAACTCAGCGCATTCAATGGTTATTTTTCTATATTTTCTCTATTTTAGATGAAAATTGCAAATATACTTTTTTGTTATTTGCAATTGTTTTAAACATAAGACTTGAGCTAAGTATGTATGACTAGTCAGGGGATGGGTGTGGTGAAGAGCTATGGTAATCTGCTGGATTCACACAAGCCTTTCCCCCACCCTAACTGGGGCTATTTCACTAATCACCATGGCAAGGGGACTGACACCAGCAGATAGTCCAGCTGACACGTAAAACACTTGTGTCCATAGTGCTAAAGTCACATAAAACATGCAATTGTTTGTTATGAGTTTACATGTATTTAGAAGTAGGTGTGAAACAATTTATCCACTTGATCAGCGAATCGATTTCTATTCCTACAATCCAACAAGATCGATCTGCTATTAATTAAATAGACCTATACTATAACAAAATCGTTTCACACTGAAATAAATTGGTTTTATTCAATATTGGAAAACACCATTTGGATTGAGGCACAGTTTATTTTATTATAATGTAAAAAAAAAAGCCAAAGTGACATCACAGCAGGACAACACACATGTAATGAAAGCAAAAAAAAAGAAGAAATGATCAAGCCATCATTACGATCCAATATGTGGAAACACTTTGAAATTTAGCAAGTGACCGAGTGACTATACAGTGAGCTAGAATGTTCTAATAATGTTCCCTTTGGATTATTTTGATGTGCAAAAACAACAGTGGGCAGAAATTTATTAAAGTAAAATTTCAATGCATTTGTCATTAATTCTTGTTTGTTTGTACACATATTTAATTTACATTTGAGTACCTTGCAAAAAATACAAGGAATATCATGGTAAACTTCACCTGTACTGCTCAGTACCAGGTATTTATCTCTGAGTCACACTGGTGGAATTTTTGGTTAAAAATGTCCTGGATCGATTTCAGATCAGTGAGCAAGATCGTTCAAAATTAACGAATATCAACTATGAATGGTATAAGCAACCACTAATTATGATACAAAATGTTTTCAAAATGAATCATTAAACCCTTATTTAAAATGTTATTTACTTTAGATAAAGGTCTCCAAAATGCATGAATGAAAATTGCTGATACATTTTTTCTACCAATTTTTAAACTGTGTTTTATGTTTAATATGAGTAGATAAAACAACATAGAGACACAATCCGCACATTATCCATGAAAATATTTCATTTTATGTCCTTTTGGATCCAATTTGAAAGTTGTAATTGCAATGAAGTAACATGTGCCTTTATCATTCTATTTAGGCTAAAGGTAGGCCTGGTTCATTTAAATTACTGTCACTAGAATTTTGCAGTGCGTTTCTGCAAAGTGACACCACCAATTTAGGGCCAAGAGACTGAGCAATTACTTTTTTCTCCTGTACATCGATTTCTTACTAGAGATTAAAGGGTCAAACCAACTGATTTCTGTCAAAACCGAAAATATGAAAGACGGCAAAATTATATATTTAAAAAAAAATTTAAACAATTTGTTTTAAGATGTAAAGTAATTTAAATTCGATTGAAGCGTGGAAAAAGTAACAACCGAACAAATAAAAACCAATCGGAGAGTCAGCCCCGTGGGCAGCGATATAATCCCTCCCAGGAGTGGCGCGAGCGCAGGGAGTCCGGGCTGCTGAGTGCTGCTGCTCAGAGGAGCGATGGTGGAGGGCTGCTAAAGATGGCCGCTCTCTCCGAGGATGGGAGGTATGGATTAAATTGTGGCCAACAGAGCGCCGAGAGGGTCACCGTCTTACACGTCAAATTGACCGAAACAGCGCTGAGAGCGATAGAAGGCTATCAAAACTCTGCGGTGAGTGAAAGATGAAGGAAATATCTCTAAAAGTCTTCCTGAACTCACGGACTCATTAAGCTAAGAAGCCAAGCTGCCACGCACGGCTAACGCTACCAAGTTAGCGAAGCTTTTGACAGAACTAATTTATCCTTATGTTGGTTTGGTGTCATTTTCTCAAACTTACAGTAGATGAAAAATGAGACATGGGTTATGTGTTTTGACATACTTTAGTGAACTGACAAAGTATTTATACGTGTAAAAACGCATTTGCTAAATTGGTAACAAACTCAGATTAGCTTTAGCTTTGCCGAAGTGTAATCGCCTAGTACTGCTCTCGTCGACCAACTAGTACTTTTCCCCCTCTCTGTACCCAAATTTACTGTTACTTTAAAAAGTAGGAACTACACGATTTCACATTTACTAACTTCCTTGAAGGCGCCCCCTATGAATTACACGTTTAACGTTGAATAGCCTTGAAAATTCACTCGAACTCTTAATTCGAAGAGAAGTGGCATTTATTTTCAGACAGACAGAGCAGGGAAATGTAAACCCAAGACGACTTCGGGTTACAGCCGCTTCAACCATGTGGTTGACTGGTCATCTTTCCATATGGTTACACTTTACGGCTAGCCGGTAAAGCTAAACTTACTGCTTTACTTATCATCAGGAGGAGCCTGTTTTTGATAGCTGTTTTTAACCAGATAAAATGGCTACCAAAAGACTTGTTATCCTAGTGAACCGATTGGATATGAACAACTGTCACATTTCCCCACGTAGAACCAACTAAAGGCTGTTTTCTTTAAATATGTATAGATATATCTCCACCTTTCTCAATATTTGCCTTAGTTTCTAGCAGAAATTCAAGAGTGTGCTAGCAGTTACTAATGTCTGTAATCTGATAAGACTCATATTTTCCTCTGTGTTCATTTGTGTTTTTCCCATTTTAGAAGGCTCTTTCAGTTCAAGGCTAAGTCTGTTAGCCGAGTGGCACTACTGGTGCAAAAATAAATATAACTTTGTAATCTTGAATCTCCTAAGTGATGTAATCCTGTTGAGGTGAACCCAGGTGAACTTATCTGGCAAAACCTCTGCAGTCTTGAGTTGCAGATGCCTGACGCCTTGTTGGCTAACCTGAACTGTGCTAAGCTGTCAGCATCTATACACTTACATAACACAGAAACTTTGCCTAATGATCCTCAAGATTGATAAATGGGCTGAGTGTGGATGTATGTGACGATTGCATCTTTTATTACACACAATCATGTCATAATGTTATGTACTTTTATTAGCAGAAAAGGGAAATCAGAGTACACCTGCTGTACATAGAGGTATACCAGGCACCTGTTGATACTTGTTTAAAGCACATATTTGCCAGATTATTCAGTGTGTTTCTAACATTCAGCAGACTGCATTACCACCAAATTTAGTCCCTTTGTAACTGGCCCTGCCTCAGTCGTATTGGACGTGTGCAGCCTGCCATCTCTTTGCTGACTGAGCAGCCAAAACTGCCTGCTTTTTGTTTCTCTCCCTCTCAGTAATGCGTGTTCCAGCTGAACCTGTCATTGAACTATAGAAGCTGACTATCTTTGTATTTCTGTGGTAATCTGAAATGTGATCACAACTGGGTGTTCAGACTGGGGGAAGGGAGTCTGTGGCTCGGACAGCTTAGCTGTCTCAACTGTGACACAGTTATGTCTTAGAAAAGCATTAAACTTATTATATGCATAATTATTATTATTATGTGCTGTATTTAAGTGAGTAGTTATGTTGCATGCCTAAAATTACAATTAAAAAAAGAAAATAGTTGTGTTTTCTTCCCAGTCAGTTAGATATTTATTCCTGAGAGTTTAGCCTTGTGGGTTTGG
Source organism: Oryzias curvinotus (assembly GCA_023969325.1). Taxonomy (NCBI): domain Eukaryota; kingdom Metazoa; phylum Chordata; class Actinopteri; order Beloniformes; family Adrianichthyidae; genus Oryzias; species Oryzias curvinotus. Next base: position 21,341,421 of record CM043710.1, read on the forward strand.
AGTGCTTATGGCAGGTGAAGCAGCTGCGTCGTGTTTGTTTGTATGTTAGTTTACTAAATACTGATTGGTTCTGCTTTTAACAAAAAAGACCAACAAAAAAACCCAGACAATTGACTTAAATGTTTAATCTTCCTTGTATTTAAAATTTCTCCATTACATTAAACATATGTGAGTGTTCAAAAGGTGTTCAACATGTTTCACCTCAGTTTTATCAGCTGTGGTGGGAACACAGTGTGGCCAACACATGTCATGATGAATGACATTTTTGTGGATGAGTTTGTGTTTCTGCATTCATATATTTGAGTTCAGACTCGTGCATTAGTCTGTTTTTTATGGATTTTGGGGCATTTGGGATTGATGACATCCCTTTGTGTCATTTGTCTTTTTTGTATACCTTGCAGGTATTAACTGATATAATATTTAATCCATAATTGATCGTCTAATTGTTTTTTTTTAATGAATTTTAGAATGTACCCTCTTTGCAGCCTACAATTCAATTCAAGGGACTCCAAGGGGTAAGTGATTATTTTTTTTTAGATTTAAGATATAAGGTTTTGCTCTGGGTTTTATATTTTAGGGGGTACAGAGAGGGAAAAAAAATACAGATATACAGCTTAGTGAAAAACAAAGTGCTGAATCTAAAAAAAAAAAAAGACATGGATTTAACAAGTGTGTTTGTGCTCCACAGTCCACAAAGCATTTTATTCCACTAAAATGAAACATTTTCACTGTCATTCATGTAATTTTAAATCGGTGTTTATACTATTGCTGGTTGCAGCACCCCCAGCCTGCCATGAAAGCCTGACCAGAGCAGTCTCTACACCACAGCTTCCTTGTTAGACCACACCCCTTCAGTGTAGACCACGCCCCCATGTGAAATGAGAGACAAGTCTCAAACTGATGGAAAAAATTACCTGAAATATAAAATTTATGTCTGACAATGTTTTTTTAAAAAAAAAAAAAAAAAACAGTTTATCATAGCATACTTAAGTCAGATTCATGCACGGTACAGAAAGGTCGGTGTAAGGACCTCTAAGTTTAGGAAGATTTAAATCAGAGGTGCAATCGACGTTTTGAAAAATTTGTGGTTTAACAATTCATTTTTCAACGATTCCATTCATATCATAACTTCATTTCACATTTGAATCCAATTCACTAACCTAAAATCAATCCAGGACATATTTGGCCAAAATCTCCACCAGTGTGGCCCAGAGATAAATACCTGGTACTGAACAGTGCAGGGGAAGTTTTCCAAATGCCTTGTATGTCTTGCAAGATAATGTTATTTTTTTTTACATTTAAAAAAAAATAAACCCATTGTGTCTGAATTCAATTATTTATTTTGAAATAAATTTATAATGGAATAGGTCTATTTGATTAACAACTTGTGTCGGACAGATCGATCTGGCTGGATCGTAGGAATAGAAATCAGTTCATTAAGCCGAGTCCTTGTTACGCCCCTATTAAAAATCTTCATTTACCGGCCGTTATCAAATCAAACTCTATTTATAAAAAAAGCGCTTCTCATGCCTTCCTCGCGCAACTCAAAGCACTTTAACATTTAAAACAAAAACCATACACAGTATTACAATAAATACCAAACCCACTCTTCCCACTCCCCTCCATTAACACATCAGACCCATGACCCCACACATAAGGAATACTAATAAAAGTAACTTTTAAAAGAAACTTGAGGCTTGGCTATGCTGTGAGGAAAGAGTATTTGGGAATCTCTTAATACCAGGAGCCATCAGGAGCCCACCCAGACCAGGACAGCAACAGGGTCCACTTCACAGCCGTGAGGCTGCAATGTAAAACTTCAGCCGCCCAGCAAGGGTGACAACCGCGGCAACAACCACCGACCAATCAGCAAGCCCTGGTAGAAAAGATCCTCACAAGAAACACTGGGGCTTAAATAATAATAAGATGCTAAAATTAAATACATAAGATTTATCTAAAAACATAAAATTGAGAATAGGATTAATTCATAAAATTAAATACATAAAATAATATGGATTAAACTAATAAAAATAGTTAAGCAGATAAGATAAGCTAAAAGTAAAATTAAAAAGGTGGGTCCTCTTCTTAAAAAAGCTCTTCGTCTCTGCAGCCCTGAGGCTCTCCAGCAGGCTGTTCCAGAGGTGAGGACTGTAATGGGAGAATGAAGCCTCACCATAAGTTTTAGTTCTCACCTTAGGAACAACTAAAAGGCCAGCACTGCAGGAGCCCAGGGTCCGCGAGGGCTCATACTTCAAAAGTAGATCACTGAAATGAGAAAGCCCAAGACTATTCAAACATGCGATTTTTATCCTATTTAACTGCTTTTCTCTTTCTTTTATGAACATGATACAAATGGGTAATTTCTCAGGCCTGTTCTGATCTAAACGAGGAACAAATTACTGAAGCAGAGGCATGAGACCATAAATTGATAAAAGTACAAAGTGGAGAAAATGTTTAAACTGGGTCTGTTCTTTTGCAGCGCATTAAAATTCCCAGAACTGAGAGCTCTTCGGGCAGTGTCAGCAATTTTGATTTCTACCTGTCTAATGTTGGCAAAGACAACCCTCAGGGAAGCTTTGAGTGCATTCATCACTATGTGTCCAGGTAATGATAATCACTGATCAGCTGAATCAACTGTTGCTGTCTTACTACATGTTGCTGGAAAGTAATCCTTGTCTGCCTCACATTTCTCTTTCTTTGTCTCTAGCTCAGGGGCCTCACACCTGGCATTGTTGGCAACCATACAGGATAAGGTCACAGTGTGTGCAACCAATGACTCCTATCAGGTGACCCGGGAACGAATGACCCAGGCTGTGGAGGACACACGTGAGCGTGGGACCAAAGTCATCAAGCCTGGTGGCCAATACAGAGGTACGGTCTTTTAATATGGTCATGACATTACTTTGTCAATAAATCGTATTGACTCTGCAGGTTTTACTTGTGCCAACTGAGAAGAAAAATGAAAAGTTTAGGGTGACATAACTTCAAATATTAGCTGTGAGCCCCGGAAAAGCTGATTGATTAAAGAAATAAAGTAAATGCAAACTTTGTAGTTATTCTTTCCAAGAAAGGAGCAAATGGGTAACACAGACAGCCCAGATAGTTTCTTGGAACATGACGGTTAATGCATGTCAAAAGCTCAGGATTCAACTGTCAATTGTGCACAACTTTGATCTCAAGAGTGACATAAATTGAAGTACACAAACAAGCGATCCCCAGGACAATTGTTACACACTAAATCCAGTTGCAGAGGCGACAAAAGTCTGTAAAGTCAGACTGTAAGAAATATCAATTTCTGGCATTAAGTTAAATATTTGAGCACATTGTTAATTAATTCATTGTCAATGAAACTGTTAATTTATAGGTTAATTAATTAGGCTCTAGCTAGAGCTGTGACAGTGTGGGATTTTTTTATCACCCTGGTGATGAAGCAGCAGGTGTCGCGGTTAACACAACCTCACCCCCAAACACAAAATCCCCAAGCGGCCGCATTGCAAATGAATACAAGTAATTGATTCAAGCTGTAAACTGACCAATCAGATGCTTCAATAAAAGTGGGGTTGCCCATTTGGCCCAACTCAAACGTCCATAATGTCTGACAGATTCTCCAGAGCCCACTTTCAGTGGTAGGGGTGTGGACTTTCAACAAGCTCACTCCTGATTGGGGACATGGAAACGTTGTTTCAGCCAGACTCACACAAATCACTGCTTACTGTTGACGTTCGCAAGTCTTTTCGACGAGGGACGTCACTTTCGCTCAGTTCCGTTCTCTTATATCTCGCACTGGCTTCAAACTGTTTTCTTATGGTCTCCATTGACACTTGTCAGTCCTCATCTGTAAAACTCAGAATTTTCCCCACGAGCTGCGAGGATCGGACTTCCCTCCCCCTCCCACATCATTCATAGTCTCTCACACTCTGCTTCCCTTAAACTTTGTGACAATGAAACACAGATACTCTGCCCGTACAAATTAATCTATGAAAAGTCTGAAATGGTTCATAAGTCTGTTTTTTTCTTTCTGAGCTTGTGGCAACATTTTATAGCATATTGCTTTTCCAAAGTGTTCCCCCGTCCCGACTTCATTCCACCAACAAAACAACTACGATGACTGGACTTTAGTACAGTGGTCCCCAACTCCTGGGCTGCGGACCGGTACCAGTCCGTGGGTCATTTGGTAACGGGCCGAACAGAAATAATAAATAACTTGGAATACTTCCGTATTATTTATTTCGGAATCTGAAAGATGTTTTATTTAGAAAATTTATCAGCTTCTCTGTTCCATCCGTCTATGTCACTCTTGACGCAGGCCGAGGCGCTCTCCTCGGTCACGTGATAGGTCACCGCTAAAATGAAACTCAGGAGCTAGCAAAATGAGTAAAAAACAAACGTCTTTGGAAAGTTTCTTTGCCAAGTGGAAAACGCCCAGCCAGGAGACAGAAGAGGAGCATTTGACTTTCAAAAAAAGAAGGCTACATTTAATAGAAGGTACTTCTTTTTCGTTCAGTGAGTGTGGGAAGGGGAGAGGATGATGAGACCTGTGCGATGTACAATATTATGCGTGTCGAAATAAAAGCTCAGGATTCGTCTTGTCTCAACTCTGTTCCTCCTTCATCGTAGCGTAGCGACAATAATAATCTGCCTACAAGTTCAAGACCGGTCCGTGAAAACTTTGTTTGACATCATACCAGTCCGTGGCGTTAAAAAGGTTGGGGAACGCTGCTTTAGTAGTTTACTTACTGCCCATGCAAAGCAGTTTCTTCCAACCTATAATTTTAAAAATGGGTAAGTGATTTCATTAGACACATTGTTACGACATCAAAATAAGGGCACAGGATGTCTATATTTGCAAAAAATCTCAAGTATTGCAGGCTCCTCGTACTTCTCCTATATCGTTCTGTACCTAGCATACAAGCCTGTGAGAGAACAATTACGTTTTGGTTTGGTTTCTCAAGGGGCTTTTAGGTACAATGAACTCCTAACATGTTTATTTATTACCCAATAGTATCAGTATTTGTCAGGAACACCTGTACAAGGTTTTGCATGTTGGTCTTTACACTCTTCAGAGAGTTGTTCAGGTTCACTCCATAGTTATTTACGTTAACCTCATCCTGTTGTTTCCTTCTCTTCACATGGAAAATGTGCATAAACAAGTCTGTCAGGTTTGATAAGGAAGACTAGCTCTGACCATCAGACTAGCTCTGACACAAGTCTGTGGTTTACAAAAACAAAAACCATAAACGTTTTGAAAATGAGCCATCAGACGATTTAAAACTCTTTCTAAAACCATTGTAGAAACCACTTTACAAATGGGGGGACTTCTGTGATGTTTTTCTTTACAGAAAAACCCCAACTTGAATACATCATCACTCGGTTTGATTTCCACACTAAAGGTCATGCAAGTATTTCAGAAGAATTGCTGTGGAATTAAATGGTGGCTCTTGAGACTATACTTTGTTTTAAAGTATAGTTTGTCCTAGAGGGCAGATTTACATAGATGACATGAACAGAAACTGGGAAACTAGAAGAGACTCAGATTAGAAAGGGGGGGGGGGGGGGTTTGAAAGCTAAAGCAGCCGGTTCAAAGATGGAAATACTTTGTTATACATTGATTATTGTGTTCAGTAGTTGCATGTGATGGCTTAGATTGTATTTTTTTTTTAAGTTTGATTGACGTGTCTTTTTGACAACTTCCTTCCTGTTTCATTGTACTTCAACATGAAAGTGCTGTACAAGTGAAAACTTCAGCTTAGGCTGGATGCAGCTCTTGAGCAAAGGAGATTTCCTCTCTATTCTATAATTGTATTATTTTGAAGGGTTTATAATTTCATAATCTGCATCTAGCTGTGAGGCAGAACATCTGTCTGTTTGGAAAGTCTCAGATTTGGTTCCCACTTTGCCTGCCCATATGTCCAAGTGTCCTTGAACTGGACACTGCCCCCCCCCCCCAGCTAGCACCTTGTATGGCAGCTCTGCCACTGATTGTGGGGGGGTACTACTGAAGGTAGAAAAGTGATATGCTATTTAGCAAAAATAAAATTAAATTTTTTTGCCCCAAGCACCTAGTTTCCTCATAAAAATATTAAAATTGAGAATTTTATACCCAAAATGATGCAATTTTTTGTTTTATTTTTTTCTCCTAGTACTGATGTGCATGTCATGCTTGTGTTAATAAAGCCCTCACCTCTCCCCTAACAGTCTTTGATGCATGAAGGTACGCTTGTGGTTAAGTGCAGAGAAGTGTTAACGTGATCTTTGTTTTTAGGAAAACAAGTACATACCCGCAAGCCTGCACTATCAGCCCCAGATGTAGTTCCAGAGCGCAAACGATCCACACCCATTAACCCAGCCAACACTATACGCAAGTGTCTTTCCAATAACCCCGTGTCTCAAAAGTCGCTGCGGGACCGCATCATCCACCTGCTGGCACTGAAGTCCTACAAAAAGCTTGAAGTGCTTGGACGTTTGCAGAGAGATGGCATCAATCAGAAGGACCGAAATTCTCTGGGGACCACGCTACAACAAGTATGACACTGCTCCTCAGAGCTGCTATTTTTATTCTAAATACTTGTAAGATCATTCTAAATAAAAAATTAGGGTCATTGTTGCATGTTTACAACAATTTAACATCAGCATGACGACAACTGGAATCTCTTAAAATAAAATAAATTAGAATTGTCTGACCACTACTAATAGACTCTGACTCCTCTGACATTTTCTTTGTTTTAATTTACGTTCTTTTGCTGTTTTTTTTTTGTTTGGATTATGTTCCTCTACATAAGGGTTTCTTTTCTGCAACAGAAAGACTTCATACAGAAACTAATCAGTAGACTTTAAACCATATTTTGCATGCACAGATGGCCGTCACAAGAAATATGAATTCTCTGAACACGTTATAGGTTTCACAATGCTGAAGTTGTATTCTGAAACTGCTTGTGTTTCTGCTTAACAGGTGGCAATCCTAAATCCCAAAGACAACACATACTCTTTAAAGGACTTTATATATCGTGATGTCCAGCGAGACTGGCCTGGCTACTCTGAAGAGGAGAAAACCCAAGTCGATCGAATCCTGGCTCGGTACTGAAAAACCTTTTTCATTTTGTTTGGGAAATTCTGGAATTACTTTCATGAGTAAAGTCGAGATCAGAAATAAAATTCACAGAAATGCTGCTGAGCAGATATTATGGCTGTTTGAAACCTTCAGTCATGAAGCGTCTGATTGGACCTTGACAACATTTTACGATTAAACGAATGCAGTTCATAAGCTAACAAATATGGCATTTGTGAAAATGATCTCTAAAAATGGTTGAGTCTACTTTTAAACTCTAAGCTTTATTTTAGTGATTAATGAAGTCTTAAAAGTTAATACTTGATGATAAAAAGGACATTTGGCTGTTTTTTACGTACAAATTATCTATGTGAAGGTTGAGCTTTTCTTTGCCATCTATGTTCCACAAAAAAAGAGAAATGTACTCGAGCAATTTCTAAAAAAGGAGAAACGGTAAATAGAAGTGCTAAAATGTCTTTTGGGATGTGTTGCCTAGTTCCTCCCGAGTTTCAGTACAGCACAAATGTTACATTTTTATCAATTTACTATGTGTTTTAGTGTGGGATGGGCATTGTCAGGGATCTATTAGGAGCAATATGGTTCCCTATCAAAAATAACATTTACCTGAAAACAGTCAAGTACAGACTGTGACTGTAAACATAAGCTTCTCATTGTATTAGGAACAAATGTGCATTTCAAAAAAAGAAAGTTTCTGAAAACATATCGGTAGATTTTTAAATATTGGACCCATACCAATAAACTCAAAATATGCGAATATCGGCCGATACGATACTGGCACCGAGTTATCGCCCAGCCATAATTTTAGTTGTTGAGTTTCTCATTAATCAGTGGACTAAAATGTTAATGGTGACTACACTTGAAGTAAAGCAGGAAAACGTCCCTAAGAAACGGCACCTTTTCAATCAGATTGTTCGAACAGCCATGTTTTATCTGTTTGAACTGAACTGGATTCATCTTGCAGAGGAGGAATTCACCAGTCATGTGACTTGGTCCTATAGAGCAGTGTTTTTCAACCTTTTCTGAGCCACGGCACACTTTAACCTTAAAAAAAATCCCGCGGCACACCAGGATCCAAAAATTAAAAAAAAACACACACAAAAAAAACGGAGAAACTCATAGTCTGTATTGATCTACAGTCCCTCCACAATCTCACATGCATTTTTGAGATAATTGTTGCAGAAAAAGCTGGAAAATGCAGCTGTTCTTTTTCTAAAAGATGCAATAAAAGTTAAGTTAGAAGATTTGAAAACAGTTCGATGTGTGTTCGTTGGTTTCAAGACGTTTAACAGATCTTGTGCGCGGTCAGTCTCACAACCCAATGCATCATGGGAGATGTAGTGCATTAAACGGCCGGTGGAGATCGCGTCTCTGAGCTTCATTGTTTTGTTCTCTTGTTCCACGGTCTGACACCGGATTCTGTGGAAAGCTACACCGCTTTTGTTAGAACTGAGCGATTTTACGAGCTAAATCGGGACAAGGAACTGAAGACTTTAACCACTTCTGATTGGTCAGACTGATGACATGTGATTAAGCCTTCAAGAATGATTGGTGGAGACAATTAAAGGGGCGGGACTTTTACAAAATACAGCCGGAGCTGCAGCTGAATCGCGGTATGTCATTCTTATCAAAATGTCTTTAATAAAATAAAATAAACGCAAAGAAAAAGTATTTTACGATCTTTTATATTCCTAACTCCTCAGTGTTTTATCAAGTCCTGTTTGGATGAACACAGAGCTGAAATCCTGGAGATGGGAAATGTTTTTAGATCAGTTAATGAGGGCAATTTCCCACGGCGCACTTGACCATCTCCCACGGCACACTAGTGTGCCGCGGCACACTGGTTGAAAAACACTGCTATAGAGGAGTTGTGCAATCTGATGACCGCGGGAATAAATGATCAGTATGTGATCTGTGTTGTTTCGTTCATAATTATTGTTGAGCGAGAATTGGTTAAACAAAATGAATATGGGGTGTAAAATAAAACAAAAGCGAAGCATTCATAAACCTTGAACAGAGAATCCACTGGTTTAGTGTTTCTAGTTGCTTAAAGCCTTTTAGCTCTTCTTAAAGAAAGAACTTTTCTATTAACAGCTGCACTTCACATTCACCTCAAAATGGTCTGATTTAAAAACCATATTCTGTCCCTTTAAAACTATGCAGGTGGTCACTTCTGGAAGTGAAATTAAACGTAACAAATTTGTAAACTGTAATTAAAACATTTTATTACTTTGATTACTTCGGTTTTTATTTTAGGGATTATGTAGTTATCCGTGAGACTGCATTCACACTTGAAGTTCAAGTTGTTTTATGGTTATTACTAAATGTCTTTCTTCTGATCAGACAGATGTCCATAAAGCATGTGGTTTGAAGTTTTTAGTTTTTAAACCTTTGGCATGTTGGTGCAAAAAAGCAGGTGCAACAGAGCTTTTGACTGTACATAAAGAAAGATGACGAGACTATTGCAGAAAAAGCTTTAAAAAGTAGACCAAACTGATATGCGTTCTGCCCCTTTTAATGTGAAATGTCATATTTTTTGTTGCGTAATAGCTGGGACTTTATTCCAGAAACTACAGGAAGAACAAATACGAAAAATGACAGAATCATTAGTCAGTCTCCTTATGGAAATGTTCACTTTGTCTATTTAAATACAAAACACTCTCCCATCTGAGGGAGAAATGCAGGTTTGTTAAAAGAAAAAAACAGCGGGTACATCATGAAATTATTTATTTGATATGGCACTAAAACATTAGCCTTCCAAACACCCTCTCATTCATACCTTTCTTCAGGTTTTGTGTAAGGTTGCGTCCCTTCTCTAACCAGTGTTGTCTGCTTGCTTTTCTCTTTTTCCTTTATAGAAAATTAGGGCTTCCAGTTGAGACCAGCTCCTCAAGTAATTTGCCCAAAGACTGTGTTCCTGCACCTTCCCAGGTAATAGAAGTGTGTGCAGAGCTCACAACCTCAGATGGTTGCATTTCAGCCTCCCAATAAAACCCAAAATCCTCCTAATGTTTAATGTTTTCCTGCAGAAACGTGAGGCTGACTTCGATTTCATTGATCCCTTGGCTCCCAAAAAGCCCCGCATCTCTCATCTCACCAATCGAGGGTCAGCCGCCCCATCTTCCTCTGAGCGCCATGAAGAAGAGGGCAGCCCCAGCTCTAAACCCTCTTTGCTACCCCCCAGCGCCTCTTCCGGCCCTCCATCCCATCTTCCCATCTCTTCTCACACTCTTGCACCCTCCCACCAGCAGCCCAGCCCAGCCTCCAACTCCAACTCACCAAGCACCCCAGAGGGCTGCGGCACCCAGGACCTTCCCACGGACCAGAGCTCCAGTTATCGAGAGCCTTCACCGAGCCCTTTCTCCTCCAGTGATGCGCTTCAGGACCGCTACCAGAACCTAGTCCCTAGACCAGCCTCCCCCAGCCCTCCTCCTCCTTGTACCTCTCTCACAGTTACATCCACTGTCATCACCAGCCCTCCATTGTCCAACAACTCAAGTAAGTTCAAAAAGAAATCCAAAAAGCACAAAGTCAAGGACCGAGAGAAGGAGAGGAAAAAACGAACTGAGAGAGCCAGTGTTAGTCCTCCGGTTGTAGAGCCCATGGAGGAGAGCTGCAGAGCCAGAAAGAAACGCAGCGCCGAGGAAGTGGAGGGCAAAGTTCACAAAGACCAAGGTTTGTCATTCTGCAGGAGTTTGCAAACTCCTGTCCTGAAACTTGTCTCTCAAAAGCTTTAAAAATTCAACTCAAAATAATGCATTTGGTATTTTTTGAAGGGATTTGTTGGAGAATCTGATTTCAAAGCCTTTATGCTCTCCGGTCAGGCGAAATGCATCATTTTATTGCAACAGGATGAAATTCAACTTCATAACAGGACTTCAACACAAGTCCTGTAGAAATACTGAGGTTCAGTTGAGAAGCGAAGGGGGTCTAAGGGCAGGGATGTCCAGTTTGGCTTAGTCAGTTTGTTAGTTCAATCTAGCATTTTCTATTGAATTCTATGTATTCATGATCCTTGTGAATTTATGTAGAACTTTTTCAATTACCGTTACAAAGCCCATCGGGACAACTGTTGTTGTGAATTTGGGCTATACAAATAAAATTGAATTGAATTGAATTTAAAAAAGAATTCCCGTTCTGCAGTCTACTGAACAAACTTTAACGTTACACATTAGAAGCTTTTGTTTAACATACGTATATCACTAAACGTATATGGTTTCGTTCTGAATCTCATACGTATTACTGTACTTTAAATGGTGATGTTTGTGATGAGTAGCTAAGGATCATTAGTTTTTGCATGGGTGCGTTTGGAGATGAACTGAGTTTTTGGAGCAGCATTTACTCATGACTGACTGAATCATTGTCAGTGAGCATCTTTATCCTTTTCAGATTAACATGATTTCATCTAATGTCACAAAAGGGAACAGTTACACGTTTTTAATCTTATTTTGAGCTTTATGGATGTTTATTAGTTGGCGTTACATTTGCTGCATTTACAGTCCACTGTTTATTTTTCTTTACCAGACAAAGAGAAGCCAGTCCGATCCACTGAACTGTCACCACAAACAGATACTCCGGACTATGCATTGTGAGTATTTAGTTGTGTTTCTACAAACTCATATCTCCATCTGTTTTCTCAATGATTGTCTGCAAATGTTCAAATTCAGCTTTATGTGATGAACACTTTTATTGATGTGTCAACTAAACATTATTTTATCCAGTAAACATATTTGCCAGCTCAGTGACCTTGTGGTAGAGCGTCTGCCCTGAGACTGGAAGATTGTAAGTTCAAATCCATGACAGTCAAACCAAAGACTCTAAGAAAATGGGACCCCATCCCTCCCTGCTTGACACTCAGCATTAAGGGGTTGGATTGGGGGGTTAAACCGCCAAATGGTTCCCAAGCACGGCAGGAAATGAGTTACATGCAGAGAACACATTTCACACACCTAAGTGCTGACAACAAATAGGACTTTAACTTTAAACCTATTTGAAATTATGGATTCAGTCCCTGTATTATTAAACATCATTATGATTTTCACTGTTGTCTTTAGACCCTTTTTAATTATGATTGTTATTTTTAGCCTAAATAAATAATAAAAACAGTTGTTTTCTGGGACATAGTTCCTGCAGGGCGGCAAAGGAAATTCACCTAAGACTGTTGGTGTGGAGCTAACCTGCCCCCACTTCCCGTCTCCCGTCTGTTTACGCTCTCTCCTGCTAGCTTACAGCCCCTCCCAACCCCAAGCTAACATTAGCAGTGCATCAGAAATGGCGAGCAATATTGGAGCTATGCCAATGTACAGTTTTAGCCAGAGGAGGAGGAAAGCAAAGGCTTACATGGATCTATAGTCTACAAATGGATGCAGCAGAGTGGAGCAATCTGATCGTCCTCCAGCCTCATATTTTGATCTCTGTTCATTTGACTTTTTAGTTTTTGCTTTGTGTTGATCTATCCCAGTGTTTTTAAACCACATTTGTGCTCAAACATCCCCATCAAACCTCCATCAGACCTGTGCAGATATCATTGCCTGATCTTATGAGCGCAGATGATCGCGGTGCTCATGTTCCATCAAAGGCCATGATGGGGATTTTATTGAGCTGTTTTGGTTATTTTTGTTGCATTTCGCTTAGCTCATACATTGAGGATGAACAGCTGAATACATTTTGGGCCCAGAACTCATTTTCTCATCAAAGCACTGCTGGACTTTAATTACACAAAGACAGTTTTGTAGCTTTAACATCACTGGCTGTAATTACAGGAAACGTGTTTTCTATGTAAGACCAGAAATCTATGAGTGGAAATGACAAGCTTCTGGAAAAGGTTTCCTAAAATAAAACACGTTTGTAAAAACACTCATCTCTGTTCTTTGTGTTTGCAGGAAATACACACCTCTGGTTTCCCTCGACCAGCGGCAAAACTACAAAGATGACTTCAACGCAGAGTATGATGAGTACCGCCAGCTGCACGCTCGTGTGGAGAGCATCACCCGCCGCTTCACCCAGTTGGGGGCGCAGTGTCGGAAGCTGACGCCCTGGCTCCAAAGAATACCAGGTCAGAATAATGCTATGAGCCTCAAACTGTTCTATTTAGTCTTTGGAGGCTTTTTACCTCAACAGAGCTGCTATGTTTAGCTTTATTGAACTATGTAGACCAGGAGTCTGAACCTTCAACACTTGAACATCTACTTTGTTAAAACCAAAACCCACCAGAGCCGGAAAGTCCCACTTCCCCTTTTAGATGGCTGTTAATCCCTTCATTTATTAAATGCAGCTTTCAAATATTTAGATATTGATTCACAAAATGTAATATTTCTCTATATATTACAATTCATTGTGCTGTTTTTTCTTTGGACAGCAGCACAAACGAGTTTCTGTCCATATAAAAAGCACCTTGTTTCAAATAAGCTCCTCCTCCTGCAGCCACTTTTACGTGAATAAAAAATGCACAAAACCTGATTCAAACATGGACTTTTCTATTATTGACTTTTAGTGCTTCTTCATCCTTTTTCTCTATTGCTATAAACTATGAACATAAGATTTTCCCATCATGTTAATCAGTTATGATATGTTAAAAACCTAAATAGAAAGGCTCGATTTAACTAAGACAATTTAACCAAAACCCATAATGTATTTAAATTATTTGCATTTTTCATTCAAGCCAAAGAGCAGCAATGGAGAGATAAGAGCTGCTTGTGGCTCTAAATGAGGGGTCGGGAACCTCCTTGGCCGAGAGAGCCATAAACGCCACATATTTTTAATGTAATTTTGAAAGAGCCAAACAATAATGTAATGTCCTTTTCCCACACGTAACCTCTTTTAAGGTTCTTTATTCTGGTTACTGCAGGCCGCAACTAATTCAGCAACTCCTCAATCTCCTGCTGAGAGCGCTTCTCCCAACTTCTTATTCCCCCCCTCCCGCAACAGCCCTCCTATTTCCCTTACTCGGCCCATAGCTGAACTTCATTGGTCCAAACTACCTAACAACAGGCTGAGCGACAGAACTGAGAGCCAATCAGATCTCTGCTTGATGCGTTCAATGAACTTCAGAATTTAGAACGCGACCCAACAACCACCACCCAGTCCAACTCAGTCCGCAACAATATGTTTAAAACTAAAAATACAAGTGAATGTGTGCACTTTATGTAATTTCAACACTTTTAACAATGAGTGTGTGGATTCTTTTTAATAACATAGTTATGCTGTTGCTAATAAATGATGAGTATTTCTTACCATTATTACGACTTCTGGTGCTGCCTGGTGGTTTTGCTGATGGTCTAGTCTGGTTTCAGTTTCAGCTTCATGCAGGCGTTGAGACTTTAAACGTGATCGTAGGTCTGAATGTTCCGTAGATGTGACAAAGACTCACATGCAGACGTGGAGACAAACACACACTCACACGCTGCAGTGTGTGACGGGCAGCGTGTTTTAAGTTTTGACAATCCCTGCGCGATTCACCTTGCTGCCTGTGCCCACAACCCCCCCGCTTTCTTCCCCACACATCCCGTCCCTGCAAATGCGCGCTCGTTCTCAGAGACGGGAACGCGCAGCTGCTGGGACGGCAGTTCACAGGTTTTAGGCTGTTACAAACTCTGTGAAATAATAGATAATAGTAAATTGATAGTGGTGCAGATTTTGTTTTCTTCAAGCACCGCTACTACTGCGCGCCTCCGGCATCGCATTGCGCCCGAGAAGGACTGGTCTAATGAAAAAAAAAAAGTAGAATTAAAGATTTGTCTGCGAGCCACATGTGACCATCAAGAGCCATATATGGCTCGCGAGCCATAGGTTCCCAACCCCTGCTCTAGAGAATCAGAGTTCCTGATTCAGGCAATGGATCCACGAATGTCTTTGTTTTTCTGTCAGAGCTGCCGTCTGGCTTAAACTGTACGGCTGCATGGCTCCGGTATTGCTCGCCATTTTTGCTGAACTGGTGATGTTGAGTCGGGGTTGAGTAAGCTAACAGGAGAGAGTGTAAATAGATGAATGATGGGAAGGGGGTGGGTTTACTTGGTGCCAGCAGTCCTGCCCACAACTTGGAGGCAAATTTATTAATGAACCACTGCCACTCTGCAGAACTTACGACCTTGAAACGACACCAAAGCAGCATCATCACAATGAAAAGACCACTGGGAACACTTTTGAAAACAGATCAAAAGTTGTTCGGAGTGAGACTTGAAGTTGTTTTTGTGTACAAAGGAAAAGTTCTGACCAAAGTCCAACATTTTTGTGATATTTATGTGCTATAATGGAGAGGGTAACTGTAACTTTTGTTCTTTTTGCAGAAAGTCCAAGAAGAAGTCTTGAAGGAGTACAAAAAGATGAAACAAGTAAGTATATAGGGACATTACATGTATCTATTGTTAACATTTTCCTTCCTCTTAAATTTGACTCATCTGTTTACTTGTTATCCACATATAATGAAACGAAATAAGCGGTTATCCTCTTGTCCGAGACAACCAGATTTCACGGAGGACAACCAAAATGAACCTGATGGTTGTCCGTGTGACAACCTGGTCTTTTATTCAATATTTTGGTATTTTTCGTCTATTTTTCAAGTTTCAAGGGTTAGTTTTTGGTAACCTCTGAATCGAGACGTATGCAGCAAATTCTTTCCACTGACAAACGTGCATGCTAGCCAATCCTTTCTGTTTCTACATGTGCACTTTTCAATAAAGATTATTCAAATAAAGGTGTTGAACAACAGTACCTGACGCGACCGCTAGAGGTCTCCAAAACACGTTCAAAATAACAGAAGATTTAAAACATATTCATAAACACTATAACTTTCACTCATAACTGAACAGACTGACATGAACTGAAAAAAAACTTTTTCCATGGGATTTATATGATATTCTAAATTTTTACAACCGTCTTTGTATTTTATATTCTTTAAGCAACAATTATCAAAACCAAAGAAAAAAAAAAGAACCAATATATTTAAATCTGTGTAACGATATGTTAGTTATAAAGATATTAGTTTCAAGTTTTTGACAATACTTTGTGTAACCAGATGCTTCAATATTTAGTCAAATGTTTGTTTTTAATATTTAAAGAGTTTATTAAATGTCCATCATAACAGGCAGTTGATATTAGATGTATAGAAGAACTAAAGATGTAAGTACTGACATCTGAGTAGGTTTCATTGCTGTTGAATATTGGTATCCAAGGACAACCAAAAAGTGGGCAGGACAACCAAGTTTACTTGCCAGTTTTTTTTCCCTATTTCTAACGCTGATGAAACAAATCATCCAAGCTTTTTGCATGACTAACATTCTCATCACTGGAACTCCTCGTGTTCATGTCTTAGGTTTTGTCTCAGACCCATCACTAACAAACATCAGTAAGTGATGCTCGTCAGATCCAAGTGTTGAGTCTGACTTGTTGGATTTGGTGTCTTCACAGCACAACCCCAGCTACCAGGACGAGAAGCAGCGCTGCGAGTATCTGCACAACAAACTGGCCCACATAAAGCGCTTGATAGCTGACTTTGACCAACGCAGAGCCCAGTCCTGGTGCTGAACGCAGCACAGGGCCTCTTCTCATCAGTATTGTGAACAGTGTCCACCCAACTCACTTTTATTTATTAACATTTCTTTTGTTTTTTCCTGCCTCTGCAACATGCTCCTGTTCTTTTTGAGCTTTGACTCCACAGGCCTTTTTTCTCTTTTTCTTCTTCCTATTTTGATTGTTTCCTGCAATTTAGAGTTCTGATTTCCACTTTTCCTCGCATCCTTTGTTTTCTTCGTGTATGGTTAAATTCACTTCAGTGGAAAGCCACTGGAGGGCTGCATGAGAAACCAGGTGTGTGGGGAAATTTCAGCTCCAACTTTTGAAGGACACTCTTTTAGGAAATAAAGTATTTTTGAGCATCAGAGAAAATATTAACTTGTATTTAAGTAAAATTTAAAAAGAAAAAAAAAAAGACGGAGATCTATTTATTTTGGGACTCACGGTAAGCAAGAGTCAGCAGATCTATTTAATTCTTCTTAATCCACCCCCCAAAAAAATTGCCACAAGCCTTATGTATTTTGACTTAGTGAAGCAATTTTGCACAGGACATTGAAGGATCATCTCATTTGCTTTGTTTTTCCTCTCTTGACGCAAAACTGTACTAGAAGACTTTATTGAATTGAGCCGGACAGAAGAGGAAGGAAATGAAGCACTAAGAAGAAATCACTTGAGCTCATTGAGAATCAACACTGTGTGCATGTATTGTTAAAAGAAAACGACAAAAAAAAAAAAAAAAACGGTGATTTAGGTTTTTCAAGGAGTAGGAACCTCATGTTGTCACTCATGGGGGAGGAAGGGGTTGTTACTCCTTTGCACCAAACATTGTGTTCTGAAAATGGTGCCTTACAACGTTTACATTCAGAAACGTGCTGGTGAGCCACAGACCTATGCAAAGGAACTACAGCTGCCTGGAAAGCGTGCGATTGTGTGGACGCCATGTGGGGATAGAAAAGATGGGATGGTGAATTGTGAGTAATTGTGAGTCTGAGTATGTCTGAGTTCTCCTGACTGAGTAAATAAACGTGAAATCAGGAGAAAATGTTATTAGATGCATTAAAAACTTTAAAAGAAAAAAAAAAAAAGAGCTGCTTTGTTTAACCAGCCAGCAGTTGGGATCAACCGAGCTGGAGTGAGTATCGGATCCTAGTGGAAGATGTGAAGGTTCCTTAATTTTGCAGAGCTGTTCCTCTTTAGACATGAAAGGGACTAAACCCGTTTCATGAGCAGCAAACTCTTTCTGTTCTTCAAAGAAGCCACTTTGTCATCCGTCTGTACTGTGGTGTTTTAAAGGAAATGCTCCTGTTTTCCTTTCACAGAGCGGTGAAAGATCCATGTAGCTGGTTTTCCCCTCTCATTTAATGCAGATTTACTTTCCATGGATGGATGACTTCTGATCTGTTCTTCATTTCAACAAGGGAATTTTTTTTTTCTTCTTTTGTTTTGTTTACAGATTTGTGTTAGAATTTTTTGCCAAAAATTAAATGCCTTTCTGGTACAGCTTGTATGGAGTAAGATTTCTGATCGGAGAGCGAAAAACGACATGAATGTTGAAATGCTCACATCCACAGAGGAATCCCACAATCCTCCTGTAAATGTGACCAGAAACGAGGTCAGCGCTGTTCTAAGGTCAGCCCCGTCTGAAGGAGGACTCGGTCCTGAACCGCGCTTTCCGTTCCCCTCAAAGATTTCACATTTTGGTTTAGTTTTTCTTCTGAAATATTGGTATTCTGTCCAATTGTCAGTCTCTGCAGTAGACCGGCTGTTAAAATCAGCAAATATAATTTCAGCTAAACTTATTTAGTTTTTAGTATTCTGACTAAATCCGCCTCCATTTATTAAGGGTGTTGGATAAATGCTTTTCAGTGGGAAAACCCAGATTTATGAAAGGTCACCCCAGAAAAACGATCCTGTTCTGATCTGATCAAACAAGTGTTAAGTTTGCTGATAAATTAATCATTTTGGGGGTAAGAACGTTTATGGGCTTTAAATCGGTCTGAAGGAGGAAGTTTAAAATGCCTCAGCAGTGTTTGGAAACAGGAAATTAAGTACGATTTAATGAAATGTAATTTTGCCCACCTGCAAATGTAAAAGAAAAACATTTCAATAAACTTAGTTTCACCTGGAAATCATCTGTTTTGTGGTTTGTTTTTCATCATGTGGTTAAAGAAATTGGATTGTATCATTTGTGTTTCTTTATAAAAATGTCCTTATTTAAAGTCTCACTCTAATCATCTTTTGATCTATTGTATAAAAGCATTCCCAGTGATCTTTTAATGATTTTGCTGTTTTTAGCCAAAATGAAAAAACATCATTTTTTTTTAGGACAGTTTCTGCAGAGTAGCAGTCGTTTATTAGAAATTCCCCTCTTAAGATGTGGACGGGACTGTTGGTGCAGAGTAAGCCTGCCCCCACTTCCCGTCACCCATCTACAAGCACTCCTGCTAGCTTACAGCCCCCTCACTCCTAAAGGAACATAAGTGGTGGAACAAAAATTGCAAGCAATATTGCAGCTATCCAGCCGTACAGTTCTCAGCCTGATGATGGCTCAGACGAGGAAAACGAAGACGTACGTGGATCTATTTGTTTACAAGGAACTGGAATGGAGCAGAGCATTGTATATTTACCTCACAAATAGGGTCGTTTTATGATGTTTGTTTTTGTCTGCTCCTGATTCACAATCATTTCATTAGAGACAATTTCAGAAATGTCAATTGAAGCTGAATTTACTTTGTATATATCCTCCTCCATAATCCAAAAAACCAGCCACAAGAACAAAAAAGATTTTTAGCAGAGTGGGTCTTATTTGTTAAAATGTTAGTTCACCCAAAAGAAAAAGCTTAAAGCTAAAAATGTTTAGGTTGTTTAAAGATATTTGGCTACTTCATATAAATGCATAAATAGGAATATCTAAAAATAAATAAGCTTCTAAATGCACTTAGTGGTACTTGAATGAGCCGTGATGCGTTTAAGGTCCGGCGCTCAGACTCTGCCTACTGTGTCTTTAAGGTCGTACTCTAGTGTCTGCGTCAGCGTTTGGAATTACTACAAGCAGTCTCAGTTTCGTTCACTCACACTTCAGCAGGCGGAAATGGCGCAGCAGTTTGTGAACGCTCAGATCAAAGGCGACAAAGTGGTGGTGTTCATTAAGCCCACCTGTTCCTTCTGCATCATGGCTAAAGATGTTTTATCCAACTACAAGTTCAAGCCCGGACACATCCAGTACATAGACATCCACTCACGCAGCGACATGGACAGCATCCAGGACTTTCTTCTGGAGCTCACCGGGGAGCGCACGGTAAACCAAGAATGTGCTGAGTCACGTTTAGCAGATGTTTAAAATGTTGTTCTAAGAATGCGGATCCCCTTTTCTGTTTGATAATAGAAGGTTAAAATCTTTTAGTGGAAATTACATTATTTTTCATTCAACCTAAAGTTATTTTATAGTTTAAATGGTTAATTTAGTACAACTAGTTTTACGGTCTTAAACAATCGCAAAGCAAAACGGTACTTAACTTTAAAAGGAAAATGTAATTAATCTAAAAAAAAAAAGTAAAAAGAAAAAAAATCACCCGCTCCACTGTAGTTTATTTTCCCGGAAGATTGCGTTCACTGGTCTTCGGGAAAATGAAGAGCAGGGGCGTAGGGCGTTGGCGAGCGTTGACAGAATAATTAGCAAAAGAGAAAAAAGTGGTTTGCTGAGAACTGCGCGCACGGACCTTCCTGTTATTTCATGATGTCGTTATGATTACTGTCACATATTTACTTTTGTTTGCAACACAGTTTTGTTGAACTCAAGATTTTTTATGCTCTAATGTGGCTACACCGCCCCCCACCGGCAAAGGAATGTAACTGCAGCAAAAACTGAATAAATGAAGTTTTTTTAAAATAAAAAATCATCCAGCATTTTCAAGTATAAAATGTGTCCATAGACATTATATATGATGATACATACTGTCTATGCACGTATCTAGTCTTTCAAGTCACTCGTGCTGTTAGAATTTCCAAGTGGATCTGCAGGATATAAATGGGAATGTCATCTGATCTGCTGACGGAGTAGGTCTGCATTTGCCCCACCCATTATTTTAATTCACATGTAGTTTAGGTTTGAAACTGAGTAATATCTCACCTAAGTTCTTTCCCAAGACTAAAGATAGACGATTTTAGACTTAAGACATTCATACAGATTTAACATGGGTCCAATTGGGAAGTGTTGTGTGTAAGGCGACGAATAAAGAAATCAGACTTTCCAATAAACTAGAAAAACATTTCAACACACAAAACAGGGACGTTCTTAAATTTCCTTATGCAGATCATCATTTTTGGGAATAATGATCTACCATTTGATCCACAGCTGTGCCTACTGGAAAGAGAAATCGCAAAACAAGCGCATGACACCCTGAGCTGTATTGTAATTTACAGGATGATTTTTTTTATCACTGGAAACAATCCAGATTTCTGGAACTGAGAGACTAGATTGAATCCAGCTCTTATTTAAATTTGAATAAAATGGCAGTTCTTGCAGTAAAGGGACATCAAGTCCTTTTGTGTTTGATGTATTTGCTGGAGGGGTGTAATGATTAATCTATGAATCCATTTCTATTTCTGCGACCCACCAGATTGTACACAAGTCTGAGACAAGTTGTTGGTCAAATCTACCTATACTATTATATTATTATTGGGGCCCAGTAGGTTTATTTTACTATATTTAAAAACAACTAAGTGACATCACAGCTGACAAAAACACGTGATGAAAGTGGAAAAAAAATGATCAATCCATCATTCCAGTCTAATGTGTGGAAACACTTTGAATTTAGCAAAGACATGTGACCATTGAGGGAACTAGAATGTTCTAATAATGTTTCTTTTGGATAATTTTGATGTGGAAAAACAACAGTGAACTGAACTCTATGAAACTAAAATGTGAATGGATTTGACTTTTTTTTTATTTACTTGTTTGTTTGTACACACATTTAATTTACACTTGATTCTCTTGCAAGAAAAACAAGGAATCTGGAAAACTTCACCTGTACTGATCAGTACCAGGTATTTATTTCTGAGTCCCACTGGTTGAAGTTTTAGCTAAAGATGTCCTGGATCGATTTTAGATCAGTGAATCAGATCGTTCAAAATGAACCAACACTGACTGAATGGTGTCGTCAACCACAAATGATGTGAATTGAATTACTGTTCAAATGAATAATTTAACCCCTAATTTGCAGACAGTGTGGATAATAACTTTTCATTTATTGGATCCTAAACATTTGCAATAAAAAAGATTAAGGGTCATATATGCTAAGATGGAATATCTTCAACAGATCAACGCTCTAAAATGTGTTCACTTTTGGATGAAATGCAGGTTCCGCGGGTCTTCATTGGTGAGCAGTGTGTTGGAGGCGGGTCTGACGTGGCAGCTCTTCACAGGAGCGGTAAACTCGAGGGCATGCTGCAGGCTGTTGGTGCCTTACAGTGACGGACTCCTCTTCTGAAGGTAGAACTCAAACACACCTCACATCCTTCACATTTATTTCTATCAAAGCTACACACGCACCAACAAAGAAGTAAAAAAAAAAAGACCCACACAAGCACCAGAGGTCTGTTCATTCTAAAACATCTTTATTTACAGAGTGTGCAGCTCTGGAGCAGCGGAGCTTTGCTGGCATCTCTGCGTTGTGGGATGCTTAAAGCAGCATTGCGATGCTCTTTGTCTCAGTCCAGAGTTTCACCTGCTTTTCACTGACTTTATCAGTGGAGTTGGACATAACTGAGGATTTCTTATCACACAAACTTTGATTGCTGCTGTGCGCCTGCAGAATAAATGCACACCAAGTGGTCACAAAGAGCATCTGCTGTCACCTGAGCTCTGTAAAAATCTAACTCTTGTAGCTCCATGGTTGCTATTTACCTTTTTTTTTTTTTTTTTTGCTACATTTCCACACACATTTTGCTAGTACTAGACAAACTATGTTGCATATGATATGCTGGCCATTATAGATTCATAGTAATCCATGAAACAAAGAAATAGCTGCAACCGTTTTTCAGGTTTACTGGCCAAATTAGCACATTTAGCTCACACTTCTTTCTTTTTTTTTTTTGTAAATAGCAGAGAAACATCAGACTTTAAAATAGCCACCCTGTTGTCTTGAAAAGAAAGTTAACTTGTTTAAAAAAAAATATTGCAGCACCATAACTTATGATCTCAACATGATTGAAAAAAAAAAAAAAGACACACTTTAAAAATAGAAACGGTGTTTGAACCCAGAGGCATCGTGGTTTTTACTGTTTGTTCATACTGTGGTGGTTGTTCGGTCATCCACCTCCCAGAACGGTTAAAGAAAAAAAGATATTTTCAATAACTGATCTTCAAATATGTATATTTTTTTTCTACATATAGAGCTTTAAAATGAAACAATATCGATTTTGGAGACAAAGAACCTGACTTTATCGTTCAGATTCCGAATAGCATAGATGGATCATCTCTGAAAAGTGCATCATGTCATGGGGTCCTGCCTCCAGCTGTCAGGTATCAAACAGATATGCTTGAGTTAGTTTTTTTAGCCTGAAGTTACAAAACTTGTGAAAGGAGTTGGAAGCCATCTGCACATGGGGGTGTGGTTCACTTTGCAACAGATGTTTGGATATGAATTATTTATAATCAGAGAGAGGAGCTGTTCTTTTCTGAAATCCACAACGTTTGCGTTATCCGCTAGAAATATGTCACAGAACTCTGGTCAGAGATCAGACGGTCACTTAAAAAAAATCAGGATCATTTCATTTGTATTGCCTGTGATGAAATAGTCTTCATGCCGAGTGGCATTCACTTGCAGATGGAGCAGGAGGAGTGCATCCCAGTTGTGCAACTTGTTATTTACTGTCTTTTTTTGTGTGTGTGTCCTGGAACTTCATGTTCTGCAGGATTGTTCCTCATTGTTCCTCTCCATTGCTTCATAGTGTTTTCTTTGGATTTCCTCCCGTATTGATTTCCACAGGGTTTTCGGGTGTCTCGGAGTGGGTGTGGTCACATGACTATGCAGCGGGACTTGCGTAGTTTGCGCCGTCGCTGCTGGTATTCGCTGAGCTCCTGCAAGTAGCCCCGAGAGGGCCAACGCAACCTCTCCACCTGCTCGCGCTCCTCCTCTGCAACACACGGAAACACAGAATCCGGAAAACACAACTGTAATATTCTGCCGTCATATAAGATGCTGGCTGTACTTACTATAGGCTCACAGTCACACAAACAGTAATAATACGAAGACGGATTTAAATCCTTGTTTAAAAATGTCTGTCTCTTTATGATTGCCTTTCTTTTCAAGCCCACTTGCATGTTATTTTTTATGAATAAAGACCAAAATGTGTGTTTATGTTTTTGTGGCACCTTAAATGGAATAAACCCAATCCTGACAGTCAAGAAAAAGCCTCTGTTTTTTTTTTTTATTTAGCCATAAGCAGAAAGAACTGCACTGCCTTTTTCGTCTTTGTTTACAAGTAACAACTAAATAACAACAAAGTTCCATCCCATCCTCTTTTGTGATCCTGCTTATTCAGGTTCATAGTCATGCGGTCTAATAATACATTTTAGTTCTAATCAGCACACCATCACTTTCATATATGCAGGTCAGTGGGCTCCAAAGTTTCTCTTCCTCACCTATTTTATGCTTCAAGCTTCAGTTATTCAACTGAGTAAACCAGAAATCCTTTCAACAGAAACTGAACACTGTAGGTGACAAATACCTTCAGTTGCTCATCTCTACATCTGATAGATATTGCAGAGTAAATAACATAAATCTTTAAGTTCCCTTCCAATGATCTCGATCTTCTTTCAAAGTGTTCCCAGTGCTCTTTAAATGATTTCCCATCAACCATCTGTTCACTCACTCTCCTGCTAGCTTACAGCCCCTCGCAACCCCAACCTAAGTTTAGCAGTGCAACAAAAATGGTTGGCAATATTGGAGCTACCCCGCTCTACAGTTTTGAGGAAAACAAAGGGGTACGTGGATCTGGTCGTCTACATGTGGATGCATCAGAACGGAGCAGAGCAGGGAGCTTGTGGCCTGCTGATCGTAGCTTCTATGTCACACCTACAAGCTTTTTCAAACTGTTTTTTTCATCGGCTCCTGATTTGAATAAAGAAATACTAAGAAATGCAGTTTCAAGCTAATTTTTTTATATATTTGTCCTCCATCAGCCACCAAATGCCACAAGAACATGCTAAAAACTTAGAGTCAGTGGGATTTTAAAATTAGTTTTTTTTTTAATGATGTAAAATTAACTTAAAGATCATTATTCTGATGTTTACTCTCAGGACATTAGTTAGGTTTAGAGATGATAAACTGTAGTTTTCAAATGAGCATAGAACTGGTCTGAAAGCTGACACTGACCTGAGAGCTCCAGGAAGTCGGGTTTATGACTGAAGATCAGGTAGTTGTTGGCAATGAAGTGGAGGAGCCAAACATACAGCTGCTCTGCATTGTGGCACTGAGGACGGACAAAGTTAAAGGTTAGATACATATCTGAGAATGGATACATACAGACCTGCATGGATCGCTTTGACGTTTGCTACAATGCCTAGTCTGAGGAACACCACACCGACTGTTAGAACCTAGTTTTGTTTTTCAGCAGAACATTGCCCAAACCATCATACTACCACCATCCGTTTGCCATCTTCCTGTTGTGTGTTATGGTACCTGGTTTTAGTTCTAATGATCATGTACATATTGGGTCAGTGCTTTTATTTTTTTAGAGGAAGGATCCTTACTAAGTGAACAATTCCAGAAATAACAGTCTCCTTTTATTTTATTTTATATAAAAAAATGTTTGAATTCTTTAATTTAAAAAATTAAAAAGAAATCCGCTCCAGTGCTTCCTTTATTGACCCCTTTAGCAGAGAAAACACTGGACCACTCTTTCTGAGAGCAGATGATCCAATCCCACAATTCTTTGCAGCCATAGCACTAATGGCAAAGCAATAATTCAGAGTTTATGATGAAAGGTTTAAGAACGTTAAATACGCACTGACTAACATGTAAGGTGGTTTCATGCTGTAAACGTCTGTTTGGTAATCCGCCAGTGTCGTATGGCTAAATTTGGCTGCCGGTGTAGATAAATGTACAAACGCTCACGGCACAACTGACTTTACTGGAATAATCTTAAGAATTCAGACGTTATTTTTTGATTTTATGATAATAAAACACAGGATTATATTTTAAGTAAGTTTTTTCAAGATGAAGCTATAAGTACATTTTGCTGCTTTATGCATTTGTAGTCTACTTGAAATGACTTTAGGGCTCCCCCTATCCCATTTTGCATCAAAGCAACCCCACACACACGCACACAAACTCAACAACTGCATGACAACTCTCCATTAGTGCCAACATGAACGTCCCCCACAATGTGATCCATAACATTCAGTGTTATTCGCTTGTGTCCGACTCTTTGACCCGCTTTATTTGCACATGCTCAGTGGTGGCACTGACCTTTGCTTTGCGCTAGGAGTCGAATCACACTGATGCCCGTTGAAGCCAGCTCTCTACTGGGCATGCTCTGAAGGTACGCGCACACGCACACCTCGCAAAGATGTTGCAGCCGTTTCACCTGGTACATCTCTGCACAAACCAGCACAGCCATGGCCTGCAGCACGCTGGCTGGACACACAGACACACACAGCACAGTCTGATGCACTGTAGCTACGACACATTCACATGAAACCCTGAAATACTGCACCGTTTATTAAGCATTGCAGATTAGATGCCTTGTAAGATGTCACAGAAAAACAAGGACTG
The DNA here is from genome assembly GCA_023969325.1 of Oryzias curvinotus. Lineage (NCBI taxonomy): Eukaryota > Metazoa > Chordata > Actinopteri > Beloniformes > Adrianichthyidae > Oryzias > Oryzias curvinotus. The sequence continues at coordinate 21,367,773 of CM043710.1, forward strand.
TAATTCAAATCCTTAAATTGACTCTGTTTTCAAAAACACAGTATTCATTAACATTAACCAGGACCTTAATGATATCATTCCTTGTTTAAAAAATATGTAATCCCATTGCCTCCCATGTGCAACCTCTCAGATGTGGTGTGTTTCACACAATTCCCTGAAATGCTGAAAACACCATCATGGGGGGGGGGGCGCCAGCTGCTTTTGGTTTTCGAGGAGCTCATTTACCACTGCTGCCATGCTGTCAGCTGATCCGCTCACATGCAGAAAACTACCAAGCACCTGATCTTCCTGCATGCAGTTGAAGTGTAAATTCCAGTTACACCTGATGCAACCCCTATCCCTGTCCTCATACAACAGTCACGACCAGAGAGGGCTGCAGCGTTGTCAGCTGGAGCAGTGCAGGCTTTTTTTTCTGTTTAACAGCACAATTCCTCAAATGAGTGTGTTCTACCAAACATTGGCCGCATGAAATACCTGGATAAACCTCGTGCTTGGATTTTATATCCTTTGTCACCGATGCTTTTGGAGTTACCTTGCTCTGACCTTGAGCGCTGAAATCTTTATGTAACAGAGGAAAAGGCTGCAGCCTCTGTTGCTGCTTCACTGCTTTAATGTCCTGTTATCATGACTAAACCAGACTGAGATACTGATCCTTGCTGCACCTAATAGGAATGTAATTATCCTTATGGATTACTTCGTTGTTTTATAATTTATTTAATAAAAAAAATACTTTTTTTAATCAAAGTTGTCTATTCAGCAACATTAGGTTGCAAACAAGGAAGAATAATTAATTTTGTGGCGACAATATTTTGTACTGACAACAATTAGTTTGTTGTTTTAGAAGATTTGATGATTTAAGGCCAAACTAAAACTAAAATTAAAAATACAACTGTTACAATATTGCCAATTATAAGTGTTGCGCAAATACAAAGCAGCCATTCTAACAAACTGTTACCACTAGGAGGCAGAAACATCTAAAGTAGACAAAAGCTATGATCCTGGAGCTCATCCAGCTTTTTGGCTAAAATGTAAATAAAAGACTGCAAAGTAAACATGTAGGACTATGATCATTCACACACAGTCCATTCTCCAGTCAGTGACAACAGTTAAATGTCACGTTAAAGGCGAACTGCTGTTTGATGTGTGACTGAAGAAACGTTCTGAGCTTGCAAATGTGCTGTAGTTCTCCGGAAGGAAAAGTGAGACGACAGTAGCACATGCTCTGAAAACAAAGCAGACGCAGTCAGACCAAAAAAGACGAGCTAGAACAACAGTAACGTGTGCGGCTGGAACCTGGCAGCACCAAAGGCAGCTGGAGCAACGATGCCACAAGATCATTTTGTATTTACTAAGTCTGATTTGTGTCTAAGATTTGTTGCAGTTCTGTGAGACTAACAGTGGCATGAAAGCACAGAAAGCTGAAGGGACTCATCATAGGTGCTTTTGTCAGAGGCTTCGTCTCGTCACACAAACGCTGATGCACGTCTGATGTGAACATCTACTCACACTATGCAATGAGACTTTTCCCCATTTACAGACTGTAGTAAACGGGAAATGTTCTGTCCTTATTTTACTCCCCTCTGTCTGCTTCTCTGAAAGTTCATCTAGAATTGGAGGAAACTCACCAGGACAGCAGGAGTCAGTGTAGAGGTACTCAAGGAAAGATAGGAAGGTGTCAGAGGAGACGCCGTGGATGGGAACCACTCTGCTCCGAGCCTCTGCATACTTCCCACTGAACATGGCCGCCATGACGTCACAGCGGGCAACTAGGACGGCCCGGTGAGCCGGCAATACGCTGCCTATTTGATAATGAAAGAAATTACAACAATAAAAGGAACACCTGCCACTTTATTAGTTTAGATTTAGAATATTCAAACTATACATCAAGTACAAACAGCTCATAGTGAATGTGTACTCTTCAGTACACATTCAGTACTGTGTACTTGCTTGTGACAGCCAAGTCCAAACTCTAAATTAAAACTCGATTCTTATAGGGGAGTCATTGATGAAGTCTTGAGCAAAAAATACAGATTAAATGCATTTCATTCCGGTCTTGATGTGTGTTTGGCAGTTAGCAGCACTTATTTAACCTTTTCAAAATTCCACATGAAATAAAACAGAAATGATCTTTTATGAAACATTAAATAGGTATTTCTCAATGACTTCTCAGCGGATCTACTAGCACTTTTGGAATAGAGAGGAAAAGCTCTCTGCACTTTTCATGATAAATGTTTATGAGGTGAGGTTTCAATGCATTTTTTATTTTAGAGGAGTAGAGGAGCGGCGGCCAAGCTGAAACATGAGGGGAATAAAAATAAAAAAAAGGACATCACTGATGGTTTTTTGTCTCTTTTGAAATGACAGAGCAGAAACTAAAATTAAAATGTAACTAAATGTGAGAAAACTGTGACTCTGAATGTAAACAGTCTTGGTGATCAGTCTGCCCCCACCTTGCACCATGAAAATGACGTCCGAATAGAGAGGAGAATTGAAGAGGTTGACCAGAGTCTGAGGACCGAGCTGAGCTGCTCGTGCACTTGGCGTGTCCCTGGAGCTCTACAACAGGAAGTCAAATAAATCAGGGTGTTAGCATTCCTCTGATGAAAGTCAGGTACTTGTTAACAGGGGGGAAAAAAACCTGCTATTTGGAGCAACTAACTCGCCTCTCACATGGAATACAGATAGCCTCTCTGTCAGTGTGGCTTAGCATTACCCAACACTCTCAAACTCCAATGCCAGAAGCGACACGCCTGGAACTGGCTAACGCTGAGAACAGCGTGGGGAAACAGACGGTCCTCCAACCCACCTGTTGTCAAAGCAGCCACGCTCAGCTGATACACTTTAATGAATGTAAAATAAAAAACACACCACCTGTACTGTCAAACAAGGTTTTGTTGACTTGAAATAATTAGCACAACATTTCTCAGTTCCATTAGGCGCAGCACCGCTCTGCCCCAGAAAAACCCTTCCATCGGCATGGCAACAAAATCCAGCCCTTTGATTTTTGCAAATTAATAGAAAACATTCAAATGGTATCAAACAACACAGAGGTGTTCATAGAACCGCACATCAAACAGGATGTTATGGTGTCTCATCACATTAAAAAAGCTCCTGCAGCCCTGTGCATCAGACTGACTCAAACCAGCCTCAGGTGTTTTGTTCCAGCCTGTTGGTTTGTATGCTGTGCATGGTGCCAAAAGCCTTGTCAGACACATCAATTTAGTGTTGCCCAATCCAACTCTAAATGTTAAGTCAGCTGCTTCATATGTATATATAGAGAGAGAGAGAAAGAGAGAGACACCTGAAACCTCAAAGGTTACCATCAAGAGATTATTTATAGTCATTCTATTCAAAAGGTAAACGTCACCATGATACATGCACACAAATGGACATTTAAGGTGTCTACTTCCTTTAGTTTTAAAGATTATAACCAAATTTAAAAGTTCTGTATCTCAAATTATTAAATACTTAAGAGTCAGTTAAAAATGTAAGAATTGTATGGGATGGAAGGGATTCGTCTGCATCCCCACTGAGGTTTTATAGATGTCATAGCTGATCTGACAGAAGCCTTCAGCTCGTTTGGGTTGTTGGGTCTCATCAGAGATGCTCACAAGTTCCTTTCTGCAAGTTCGAGTCAAATCTTCAGCTGTTAATTCAATTCAAGTCTTAAAACCAGTAAAATGAATATTTCATCAGAACAAATAGTCAATAAACCACTTTTTAAATAACCTGAGGGGACACTTTTATTTTGAAATCTAAATTTCCTGAAGCTGAAAAATTACAATAAACATCGATCACAAGTCCCTGTGTGCTTAAGTTTGAGTCTTAAGTCCAGGTCCCCAAGTCTGTGGGTCTACTGTAGCTTCATTCCTTTCAGCATAGATTTGACAGGCTTCTAATGGCTGATCACGGAAGTTGGAATTTAAGCAGAATAGTCAACTACCTCATCCAGCTACAACTATTTACATAAAGCTTGTCAGTAGGAGGAAGCAGATGTGCTCTTAGACTTCCTGTTAAACGACTGCACTTAAATTGAACCTGATGTGGAGGACATGGCTCCCCACCAACAGGGAAACACTCAAGCAATTTAACAGTCTGAGACTTATTTTTGACTCTAATAAAAAGAAATGCAAAATCTCTTTTCATATGAAGGGGTGACTTTGTTGTCTCTTAGCCCTTAGTAAGACGTTTTTTCCCTGTTCAGAGTGACTTGACACAAAAAACGTTACAGCAGAAGTCACTCGGATGTGTCAACATGTGATGGCTCTCAAACCACAAACTCCAGCAGCCGTCCGCTTCTTACAAATCTGTCCTAAAGCCTTGAGCTTTGCTTACAAATCCTCTCAGTGCTGCAGTCAACTTTACATTTTTTCCCATAATTCATCTTTCTAAAGCAGACCTCGGTGGGCAGGCAGCCTCTTTTACACCCTACCCACCATGTTCTGTGTCCATGACCGTCTGTCTTCTGGACAAATGCTAATTCTCCATGACTCCATGACCATGGCCTACTGATCCAGACTATTGATAGGCCCAGGAAGCGTCTGCAGGTGTTTGCAATTAATTATCTGATTAGAGTGAGACATCAAGAGTCTGTTGAAACTGTTGAACGTTTTCATAATATATCTGTGACATTAAGTTTTCATATTCATCAGCTTTAGATTCTAAACAGTTATAAGGAAGTGATATCAGCCCTTGAACTAGGTCAATATGTGTGTAGTAATCACAATTTTAACGTTTTTTCTTTACTTTTTGAGATAGCCTTGGTAACAGTCTTAAAAACAAATGTATCTAAAGATTTTAGCCTACTTATGTAAATATGTAAATTTAACATTATGGCTTTAATAGAGGCCTACGATACATCACCTCTGGGTTGTTGTAGCTTTATATTGGTAAACATCAGGAAGCAGGAGAATTTTTGTATCTTTGGGAGCTTACCCTGTCTCTTCCGAGGATGGAGCGTATGCGCTCCATAAGCTGACCCACGGCAAGTGAATTCTTCAGCCTCTCTTCCAGGGCCTCCTGGAGGTGCTCCCACTCCCACGCTCCTACAGAAACATTCACAGTCACACCAAGTGTACAGCTATCAGAAATACACAAGGAACCCATTTAGCTGCTGGGACTCTGCTCTGACTACCCACTTAACTTTCCCTGAACCCTCAGTGTCTGTTGTTGTCAAAACTACCAGCTACTGCATTGTGCCTGCTTATGTAATCTTCAATGGTTATGGATGGAGGACTTGGTGTAGATTCCACAAATATAACAACAACAAAAAAAAAAACAGATAATAAAATAATGTTAAACTAAATTTAGTCTAAAAAAGCATGTCAAACTTCACCCTTCTATAAACATGTGTTATTCTTGTTTAATAATAATTACTGTTGTAGCTTCTATTTAGTAAAAATATAGAGATGAACACTTGTTACTTGCTAAAATCTGAAATTTAGAAAAAGACTCAGCTCGTACAACTCAAATGTTTGATGCTGTATCTTTGGAGATTGTTAATAAGTCTTGATTTACATTTTATTTTCAATCCATTTGATAACTGCATCAAAAGGTTTATGGATGTGGTGTTGTTTCACACATCCATATTCAATTAGTCTAATGTTTTTTGTCAATGAGCTGTGACCACAGCCAAATAAATCCTATCATAAATCTCACTCCTATCTTGATGTTTCAGCTAATTACAATCCAATATAAAACACTCCTTTTAACTTTAAACTATTTCTAAATTATATGGTAACTCTTTACAGTATATAAACACTGACCTCCAGTCACAATTTTACGGTTTTAAGAAAACTGCAATAAACTATTTTACCAGAACTAATTTTTTAGGTAACAAGTGACCCACTGATGGTGACCAACAGCGCCTTCATTAACTTGATCCTTGTGTCGAGCAATTCTGCTTTGGTGTTCCACAAGGATTGTAAGTAGAACCAATTTCATTTACTACAAATTCTTCTTTTTTATTTTGTACATTAATAGAAAGTTACAATGTTTAGCCATTTTTTTTTAACTTGTAAACCAATGACACCCAGCTTTATTTGTTAAACGCACCTGAGGAAACTATTAAAGCTATAAGAAACTCCACAGTAGTTATACGGAGCTACTAAAGCTATGAGCGTTCCTTTGAAACATACAAGCCTAAAAGACATTGTTTTTGTTGTTGTTTTTTCAATTCAGAAAAACAAAAGATTATTGCTTGTAGCAATAAAAATATAATTGATCAGACTTCATAGTTACTCTGAATGGCTGTTTCTTGGCTTTTAGCATCACCTTGAGGGGCCTTGGCACAAATACTAACCAAACTTTTTCAATTTCTTTTTAAAGCAGGCCTCTGAACAGCCAATTGTAAGGATTTAGTTTTTTAATTAATGTTATGCATGCTTGTGTGATGTTTTATGTTGTTTCTCTGTATTGTAGTTTGCGTCATGCTACCCTTCACACATGTTTACTGTTGGAAGTGATTCAGCTGTTGTTTGTTTCCATGAACCGCCGGTGGTCAGTGCTGCCTGGTGTCAGTTTTCAGTTGTCTGATTGTGGGTATGTTCATTTACTGTACAATTCCTCAGTTTGTTTTAATGTGTTCTATGCCAGCTTTTATACAATCAAAGGTTTATTTTCTTTCAGTGTAAATGCCCTTAAAAATCAGCATCTTCATCATTTTTTATTACAGAAGCATCTTTGGGAACTGGCCTTTTTGTTGGGGTTTCTACAGGTGTTTTTTCTTTAAAAATTAGCTTTTTCTAAAAGCCCATATTGCTCCCTACTGAAGTATTCACACTTGTAAAGTATCTTCTTCTTTTCCTTTCAGCTTTTCCCATCAAGTATGTCAGCTCATATTCTCCTAATTCTCAGGTTTAAAGGCCTCTTTTATGAGCAACCTGTAAAACAGGTTCGTCTTATACACCACTGAATATTTTCATTCTACATGTTCTACTTTTTTCACTCTTAATTACAAATTATAAAGTTAAACATTTCTTTCATCTTTTCAACTTTTTTCCTCAGCTTGGGGTTCTTTTAAGTTCGTTTTTAAAGCACATTTTAAGCACATATCTACTGAAGCCAAAATAGTATTTAATCTTTAAGTATTTATTTAATCTTTCTAAAAAAAAAAAAAGAGGGGGGGGGGGGTAACAAAGGTAAGACCATGTAAAAGTTATTTCTTTCAGCTTGTCAACACAGTATCTTTAAAGTCTCTTCACAAACAAATATTATGAACGCTCTCTAGAATACCTAATAAATGAAATTTATTAACAACATAAAATTTATAGATAAATTTATAGATAAATGAAATTTCCCCATTGTGGGATTAATAAAGTCATCTATCTATCTATCTAAACCTTGTACTACAAACATGCAACCATGAGCACGTCTTAACAGCTGCTCTGCCCTCTGAGGAAAAGAAAAGAATATTCTCATAAATCACAAGCACCCTACCCTATAGGATGAGGCATGTACATTTTCATGCAACATCAGTTAACAATGTAATTTAGAAATAAAGGTAAAAGAACCAACAATGGAGATGATGAGGCCTGGAAAAAGACAAACTTTACAAAAAAGGGGAATATTAAAAATGCAAAGGAACCTGGTTTGACAGCAAAATACTCCTGCATCTGCATCTGCTGTGCTGCCACATGCCACTTTTGGAGAAAAGTCCCTTAAGGTGAACCTTTATTGCAATTTAAATTATGGCACAGGCAAACACAAGTGAACACAAAGTCTGATGTAAACGAGTCCTAAGACAGTGAAACCACAATGTATGTCTGTATTTTACTGTAAGTTCTTATATTTTGTGGCCATCAAGTGAATCCAACCTCGGTACAGGTCAGTTTAATTCTTTCATGGAGGATTTACCAGGTTTATAACAAAATTATACAAAGTCCAGAAAGGCATAAGAAGAACCTTTTTTCCTATCAAAAAACATTGAATCGTGGCTCTGGTTACCAAAGCTGCTTCTGCAAAAACTACAAGTCTCTAGAATATTAAAATCTAGAGCAAGAAATAAATGTGTGGCTTTGTTACGGTACAAACTACATCATTGCAAAGTGCTCACTCCAGTTTTTAAGCATGGAAGTGGAGGACTGATAAAATCTCATCGTCTTCACACCCAAGAGAAGCAGAGCACCTTGGAGTCCTTTAGAATCAACCATGAACTCCTTCAAAGAGTTGCTCAAATCGGATTTTACAACAATTACTCTGAACTTTTTTTACAACAGAGAAGCTTTAAAAGACACAAAAGAGCAGCCAAAGTTCAGACCTTAACCTGACTGATATTGTAGTCCAACAGCTCGGCATAAAGGAACCCTTTAAAACTTTAATGAACTTGTGCACTCTTGTAATACACCCATTATGTGAGAAAATAATGATGTTGTTGATAAAGATTCTGTTTGTTCTCTAAATTTTAGCTAAAAGTGTTTCTCCAACAGTGGGATATATTTCTTTTTTTTTTCTCCATTTCAAAGAGCAATTTAAAAATAAATATACAATAGGAAAAAAATAAGTTTGAATAAAGACTAGTTAAGGTAAAGATTTGAAAAACCGTCCAAAAAATGTGATAAAACTCCATGAGGTTTGCAACGCTAACTAAAAAGACAACCTTCAGTTTATTACCAATTCAAAATCCACAGGAAACAAGTTCACTTTCATGCTGTGAATCTACAATTCTTTACAGCTTCCTTAGTGGGCCATTAAGGAAGCTGTGCCATCCAGGATTTAGGCCATCATTAGTTTTAATGATGGCTGATAGAGGGATTATTGGTGGCAACACACAGCAGTAAAGACACCTTCAATGGAGGTTTAGGGAGTAGCTCAGGAACTCCGAGGCTAATCTTTGTTCCAGCTAGATATAAAACAATTATTCTAGTGGAGAATATTTCTTAATCTATTCAGTTTATAGGAAAAAAAAGCCACATAGTCTAACAAAAAAGTGCCGCTAAAAACAAAAATATTAAACTCTCACAATACCACTTTACAGCAACAAACCCTCCAGATGCAAGTTAGACAGACTGAAGCTAAACTGTGCAATTTGACTGACAAGAGTATTTATTTGAGCAGCATCCTGGAAAACAAAAAAAAGTTGTGTTAGATTCTCCGGCAAGGACACAGAAAATCTGGACTAAAAATAAGAGTTGATTTTCTGCCAAAGAACACTCTGGTTCATCTGTGTGGATGTGCATGCTCTACATCTGAAGAGCACACACGTGCACACAATCCCAAGTACGTGACAATTTCAATATTTCAAGAGAGAGACAGAGTCTCAGGGAGTTAATGTCACTCCAGCAAAGTCATGGCCTGTTGTGATTGTCTTCACACTGTGGAGTGACAAAAGCCAGAGCGTGGGTGTGCTGCGGTGGCAGTGGGGCATCGTTCCGATAATTCAGTCAAATGAATCACAGTATAAAGAAATTAATTCAATCGTTTATGGAAGAAAAATGCTTGTTCTACCATCTCAGCCAGTTCGGGGTTTGCTGCAAAATGAACATCTCACATCTGCTCACCGAGCTCTGAATGTTTCACTTAGTAAAGAATGAATCCAGCCAATTTGAAGTCAATACAATAATGCCCGCGCTTTATATGATGTCAGCTTATTCAAACACGCAACGGGACCCTTCATGTTGAAGGTTAACTTTAGTAGTTTCATACACGACTTCACATCGTCTGCCCTACAGGGGTTTATGGAAACACTGACATTCCCGTTCCACTTGGCTGTGCACACATACTCCTATATTCCTTTTTGGTCAAACCCATACAAACACACACACACAAATATATTGCAAAACAACATTTTTTTCACCAAAACCACAACCAAATGTTTTACCATTTAATACCATTCTCTCTTCATATTTTACCATCTTCCTTTTCACCTCACACTTTGCTTTCCTCTTCTCATTTCACTTTAAAAAAGAACACAGACTTGTGCTACACAGCAATGTGTGAGCTTGAAAAAACCCACACTGCTCTCTTCATATATCGTCGCTTGCTCTTATTCTTATTCATGGAATCACTCACAGAGAATCAGCCTGTAATCTTCCTCCTCTCTGCTCTCACTCTTTACCAGTATGTGTGTCTACCTCTGGTGCTTATGTCAGAGCATCAATGCTGCTCACATACATGCTAACAGGCAGCCATGAATCAGACGCCGGAAAAGCTTTTTTTTTTTTTTTTGCTATAAGGATTTGTACACATGCTTGTTAAGAAGTGCTGGCGTGCGCGGGCGATGTGATCTTATGTGCTGCAAGCACAGCTCTGCAGACTATAAGCCCCGCACGGAAGAGATTTTTATTTAGGCTGCAGCAAAATTAATACCACTTAAACTAAGCTTTACACACATGAAGGGTGCAGCCTAACAGGCAGCACACAGAGCAGGGAGCTCAGTGCCTGCATGCATGTGTATCCCTGTGGGGTACAGCAAATGTGAACAGTTAGGTTCCTTTCATTACACTTTTCATCATTTCTGTGAAAGGGGACTTACAGAGTAACTTCTCTTAGTTTGTCTCCATTGACTGATTTTCACAAAAATGAGCCGACACCAACGCAAGTGGCTGCCAAGTGAAAATGCCGGTTAAAACATCAGTGCCAGATCATACCATTACAAAATAAAGGATTGGGGCCCAGATTAAAATACAATAATTGCATACTACCAAGAGCAGTTTGACTCATTGTTGGTTCCTCTGTGTAATGAAAGTTTGGACAAGGCCCAACAGGAGGCTTACGGCCTTCGGCTGCCTCTGGCCATTCAAGATCCACAGCGAGAAAGGAACACAGAGACTTAATCGGAGCCGGCAATTTCAGAGCCCGATGTCCCAGAGTGGGACAGGTAAGTAAAAAAAGTTTCATTTTTTTGCTCGAAAACAGAAAGAAAGCAAACAGTACTGACTGTGACTCCCTGTAGACTCTGTGGAGGGGGTTAAAAGTAAAAACATGAATAAAACAACAAATATTTGCTTAAGTAATTCAGCAGATTCTGGTGTAGAAAGGTTAAATAATAGTTTGCAGAATGCTAAACAATAAGATTCAAAAGGCAAGCTTCTAGAGCCAAATATGGCTCCAAGTACATCTAATCTATTCCATTTCAATTCACGTTAATAGATTGATTCAATTTCACAATGAAATTAAATATCAATGTTAAATAGTTATTTATTTCACTTTTAATTTATATTCAATTTGATGGACTGGTGACCTGTTCAGGGTGTTGCCTAACATTAGCTGGGATAGGCTCCAGTAACCCAGTGATCTTAGAAGGGATTCAGTGGGTTCAGAAGGATTATATGGATGGATGGATGGATGGATGGATGGATGGATTTTGAATTGACCAAATTTATTTGGTCATCACAAAACACTTTTCCTATATATAACTTGTAGTGCACAAATAAAACCTTTAAGCTTAGGAATTCTTACAGTAAACAAAGCTAAGAAAATAAGCAGTTTTTGCCAAAAACACAAACTAGTAAGAGCCTACTAAGGAAATCAATTCATGGATTTTATTTTTTGTAAAGATAAAGATAGATCCTGCGACAGATTGGCGACCTGCCCAGGATGTCCCCTGCCTTCGGCTACGAGTGGCCAGGATGGGCTTCGCCAGCCCCATGACCCCGAAAGGGACAAAATGGGTTTAAGAGATCATTAAATAAAGATAGATTTTTTTTAATTAATTTATTCATCATAGCCAAATGAGTTTGACTGGTAGGCTTTACCTCTATAAATGAACATGAGAGTCTCCCACAAGCACATACACAGGAGGGGGTCCTTCACCACGAGTCGCGTAAGGCGTCCGGTCACGTGTCCGTCTGACCGAGGCATGTCATCAATAATGCTCCCATCCCAGGTTGAGAGCAGTGACTGGGAAGCTCCTTCCCTCTCTCGACAAACACAGCGGGACTGAGGCCGTTCCCTGACCAACACAAAAACACAATGAATGAACACTCGCACTAACTGCACAGTCTGGCATGATAGCTGATCTTGTGGTGTCTGCCACCTCAGCTAGTGGTTTAGCTTTTTAAGCTGTACGGTGTGCACCAAAAGAGCATGTCTCCTACCTGGTTTTGGGCCCCAGGAGCAGCTGTCTAAAGTACGGGCTGACAGCACACAGAACAGCTGCGTGTGCCCAGCCCAATTCTTTTCCAGATTCCCCGGCATAGAAAGCCACATCGGCAAACTGCACACCACGCTCCAACAACCACTGCATGTCCTGGGAGAAGCTGGACTCCTCCACTCGGATAGGGGGAAGGCGAGCTGGAAGAAGCAGCAAGGAGGAATAAAAGTCAAGGGACAGGAAAATTGGAGGAGTCCTTAATGAACAATTATGGCTAAAATGAGCTCACGTGGCTTAGCAAGACATTTTGCCAGAGAAAAATCCAATGTATACGGACGGACAAAGTAGTTTTGACAGTAAAAGCATAGTTGAAGACATGTGCATAAGAAATAATCTTGCATCATTTTTGAACTACTATCTTTAACATGAAACAACTCATTTTTAAAACATGCCCCTACTAATACAGTTTTGACACATTTATTAAAATTGGATCTATAATTCAGTGTCAAAAATAGGATGTTGTATATAACATTAAGCTGCTAATCTACTAAGTTGACCACTACAAGTGACATTTGACAGCATCTTGGTTAAAAAAAACAATCACAGCAAAAATCAACAAGGAAAAGCTCCAAAGTTAATCTTTCTTAAGGTTAATGGTTAAAGCTGAAACAACTGACAAAGTGAAAAGAAAAAGGCTCACCACGACCAGTGGCAGTGAGTACACAAAAAACTGAACCCTCAAAAAAAAAAAAACCAAAAAATAGAAAAAAATCTTCCAACTTCATAATTTATGAATTCAGAAAGTCAGAATACATAATAATGTCAACTCTACTGGTTGGAGAATGAATTCTGCACACTGGGATTGCTTCACAAATTAATGTCCAATTACTCTGCTTTTTCTTGTGCTTTGTACTCTATACTGCAGGCCGCCTTCTCATGTCTGCCTTTTTACTGCCCCTCTGATTAAGCCATAAAAGTGGTGCCGCTCCTGAGTCAGTGCATGTCATAATTGATTTAAGATCCACCACAAGGTGAGTTAGGTGTTGCTGGACGAGCACCCATAAATTCCCCGGCACTTGCTGCCACTTTTGGCAGAACACTACTGATTACTTAAGATTTAGACACACAGCAGAAAAGGACTGCGATCAATTTTTAACACTCGTTTTGTGTCACGCTTTGCGTTAAGTATTTTCCGGTGCTTTTATTTTGAAAGAAAATAACAGTAAAGGTAGCAGCATGGTAAATCCAGATCAGAATACTGTTAAGAAAGTACAAATAAAGGATTCTGGATTTTGTTGTTATGGAAATGTTCTTTTCAACAGTAACTTTTTGGTCATTTTAAAATAAAGAATAAAAAATGGGTTGTGGTGAAAGAATGATATGGAGTAGATGGAATCTTGGCCTATACGTCCTGGGAGAGGATCCCTCCTTCATGTGGACATCCCTGAGGTTTCTTTTTTTTCCTGGAATCGGGTTTTTTTAAAGATATTTTTCCTTTCTAAGAAGGCGGGTCTGAGGGCAGGGATGCCCAGTTTAGTTTAGTGTGTTTAGTTTAGCAATCAGCTATTGTATTTTATGACTGATTTTATGTTTTGTGCAATTAGCGAGGCCCATTGAGACAACTGTGTTGTAATATTGGGCTATATAAATAAAACTGAATTGAACTGAATATGGTCCAAAAACATCCAAATAGAGAGACTTGGAACATGTGACAGAAAAGCAGTTATCAAAAGCCCCAGCCTGGTTTAATATTTTGAGGATTTGTTACACTTCCTCTCTCCAAACAGCCTTCAGTAGCTGTGCATTTTAGCCTCCTTTGATCAGCACGATCACTTATCTCTTCATTATTCATGTTTTTGGAGTTAGCAGGATGTGATTGGTTTGGCCGCAGTTTAAATAAGCCTGCAGTAAATCAGAATCTCTTTGTTTTTCTCTGGTTACTGATTCAAAATCTCAGCATTCATTTAGGAACACTTTGAACCACAAAGTTAACAGTATACTTTTTGTTTTTGGAGGTTTAACTTGTGTGGCTTTACAACTCATTGATCTGGAGTTCTGTTTTTATGAATTTGGGACTTTTTTCTTTAGGTGTAAAGATCATTATTACTTTGTAATATAACCTCATTGTTTTGAAAGCCAGACTACTGATAATTAAGCAGTCATCCGTCAAATCTGATGTCACATATTCCATTTTATTTATTAAATAACACCCTTTAATGTACATTTATCGAAAAATGAAAATTCATGACAAAGTTCAGGAATCAGCACAAAAAAGGAGAGCTCTTGTAAATAATTTGATCTTAAAGTACGGTAGTTTTATTGACGTTAAGTCTTTGGATAAACTAATTGCATCCCACACTAAGATGTCTCAAATCCAATTCAGTTGTTCTCCTAAAATAAGTGTGTCTCTGCAGAAAAGTAGTCCACTGAACGTTTTTGTGTCCCTTCCTTATTTCTAGTTTGGAACAGAGAATATTGATCTCCCTCTGCTGCTTTGTGCTCAGCTCTTTTTATGGCTATGCAAGCTCAAGAAGGTACAATCCAGTCAGAATGTTCACCAAGTACAGCAGAAAGATAATAATATAAAGTAAGTGTGTGAATTTAAATGCGACAAAGATTTACTGTAAAGATTTTTTTCTTTTTAAGTCGGCTTTTGGGAGCTTGACAAGACATTAAAACTAGCCTAATAAGGCATTATCAGCTGTAAACGCCACTGATTCCAACTTACCCGGCTGTTCTAGGAAAGGTGGTCGGAGTTCATTCACTTTATTCCCTCTCCTCTTCTCTGGCCTTTCTTTGGCTTTGTGTTTCAGACACTGAATCATGAAGTACTCCAGCTAAGAAGAACACACGTTCCGTCTAAACACAAGAATGTTCACTTCACGTCATTTTTAGTCATTTTGAACCATCACTTACCACACTGCCGAAGTAGCGACCGACAAAGACATGGTTGAGAGAGGGCAACTCCAGGTAGGTCGCCCCCAGGTCCCTGGACAGCTGCAAACCTTCACTGTGAGGTACACTGCTGCTCCAGTCTGATGCACACAATGGACACGTACAGGGAGGGCCTTCATCTAAACAGCAGGACATAATGCACAGTGGAAGCAGCATCTGAATAGGATGTAATGCCTTTTTAGGAAAGATGAAACTAATTGGATTCTGACTGTAGAAACAGACTAAACCTGAGATGGAAGGAAAAGCTTTACTCCTAACTCTACTAATTGACTGTTCTGTGTCTCCTAGATTAAAACATAACTAGGTCAAAATCTTTACAACACAAAGATCTAAACTGCTATAACAGTTTGGTCATAATACAAGCTGATAAAGATGTGAATCAGCACACCGTCTGCTCAAGATTAAACATATCTAAAAAGGATAACACATCCTAGTGCTGAGAATTGAGTGGAAGAACACATAAACCTTTCTTAACATGCAAAGTAGATGTTCCAACTACAGAGTTTGATTCTGAATTATTCACCATGTTCATGTTGAACATAGTGCGCGTCTTTAGGCAATAACTGCAGATGTAGCTTTATGAAGTGTCTGCAATTACAGCACTAAAGGGAGAATTTACTTCCACACACTGCAGGTATTAAATCTCTCCACTAAACGTCTAGAGGAAAAAATGGCTAAAATCTGCAGCAGTCTGTGCAGGAGGGCCAACTTGTGCAGACTGGCATGTATGCATGGGGACCGCAGCAGCAGAGTTGGACAGAAAACAAAACGGATTATCTTGATGGAGATGAAAAGACTACAGTACGACTGCACAAAAGAGGAGGAGGGGAAGGGGTTGGAGGCAGAAAGAGCAGGACATCCAGCTAAGTGCTGAGGCATTTGATAAATCATACCGCTAATAACCTAGAGGCATGACACAGAGCCGGGGCTAGGCTGAGCGTGTGTGTCCAAGAGCGAGGGGGTGTGTGTGAGCCTTTGACATACTGTGACTTGAGATATAAGGGGAAGATGCATGCGTATTTCAGGGTTCATACCCATGCCCTTTTAGGTCCCACTCCAATTCATCTTTTGATCCCTTTTAAAACTGTCCCAGTGGTTTTTTAATCATACAGTACGGCTGCATAAACATCAAATCAGCATTCAAAAAACCTGCCGGTTGTAGCTTCTGCGTCACACTGCAACTTCTTTTTTTTTTTCTGCTCTTGATTCACAACGCTTCGAACAAAGAATTAATTAATTAATTTAAATTTTCTTCATATGTGTTCTCCATCATCAGAAAAAAGCCACAAGAACATGTTAAAAACACCAAAAACATGATATTTATCAGAATGGGTCTTTAAAGAATCTGCCAATGGCCTCCTCATACTCCCATACTCAGTTTAATATCTCTTTTAATGTGGGTGTTTTAGTGCCCTTAGGTGATCTAAAGTCAAATCAAGAAGAAGCACTTGAAGCTCTACTGCCATTCTCCGCAGTCATGAGGGGGAATGAAGGAAAATATTCCCCGCAACCACAAAAAAACACAAGCAGACAAACAAATGCTCCTTTGCTGTTTCCAGCAGAGACTTGCACTGAGATCGCTCTGCAGCACAGGGCTCTGACGGGAACTCAAAGAGTGTTGAATAGACATGCTAAAAATACAGCCTGCTATGTTTGATGGGCTTGTTTACCAAATTTGGCTTCAACAGAGGTCACCGTGTCTGCAAAAGATTTGCTCGCAGCGTCAGAGAAGTACCAGCGTGCGTGTATGTAAACACCTATTGTATCAATAAGCTTCAAGCAAGGCTCCCAATCACTCCAGTTGCTTGCAGTAGGGGAAACGTTGTGGTGTGTCTTCAAACTGACGCTGCAGATTTTTGCTTGCTTCCAAAATGAACTGGATGTTTTTGCTTCAGGGAAACATGTGAGCTTTAATCATGAGCATTTTCCTCATTACTAGGAGGACCCGCCAGAGGACACGGGGCATAAACAGTCATCTCACTCAACCATTGAGAAGAGCTTGATGTTATCCTAAAACCAAACTCAGCAACTGAAGCAGCAGAAAGCAGATCCCACAATCCCACAGTTTCAAACTCAGAAAGCTGAAAGGTTAAGAAATATGGTTTTATTTTGTATTCATACCACTCACTGTAGAGGAGAACTGGTAAGTGTGATGTCATCCATAGAAAATGACTTACTTCCAGGTCAAACTAAATGCAGTCAAGTCAGTCGCCATTTTTTAGCAATGCAGACGCCACCATGTTGGAATCAGAAATGGTCAGTTAACGTTTTGAACGTTGGACGTAATATCCCATACATTTATTGAGACATCTGATTGACCAGTTTTTAACATGATTAACGTGCATTACTGAGAATATATTAAGAACAAATATGGGATTTTGGCTTTTTGAAACCAGCAGGTACTTCTTATTTGAAAAGCAAGGGGGGAGGGGTCCTCAGTCTAGTTCATGCTTCAAACTTGCTCACCATTCAGCCGTGCCCCAACAGCGACAAGGATCACCGGCACCCCCCAGTGTCTTAGGAGTGGTCGGAGTCTCGGGGCATAGCCATTTCGGACCTGCTGGAAGGCCAGCTTGTCTGTAACAGAATATTTGATGACCAGTATGTCGGCTTGCTCGAGAACTTTCCGCACACTGGCCCAGTCACTGTCCAACAAGTCCTGGAAAAGACAAGAAAGCGATGAGCAGAGACACAGGAGGAGGGTCATATTATTATCAGAACTCCAATACCCTGGACCATCTGCAAACAAAGCTGGAACTATAAATCCTACTTCAGATAACACTAACCCTTCCCCTCCTAAGTCTAAATACCTCTTTGCTGCTAGCTCTTGGGACTTTACCCCCAAGGACTAGCTGTTCCAAACCAACCTGATTCCACTCATTAGGCAGGAAAAAACACAATGAACACTCAACTGAATCCTCAGAGCAAATTGAATTTAAAAAAGAGAAGAGACTGACAGATCTAGAAAACACTTCGGAGCGTGGATCGACAGCCATATAATAGGGCGTGTGAATGAAAGATTCATGTGCTATTTAGAACAAAAGGTCTTTCATCTGGGTTTTTGTGCATTGCATGTTAAAATGCTGTCCTCTAAGGATTGAGACATTTTCATGAAGCCTGCAATCAGCCTGAAGAGGGCCTTGGAATTCTGAAACGCTGCGCTGTTGTCCTCTGAGGAGCAAAAGCAGATGAGCAAAAGAAGTAGCCCTTCAGGAATAAAAAGATACACCTTTGTTTTGTTTAACATATCATCATCAAAGTCCCACTCCGAGCATCTTGTGATCTATCGTAAAAGCGTTCCCAGTTGTCTTTTAATTATGATTATGTTGTTTCTAGCCAAAATCAAAAAACCTGTGCCATTTTCTAGGACATACTTTCTGTAGTGTGGCAGTAGTTCGTTAGAAATTTCAACTGTGGGCGGGACTGTTGGCGCACAGTAAGTCCGTCCCCTGTCCATCATTCATCTGTTTACAGGCTTTTCTGCTAATATATAGCCCCTCAAAACCCCAACCAAATATTACAGGTGCGACAAAAATGGTGAGCAATATTCGAGCTATCCAGCCGCGCAGTTCTGAGCCAGCTCAGACGACGAAAACGAAAAACGGTCATGGATCTCATTGTATGCATCAGAATGGAGCGGAGCAGAGAGTTTGTGGCCTGTCCATTGACTGTATAAAAGAACTAGACTAAGCGAGTATGACGTCGCCCATAGAAAATGTCTTTAGCTTCACCAAAACTAATTTTCCTGAATGTTGGACCCAGAGGATGTACGTAAACAATGATTACCCTGAGTCGGTCTGAGTCAACGTCACAACTCCTAGCTTTTTACAACCATTTTTTCAGCTGCTCCTGATTCACAAAAACTGTGAATAAAGAAATACTCAGAAATTGAATTTTAATCTTTTTTTGTATGTCCACCATCATGAGAAAAAAAACCATTTTCATCCAAATGGGTCTTTACATGAGCTTTTTTTTTACATGTTGGTAAAAATATAAAATAATCCATGATCTTTTAACTCTTACCCAATTGGGGCAATCCCTAACCACCACAGTGACATCTCCAAACACACGTGAGGTGTATTCCATAAAAGCCGGGTTGTGCACACTGCCTTCCAGCTCGCATGGTCCCACCAGCGCACCATGACCCAGGTAGCTCCACAGCAAGCCGCCCTGCAGCTGCCCCTGGCCCATGATCTCCTCCCCGGGTCCTACTCCTCCAGGACACTCGCTGCCAAGAGCCACGATGTGGATGGACCTGCGAGGCAGACAGGTTCTGCTCTCAGATCGAGTGGACACACTGAAGCCTATTATTCATGTCTAACACGGAGGCAGTGCATCATTATGTCACTGGGAATAACAGAAGAAGCAGCTTGCCAAGGCATTTATCACACCTGAGAGGACACTGTGGGGATCAGATCAGGGTATCAAATGTTTGTTTTGGTGATAAAATCACAGATGATTTATAACTCATTATAGGGGGAAAATAAAACAATCAGCATGTTCTTGTGTGTTTAAATGAGTGACATCTTCAGAGGAACTTACATCTTGTGGTGACAGCGGTTTCGTTCCGCTGCGCTACGCTATGGAGCCCGTTTCCTCACGTTTCCACGCCAGTCTGCAGTTTTCCGCAATGAGCCGCTCCGCCGTTAATCCCTTTCATCTGCGCCCGGCCCCCCCGGGAGCCCGGCCGCTGCTGCTGCTGCTGCTGCTGCTGGCGAGCACAGCAGTCACTCGCATTGTCCCGGCTCGTTTTTCATTCATAAAAGCGGAGCTCGAGTCGACACCGTCCCGAACCGAACGCAGAGAGAGACGCACCGGACAGCCCCCGCTGGACCCACGGCGGAGCAACAGCAGAGTGGGGGGGGAACAGCGGCGCCCATGGGCGGCCAATGCGCTAACGGGCAAGCAACTTATGAGAGGCTGGAAACACGTTCGCCTGACGGCGGCGAGAGCTCCGCGGATCCGTGTCCACGCCGCGTGAACGACATCGGCGGGGGAAACTGTTCCAACTGACAGAGGAAACCGACGAGGGCGCGTGCGCTGCGAGCTGGACTCGCGACTGACTCAGCAACACGCACGCGGGCACACAAACAAGGAGCTCGCGCGCTCTGATAATGGCTGTTTGCTTTAAAGCAAACTATCTTTACCGAAACATTTATCTTTAAAATTTCTTTGTTAAGACCCAAAAGCGAATCTTTTTTGTAAAAAAAAAAAAAACAAAAAAAAAACGTCTTTCATATATTCAACCAATTTTTTTTTCTCACAACACTTAGGGGAAACAATAAAATAATGGTTACTATAAAATCTTTTATTAAGACTTCAAATAATGGTCGAAAATGCAGACGATAATTTTACTTTGAAATACCTTGAAGCTGGAGTGGGTAAAAGCTGTTTTAATTGGGCGGAACAAATATTGACGTTGTAGTTCCATAAGTCTATTATGGCATGTCAGCACTTTTATTATTATGGCCCCTATGTTTACTAACAGTGTCTACACGGAAAGTCTAAAATAGTGATTCTCAAATAAGTACTTTTACTCCTGAGAGTATTGATTGCAGGAGTATTAGTGAAGTATATCTGATTAAATAAAAGTATTTAAAAAAAGACCTAGTCAGAAAAACTTACATAAAAAGCAGGGGGCAGGTCATTAAATGTTTTTAATTAATTTATTTTATTCTAAATCTGTAGAGTTTCAACCGTATTACCATACTTGTTAAACACTGCCACCTGGAGAACTCCAACAATGGACTCATGATTTAAGTAAAATATTTCCCTTCAAATGTGGCTACAGTATTTACAGTTAGGTTTAGAATCATTTTTATACAACAAAACAAATCTTTAGTACTTTTTCCTCATTTTTTTCTAAATGTTTTAGGAGTCATCACCAAAATTGGCATTTACCTTCTTAAGAAGACATTGGTGTGGTGCTTTGTTTGTTAAATCCTTTCTTGATATAAATGTTTTTATGTGAGTGTTAAAGCTGCATGATTATTTTCTCTCTCTAAAATGCTTTGAAATGCCTCTTCAAAATCTTAAATAACGATGTCTTTGATAGGGGCGTGGTTAAAAAAAGTATTTCACACAGGTTACATCATATAAAAAAGTTTAAGAAGCACTGGAATTAAAAATACAGGACTGTTTATCTCTGGAACTGTTAGATAATTCCACCCCCAAATGCTAACTAACACACCAAACTTTGATTTTCTTTTTCCAGCTGATGTAAACTCCTCCCAAACCGGTTTTGAAGGTGTCAGATTTTCTAATATACACCTCGTCCAGCAATAACTTTCCCTTTGACATCAGACTTGGTGAACTGCAGTCCCATCTGCAGTGGTCGATCTAGAGACCCCCTCCCCCCCCATTAACATCCCAAATCAATCATTACAATTTTACATATTGTACACAAAAATACTGTACTTCCAAATAATTTGATCTTAGTCAGGCTTAATCAGTAGCCAGAGTTTTGGTGTCCACTGAAGGGGGTTATAACCTGCAAAAATCCATTCAGTCTGTCCTTAAGAGTTTGCTAAAGTGCCTGTTTACACACAAAAAATAGTTTATTAAAGAACAAGGTAGTTTGTAGCAAAAGTTACCTATAGGCTACTGATTTGAACTTTATTCACTATCTTAAGTCCCACACTCATTTTGAATCTGTGTTGCTAAAAATGTTCTTTCTTCAGGCCTTGACTATTGATTTTAATAAAGAAGGACTGAAATCATAAAGATTTTTAGTAGCTCACGCAAAAGCCACTAAACAGAAGACTATAGTTATTCATTTCTAAATTAAATGGTACACTGTGTATACTTGTGTAGTGCTTTTCCTTCCTTGAAGGCCCAAAGCGCTTTACAGTCACTGTCACCCATTCACACACGGATGGCGGTTCCGCTGCCGAACACTTGTGCCAAACTTCCACCAGAGGCAAGGTGGGGTTCAGTGTCTTGCCCAAGGACAGTCCTACACATGGGGGGGCAAGGCAGGAATCGAGCCTGCAATCTACCAATCAGTGGTCGACCGCCCTAATACTGCACCACGGCCGCCCCAAATTAATGTTATTGTCAAGGGGAAAGACTTTTACTTTATGTAAAGCATCATTGGCTTGATAATTAACAGTTAATTTTCTTCTGGGTTGGGGATAAAGCACCTTAAAAACTAAGGTTTGTGGGAAACAATCTAAAGCTATTTTTTTCAAAATTAAAGTATTTAGCAGATTTGAGGTAAATGTGTTAGAATTCTGATAGAAGGGCTGTTTGTTAAAAAGCCACAACTGTACTGATTACTGTTATCATAGAAGAAGAATACCCTGGGATGTTTAATTTGAGCGTTTTATTTTATATTTTAGAATATATTTCAAGCAATCCAAGACTTACTGTTACAACTGCACAACTCTAAATTCATTCTTCTTACATGCCCTTGCTCTCTCCGCACTACCCCATCCTGGCGGTTTCCTTACCCAGACTGCTCTTTATCTTGACAAACAGCCCCCTCTTGACCCATTACAAATGACCACCTGAAGATAAGGCCCCTGCCTTGTGTCAAAGACTCCTAATCTGACACCATAATCACATTTTAATTTTTAATGCTCAGCCTAGAAATTCTGCACATGTTCTGCCCCTTAGTCAGCTCTAACCTCCAATGTTTCTTGTTTGTATTGTAAGAATCACCTCAGCCAAAACCTTCAGACAGCATTGGGAGTCAGTTGCAAACCCAGCAAAAAGCAGCATAATTATTAATGCACACAAGAACATTCCATCCCATAGCCTCTATATTATTACATGTGGCGTTTGCAGATCAGGGGCCCCACTACTGTTTTAGGCTATAAATGGGAGAAAAATCTCTTAAAACTCTTCCAGCGCTATAAACTGACTTGTGAGGTTTTGAGATGAGCAGGTTCTTCTGCCATAGAGTAAATTGTGTGTTAAAATGAAATCTGATTAGAATTTTTATACTTGTTTGAAAAATGAACTCTGGGATTTATGTCAGATAAGGGAAAGTATATAGCAAATCTCATTATTGTTTTGATTTGATCAAGTTCAGATAAACTTTTTCATTCATCTTCTTCCGTTTGGTGCCTTTCGGGGTCACAGGGTTGTTGGAGCCTTTCCCGGCCACTTGTGGGTGAAGGTAGGGGACATCCTGGACAGGACGCCAGTCTGTCGCAGTCAGATGAACTCAAAACCCAAATTTAGCTTGTTTTAGAAGTAAATGCAGCCAGTTGTTATGTGAGAGGATTAGGCAGAGGACAAAGTCACTTTCGTTGCATTACAGCTTAATTTTTCACATAAACGATTTTTTACCTCAGCACCTTATTGATCAGTGTAAAGCCTTTTATCATATTGATTCATTTGCTGTATACATAATGCATTAAAGGGAGGGGACAAGCCCACACCACCATACTGTGGTCCCTTGTTAAGGAAAAAGAATCAAAATCCATCCACAGAGATGTTTATTTAGAGAAGCAGATGATAGTTTGTCAAATTACAATACAATTGCTAAAGTTGAGCAAACTTCACAACAGGAGCAGCCTCAGTTTATAAAGTCAAAATGTCTCTGAGCTCGTTACAGAGAAAATCCAGGTTAAGGCCATGCCTGAGTTCTTGTCATTTAACAGTTAGTCATTTTCTGGGGACGTGAGTCGACCAAATGTAACGAGATGCAGTCTTCAGTCGTCATCTTCTTTAATAGGATTTTCCTTCTCTGCCGCTTCAGCTTTAGCTCTTTCCACCTTGCCCTTTTCTCCTTGATAGTAGTCTGACTCAATCCAAGACGGGCTCACAGAGAGCTTGACAAAGACATTCCCATCGCTCTCTGTAACCACATGGATCCGCTGTTTCACTCCCTTGGAGAACCATCTGGTCACTGAAGGGTTTTCCCTGGGGTCCTTGCCCTTGTACAAGCACTCCCCCTCGGCCAAAGTGATCTTGTACTTGTGTTTTGGACAAATTATGCACATCTTGCCATTAATTTCCTGTGAATTGTGTCCATATGCGCGGAAAGACAGTGTGTAAGACAATGTTAATGTTATGTAAATATAGTAGCAGCCTTATCAGTATTCCTTTGTGCCTCTGCCAAGCTTTGCCTTAAGCTTTAACTTGTAAGACTTCTATTTAAAAAAAACATAGCAAGTGCCTCTGAATAATCTCAATTACATTCTAGGTTTTTCTTTTTAGATCACATCTCTTAAATGAAAACTTCACCTCAATGTCTCCGTTCTGCAGCATCCCTCCAGCATCTACGAGAAAGAAAAAAAAACATAACAGTTTGAACCAAACTGAACCACTTTATTCTGATATAGTGGACTCTATGGCACAGAATAAAATGAAAATAGCACAGAAAACTAAGAGCCTTGTTTCATTTTTTTCAGTTTCAGTATAAAAACAAAATTATGTTGATGTGTACAAAAGTTAGGCCTAGTACTTTTTTTTGTTTTCTAAATGCATCTTTGTTTTGACTTAATGCCAAAAAAAATTTTTCAGCAACAATTGCTCGGACTTGTCTTCAGTGTGCAGCTAGAAAACCCCTAGTCCATTTTTTTTTAATAATAACTTCATTTATCATCTAGTTTTCTAAATCCTAACATCATTTAATTTATGTACTTTAGGTGAAAATCACATTTAGATATAACTTTCCTCCAGACGTTTGCTTTGCATTTTAGTCATTTAAAGTTTATCACAGTGGCACACACAGTCTGAAGAATGCATCAAGGTCTGAGGTAAAGTGTCTTGGTCAAGGACACATCGACTGTTGAACCGTTTAAAAGGCAGCCCACCTACACTGTGCACCTCCCCATGACCTTTAATCATCATGTGCTTCAGATCTCTAGAATTTACTAACTTTATGAATTAAAAGTAGCCCTTGTTGGGTATTTTTCTCATATCTTGATTTGGTGTGTTGCATTTTTTATTGGTATACTTGGGCTTTTTAACCCCTATAAACTATTTCTCTGCACATTTTGTCTTGTTCAAGGTCACTTTTGTGGACCATGTAAGCCCAAAACCTGTTTGGCTGCAGAAAAATAAGGATACAATCTATAAGCACAACAATACAAGACTTTCACCAACAAACCAACAAAGAAAAAGCGTAATATTAGCCTTTAGAAACCAGATTTCCAGGAGTATCATTGCATTACTAGACATGGCAGATAAACAAATTTACTTTAATCAATTCAGCCTTTAAATTTAAGCAGGAGTTACATATTTGTAAAAAAAAAAAAAAAAAAAATCTGTACTTACGATAGCAGTAGGAGTCAATAGCGTGGAAGACACCTTCATGGTGGATGATCAGAACGTCACGACCAGCCAGGTTTCTGAAGGAACGCTTTGCTTGTATGAGGTCATCCTTTTTGCCCACAAAATGAAGACCTGGAGAAGTTTGGTTCTTCCCCTCCATAACGTTGTGAAAATCTGTTAAGAGCAGACAGGATACACATCTATATTTCATAAAATAAACACTTTCATGACATTTGGTGGGTAGCTGTGACCACACAGATGTCAGGGTGAGAACTTTCATGAAAGCTGATTCCAACAGGTCAACCGCATGGTTTAGAGCTCAAACAGTCTCAGATTTCAGTTCAGATTCATGTTAAAATAATCATTACATCCTTTATACTTTTACAATTTAAAGCATTAATCCATGTCAGTCATTCAGTATCATAATTATCATCATAAAATATTTTAGCAGTCATAAATTACAATTTTTTGTCAGAGCACATGTGTGTGTTCATTAATATCCAGTGGTTTCAATATTTTATAAAAACAAAGAGTCACATGTGGAATAACGTAAACAACAAAGATGTTGCAGTCAATATTCAACCCAGGTTTAGTTATTCAGGGGTCACCAAGGTACGCCATGCTTATTGAAGCATTAAAAAAATGGGATTTATGTAAAGCACAAAGAAAAAAATTAAGTGCAGACTGACTAAGCACAGTCGTGGCAGCAAATGTCTTTCAGCCTGTGGCTAAAAGAGCTCAGAAACAGTGGAACGATTATGCAACAAAGAAAAACACACTTACTGTAGTCTAAACCCTTCTGTCAGTTTTTATTTGTCTCGTAGTTTCCACTTTTGTATTTTTAAAATGATAAAGCCTAGTTACCTTTGGTTTTGGACGTTACCTTGACACTTCAGCAGCTGTGTTGTCTCCGTCAAACTCAACAAGAATTCAGCTGCCAGCTCAAGGCTTCAGGGAGAGGAGGGCCCATCTTTTATCTTCATCACACACAAGCTGTCTTCCGTTGCCCAGCCTACTCCTGGGTACGTCTCTTATCAGTAGTCTCCCCTCCAGACACAAGCCATTTTTGAGAAGAAATCGAAATTATCTTCAATTCTTATGGTTTCAAAAGGTTCCTAATTGTAGAAACATTTTTTAGAGAACCCTTTTGTTTCAGAAGAAGTAAAGTAATGTTTTCCACAGTTACATCTGAGTATTTATTAAAGGTAACACCTCCATTCATGAGACAGCATTTTCATTTTTTAGCTGTCTGCTTGCCTGTAAGGCAATAAGGGTTAAATTTAAAATCTTGTTTAAGAAAATTAATGTCACTTTATCAGAACAAAGCAATTAGGCCTTTTTAACTTAATACTAAACCTTTATTCCATGTGTTATTTTGGGGAGTTAGTGTTTATAAATCAGTATCTGTTCTGCTGATGTGACCATGTTACTGTGCGACTTCTAATCCTCTGACACCATATATATCCATTTTTTTTCATGACCTGTAAACCATAATCATCAAAATGACCTAAATAAAGGGTTAAGGTGTTTCAATCTCTGTGTAATTACTCAATATTAGCACTTCAATGGTCTAGCACAGGGGTCTGCAACCCATGGCTCCGGAGCCACATGTGGCTCTTTCATCCTTCTGTTGTGGCTCCCTGTGACTTTGGAAAATAATGAGTATTTTATAAAAATTCAAATTTATTTTAGTTTGTTCATTTTTCATGGCATTTCAAAGGCACTGCTGGCTCCATACGAAGCGCGTGCCACGTAATAAAACACAGCTTCCTTAATGAATGAGCTGGTATTTATCTGGGGAGAACTGCAGAGCTGATAGCAGGAGGACACACGCGGAGCGGCCTCTATAAACACTCCGGGTCCGGAGTGGTTTTCTGCCAGGAACTTGAGATGCCACGGAGCAGAGAGCAACTCTCTGATGACAGAGAATTTGCGCTTTGTGTTTTTAAACACGCATGTGCATTGATGTATGTTTCTTCAAGGACATGAGTGTAGATCGCGGGACAGAGAAGATTAAAAAAAAAAAGTCCTTCTCAAAAATCCACCAGCCAATCAAAATCCTCACCGAAAAGTACGGGGCTTGATTGACATGCAGAACGGCCAATCGGACATCCTCTGACAAATACGTCACTGCAGACGCGAGTTTAAATTCACTCAGCGCAAACTCTGTCATCAGAGAGTCTTTTTCTGCCCCGCGGCACATCATGCCCCCGGTAGAAGACCAGCAACCGGAGTGTTTATTGAAGCCGCCCCGCGTGTCTCCTCCTGCTATCAGCTCTGCAGTTCTCACCCGATAAATCCGAGCACATCAAGGAAGCTTCGAGGCACGCGCTTCGTACGGAGCCAGCAGCGCCAAATGCCTCATATGCCACGCTCCCCGCATTGCACCGTTTACAGCAGAGCATGAATACGATGGTCGCTGCTTTCTGTCTTTGTAATAAAACACCTCATCTGTTAATACAAAAGTATCTTTATGTAATCTCACTGTGTAGTTTTTAATCATCAGTACATAAACAATAATGTTCAAATAAACATGTAACAAATAAACATGACGATGAAAAGAAAGAAGTACTTTTTAATTTTTTTTTATCTTTTCTGGCCCGTAATCTACACTCATGTCTTGCATTCGACGTAATGAGCAGATGTAATTACCATATATATATAATGATTAAAACCCATAGGGGGTCCCAACTCTTTGAGTAACTCCATGGTCTAGCAAACTGTCCAGGATGAACCTTGTCTTTGCCCAGCAGTTGCAATAAGGTTCCAGCGACCCCATGACCCTAAGGAGGATTAAAACAGGTTTAGAAAATGGATGGCTGGATTGATGGATTCTATACCATATACAAAGTAACACATAAACATTTTAATAAAAAAAAATGACCCCGAAAATTTAAATTTACATAATGCTTCAATATCTTCTCAGATGTACCAGTAAACTTCACCATCCAAGTTTCTAAATTAAGCAGCAAAAGCAAATTGACTAATTCTGACAAAACAAGTGAATGTTTCAATAAACGAAGCCATTGTCTTTTATAAGATAATCATTTTCATCAGTTTAACAGTTCTAAAAAAAACATATTGTGTGTTTATGTGACGAGATTTAAAGCTGAACTGTACAGAGAAGGACATCAATCTAAAGAAACATCCTGAACCAGCTAAAGATCACCTCTCTCTGAACTGACAGTGGGGTGTACTCATTCAAATTGGCCCAATGGGAAGGGATTTTTTCCTCCAGCAAGCTGTCTTTGCACAATATTGTAGCCATATATGTTAATTAAAACTACCTTCACATTATCACTATTTATGATGATAAATAGTGGTAATGTCTTGTGATAATATCTGCCTTATGGGAAATAATCTGGCCTTGAAGGTTTTGCTTTAGGATAGTGACCCCTGCTGAACATTACTGAAAAAGGCCTTGTTTCCCCTTTGCTAAAAGCAAATTGGACTGTTTTTAGAAAGAGTTTTTTTTTTTTTTTTTAAATAAAATGGGACGGTGTTTCATCATTCCTCAGAGATCATCTGTGTAGATTGGTGGTGGATTTGAAATGAAACAATGCTCCATGTTGACAACAAAGTCAAATTTTTCCCTCCAGTGAGCAATAACTTTGAGATGATGTCTGAAACAAGCGCTCATAATTTCCTCTACTTTTTAGTTAGGACTGTTTATTCTTACGTTCCATCCTCTTTTTTCTTTTTGTCCAGTTGTGGTATTCACTTTTACTGTGTTCACACTCTTAGTTCAGACAATAATTACAACATAAGGATCTTCAACATTAGTTTATTTTGATTTACTTTCAGGTTGAAGGACGCAATTCCAGAGCTATTCAGCCTAATGTTGTTCCTTCCTCTTTGCTGGTGGTAGCTCCACTGACAGGGGAAACGTTAAAATTCCCTACATTTTCTACTATGGTGTTCAACTTTGATATTTGTGAGAGGGACTATGTGTTTTCTAATCCATGCCAACCTTCCAGCAACCTTTTGGGATGGTGAGGAGGAGGGTGTAGGACACAAATCTCAGAGCTGTTTGCTAAACTTGAATCAGCATTGTTTTATTAGCTGCATTTGAATTCTTCTGAGCCAGATTGTGTTCCTTTGTCCTCTACAGATGTAGAAAAAACAAATGTATTTTTTTCTTATCAGGATTAAGTAGTATTTGGAAAAACTATTTACCTTTTAAATTTTGGAAGAGGAGATAAGCATCCTTTGCAAGGTCAGCTTTCAGCGACCTTTTAGAACAGTGGCACAGATGATCCAGCATAAAATGCTTTGTTCTCCAGACTTGTCATTTGTCAACTACTTGCTCCTTTCAAATTCCTCAGGGAGTTCTTTATTTTGATGTCTCTATTGGCATTTTAAATGAAAGCTTGTTTTATTAGGGCAAAAATCTTGCAATTCAAACCTTTAAAGAGGTTTCTGCAAGTGCCTCTGCCATTTCTTCACTTTTCCGTCACATCTTAATGGCATCTATTATCACTATTGTTCTTTCTGATAAAATTATGATAAAATATCATACAGTTTTTATTAGATATTCGTTGTAATATGATGCTTAAAAAATAGTAACATGTTACCCACTTGTAAAATTTGTAGTCTTGTACTCTTAAATTCTTCTGTCTTAGCTAGTAAGGTGTGTGTAGTCTTTCAGCCTAAATTTGTATTATTCATTTCATTCATTCATTTTCTATACCGTTTATTCCCTTTCGGGGTCACGGGCTGCCGGAGCCTATCCCGGCCACTTGTGGGCGAAGGCAGGGGATGCCCTGGACAGGTCGCCAGTCTGTCGCAGGGTAGAATGTCCACAATCACACAGCCATTCACTCTCACACTCACACCTAGGGGCAATTTAGAGTTGCCAATCAACCTATGAAGCATGTTTTTGGACGGTGGGAGGAAGCCGTATTATTGTATTATTATTGTATATTTTTTTTTTTTTTTATTGTCTTATTTCCTTTTTATCTTTTTTTTCTTCATTAACAGTTAGGATGTTGGTACACTGAATAATGATAATGTCACAATGACTGGAATCCAAAGCACATTTTGTTAACAGAACATGATAGATTTTTCTCATGGCTTCATCAAAGTTTCTATGTTATGTTTTTATTTTGCAGAAATTGTATTTTCAATTAAAAAAATAAATAACAATCAACAAATGGAACAAATGGAACAAATAAATAAATAAATAAATAAATAAAACAATGCTAGTGCTCGTAGGTTTGAGTTTGGTTTCCATTCCATTGCGATATCCAGTCAGGTGTGCAATGATGTGGAACTAATAAAGAGGGTCTGTGTGCACACCCGGAAGGATAATTTCGGAGAACGGCATCGAGCAGCAGAGTTTTCACCCGGAAAGTCACGGGTAAATTCCTTTTTTTTTTTTTTTAAAGAAGTATTTAGATCTAATTATGCTGACTGTGAGTTCAAATTAAAATCCTTACGATCAGATAAATGCAAAAGAAAACTAAACACGATCACATCAATGTAGAAACGTGCTAAAATAGCAAACAACACAGATTTGTCGCTGCCACTGCAAACTCATTCAATTTCTAGTAGAGTTAATTTATATAAATTCCGCCTACTTTGTAAAAATGCATGTTTTACCAGACACGTTGTACATGGCATAAAAAAAATTGTAAGAAATTTGCTCCCTTAAATTAAACATTTTTGGCCACGAATGTGTTATTTTGTGCACCCAGAAAAACAGGCATTTTTAAGGCTCAGTATTTTTTTCGTTAACAAAACGCTCATTTGTGTACACAAAATGCGAATGTCAGACAAATTATAGAATGTAAGGGACTTTTTACAATGTCATACATATCCAGGGCTGTGCAAAGTTCAGTCACGCTGTGATGTTTAAAGGACGTTCTCTTCTTCTCCAAGCATTCAGGGAGTGTGTTGGTAGAGACGATTGTCCTGCCTCATCATAAGACACATCGGGTTCTACATGAGTTCTTTAGGTGTTCCAGCATTGCTTGATTTAAAAAAAAATCCATTCATTTCTTTTGCTCCTACAGTTTTCTAAACTTTACTCTGCAATTAACTCTTTAGATAAGAGCTGTTTACTCTTACAGGTGAATAATATTACATAAACAATGTCTAAACCTTGAACAGGAAGATGGCCCTACGAGCTTGTGGTTTTATAGTGTTTCGCCGCCTTCTTGGCTCCAAGCCTTCAACCAGCAACATCGAGTACCTCCTCTTGCAGACCTCCTATGGAGAACATCACTGGACTCCACCTAAAGGTGCATACATCATCATTTTTTATTGAATAAGGAGCTTTAGATTTTTGTTTTTTTGTAATCAGGGTCTGTTGCTTTCATTGTAAGGTCACGTGGATCCAGGCGAGGACGACCTCACCACAGCACTGAGAGAGACCAAAGAAGAAGCAGGGCTTGGGGCGGAGCAGCTCCAGGTGATGGATGGGTTTGTTCAGGAGCTGCGCTATGAGGTTCGAGGCAGACCAAAAGAGGTGCTGTACTGGCTGGCTGAACTGAAGGATCCGGTAACTGCAGTGACCTTGTCTGATGAGCACCAAGACTACCGCTGGGCCCCTCTGGAGGAAGCCTGTGCACTGGCAGGGTACAAAGATCTCCAGGACACACTGAGAGCTGCACACAGACACTTAGAGGCGCAATAGAACAAGCAATGGAGTTTAGACAGAGAAGACAAAGATGAAGATCTGACATTTTATGCTTTTACTGTCATTTTTATGTACTTGAATTTTTGTAGTTATGTGAGAAAGGTGTTTACTAGGTGCAGTAAAAAAAAAACCTATTTACCAAATCTAAGGAACATCTTTCAGTCATGTTTTGCCTTGAGGAAACAAACATTTGTCATAAAAACACAGCAGTTGTGTGTTTGCCTCCATCTTGTTCTGTTTTTTCACTATTTGTAAAAATAATCATTATAAAAGGAAACTGAGAACAATGAAGAGAAAGCACTGTAAGTAATGCATGTTGCCACTAGGTGGCGGCAGATACGAGATAATAGAGCTGCTGGAAACATCAGGCTTGGCTGGTACTGCAGCCTCATGGACAGGGCCCAGGTTCGGATCCTTTGTGAGTTTAGTGTGCATGTTCTCCTTGTGCATGTGTGAGTTTTCTCCGAGCAGTCCAAACACGTGCTTCATGGGCTTAAAAGTAACTAAAGTGGACAGGCTCCAGCAAACTTTAGGACCATGCAGATGGATGGAAACATCCATCTGCTGCAGGACACAATAGTGTGGCAGATGAACCAAAAGCTATTCTTTTTTTATTTAGCTATGAAAGGTGGTTAGGTTTATATAACTTATTTTTATTTCATATATAATTAGTTCTACTGTGATCTAAACATCTTTTAACAATTAAAAAAAAAGTCCTGTGGAAACTGTTTTAAGATTCTTTTTTTCTTGTGTGGTCTAAAGTGACCTATAGCCCATTTATAAGCATATGCACAAAGAAGCACATGTTCTGTCAGGCTAAATCAAAAATACTATCTGCAGTTTAAAGGAATAATAAAATAAAATATGTTGAATACAACCAGCTGTAGTGACGTAACAGTCCTTGTTTTTCATTATTGATCTCCCCAAATAAAAGTACAAAGTATGGTGTGGAAAAAAATACCTTGGGAAATACAGTTTTTACAGTCAAATAAATTCAATGTGTCATACCCACCTCTGCATCCATGACTTTACTTTTTTTGTTTGTCGCTGGTAAAAAAAGAAAATACATGTCACTGTCTTCTTAATAAAATCATATTTTTCAGATAATCTCTAACTCACTTCTTTAAGGTGGTATGCTGCGGCTCTCGACAATCAACAAACTTTCAGCCTGCTTCAACAACGTACTGTTTTATTTTGAAATGTTTTCCAACTTAAACACAGTAACTTTCCATTTGCATACCACTCCTGTTGCCTTTGATGACATAGAGGTTTAGCAAAGCCTTTCTGTAAACACTTTATCCAGCCAAGAAAGAAAAAAAAAATCTATGGGTGACATTTGCCAAAAACACAAAATGAAGAACATAAAAAAAAAATCAGTAAAACATGAAGCCAACAAGAATGACAACAGTTTGTGGGCACACTGTATTGGCACTGAACTTGCCAATCTCAGCATTAGACCAAGAAAAGGCTTCAGGGGGGCCCATAATGTCAACCCACACCCCAAAAAACAAAGAAAATACACACACACATGCTGCCAGACAATGATTCCATAATTCAACTTGAATCATTCACTTTTCTATGTAACAGTGTGTAAGTAATGATATTCTAACTTCTCAGACTATGGGTCGTCATGGTGAAGCTTTTCCACATCTAGCTGTATGAATATTTGGTGGAAGAAAAGAGAAAAATCAAGACGTGAATTTTATTGAAAAAGTAATGGATTTCATCTCTGCTGGATGTGAAACTAAATTAGCACTAGTTTGAAGGATCATTTGGGCCTTAAGCTAAACCAAAAACAAATAGTTAAAAGAGAAACATCCATTCAAACTGATTTTTACTTTGAAAATTCCCTATCAGTTAATCAAATCCATGAATTGTTTTTCTATTCACAGTCGTGTATTTTTTTTTTTCAGGTTAAAAGAAATTGTTTTTAGTTGGCTTTTACTGTACAACTCCTGATATTACCGTCTTAAGTTTAAAACTGTATCTAGTTTAAAACACTTATGTTAATAGATTTTTTAACCCTTGTGCTATCCTATGACCCCACCCTTACATTGACGTGTTCTCCCTACCATGACAAAGGTGGATAAAGGTGGAGAGGATTTCATGTAATCCATGGACACCAGTGAAGATCACAAATCATTGAAGAAAAAAGGTTCAGAGCTCTGTCTAGTGGGTCTAGATGACCCAACTCCCAATGTTAGAGTGCCTAGGATAGCACAAGGGTTAACCAAACAAAACTGGTTTTGGAAAGAAAAAAATAAAACTAAATCAAATTCTGTTAATTCAGCATTTTGGTAGCAACACCCAACCCTTCTTTTGTCAATGGTAGAGTAATTTTCGGTTTAGTCTGAACACTAAAATAGACTGCTGCACACAACACCGTCATATCGAAGCGTTTTTATCACGTTTATGCAACACCCCAAAGAGTATTCTCAATAGTTACGAAATGTTACAGCTGGGGCTTAAGGGTGAGTTTTTACATTTTATATTCTCTTAAATAACAAATTCAGCTACTAAAAACTAATGTAACTGAAAAAGTATTTAAAAATCACATGAACTTGCAATTTTTGTTAGTTATTTCTACTTTATCATTTTACCATGTAATCAGTCATCCTTTTGAGTATTTGATGGTAACATAAAATTATTTAGGGCACTATTTATCTTTAAAAAGTGTAATTAAAGTGGATCCAGGCTTCAAAAGAATATAAAATAATGAAGTGCTTCTTTGGAGAGAATTAACTCAGGAACAAATATCTTCAAGATGTGAAGAGATGCATCTTTTAAAACAGAAAATAAAACACTTATGTAAAAACAAGCTAAAAGCAGAGAAAGCTGGTGCTTTTTTGTTGAAAAGCTTAAATGACTCAAAGGCGGATGTTTGTTTTTAACTCCATCCACGCTGAATGTGAGCTGGCAGATTTTTTTTCTTGTGTGTAGCTTGTGAGTGTCTTCTGGATTTTACAACTTCCACCTTCAAAAGTTTTCACATGAGTTGATCTACAGACATTTGGAGCTTCTCAGCATTT
This sequence comes from Oryzias curvinotus, assembly GCA_023969325.1. Classification (NCBI taxonomy): domain Eukaryota; kingdom Metazoa; phylum Chordata; class Actinopteri; order Beloniformes; family Adrianichthyidae; genus Oryzias; species Oryzias curvinotus. The sequence goes on from CM043710.1 coordinate 21,402,655, forward strand.
AGAAACACGCAACAAAATGTTCAGCTATTCCCTCAGAAGATCATTTCATTCCCACATCGTGACAGATGAGCAGGGATGGAGACTGCGTGAGGAAAAGTCCGTTTGTCCGCAGCACCTTTCCTTTGTTTTCTGTGAAAATGAAATCCTTCAGAGTTCAGCTTGTGGAGTGGATTTCCTCTTTACAGACAGAATCCAGTTCCTTCAAAGTTCAGGAACTTGAGTAAAGCTGTCCCTCCTTTTAGCTTTGCTTTTTGTCCAAATAAAAAAGTCTTTTAAATCCACTGCATGCATTCATGGCTTCACTTGCTGACTGTGGGGTGAGACTTGGTTTCCGTGGCATCAAAATCCATCCATGTAAAAACCAAACAGTGCGACGCATTTATAAAACAAAATGTGTGGATTTTTGTTCTTTTTTTTTGTATATTTTTGTTTTTTGCATTGTATTTCAAGAAATATCTGTCACTTTGCGCCATCACACATTTTCAGAAACCTAATACACAATTTTCTTTTTCTGTTGTTTTTGTGAAACGAGCACTTGACTGATTCCGGCTCCTGAAACAGTGCTGAGCTGGAGGAGTAGGAGGTGGGGTGGGGTTCTCCCCCCCCCCCTGACTACGGTAGTCCAAAAAAAAGTCTTCTGGACAAATGTATGGGTGATTCCACAAAAACAAGAAAAGCTCCTGACATCAAAACTGACATACAACCTAAATGTCAATATAGACACACACACAAACAGGTAACAGGCAATCAGCGTCGTCCCTGTCACCTAAAAGTGAGAATCTAGGCCAGGTTTTGATGTGATCAAGACTCTGAAATGTATGATGCTCAGTTCTGAAACACTGGAGGCTAAACTATTTTTACAGCTCTTAAATCTAACTGTGGACAGTCCCAACAGAGGCTTCATTGATTGGCTCCTTCTCATCAGCAGGTAACCAACTCATTCATGTTTAGGCGCGGGGATTGGAGACTGAAAGGAGCCTTCCTGGCTGTAGAATGACACTCAGAAAGAAAGTAAAATGAAATGGGAGGGAGAGGCGGAGATCAGTTTGTGTTTGAGGATCCTCTTTAACTGTCTGTCAGTTAAAGTACACTGAGGCCCTGAGGTTTAAGAGGCAGAGATAGTTGCAAGACGCAAACCTAGAAAGGATTCAAAAGCTCTGTCGTTCACGCCAAACGAAAACGAGGCTGCTTCAGGAGACCGGGACTTTCCAGGATGAAGGTGATTCCATCTTAGCAGCGAGGAACAGAGGTGTGCGGCGATGAGAAACACTGAATGACCGTGAGAGGACAAGCAGGTCAGCTCATCAACCGGGTAATGAGCCACAGCGCCGAGTCAGTGAGCCTGTGTGACTGAGCCATCCCGAAAAATACATACGACGAGTCGCAGAGGACAGAAAGTCAGCCAAAAAAAAACTACCAATCTTTCAATATGAACACAATCGCACCTGGACTGGTCAGACAAAGAGAAAGCAGACAACAGTGGAGTTCAACCGACCACCACAAGTACAGCACGTTTTCATCATTTACCAGTTCATGTTTGTTATGAACTCAGAAGATGCTTTTTAATTCAAGAATGTAGAAAATCCAATCAAATTAGACAGAAGAGAAAAATGTGTTAAATTCTCTTTAAGACTTTTGCTGTAAATAATAAGTTTAGGCCAAAGCTTCAACATAAAGTAATAAATCAAGTGCAATTCCTGTGAAATTAGACAGTAATTTTGGCAGGCTGATTTATGGAATAATAATTTGTAATATGGATAACTATTTTACTCAGATGGAAGAAATACTTCAAAATGACCAACTTTTTTTGTATTTTGAAAATTGTATTTGTTTTTGCATGATGGTAGACCTTTATTTTGAAGCACTGCTCCATCTGTTCTCTGAAGGACTGCATGGTGCAGTCTGAACAGCTTTACAGATGGGAAAAAATAGCAGCACGTCAGAACCAAATCACAATAAATCAATCAATAAAACAACAAACTGACTGAACTGGCTTGTTTTAGCAAAGATTTGTTTAGTAGATTTTTCATTAGGCTGGTTTCACAGTTGTTTGTTTCATTTAATTTGCTTAATAATTGTAACCCTTTTCGGTTTGGGGGATTTTGCCTGATGTGGATTCAGTAACTTTTCTGTCCGAGGACAAGATTTTAGAAGATGAAACAGTGTTAACTGAGGATTAAACACTCTAAATTGTAAGGACTAACTGTAAAAACGATGAACTAGTTTAATCATGAATTCTGCAAATATCTTGAGTGCAAGCTGTAATTAAGGCAAACGGTGGAAACACCGAATTTTGACTTATGAGGACAGCTGCTCACAACCATTTATTCACAGCTGTTCTATAAATGATGGAAAAATTTTTGGCAGTAGACTTTTGAACCCACTGTATGTGCAAACATTTGCACACGCACACACAAACTGACAAAAGAAAAGGGGCGATGGGGGAGAAAAGATGGACCGCTCTGATCATCACGAGTCTTCGTTGCCAGAGTCGTCCTGGTTGTCATAGCGTCTGGTGGAGGTATCCCCGTCCTCCGAGGTGCCAAGGCCCCCCGCCTCACCTACAGACTCCATGTCGCTCTCGTCTTCGTCTTCGTCCTCCTCCTCCATGTCATCGTCGTACAGGTCGTCGTAGAGGAGGTCGGAACTGCTGTCCTGAGAGGGAACCCGGGTCTGGACGCAATACTCTGCCAATGTGGTCGGCACCTTGACTCCATCCCGCTCTGCCTCCGCTGCCGTCGAGATCACCTGCTTCCTGTTAAAGAATGAAACATAAATGAATCAGACGTTTTTGTGTGCGTTCCTTTTCATAATTAATGGATTATCAAGCAGCATAAACTGCAGATTTGTCACAGACAGAGCAGTACCTAATAATCTCTGCGTACTCTTTGTCTTTGCCTTTGCTGTCCCTCCATTTGCGAAACATAACCGACGCGTCCACGTTGGCGGGGGAAAAGGTGTTGGGCTCATTGAGCAGAGAGATGACACTCAGCAGAATGGTCCTGCTCACAAACGATGAAAGACAAACACACAGATAAGAAAACGAGAACATTCATTTGGACGTCATGTGAAAGAAAGGTGCCTTTTTAAAGCTTCAAAGGCTTCGCTCTGGCACATTCGGACCCCCCCCCCATGTGGCTCAATTACACGCTGCATTCAGTCCGCTCTGGCTTCAAAAGACAGACTCAGCATTTTACTTCAACTCTCTTCAACCTGCTGACATGCTAGATTTTAGAGGAGATGCACAAACCATCCCTGCTGCGGCGTCTCCCCTTTAGATCCACACATAACGAAGGCCCGCTAAATAGAAGCTCACACTGGGCCAATGTTGATTTGCACCTTAAAATCTTATGTAAATGACCTTCTGTGCTTTGTTTACTGCTGGAAATGCTTGATAGATTAGTATTTATTGATTGATTGGTTTATTTCAAGCAATGAGATAAAGAATGCTGAACATGAGAAGTTAAAACCTATTTGAGTATTGTCTTGGGAAGAGAACTTCATTTCCCATGATGCATTTGACTGATGTGTTTTTTTTTTTGGTAAACAAGTTTTTATTGCAGAAAAGTTCTGTGAGAAATAACAACATTTCACATTTGCAAGCCCATATTTTTTTTAAACATTTTGTGGAGTTTACAACATCTACTTAGTTACTTACTTCATCTAATAGAAGTTATCCATCATTGGTCAAAAGTGGCAATGAATCTGGCAGGTATGCCCATTATTTAAGATGCACATTCTATTTTTGTCAATAATTTTTTTTGTTTCTTGCAGATGCCTGTGAGGTCATTAACAAGGTACAATATTCAATTAAGTGGGTAAAAAGGATTATTCTTTCAACTTTTATTGACTATGTGACACTAAAACTATGCTAAGTGAAATCCACCCAAGCAAAAACAATTCCAAATACATTTAAACTATTACTGATACTGAGAAGTGGCATCTGGTTTTTTTTTTGTGAGCTGGCAAAACATGTGAAGTTGATGCAGAAAATGAGTATATTTCCTTTGAGGTTCTGATGCTTCCTAGTCTAAGTAATTAAGCAGATTTACAGAGCAAATGTGACCATTTTAAAATAAAAGAGATGAAAACCAAACCTCTGGAGTGGAGCAGGTAGATCAGTGGGGGAGAGAAACATAAAGGGAGGCTGAACTGGGAAATTACCTCACGTTCTGGGTGGGGTTCCACCTCTCAGAAGGTAGCTCTCCACTCTGTGGATCATCAACAGGGGGGTGCAAGATGGAGATGCATACATCCCCGTTCTGGAAACAGACCAAATGCCATTATGGACAAATGTGGTAGACACAGCCTCAGATGTAGTTCAAATCTAAGTTATTATTAAAGGTTTTCCAAAAAAAAAAAAAAAAAAAAAAAGAAGAATGTGAGCCATGATGTCTGTACAAGTCTGACCTAATATTAGGAAAAATCAACACTAGAATAAACAGGCTGAGCTTTGGAGAAGTTGGAATAATCAAGCAGCGGGCAGCCATGTGTTTAAATACGGTAAATATCTATGAGCCAAAGTCTCTTGACACATTAAAAATTACAGGTAAAAGTAACCTTGTCTATAAAATATGGATGTCATTTTAATACATTAAAAATAAAAAAAAACCACATTTAATATAACAGATGTAAAAACTATTAACCCTTCTATAATTTCAACAAATGTGTTTTTCTGTATTATAAAAACACACAGTGGAGTGAAAAAGAGTTTGCCTGTCCTTAATTCTTATATGTTTGCATGTGTTACACCAAAATGTTTCAGCTCATAAGACAAATATGTTTATTTTAAAAAAGGAAAGAAAAAACAAGTTACTAGTTTTTAAATAAAGGATTTCAATATTAGGGAAAACCTACAAGAGCCTCTGTGGACAAGAAAACTCCTCCCTGATGAATATGATCTTGAATATGATCCCACAACATTGTTTACGGGATTTTTGGAAAGTAAAGTTTAATTGCTGTATCCACATCCAGGTCTGATTACTTATTAAAACCTGAAAACAAATCTTCAAATGCTGAAATCAAGCTGAGACTTAATGAAATTAAAGAACAAACAAAGAAAAATCAAGTAAATCAGATGCATCAGCATTAAAAAACATTTAAAAAACTTCAGCGACTGAAGCAAATTTGTTTTATCTAATAGTAATAATAATTAACTTAATTTCATAAAATGCCCTTTACATTTGCTTTGGTCATCTTTTACTAATATTTAGATGTTTCTGAGAAAAAAAACATGGCTGCATCTTACTTCTACAATACCCAACATAAGAAACTGCTTAACTGTCAAAATTAAACTTCCTTAAACTGAGAAAAGATCCAATTTGGATGTGAAATAGTTTTGCAAGCAAAGGTCTGGAGGTATTTACAGCTCTGTGGTTCAAAAAAGAAAACATCTACAAAGCAGAGACACAAAATCTAAAGTCTATGAGCTTGATAAGGTTAGTAGTGCAGCCGCTGAAGCATTGCTGGGAAGGATATTCCAAATGAACAAAATTCAAACTAAGCTAAAGTGAATGAATAATGGACACATTGTAAGCGCTTTGGGTGTCTTGAAAAGCGCAGATAAATCCAATCCATTATTATTATTAAAGAGCCATGCACAACACAGATTACCTCATAAATGTTTGGATGCCACATCTTTGTGAGGAAGCGGAAGGTAGGCGGGGAGTAAGGGTAGTCGACTGGGAACTTGATGTGAGCCTGAAGGAAGAAAGACGACAGTGAAGACCAGGCTCTGTGGGAACATCACACTGACACAGAAGATGGTTTACTTCAAACATCAGGTTTAAATTTCCCTGGAAGGAAAAGTGATATAAAATAATTTTTATAATTGTGTGTTATGGACGAGGGAAATGAAGATATACATGGATCCATTTGTCTACAGGTGTCAGACTGGAGCTTGTGGCTCACCAATTGTACCTGCCATCCATCCATCCATCCATCCATCCATCCATTCATTAATCATCTAAACCCGTTTTGTCCCTTTCGGGGTCACTGGGCAGCTAAAGCCTATCCCAGCCACTCGTGGGCAAAGGCAGGGAACATCCTGGACAGGTCGCCATGTCACTGCTAAAGGCTTTTTCAAACACCAATTTTTTCTTCTGCTATTTGAATAAAGAAATGCTCAAACACAATTTGAATCTGAATTTTTTACACACATCGTGAGAGAAAGGCCAGAAAAACATGTTAAAAACACAGTTCTTGTTGAAAGTGGGTCTTTAAAGACCATCTACAAGTGATCTCCTCCTGCTGCCTATCCAGACATCTCCTGTGCTGCTCCATAAAGGGACATGGAGAAAGAGGTTTCAGCTAGCAGAAGTGCACCAAGCAAATGTATTTTTTAATTAAAAGATGGAAACTATTTCTGAGACAGATGATTTTCTTGAAGTTAAAAAATATCAATATGAAATTCAGGCTTGGATAACTTTTGTATTCCTGTCTTCTAAGGTCAAACATGACGTTATTTTTAAGGCCTCAGCAGCTTAGGATTTATGTCTGAAACATAAATACACTGAATGGCAATATTTTAATTTCCAGTCGTACCAATGAAACCTTCATGAGCATGATTTATGGATTTTGACTTTGAGTATTGCACATAGATTAAGTCTCTGTGTTTGCATAATTGTGCAAAAAATGAAGCACATTCTCTCAGAATCAAGGAGAAACTAGTCTGTGTAACTGTGACGTCTTACTACTAGGTCGGAAAAACCTCTATCAGATCCTGGAGATCTCCCACCCTGCCTGTTTTCCAGCTTTTCTTTCCCTCCTTGCTGCTGATTTGCTGACTCGGGTGATTTACTGAACTCACCTGATCCAGCAAAACAGTAGCAAGAAGAGCAGGGAGAGCTGGAAGTCAGACCGCGTGGTGAATCCTGAAGGTTGGGCAGCAAAATGATTGAAAATCTAAATGATTCAAGATCTGTAAAGTTCTGCTAACGATTGAGAAAAGAGATCAAACTTCTCTACAAGTTTTATATACAAACGACTTTTTTACTTGCATATAGACAAAACACCTGACTTTGTAATCAAATTCTAGGATGCAGCAGGAATCTTCCCCAACTGTAGATCTTTCCTGAATCTGCTTTTATCACTCATCTTAAGCCAGTATTGCTTTCTGTGTTTGTTTCTCCTCTGTAACACCACTGGCTTCTTCCTTGTAGCTTGCTTCTCCTGGAGATTTCTTCTGTTTAAAGGCAGTTTTCCTGTCCAAAGTCATTTCTGTACATGTATACTCAGTACGGCAAATATACAGAATAGTTTTTCAGACTCATACTTTGGGCACATACCATTATTAAAAGACAGTTATTTCAATCTGACTTTGTTGGGGTTAGTTTGTCCTATTTAAATTGTGAAAATAAAAATTATAGGATTTAAAAAAAAAATGTTTACCTTGTTTTTGTTAGGGATTTGTATGTAGTATTTGTATAGGACCCTGAGGAAACCTTGGTTGTGAAATTGTGTTTAAAAAAAAAAAACAGAACTGAAATCTGTAAGGTGGCAAAATGTATGTACAAATAACCAACATAGGCTACCAAGTACATTTCCTGTTTTGCATGATAAGGAGTAAGGAACCCATCTGTGGTAAGTGGTCTGTATCTGTACAAATTTTGTATCTTTCTTAAATGCAAGACTTTGCAAAGGAAGCTCCACCGTTCATGCTTGAGTGTGCAGACGCGTATGACTTACCAAAAAACTCACAAGTCCTCTGAATTTGCACTTACAATGTAACTACTCAATAAAGGCTCCAATAAACAACCTGCTTTCCAATGGGCATTAAAGACCCACTCCACTGCAAATCTGCTTTTAACATGTTCTTGTGACATTTTTCTCACAATGGAGGACATTTATAAAGACAATTAAGCTTAAAATTGCATTTCCGAGTATTTCTTTACTCAAATTGTTGTGAACCAGGAGCAGAGCAAAACATGTTGTTGGAAAAAGAGTTTATTTGTGATGCAGAAAATACGCAGGGCGAGCCATAAACGACTTTCTCCACTCCCCCTAACCCACTCACACTCAGGTCTGCATGAGTAGTAGAGATGATGATACTCAACACTTATGTGCAGCAAAAACTGATCAGTCCATCATTCCAGTCCAGTGTGTGGAAATACTTTGAATTTTGCAAAGACATGTGACCACACAGAGAGCTAGAATGTTCTAAAAATGCTCCCTTTGGATTATTTTGATGTGGGAAATGAACAGTATGCTGAACTTTATGAAACTAAAACGTGAATGGATTCGACATCAACACTTGTGTACTTGTATGTTTGTACACATATTTAATTTACACTTGATTATCTTGCAAGAAATTTCAGGGATCTGGAAAACTTTACCTTCACTTTTCAGTTCCAGGTATTTATTTATCTCTGAGTCACACTGGTGGAATTTTGGTTAAAGATGTCCTGGATTTATTTTAGGTCAATAAATTGGATCAAATCGGATTGTTCAAAATGAACCAATACCGACTATGAATCATATTGTCAACCACAAATCATGATATGAATCAAATTGTTGTTAAAATGAATCGTTACAGCCGTAGGGTACCTCCACAACAGAACCCACTTCCATAAATGTATCTCCTTAAGCCACCAGAAGCTGGATTTCCCTGAGTACACCCATTTGGAGGGGGTTGTCCCACCTTGAAGTAGCCTCCCTCATAGAGCGTATTTGGGGGTCCGAAAATCGCCACCTCCCAGTTGTAAAGGTCAGCCTCCTCCACCAGGGTGATGCGGAAGCCTTCCACTGGCTGCTCTTGCAGGGACTTCAGCTCCATCATCAAGGCCTTCTGTGAACTGGGGGTTGTCTGGTGGGCCATGCTGATCCCATTTGCAGCAGGGCAGGAAAAAGAGGGGGGAATCAACACATGTGGTCACATTCAAGATATTGTCAGGACTACAGGAACATTTTTAAGGAGCATTTTTTAGATGCATTTGGAGCAACAGTCTCTGAAAACCGCAAACAGAAGAAAAAAATCACTACTAGTAGCAAGTGGAACGAATAAAAAAAAAGGCACAAACATGCTGTCTGGCCTGCCAAGCTAGGTTCAGTTCGGAGGCCCTTTAAGGGGGAAGAAGTTAATGAAAAGTGGTTACCTCTCTCCTTGCACTGCTTTGTGTGTTCAGGTCTTTACAGCTCAAACCACGTAGATAATCTCATTGATTGTCCATATTAACCATCCTGTCTCGACAAAAACAATAAAAGGAACAGCTGATTTCAACAAGAGCCTAAGGCTGGTCCTCGTGTTGTATTTTCCGAAATTCTTGTATGTGCCAGTGTTGACAGTTGCCAGGGAACAAATATCAGTCAGACACGGTCTCCTTTAGCTTGTTCTTGGGCTCACACTTGTCATTTTGCTCTCCGTGCCATCTCTCCAAGCTGTCGGTTCGATTCAGACAGGCGCCCAGCTGATCGCTGCGTGTTTATGTTTGTTTATCTGTTCTCCAGCAGTCTCAACTTCTCCAACGTCAGCTAAACCCCCTACCGAACAACTTCGGTCAAAAAGAGGAGCTGTTCCGCTCCCCGCCGTCCCCTCCAGCACAGCTGCGGCGTCAGTCACGGGGACGTTCGAGCCCGCGGTCGCAGGAAAGACCCAAAGTGAGACGTTTACATTCAAGAATGACAGTGGATTTAATCGATATTTTATTTTTTCTCCTATCGATGCTTCCGGCTACCATTGCGCGTGTCTGTAGAACGTAACGAGCGTAACAACCCGAACGTGACGTGCGCGCACTCGAGAGAGCAGAGGGGTAACAGCGCGTGCTTTGTCAAAAACAGACCAATACGTATTACTTTGTAAAAAATAATAATTATAACACATGTTCAAGTTCATTTATTTTATCCTTCACTTTATTGAAAGTAATATAAGTTACTCTTTCGGTGTAAAAGTAGCAAAAGAAAGTGTGTATCGTATGTGTCCTTATTATGCTAATCGAGTATTTAATCTTCAACATGATGAACATTTGGAGAATGTTTTTTAAATTAAACACATGATTGGTTAAGTTTGAAGTGGTAGTCTTGGCCTGTTCATATATATATATTTCTTTTAGATAGATAGAGAGAGAGAGAGAGAGAGAGAGATTATTTAAAATATTTATGTTGTTGAAATTATGGGAAACATTGATTCCCATCCTTGTCTGACGTTTTGTGACGCCACACAGGAACCAGCGGAGGGTGCTCTGTAAATCAAGATGGCGACCTACGACGAAGCAGGAAAGAGAATTCAGTTTAAATAAAACTGATTCGAGGACCAGTTTTATCTCTAGTTCGAGCATAAATCGGATTCGTTTGGATTCTGAGAGACCGGGGAGGACCATAAAGGGGTAATAATGTTTTTTTGTGTTTGAGTGAGTTTAGTTTGACGTGAGGGGCGGTGGCGGAGACAGGTCTCGTTTGGCAGGCCACAGACGAAGCTAAGCACATTAGCATGGACTATGGCATTCTGTACCATGACATAACCAGAGCTAATGTCAGTATTTAATAGTTATGTCTTTTATTTCTACATGTATTCTAACTAAAATAATACCTTGTTCACAATATTGCTATACACGTAAAAGTTCCAGCTGTCAAGATCGAGGTAGTATAGCTTAGCTACTAGCTAAAGCTTTGCCAAATCGTCACAGTAAACCATAATAATATAATTAAAAAAAACTTTTATGCTTTTTCTAAGTCACATTGGTTGGCAGGAGTTACAGCCTGAGGTTTGTAAAAATATTATCCCTGCTTAGAATCCGACGTGAACGTTTGGTCGACAGTGACTGACATGTTTCGTAAACAAACAATCTTCATCATGATAATCGCGCATATGCGGAAAAAATAACCTGCGAAAGGCTGCTAAACCCGCGTTTGACTAGTTTTGTAACGTCACAGTGAAAGTAAATTTTTAAAATACGCCTAAAAGTATCATCTCAACACTTCCTTATCCAGTTTAAACCACAATTCTGCCTTAATTAAACAGAAATGCCTTAAGGAAGAAGTTGTTGTCAAAATATGCTATAAATGCGATCATAACTTTGGTCCTAGTTACCGATCAAAAAGTTTACGCTCTAAAATTTTCATCGCAGACAGAATCCCCCTGATCACAAGATGCTCTGTTGATCATGTGTGGTCCGTGGAAGATTCCCGAGCGAGACTAACATTAACCTTTGAGTTTGGCGCACAACAGTATTTTCTCCCAGTTTTGAGTGTTGTACCAAAAACTGCAGGTTTCGAATAAGATTGAATTCTTTATCTAAAGCAAGATAATCACCTTGTTTTAAGTGGCCGATATCTAAAAATAGTTTTTTTATCTTTATTTTTATTTAATAACGTCAGTTATAGTATGATCCGATGGCTTGGTTATTATATACAAATGTGTACAAAAACATGTTTGCCTGTTAGAATAGATAATAAGCAGATTGGCCAGTATGTCATGTATAATATTGGTTCATTAGGAGGGAGTAAAGTTTGACATGCGGTCTATCCTGCTCTCTGATTGGCTGATTCACCTGGAGCATCTTTATTCTTGAATGTATTCCCTTGTGTTGTCCGAAAATACATTTTTCCCATTTTTTCCAGACTTTGGATTTAGTTTTGTTTTCTTTTTCATATCTTTGAGGTGTGTACTTTAAGATGCATATATGTTGTCTTTGAAAGTTTTTTTATTTTTAAATCATGTCTCTGGTTTTTTTCTAGATCTTAAATGGCTGCAAGGAAGTCTGGAACTGATGCATACAACAATGGCAAGAATTAGTTTGATTTCATTAACATAATTATATAATCAAACATGTTAACTTTCTGATAAACCTGTATGTTGGAGATCCATAATGATTTGTCATTTGCTTCTTGTTGTTGCACACAGGACCCATCAGCTACCTCGACAGTGTTCCCTTCAAGATAAATGAGAAATTTCGCTGTCCGGCCAAAGTGGGCTTGCCTGTTGGTTTTTGTGTACCAGACTGTGGCTCTTTACTTGCAGACACAAAGGTTAGTCAAATCTGGATGTTGTGCTAATGTCATGCTGGGTCTGACATTTTTTTTTCCATTTTGCGCTAGGGCAACTGTATGATCTTTGTACTTTGCTTCCGCTTCTGCACGTAGTTCTCACACATTTAAAAGCTCAAACACACCTACTGCTAACAAAGTAAAGCTCATAGTTGACTGAGGTGTTTACGAAAAAAGAGTTTTATTAGAAATGCGGCGAGAAAAAAGCATTTAAAATCTAAAGATTGAAAGTTCACAAATCAAAAACTGTAACTGTTTAAAATAACTTTAATTTTTTTTATTTATCTTTACATTTTCTATCCATCTGCCCAAAATTATGAAAAAGTTTTGATTAAGTAAAATTGTTTTTTGTCAGGTTTTAGCTAAAAATTTGCATTCTTGCATTACTAGTTATTACCCTTTTGTTTTAAAATGGCCGCCAAACTGTAACTTATTATTCTTAAAGTCATTTGACTGATTTACTTGACATTTTAAATGAATGAAATTGTTTCAGGTAAAGCAGTCATGACTGATTTCCTTCGTGCTTTCTCTTCTTTATTCCACTAGCATGAGTTTTCCTTGGAGAAGCGCATCTTAAGCTGGGGAAAAGGCCTAGCTGAGGCCAGAGCAGCTGAGGTCAGAGCAAAAGAAGAAGCAGCCAAGCACAAAGCAGACAGAAAGGAATCTTTGGCCCAGTCTCAAGGCATCGATGATGGTGGGGGCAAGAAGCCCCAGTCTGTTACAGAGGATCATGACCTTCCACCACCAGCGCTGAACCCTGTTTTAGCAGGACTGAGCCATAACGCCATCCTCATGCCGCTTCCCGCCCCCAGTCTCGGCCCCAGAAAAATTCTACCCAGCACTCCTCTGCCAAATAGCCTAAATTTAGCTGACTTTGAGCGAGAAGAAGACCCTTTTGACAAGTTAGAACTCAAAACTTTGGACGATAAGGAGGAACTAAGGAACATTCTACAGAGCCAACCCCAGCCTCAACCACTCCCTTTTGTATCTCCTCCAGAGGCCTCTCAACAAGGCTCAGCATCTCGTGGAAGCAGCCCATCACGACCCAGCACAAACGTAGGCCTGCTAGCCAAACCGGGTTTTGTCCACAAGCCCAATGGATTGGTCGCCTTGATGGATATGGACAGAGTGGGGCAGCCTGGAAGAATAGCGTTTGACACAGATGACAGGCCTTGTAACATCCGCTCCCTCACTTTCCCCAAGCTGTCTGATTCTGGTGACCCTGACCCGGGGAAATTCAGCCCCCTCTCTGCACCTGTTCCTGCATTCCAACAAAGTTTGCCCAATGGTAGCTCTCCGACACTACCAAAATCACAAGTTATTGTTGGGACAGACTCACCCAGCCACAACAAGAGTGATACTCCAAAGCTGGTAGGTCCAACAACTGTTTTTGTTGTGTGTAAAGTTTGGACTGAAGATCAGGAACTGATGCTGAATAAAACACTAAGTCTTGACCATTTCTTCATATTGTTTTCAATTCTTTCATTCATTCGTACTAGACAAACGCTGGATCGGTATCTTCTAGTCTGCCGTGTGGTGGAGCCCTCCTCAGCATGACACCCAGTGAACGTCAGTGTGTGGAAACTCTCGCAGGCATGGGCTACTCTTATGAGGAAATCCTACGGGCCATGCAAAGACAAGGACAGAATGTGGAGCAGGTTCAAATCCCACTCACTCACACAAGTCCTTAGACATCTTCAATTCCTAACATGTTCATTTAACCAATTGCCTTATGTGTATTTACAGCTCTCAATTCCAATACAACAGTTGTTTCATGTTGTCTGTCATGTTAAAAGTCATAAATCTCAGTTTCTAAAATGGGGATAAAGAAATATTATAGCTCATTTGACATGAGGAAACTGAAAATATACATATAAACAAATTGTCATTATTTTTCATTATTATTCATTATTTTCGGGGTGTTATTGTCAAATGGGTAAGCGTTTCATTCTCTGTCCAAGGTATTGGATTATCTGTTTGTTCACGGTCGTCTGTGCGAGCGGGGCTTTGACGTGAGCGCGGTGGAAGAATGTCTAGAGATGTATCAGTGCTCAGAAGAAAAGGTTGGTGAATTTTCTATTGGCTACATTTTTGTAGAACACATGTTCATAGCCTCAGACAATAGAGGATCTAACTTTGGCTTTTTTCCCCCCCCAACCCTTCCAGGCTTTGCAGTTTCTTGAGCTCATGTCAAGATTCGGTGAAATGGGGTTTGAAAGAGATGCCATCAAAGAGGTGCTGCTAGTCCACAATAACGATCAGGAAAAGGCTTTGGAGGATCTGATGGCTCGTGCTACAGCTATCTGAATTAAGCCTGCGGTCTAGGAAAGCTGTATCCGGGGCATTTCTCTTTCTGCCGCCCAACAGCCCCTTTCCCTCCAGCCTAACCTTCTTTCGCCGCGCCCTGCCCCTTGGCTGTTGAAGGAACAGCTGGGAGACTGCTTCTCTCTGTGCTAAAATGTATGGTGAGCTGGCAAGCGGAGCTGCAGATTTGGGCTGAATTGTTGTATTGACATTCTGATCCGCTTCCACTTTGAAGTGAAACTGAATATGGGAAGAAGCCAGGTACCGAACTGTGAATCAACACAAGACACGTTTGAACTTGGGAAATTCCTTAAGATCTAAGCTGCCATCTTCCACTGCTCACTGCAGACCCAGCCAAAGGCTGGTGGGTGTAGGGGGGGGGGGGGGGTCTAGAGGAGGCTTTCTGAAGCAGAACAGACTGTATTTTCAAAGAGAAATAAAAGACATGGCCACCAGACAGATTTGTCTCTCAAAAAGTGCCCTCTGATAGGTTGTGCCCTGCACCTATTTCTGTTTTACTTTACACATTCATTCATGTCTTGTTTTGCTGTTCAGTTTTGGGCACTTTGTTATGTCAGTTTAAAGATTGTGTATTTGCTTTCTGTTTTAGGAATTGCATTATAAAGCATTTGTCATTATAATTCAAAAATTCAAGAGTTCTGCTGTCCCAAAGTGTTGCTCAGCTAGCTCTGGGGTAGCCTTCCTTTCATCCCCAGATCCATTGTCACGGATGTGTGGTATTCTGTTCACGCACACATGTTCGGAAAATTCACGTTTTATTTAAAATACCACACTGACACTTTGATTTAAGAATAAAAAGTTGAATATGAAAACTTAACATATGTTAACTTTAAAATGTGATGCTACAAACTGTTGTGTTCTTTTGTTTGCAGACTGGAAAAGCGTGGAGGTTGCCTTTGCAGCCTCGTCACAGTGCAATAGAGTCATTTCATGTTGTGTGACAGGTGACCGGCTCTTTGAGTCTCATTTAGCTGGAGTGAAAAAAAAAAGAATTGGTATTAAGCCTGATTGAGCCTTTGGTTGTGAGGAGTAAAAAAAAGTTTGCTTTCACTGATTTTTGTAGTTCATTTTCTGTTCATAGTGTTTCAAAGCAGAAGGTTTAACCACATCTGACTTGGAATAGTTGATTGTCCTTTTTTCGTCTTGATTTCACCAAGGTTAACGTGTCTTAATGCTGAAAAGAAAACAAAAGGTTTCTAATTTTTCCTAAATTGGGATTGGACTTTGCTAAAAGCAGGGCACCATCCTGTAGTTTTATAGTATGTGAGAATGGACCTCCTGGGTTCATTCTGTATAGAAGTCATTATTACATTTGTGGCAAGGGTGGTCCTGATCCTCTATTTGGGGGGATTATGGAAGCCAAAGTTAACTGATTAGTGGCTTGAATTAAATGCAGTGTGACCCGACAGTAATGGGACAGGGATAATTACTGAGCCCTTTTAAACCTCAATTGAAGCTTTTCTAAAAACCAAAATGTAAAAGTTTTGTGTTTAATTGACCAAACATTATGCAATTGGAAAATGAGCAAGGGTGCAACATTTGGGGCAGGTGAATCAACATTTCATAATCAAAACCATTTTTACTTTAAACATTTAATTATATTTAAAGTGGGACAGACAAGTTAAGTTTTTTTTTCTTCATTGCCTTGTGTTTTTTTTCATGTATAAAAGAAGAAACATAAACTTTTACCCAATAACACTCAAGTGGTTTTATTGTCTCTGATTTAGGTGATGGTTGATAAAATACATTAGGTTGTCTTCTGCTTTGACAACAATTGGGACACTTAACAATTATTGATTTTCTTTTTTTATTTTCTTTTTTTTTTACTTTTTGTGTAAATTCTTGTTTCTGCTCTGATTTTTGAGTTATTTATTAGATTAATTTATAAGTCACCACATAATCTAATAAAACTTTGTTAATACTGTATTTTAAAAGTGAACAAGCTATAGTATTCTTTCACTTTCTTATTAGTTTTTTGTAAAATGGTTAATGTTTATCTTTAAATCTATGGTTACATTGCACAACAGCAACAAAACAGTTCAAATGATTTGAGATCTTTTGTAGGTAGAAACTGAAAACATCCAGTGATTCTTATTAAAAGTAAAAAACAAAAGTACAAATAGTGCCACCTGTCTGCACACCCATAGTAGGAAGTGTGAGTCTATCTATCTATCTATCTATCTATCTATCTATCTATCTATCTATCTATCTATCTATCTATCTATCTATCTATCTATCTATCTATCTATCTATCTATCTATCTATCTATCTATCTATCTATCTATCTATCTATCTATCTATCTATCTATCTATCTATCTATCTATCTATCTATCTAGTTAAATAATATAATGTCATATGTCAATATCTAGTTAAATAATAATGTCATATGTCAATATCTAGTTAAATAATATAATGTCATATATATCAATATCTAGTTAAATAGAAGAAGCGTATAATTGGTACTCTGGCACACATGACGTGAACGAGCACGTATGACGCTCCCGTTCACGCACGACCTTGTTTTTGTTGATGTTTAATTTTAGTGCGGCTGCGCATTACTCAATGCTTTGGCCGTTACTGTTAAGACGACTTCGCAGGGCAAAAGAGCGTGTAAAACCCCGAATTTTACTGGCGGGTGTCCCGGAGCTGTTCGGTTTTTACAATCTACGCGTCTTTTATTTGTGACACGACGAGGTAGCCAGCAAAATTGATAGCCGGCTAATGCTAAGCCGTATGTGATCGTCCTTTCCTAACCGCCGGACACTGCCAGTGAGGGCCAAGGAACAAAATAGCACATCGCCATTATATGATCCAGTTTCCAGAGTCACTTTTACTCTCCATGTGGGTGAGGGAACTGTGTGTATCGGATTATGGCGAGAAAAACAGTTAGCAGGAAAAGGAAGGCAGGAGAGCCCAAGGAGCAACAACAGGTAGGCGGAAACCGGTTGTATGACATGCTAATTACCACCTTGCTAGCTAATGTTAGCTGTGTAAGCTAGTATTTTGGCGTCGGAATGTGAATCATTTCAAATTAAATAAACACAGCTTGAATGCGGGGAATATAAAGTAGAAATAAAACATTTGACTTATTTTAAATAGAAATAGAGCCTTTTTTGTTTTAAAGTAAATACGTTGGTTAACGACACGTGAATGCTAACGTTTGCTAGTATCAGTAACAGCTCAACAGTGTTTTTCCAGGTTGTCAAGTTGACGGGTGTCTTCGCTTTTGCCCATGGATCACAAATGAGAATCGCGTGTTGTGAATGCAATGAAGAATATGTATTTGTTCTTAAAATAGCAAACAGACGGTTGTTAGTCTTACAACATGCAATTTTTCAGCATTCGCCTTAGCTGAAGGGAAAAATCCAAGAAGCTGGCGACGCTACCATCATCTCGTTTTTCTCTCTCCAAAAAAAACCAAACTATTTATCAGGTTTAACTAAAACACGAGGAATTTTTAATCGATACAAAAATGTACCCCGTGAATTATTTATCCATGGTTCATAGGATTATAGATGAAATGCAAATTGTGACAGATGTTGTCTACGGACGAGCTCGGGAGAACATTTACTTGATTTAATAATTTAAATTCTTAAAGGGGTTATGTTAGTCTCTCATCATGTCATCCTTTTAATATGAAAAGAACTTTATTGATCACATAAAGGGGAATTTATTTTGTTATCACATCTTTTTTTATAATCTAGATGGATAATAAATAATATAAAAAATACTCTTGAATAATAAATATTAATTATTAATTCAGTGTTTTTTGGTCAAAAATAAATAAAAATTAAAGGTCATCTACTTAATCCATAATACTGTGTCCGTTAGTTTTGGGTCTGAGAAGCGAGTTTTCATTTAAATTTTTTTTTTTTAGTGTTTGCAGACTAAATTATGAACGTCACGAGAACTTAAAGAATAGGTTGCTTTAAATTGATTTGGGACATTGAGAGGATTTCTGATGGTCGTCCCCTCTCTCTCCATAGCTGGGCTGGTGTCAGGCACCGCACAAACGCAGCCGCGTTTCTTGTTCATCGAGACATTCCCAGCAGTGGTGCAGCCGTCAGTCGGTGGTTTGTGTCCTTCGGGAGCGGGAGTTCAGACCTCAGCAGCAGCATGATTTGAGGCTCCAGCAGAACCTGCGTGGTTTTGCAGCAAGCAGGCTCCCCGGGATTCTCAAGGAGAGCGAGTTTTCTTTGGGGCGACTCAACAAGGTTTTTGCTTCTCAGTGGCTGAACTATCGACAGGTGGTTTGTGGGACCAAATGCAACACGGTGAGATGTCTTTATTATTCATTGACAACATCATCCGTACGTGTACATCTGCATGCAGAGTTTTCCGTTACAGTTTTCCTTTCACCGATATACTGATCATCAGATGACATTTTTTTTTTCTTTGCAGCTTTTCGTCGTCGATGTCTTGACCGGGCACATAACACGCATTCCAATGTTGAGGGACAGGGAAAGTTGTGATGGAGGCTCTGGAGTGGTTGGTGGATTTGTTCCGGCACGGCATTACCACCCATTTGGAACCGCCCGAGCACGGGCGGACCAGCAGGGCTGTGGGATCCACGCAATCGAGCTCAACCCGTCGAGAACGCTCCTTGCCACCGGGGGAGACAACCCCAACAGCCTGGCCATCTACCAACTTCCCACGCTGGACCCCGTTTGTGTTGGAGATGTGAGTGTCTCATACATTTAGATTTATTCAACTATAATTACTGCAAATACAATTATAAAAAAAAAAAAATAAAGTCTGTTTGTACAGAGCCCATCTGATAACACTGTATCAAAATAAGCAGATTATAGCCATGTAGCGTGCAAACAAAATACTAATTTGTGATCACACAAAAAAAAAGTGAGAAAAAAAGGGCTACTAATTCATAATATTTGACATAATTGGAAGTAATTTGATATAATGGACAGAGTCGGTATGGTTGAAATTTACTTGAGATCTGAGAATGAACTACAAAGGAATTGGGAAAAGCCTGGTGTTGAAAGGAATCCTCTTTTATTCAAGATTATGAGAGTCCGGTTGTTTTACCGTTGAAGGTGCGTTGGATTAATTCACCCAGCTTTCTAGGGATGACATTAACAGTATTTTTGGTATTTTGGTCTGGGTACTTTTTAGTATTTCAGGTTTTCTTTTAACAATAAAACAGACAAAACTAAAAGATCATTTCTTTTACATTTTTTTTTTTTTTACAAAAATCAAATATTTTTTCATGCAGTTTTAAATAAGTTTTTGCCAAAAACTCACCTTTTTTGAGTGTGTGTGTTATAAATAGATGAAAGATAGCATATACTAATGTCCAAAATCTATGCATTTTCATTGCCTAAAACCAAAGTACTTGAATCTGTGAATTGTAGTAACAAACAAACAGTCATCAGTATACAAGTAAATGAAAAGTGGATCATATTGTTTTTTTTGTAAAGGCAACTTGATACATACTGTCCCAAATCTAATTGTGGCCACGAATTAGTATTTTACTTGTATTATTAAGCTATTTTAATTATATAATTTCTTTATTTTATATTTGTAAGTTTTGAAGTTGGGTCTTTTTACAGTTTTGTTGAAGCTCTGAAATAAACCGTGGCAGTTCTGTAATATTACACTCCTGTGTAATTCTATTCTCATCAGTTCTCAGTCATAATATCACGGTTGCTGACATCATGCAAGCTCTACCCCAACAGTGGCTACTGCCTCCGTATTTCACTGTGTGTGAACAATCTAAATAATAAATACAAATAATAATAATAAAAAAAACTATCTCTGTTCTCATGCATTCAGTTACTTATTTTATGGGCAAAAAAATCTGACTTTTTGGTTTAGCTTAAAATTATTTTCTGGTTGTTTTATCGCTGTATTTAAACAAACACATAGAAAAATGTAAAAAGAAGTCGTAATCCCACTGATTCGATCCAAAGTAATCAAAATGTTAGGAAAGTATTGTTCAAGTACTCCTCGGCTCTCCCTTGTCAGATTTACATGCGATCTGTTTGCTTTGCAGGATGGTCACAATGACTGGATTTTTTCCATAGCATGGATCAGTGACAACATGGCAGTTTCTGGTAAGTTTGACTGAGTTGTAGGAGCGCTTGTTACCGAGCAAAAGACCAAAGTATATTTGAATGTAGTAACTTAGAAAATACCTCCAAAACATCACTAGAAGGACAGTTACAAGTAGCAACCAGCTCCTGGCTGCTTCACTTCTTCTTGTCCCTGTTTTTGTGATGTTTCATCATCTAACTAGTCCATTTTCCTTTTGACTTGATCAAATAGGGTCCAGAGATGGCTCCATGGGTCTTTGGGAAGTGACAGAGGAAGTGATGAATCAGGCTGAGCGGAGTCAGAGTGAAGAGAACATACCTTCCTACGCCCACATCTCCCACCGGGCTCTCAAGGACATCCCCAAAGAGTGCACCAACCCATACAACTGTAAAGTCCGTGCTCTTGCCTTCAACGACAGCCATAAAGTAAGGTTTCTCCCATGCAGGAAGCAACGATTTAATGATCCAATAAATGGTCGCAATATACTTACTGGCAATATTTTGGAAACCGAAGCTTTCAAAGTTGAAATTGAAACTATTGATTGGGTTAAAATATATAAGCACGTTCATTCCGTTGTTTGATTATGGCGCAATGTTTTTATATGTTCACATAATTCCTGTAGTAATAGCTGCTATCATTCATGTCATTCTTGTTTCTATGACAATAGCTCATATTTTGAGCATTTTCTTCCAGGGTTAGGGATATGCAGTTGTACAAGTTTAATCAAGAAGATTGAAGTACTACGCTCGGTACTGAAGATTACCCTTTACTAAACTCATTACTATTGAGTTTATCTGTACTGTCAATAATTACAGAGTTACATATTTCCAGCCAATTAAATGTTTTCTACAGTATATAAACATTTCATGTTTACTGATCTATACTGATCAAGATACATGTTTGTGCTGTTGTTGTGGGTTACTTTACAAAGTGGACTATGTGATTAATTGTTGTTCAAAGGAGTCCAGAATCTTCAATACAATAGTTTATTATCTCTGAACTCTCATCACATGGTCACTCTGTGTCCCACAGGACAATAGATTTCTGCTGCCAGAGCTGAAATAACACATAAGACAGACAAGAATAGGCTCACACAACCTTTTCACTTGCATATCTGTCAGTGTGCAGTCTGAACATCTACACACTACGACTGGGCGATTCATCGTTTAATTCAATTTTACTGTTTTAAGAAGATTTAAGAGAAAACACTCAACAGGTTCTCTCATTTATGATTCAAAAAACAAACACACTTATAATTAATTTCCTCTAGATTTTAACCTCACTCACTTTCAATTTATAATTATCTCTGATCAGGAAAAGTACAATTTATTTACACATAGTAGATTTTCATCCTGAGGTATACCTTTGCTATATTTAGGTACATTTATTGTAAAGGCTGCTCTTCTGTCTAATTAGTGCAGAAACAACAAATCTCTGGAATTACAATGCATTACTACTAATAATGCTTTGTCAGAGTCTAGCCATCCTGTTTCAATTCATTACTTCTTGGAAAGTTTGATATTTTTCATTTTTATTAAAGAAAAGTATTTGTAGCTTTATTTCCTGTTTAGGAAATAGTGGAGTTTATGGACTTATGGTGAATTATAATTTCATTGCTTTGGGTTCAAGCTTCAGCTATTTGATTGATCAGCTCTTTTTTTCTCCTTTTAAAGGAACTGGGTGCTGTGTCTTTGGATGGCTATTTCCACCTCTGGAAAGCAGAGCATAACTTGTTCAAGGTAAACTCAATCAACCATAACTTTTTTTATTGATTAATTTCAATTTTTAAACAATTGAGTTTCAGTTGAAAGCTGTGCCTGTTCTTAATATATGGTTTAACACTGATTTGTGCAGATTCTGTCCACCAAGCTGCCTCACTCCAAAGAGAATGTGTGTCTAGCGTACGGCCAGGACTGGTCGGTTTATGCGGTGGGTTCTCAGGCCCATGTTTCCTTCTTGGATCCACGCCAGCCAACACACAGCATCAAGTCTGTTAGTTCCAGAGAGAGAGGAAGTGGTAAGTCATCTGTGAAATATCCAGAGCAGATTAGAACCACAAGCATGTGACAGTTGTTGATCTGTTTTGGTAAATATTTAATAAAGATGTTTGGGGATGAAACAGAATGAGATGTTTCCCTCTGTATCAGTGAAGGAATTTGCCATATTAACATGTGTGCGTCTTCTCCCTTCCAGGGATCCGTTCAGTGAGTTTCTATGAGCACATTGTGACAGTGGGTACCGGCCAGGGTTCCCTTCTCTTCTATGATATTCGGGCTCAAAGATTCCTGGAGAACCCTTTTAGTTCTACCAATGTGTGTCGGAAATGTCCCGCTGATGGGATCCTCAAGCTTTCAACAGGAAAAGGCTGGCTGGTATGAAGAATTTTTGTTTAAAAGCTAAAAAAAGCATATTTTCTATGAAATATTAGAGTGTATAGATGATAAATGATGACAGAAATAGTCAGGATTTTTCTTGTTTCTTCTTTGTGCAGAACCACGATGAAACGTGGAGGAGTTACTTCTCAGATATTCATTCTTTTCCCAACGCCGTGTACACCCACTGCTATGACGACTCCGGCACAAAGCTCTTTGTAGCCGGCGGCCCGCTCTGTTCAGGCCTTCACGGAAACTACGCAGGCCTGTGGAGTTAGCTTCTCCCATCGATCCGCCACAAAGTTCTCCTTCAGATCTACCTATCCTATCCCTCGGCCTCCCTCAACTTCATCTACATCACTGTCCATAAACCTCCTCCTCCTGCTTCAGGAGGGCGTTCAGCCCACACGTGGACTCAGGAGCATGATCTTTCCTCCTTTCAATATGATTGTCGTCTGTGTTTGTGTCTCTATTTACATCATACTTTTCTCCATCGCTATCCTAACGCACTTTCCCGCCTTTTAAGTAATTTATACAAATGTACAGTTACCTAATAAATTAAAGAGCTGCTAAGTTTGCCACTGAGAAACTCAGATGGGGTTTGAAAAACATTAAGAATAAAGGTAAACTATTTTACCGTCATGTATACATCCAACCTGCAGGGATTAGGCTGTGTTCTTTGGTATTTACATTTGTACACAGGAAACAAATGCTTCTCCTGGGATTAAACAAATGATTTTGTTTTTCCTTTTTGTATCCATTCTTACACTTTTACTCGCCTAAATCAACTGCAGTAAATGAAAAAAGAGGGAGAAAGGCCAGAGGGATGGAAGAGACACTTCGTTTTATAGGACTTGGACATTTGACAGAATTTTTATAGGTTGGACCGCAAGCAAAAAAAAAAAAAAAGAAAACACAAGGAACTCTTCTGTTAGAATCAAAACGAGAAATTGTGCTTCTCCCCTTCATCTGCATGATGAGGAGAATCCTTCTGATTGGTAGATGCAATTTGGTTCTTGCTCTAGGACTTTATAATTTTTTTTTATATTCTTTTTGACTGGGATTTGACAGGCACACCCCTCATAATAACCCCTTTACTCTGTATTTATTGTCCCCCTCTTTTCTGTCAATTTCATTTGTATAATTTGCATCCTTTTTTGAAAGGAGTGTTTCCTGTTTGCCCTCTACTTTGTGATTGGTGTGATCTCTTTGGTTTTCCGTTATCTAAAACTCCTGCTGTTCCTTGAGAACTCTGCCTAGGTTTTTTTTTTTTTTTTACTTTATTAATGACTACAAGAAAAAAACCTTTAATCAATGGATTTAGACCCACATGAACTTGTGCGAGGAATTGTAGTGGCTCAGCTTGGTGGAAAAAAAAAAAGATTTATAAACTACAGATGCATTTGCTTTTACTCCACTGAACCCAGGAGGGAGTTCTGAATTTTGATTTTCCATTGTTTGGTAGAGACAGGGTAGGCAAGATGTTGCTTTTTGCCTTCCTCAAGTCTTTCTGTGAAAGACTATCACATGTAATCATCGTTTTCCTTTTTCTACATGCAACTTTTGTCTTGTTGTAGTGATAATGATCGGGATGGGAAATCCACAGCAAATTAAATTGATTCACTCGTAAAAACATATTTTATATACAGGTGTGTGTGTGTACATGTGTCTGTAAAATGCTTAAGGACAATTGCATATATTTTATGTATATGTCTGAGGAAAGTGTGTTGATTAATGTCTACTTGGTGATACATTTTTTATACACGCCTTGTGAGTGTTTTTACAAATGACTGAAAGTGCAAATATTCTAAAATATTAACAGTTGGGGGGTGGAGGGAGTGCCGTTCTTTAAAATAAGCAAATAATACAAATAAAACGTATATCATTGTAACGTGTTGTGTGATTCGATCGAAAGTGTGATTTTTATTTTTAGGGGTCTTTGTGTTTAGAGATCGGATGTGTTGCATAGTTTGCAGTAATTCTTCATCGCGGTTGCTGACAGTGGTGAGCTTTGAGTCCGCGCGGCAGATGAGAGCGGAGCATCCACAGAGGCAGCGCGCGTCACGTGACCACCTTGTCTGCTGCTGGCCGAGAGGCGTGTTAGCAGGTACTGAAAACACACATTTTTCCCCTAATCTTAACTTTAGTCGAAGTGATTTTAACCGTGTAAACATTGTGGTTAACTGTATTTGAGTGAACTAGTTACTCGTCGTCTGCGTTCGTTCGCTTCACAAGGGGTTTCTGAAAACCTTTACCGTTTTTCCTTGTCTTGATTCCCGGCGAGCAATGTCGGGATTTCGCACCGCGAGGCCTTTTTTTTCTTGTTAACATTACATTCAATTCTGGTGGTAGCTGGTTTACTTCAGCTCGCAGGTATTTACTCAATTTCTCCGCTTTTAAAAATCATGGCGCTCTAATAAACGCGAGGCGCTGTATATGACGGTAGTTTGTTGGCCGTTGGCTATCAACTTGGACCAGATTTAGATAGCATCGTTAGCATCTCTCCTGCTGCATCGTTTGTTCCCAGATCAACGCGTCGGTGTCCGCTGTAGCACAGAACGGCTAACTTCATGCTAGCGAGAACAAAACGGAGCGCTCTGCGAACGACACAAAGTCAGTCGATGTTAAATCGACAGTATGTTGGAGACACTTTAAACGTTTGACGACTTTGTTTTGGAAGCTGGAAGTCACAGAGTAATCTTATATCGACTCTAAAAACGAGAGACATAACAACAAGCTAATGTTAGCATTCACTCAAAACAACGCTTTGGGGATTCTTTTTTTAACAGGATAATATATTACTCTTATTTAATCTCCCATATGTAGTCTTATCGTCGCAGTGACGCTAAATTTAATGTTTAATTGTTTTTTTTCCTATAATTTGACGTAATAGACGCTGAATGGTTGTTTTGTTATTGTTTGTCGAAGACCTCCGACTGTCGTCACATTTGTTGTGTATATTTTTAAAACTCCACATTTGTTCTGTGAAACTGAGTTGCATTGCAGAAACGTAGATTTGACCCTTTTCATTTATAAAATCATGTTGCAGAAATTCTGTTTATAACAGGATTTTTTTTGTTGCCGTAGCTAAGCTTTGTTCAGCTCGGCAGCCAATAGCAGCTTCGTATTTGTCAACGTCACCCTAGAGCTGGATTGCCATTGTTCTCTGACACATCATAAATGGGTCAATAAAGGGAATCGAGACCTATTATGACAATCCACACCATAGTGGAAGATTATATGGTATTGTCTGGCACAATTTTGTTGCTATATAGTTTGAGATGAATAAAAACCTGTGTCTTGCATTTATTTGAAAATTTCTTGGTTATATTTGTATATATGTCTATACATGAGTATGTCAAAAAAGTAGATTTAGCATATTTTAGAGTTTAAATTGTGTTTGATTAAGATTTACAACCAGTAAAAAAGGGTGTGATGTTTGGGTCTGCAGTCTTTTTCTTCTGCTTCTAGTCTGACAGACTGGTTTATACTGGTAGAACAATGACTGCTCCTCCTTTTTGGCACAGATTTTTTTTGCAAAGCTGATAGGCTAAGTAAATCAATCAGAACTAACAAGGTCAACATCTGTTTGATCCGAACGTTTCGGGCTATTGTAATATCATGTAAAAATAAATATATTTAGAGTTATTTTACAGTCCGATGATGGAATTTGTGCCTTGTCTTTTGTTGTTGCAGGTTTTTCTATTTTGTACATACAGAGTTTTGTATATACTGTATATGATGAGCTCGCTGGGCAGCGAAAAGTCCCGGGGCCCTCGGGATAAAGCGCTGCCAGCTGCTACTCATGCATCACAACCACAGAAGCAAATACAGGTAAGTCAGTTAAACTAAAACAAAATAAAAATAAAAAAAAGCTTGATTTTTAATGCACATATGTCAGCATAAAAGCCAAATGGCTGTAGGGTTGTACACCAACAAAGCTCACATTTAAAACTCTAATTGTGTGTGTGTTTGTATCTGTAACATAGCATGTGACACATTTTTAATTTTTAAAGCAAAAGCATATATTTTCTTGGATATCATTAATGTAAAAAAAAAGCAACTAAAAAATGGTTTCTTTAAAGTATCTTCAAATACTTGTGCATTTTATTACTTGGTGGTAAAAGTATGATCACATTTTCTTCTCCATAATAAAAGTGAAATGTTCTCCATGGATTATGGTTTGGATTCTGGAAAATCTTTTCAATTGGGCGCGTTAAATCATTGAATCAACATGCAATTCTGTATGAAATGTTAAATAATTTGTCTCTTTCAGTTTCTTTTTCAACCGCTTCTCCTTTTTTTTGTTCTTTTTTTAATGTGTCATCAATACATCAATAATTTGGTCAAAACAAGACGGAGAATGCTTGGAAAAAAAGTAAAAATAAATACATAATGAACTTATTGTAATTGGAGCAAATTGTTTTAACCCTTTCCATTAGCATTTGATCTTCAAATGCCGTTTGGAAAGGCATTGCTGTTTTGGTATTAAAGAGCAAAAAAAAACAAGAACAGTTCCAAACATAATCTACAAACTGTGTGTGTGTATTGAAGGCTACTGCTGAGCAGATCCGCCTTGCTCAGATGATCTTTGACAAGAATGATGCTGACTTTGAGGACAAAGTTAATCAGGTGAAGAAACCCTTCAAACTTTGGCAGACTTTACAAATTGGTGACATGTTTTCTGTTCCACCCACCAGCATTAGGATTTGTTTTCCTGTGTTCCTGGTTAATGTTTAGACATGTCTATTACTGTTTTAGCTGATGGAAGTGACCGGGAAGAACCAGGATGAATGCATGGTAGCTCTGCATGACTGCAATGAGGATGTCAGTCGAGCCATCAATTTCCTCCTGGAAAGCACCTCAGACATGGTAATCAGAACCTTATTATCATTAGTAGTTTTACTTATTTTATTAGCATTTTATTAGTTTCAGTATTTGCTTGATAATGAAATCCTCCACAAAGAATGCTGCAATTTTAGTGTTAACCTTTTCTAAAATATAAAGGTAATTTTTTAAAAGGTATTTGTACATATTAAATGCACATTGTGTTTAAAGGGCCTATATCATGCTTTTCTTCAGCCTTTTAGAGTAAACTACCAGTATATCCATATATGTGATAATATCGGTACACTAAAGTGATTTTTTTTTTTTTTTTTTTTTAATAAAATTAGTTATTTTCGCGACTTCATATCCTACCAGGAAGTAAGACGACTCGATCTCTGAGGCTCTGCCTGTCGCTCTTTGTGGGTTCCGGCCATTTCATGCTGTCAACCGAGAGTCGGCCTCTACAGCGTGTCTGCAGTTCACTCACGAAAACCAGCAACATCCCAACTTTTCCAAAGATGGATGTGCAGATTGTGCATAAAAGGAAAGCAATTAGCCGATCACCGCTAGTAGGGTGTGTTCGTTAGCCTGGAAGGGACTGTTCCTCACTTTCATACATATTAATATGAGAACCCGCTCGTTTTCATGGATTTGGAGGGGCTGCTGCTCAGAGTGCAGGTTTTTAGGGGATTACTTGGAAATGCGTACATGGAGCAGAATACCACTTTGGGGTTGTTTTTTGTGAAGAATTAACATTATAATTGACTTAAAAGCCCAAAAAGTTGATTTAGCATGATATAGGCCCTTTAATATAGTTTAAAGTCCCGCTCCGATCATCTTTTGACCTATTTTAAAAGCGTTCCCAGTGGTCTTTTAATTATGTTTATGTTGTTTTTAGCCAAAATCAATAAACGTGTCGTTTTCTAATTCATCATTTTGGCAGAGCTGCAGTAGTCCATTAGAAATTCACCTCTTTTAACAGTTGGCGCACAATAAGCTGGCATGTGAATGCAGAATGGAGCGGAGCAGGGAGGTTGTGGTCAGCCCAGAGTATTTTCTACGGTCAATCGTTTTCAAATTTTGTCTACTTCTAATTCACAATTTGAATAAACAAGAAATTAATTTGAAGGTTCATTTCTCAAAATATAAATCCTCCGTCATCAGAAACATACTAAAAGAACATGTATAAGAAACGACACGATTTTGATTGGAGTGGGTTTTTAATCAAACCAGATGGGGTTTTTTTTTTTTCTTCCCTGTTTGTGCCCCCACAAAATGAGATGATATGTGGCGCAAGAGGAGAACTGCAAAGATCAACGTGGCATGAACTTTTCCACACATTCAGTTTCCTCCACTTATTTGAATCTGTCTTTTATTTAGTGAATTTAGCTTTTGAGTGAATGCAGGTTTAATCTTGCCTTAAACCTCGTTTCAGAAGTTAGTACAAAGCAGAGAAGTGTTTTTAGCTCTGAACTTTGAATTTGGGTATGTTTTGGGGTAAGTTAGACCACTTTGAGTTGTATGGAAAATCTGTCACGCATGAGCTCAGGGTCAAAGGTCTTCTTTGAATGCCAAAGATTTCTCAGTAGAGTTTATCAGTTTATCACTTTGTGTAAATGAAATAAAAAGTTAAAACTCCAGAGGAAGCTTCTGCTTTTTTTTTTTTTTTAAGAGGATTGCAGACAAGTCTGAGGAAGAAGATCTGGTTATAGCTCTGAGGAGTTGGAAAGAGGAACTCACAGACTACTCCTAAAGAGCTCCAACATCTCTCATGAATGTTGTTAAAAATTCAGTCCAACACAAGACTTTTAAATGATTTATTGTGAAGAAAAGTGTGCAAAGCCAGAATTAACAACAAGGGTTAATAGAAAATTCTTCAACTACTATCTTTGTTTTACTGAATCTCTATATTGTTGTCAAATAAGTTCTTAAAAATCTTCCTTTGTTTCTTCTAGACCTCATGGGAAACGGTAGGAAAGAAGAAGCCCCTACTGAAGGAGAGCCCTGCAGAAAGCAAAGAGAATAAAGAGAATAAGGAGAAGAAAGGAGAAAGGGAAGCGTCCAAGGGCCGGGCCACCAGCAACCGCAAAGGCAAAGGGGGGACTCGAAACCGACAGGGTGAGGATTGAGATTTCACTCCCAGCACCTGTTCTGTCCTTACTGGCATGTCTGATCACACATTTTCTATTTCATGTGTGTGTGTGAGCAGCACGACCAGAGGAGAACGGTGTGGAGGTCGCTCCTGTGGACAGAGGTTCGGATCAAGGTCGAAGGGTCAAAGGAAGCAGAGGTCTGCTGAATCGCAGTCCAGAGCCGTCAGTGTGTTCACTTCTTAAGGGTGTGCTGTTGACCTTAAGTCGACTTTATACAGGTTCTGGAGGTCGAGGTCGCGGCAAGGCATCAACGGGGAGCAGGTTCTCAGCCCAAGGCATGGGGTAGGTTAGATGTGGCAGCTTACACTCGCAAATGTCAAATATGTCCAGGTCCTGGTCAAAACGTAAAATTATGATTTATGTGGAAAATTGTTTGTCTTGTTGTTGATCTAAGAATGTGTTTTCTTAAGGCTTTAAAAAACCTCTGTTTGTAAAACAAGTCATCATTTGCATTAAATATGTATCCCTGCAAGGCTTCCAGTCAAAACCCCAAAATCCTAAGTCCAAGTTTCCTTGTTTCAGACATAAACATTTCTGTGGTTTAAAGCATAATGAGTACAAAAAGAGACAGCTCTCTTTTAAAAGCGGGTATGTACAACCTTAACACTTATAATCAAGTAGCTGTGTAATTGTTTTCTGTCTAGAGTGTATCATTTTGTTACCAAGGTGTGAAAGAAATTTGGTGAAGTTCTGAAACTGATGCCATTTTTTTGTATATAGAAAAGAGGCTTTTTTTTTTTTAATTGTGGGCACTTTTAGGGACAGATTTGTTCCAATACGCACAACTGTAAACTTGAGATCACTGCTGAGACTTTCTATGATCTCAGATTGTGAGTAAAAGGCAGTTCATCTTGTGTAGCAGAAGCTTCGCCCAAAGAATTCTTAGTCAGCAGTTTTGAAAAATTGGTTAAATGACATTTTGAAAATCTTTGAAGTTACTAAACATCTTTTTCCCTGAATCAGGACTTTCAACCCTGCTGACTATACCTCAGAGTCTGGAACCGGGACCACACAAGCAGAGGTTTGGGAAACTGTTGCCTCCAACAACAACAACAACAACACAGACGGGACCGGTGAGCTTTCAGCTGCATGTGTGTCACCGATAGCTTGTGTTTGAGGTTGTTTGTGCTCTAATAAAAAGTTAATGTGAAGTATGATGTTTATTGTCAATAAAAATAAGCCTCGTGATGTCATCTAGTTGCTTGGAGGAGTACTTTGGAAGATTGGGCAGCTGAAGAATGGACTGAGGATGTCAGTGTGAGTGGACACGTCAGAACATTTGTTTGCTTATAAATTATATTATACATGTAACAGCTCTCTCCTGTAACTTCACTTGTGCAGCTGTCAGAGACCAAAGTGTTCACCCCCTCATGTGCACCTGCTGCTGAGAACCATATCACACCTGGGCAAAGGTAAAACTGTGGTTTCTCGGTTAGGGAACAATTGAGTTTGCAGACTTCCTGCAGTGTTGCAGAAAGCCTTTACAGTGTGACTTTACAAAGCCGTCTTTCTGGTGTGTTAAGTCTGGACCTCGCTACGCTGCTGCAGAAGCCTGGCGCCGGAGGAAGACAACCTCCGTGCTCCACTTCCTCTCAGAGTCTGGTGTTCACAAACTCCCACCATCACCAGCAGCCGCCCCCGAGCCGCAGCACAACCAGTGGCACAAGCTACGCACATGCTGCTCTGGTAAAACTCTTTTCTTCGCTCCCCGAGCGTGACAAAGAGGATTATTCCAGAGCTCTTTCTCTGTTCTTCTGTACCAGTCTTCAGTTCTGGGAGCTGGTTTTGGGGATTTGGGCCAGGCCAAGAGGCCTCAGCCCAGTGCTGGTGCTCAGATACTGGAACAGCTGAAGGGTCCCGGTTTGGGTCAGCTGCCCTCATCCCAGGCTGCCCCACCTGTAAGCACCCAAGGGGGCAACACTTCTATCGGTCGACTGCCAGGTCTGGGAGCATCTGTATCTCCGCCCTCTTCCTCCAGCTGGGACATGAAGACCTCAGATTCCAACAGCCCCTCTCTGACCTCACAATTCAGTCGTAAGTGGCTCCGCTGCAGTGTGTGCTTGCATTTGTGTCAGTTACCTGCTCAGCAAAGGTTTTCTGGTTTTTTTTCAGGGGAGTTTGGCTTACAGCCAGAGCCTTCTCTTGTGCTGAGCCAGCTGGTTCAGAGGCACACAGGCCCCTCCTTGCCCTTGGCACGTCAGCCCAGTCCTCTATCGCAACAGCAAGCACCCCCTGCTCAGTGCCCCCCTGCTTCCCAGTACTCCAGCACGCCAGCACAGGCTGGCCCAGTGATGGCTGGTGCTAAACCTGCTCCTTCTGCAGGGCTGGACCCTCAGGGCAGCAGCTTGCCACAGCCGCATCGGGGGCAGCTTAAAGGTCCTAAACGCAGAATACCTCCTGCTTCAAAGGTAAAGCATGAGGGGCTATTCTCACGGGCGTTCATATTAGCCTCAGCGTCAATATTCAGAAAAGCTTTTATGTAAAAACTGGCCGTCCTCTGATCCAGATCCCTGCCACAGCAGTGGAGATGCCAGGCTCAGCTGAGATTCCCGGACTAAACCTCCAGTTCGGAGCTCTAGACTTCGGCTCTGAGTCAGCTTTGCCCGAGTTCGGGGTTGTGGACAACTGTGTGAGTGCAGCTTCCAGAGAATCCACGCCGGCGCCCGCCCCAGCGCCACCTGCATCAGGACTGGGGGCGCAGAGCCAGAAGAGCCTGTACTCCAAACCAATCAGGTGCTCCTAAGTTTGATCTCCTTGAGACACATTTGCAAGAAATGTACAAAAACTAGGACAGAGCTGTGCAAGTTGTTTTAAAAAAAAATAGCAATTTAATTTTTTACATAATTATAAGTGAAAAAAGAAGCAGAAAGAGGAACTGCTATCCTAATAGTTGGCTGTTTCCTCATGAGATGGACTTTTTTTTTAGATTTCTTTTCTTGGCTTCACAAAACACTAAACCGTGTCACACGGATCATTTCCATTTGGAACTAAACAAAGATGTTTGTTCCTCCTTCTCTCATTAAATGTAGTCCTTGCTGACTTTGAACATCTGTTTCCTCACAGTGAGACGCTGGGAAAGCCGCTCTCAGTCACCCTGCCTTTGCCGCTCTCCTCGTCAGAACAAGGATATAACTCCTCCTCCGTGGCATTGTCCAGTCTCACTCCCTCATTAGGGACGTCAAGCTCCACCAACTCTTCATCATCAACAACCTCCACCACCTCCTCCTCTGCCCCCTCTTCCTCACACTACTCCTCCTCGGTCGGGGGGAGTTATGACAGTACAATGCCCCCTCACACGCGCCTGGGCTTTTCCCAGAGCAAAGAGGCCACAGGGCCAGTGATGGTAAGCAGAAATGTTCTAAAACATTTGTTGTTTTGTTCAAAAATCACACATCAGCAATTCAAAATGAGGCTTTCGAGATGCTTTATTAAAACCTCTGCTGTTCTGTTGAATGTTTTTTTTTAAATACATAAAAATCTTTTAATTTGTGTTCAATAATTCGTTCTTATTTCCTGGTGGATACCAGTTGTTGGAAAATAAATAAAAAAAACTAAAGGGAACAAGTTTCGTTTTTTTTTTATTCCTGGTTGCTTAGTTTACTCAGATTAACCTGTAATTATTCAATTTTCTGTTGGTTTTATTTTTACTTTGTTCATTATATAAAATGGAGCTCGAACTGAAGACGTCTAACGTTTTGAAACCACCATTTATAAGATTTAGTCAAAACTGTTTGTTAACCTTTCCTCTTTTTTTTTTAATTTTTTTTTGTCTTTCCTTTCCCCAGAACGGTTTGAACGGTGTGAGGACCTCAGCTGCTCTAGACAGTGAGTTTGAATGTACTGTAGCTGAAATAACAAACAGTTTTTCGCTGCTCTTTCTCAGTTTAATGATAAAATTAGCAACAGTCTTATGTCACAGTCTACCCCGTCATCTCAGTGAAGAGGCTTTTTCACTCCTCCTTCCAGCCTCATCAGCTTCTTCCACGCCAAAGCCTGAGTCATTATCTATGAACATCAACACCAATGGTCCATCTGCACCTTCCTCCCACCTTCCCTCCACCCTGACTACCCACAACTCCACCACGCTCTCCAGCTTGGCGCAGGATCTGCCTTCAGCGACGCAGCTCAGCTCACTCAACAGGTGAGGCGAAGGAGACTCCTTTAAGACAGTCATGGTCTCCAACCTTTTTGAGGCCATGGACTTCTTCTTTTATTATCTTCCAGTTTCTATTGAATTTTGAGGGTAAAGATTATCTTTGTCCTCTGTAAAATATCTGCAGCCGCTTTCAGATTTTATTTGTACACTAGATTGTATGTAGGAACCATTAAAAGGTTTTTCCATTAACCCATAAGTGGAAGCTAAAAAAATCAGACGCCAACTTCAGCCTCATCCGACCTTTAAAATACAAAGAGGCGGTCACTAGAACTGGTATTTTCTTCAGACAATCAAAAACGTGAATCCACCGTTGAGCCACTTTATTAACAGCATCCTCATAACATTAGACAGCTGGTTGCTGAATATTATATACTTCAATGGTATGTGGGGACAAGTGTTGCATTAAATCCATATTTAGAGGAAAGACTCCTGGTTTTTGACTGTTAAATGCAGATTTCTTTTTTCTTTGCAGTCATAGGCTCTTCTTCTGTTTCCTCAATGGATTTCTTTGCGAAGAAAAATTGTTCCATGTTTTTTATTGACTTGGCTAGCTTGGGGGTTTCAATTTAGCGGTCGGCATAGCCGCTCTAAGAAAGTAGCGGATGTATTTTTGACACGAGACTGGACAACCTGACCCGTGTCAACAATTAGTCCGATGTGGTGGAGAATCCAGTAGTTTCTCAGAGTAAAACTTCTTGGGAATCAGTTTTTTTTTTCCTCTGTGGCTCAGAACCAACTGTCCCATGGACCAATACCAGTCAGGGCTGCAACCCCTAAAATACTGCAAACAATTTCTTTCAATCCTCATTTCTTGAACTATGTTAAGATTTTTTCAATGAAAGTTTCCACTGAAATGTTCTAAAGTTAAGTTGCTTTCACAGTTTCCAATGGTCCCACTGATCACTCCCTTCTCTCAACAGTCATGTCAGCAGCCATTCGTCAGTTTCAGCTCTGGGATCCAGCTCTCTCACTGTAAGTTCCCAGTGGGATTGCTAGTACTTGTTTTTTGGGGGAAAGAAGCATCCATGTGTTATTTTGCTGCTTGAAATGTTGAAAAAAAATCTTGGAATAGTTTGAACCCAAACATGTTTTTATTGTTTCCCCTCAGTACACGAGTGTGGACAGCAGCAATGTGAGCTCCGCGGCTTCCTCGTCTGGTTCTTACACATCGTCACAGCCCGCAGCCTCGTCGCTCCACTCCTCCCACAACAGCAGCAACAGTAGCAGCAGCATCAGCCACCTGGCCAGCCTGCCCAGCATGCCCAGCATGGGAAACAGTATGAGCAGCACCGTCGGGGGAATTACCGGCACCAGTGGACTGAGTTCGGCTGCCACTATCGCCTCCAGCTCAGTGCTGGGTCTTGGCTCCAATGGAGCTACTGCCACACCCAACCTCTCTGCACCAAGGACCACACCCCTGCTGTCCTCCACCGGTACACACTCCAAACACACACATGAAAGACTGAGAATTAGGTTAAGAATAAATGGACTGGGCGGTTAAATAGATTCTGTTAGGTTACCTGAGGTAACAAGCAAGTAAAAAGTTTGTTTTTGTTGTTACTCACAGGTAAAGCTCCACCTAACTTGTCTCAAGGAGTGCCTCCTTTACTACCCAACCAGTATATTATGGGTCCAGGGGGACTGCTGCCCGCTTACCCAGTAAGTGACTCATGCGCCTGTCAATTCTTGAAGTTTGCTTCCAGTCTTTTCCTCTGAAGGTTGGTTAGTTGGCTGTGAGTCACAAATAAAGTAGTTGTTAGCAGAAAATTTCAATTAAAAATAAAGACCAGGAGAACTTTTCATGACAAATCTTCTTTATAAGCTGATAGTTACAAGAAAGCTTTACTCATTCGTAGTCAAATTGAGTGGTAAGTGCCAACTACTACTACCTATACTAGTATTATCTGATTATAATTAAGGAGGATTATTAAACC
This sequence comes from Oryzias curvinotus, assembly GCA_023969325.1. Taxonomy (NCBI): domain Eukaryota; kingdom Metazoa; phylum Chordata; class Actinopteri; order Beloniformes; family Adrianichthyidae; genus Oryzias; species Oryzias curvinotus. Next base: position 21,438,453 of record CM043710.1, read on the forward strand.
CTTTCAGATGAAAACATTCTTTGTTTTTGTGAATCTGCAAGACTTTTTATAATGTTTATCTTTTTTTTTCCATTTGTTTGTTATACTTAGGTGACATAATAGGGGTGGGATTATATACACTTGCTTCTTTCCACTTTCTTTCAACCAATAAATCTTTTTAATGAATTTATTGTGTACTGTGTATATTAATGTAAATATGTGTATTTATGTGTAGGAGCAATTATGTCTGAAGATAGCAGAACTTTCTTTAATTTATGTCACATCAATTTATGAATTCATGTCTTACAAAGATTTGATATACATGTGTATTTTTCTTGTCTTTTTCCTTTGTTTTTGTTGCTGAAATTTCTTGAAAGAATCTAATAAGTCAATCAATACTTGCTTTGTCTCTTAGCAAATTTATGGATACGAGGACCTCCACATGCTCCAGTCCAGACTGCCCATAGTGAGCCAGACACTTAAGTTTGATCGCTGTAGTCCATGTAACTGTGTCTAATTTAGTGTTTTCCTGTAGCCCTCTTTGCAGGATTATTATGGAATCACATTCCCTGGCCCCACAGCAACTCTCTCTGGCAGAGATGGGAGCCTAACCAACAACCCCTACTCAGGTGAGGCCTTCACTGTTTGCAGTACATTTTTGTGAGCTCTGGTTAATATGTTAGCTGTTTGGTTGAACTTCTTGCTTTTTTTTTTTTTGGTTCAGGTGAAGTCACAAAGTTTGGCAGGAATGACTCCACCTCCCCTGCACCTCCCACAACAAGCCTGTCCGCTCCTCAGCCTCCCCAGGCCCAAACCCAAGGACAGAACCAGGCCCAGCCTCAGCCTCCTCAGGCCCAGCTTCAGCCCCAGGGCCAGCCACAGCACCACAGCAGTCAGCAGGCCTTTCTGCCACCAGGCTACAGTTACCCAGGCCTGCCTTACTACCCCGGAGTGCCCGGCGCAGTTCCCAGTGCTGCTGCCTTCCAGTACGGACCGACCATGTTCGTTCCTCCTGGAGGACCTGGACCGGCTTCAGCCAAGCAACACAGCCTGGGTCTGGGAAACCCCTCGGCGAGCCCCTTCCAGCAGCAGGCACAACAGCAGCAGCCTGGTGGTTACGGCCAGCACACATTCAGCTCAGGTTCAGAGAAAGTTCTGTCAGCCTATTGAATTATCTGCAGAAGACATTCAGCTAGCTTCTAAGGTCGGTGTTCATCTGCTCACTGAGGCTGTTCTTCTTTGCAGGGTATGAGGAACTGACTGCAGGACCAGCTGGGGCAGAGTACAGTAAAGGGTACAACTCCTCTTCGCAGGCACAAGCCAAATCTGTTGCTGCAGGGCCCGGGAAAGGCAAGACACACCCACACAAAGCTAGTCACTGTCATTTAGGAAGGAGATAACGATGTTTGTGCTGTTTTTCCAGGGGTCTCAGTCACATCTAGTAACTCCGGTGTGCCAGACATCAGTGGAAGTGTTTACAATAAGACCCAGGTGAGTAATGCCTTAGCCTCAAAGCTTAATTTTGTGTCCTAAACAACGTAAACACTGAAAAATGTGTTTTGTTCTTCAAGCAGTCTTTTGATAAGCCGGGATTCCATGCTGGGACCCCCCCTCCCTTTAGCCTGCCATCAGCACTGGGGGGTCCAGGGCCCTTGAACCCTGGAGCAGCTCCTGGAGGCTATGCACCTGCCCCATTCCTCCACATCCTGCCTCACCAGCAACCACACTCTCAGCTGCTGCATCACCACCTAGCTCAGGATGGACAGGTGGGCGTGTCCTCCAGAACCCATCACCACAAAACAACAGTGCTGGATTTGTTTCGTACACCAAGAACTGTATCTCTCTCCGCCTTTCAGGTTGGTCCCAGCCAGCGCGGTCAGTCCAGCAGCCTGCAACAGAAGAGCCAAGTCAATAAGTCGAGCTACGGCAGCTCCCCCTACTGGGCCAACTGAGAAGGCCTCGTCTGTGGTGTGCTGGTGTGTGTTTCCGCATGGACACACACCAGCACACAGGGTGGCACTATTGGATCTGTAATGATGAGATCAGAGGGACAAACCATTTTACAAAACAAGCTAAACACACACTACCCCCACCCCTTCCCTTTTTTTTCGCTCTGTATATCCCCCTTTTCAAATTTATGGCTGTTGTATGTAAAATATATTTATGTATTTATACAGTATATATGTATTGGTAGGACATAAAATGTGGTTTTCTGCATTGTTTTTATTTTGAAGGACATTTTATTTAAAAAAAAATGTGGCTAGATGAGAATGCTCATGGAGATGAATATGGTGAATATACTTGAACACGAGCATCTTGTGATGTGGATTTTTCTTTTTGTACGCCTACATGGACTGAGAATGATGTAAATAGATTATACGCATCATTTTCACGGCAAAAGGCCTTTTTTTATTTTAGAAAATAATGTTTTTGTAATTTTGGTCTCCCACATCTGTGAATCCTTATATTGAGGGTGACTTCATAGCTTGATTCTTTTTTTTCCCTCCTCCTTTTCTTTAACCCGTCTTTAAATTCTGAATTACTAGTTGGCTGGTTTGACCGGCCCAGCCTTGGATTTGATGTTATTTTAACATTGGTTTAATCCGTGCTGTCCAAATTAAAAGTATCAACAGTTTGTCTGTATTCAGTATTTACATGTTGTCGCTTTACTTTTTTTTTATTTTTCTATACAGTGGTGTAAATCAGAATAGTTCTGGGTTCATTTTAAAGGCAAGTCAGGACTACAACTATAGATGCTTCTAAAAAAAACTAAAAGTTGAATGTTTTGAAAATGCTCATTATTGAAAAATGTAAAAGGGTTAGAAAAACGCCCCAAATCTAGTGTCCCAAAAAAGTTTGACTATTGTGAAGAAAATGAATATTGGAAATTAATTATTTTTACATTAAATCAAAGTTTCACTTTTTGGGTTTACTTGCAAATATTGAACCTTTTTACAAAAGCCTCATCCTTGGTTTGCTTCAAATATGTGCTTTTATTTTGGTGAAAAAGTGCAGCAGTGGACTTCAGATCAAAGGGTTGTAGGTTTGGTTCCTACCTTGCCTGCCCATGTGTCGAAGTGTCCTTGGGCAAGACACTGAACCCCACATTGCTCCTGGTGGTCACAGGTTAGCAACACATGAAAGGGACTCAAGCGCTCTCGCCACAAACGTGGCCATTGTCAAAAGTGCATCATTGTCTTTTGAGAACGCACCGACAGGTTGATATAGCAGAAACACCAAGTTTGGGCCGTTTCCCAATTTTATAGCTGATCCAACACTGCATGGTGTAGTTAGCACTCAAAGCACCGGTTCAAATCCCATTTGAGACCTGTGTGGCTCTGGACACCAGTGAATCGAGGATGTGGAATATTTGACTTGACTGAAATACTCATAGATGTAACCAAATTAAAGTTTAAATTTTTTTAGGATACAGATTAAGATAGTTAAAAGTTAAAAAAAGCTTCAAGACCGATTCAGTTAGAACTCTGAAGACAGGAATGCATCCAAACAGAAGAACGTACAGCGTATACATTTGAAATGGGCGGTTTTATTCAAAGCTTCAGCTTTTTGTCACAGTAAATAATTGCATTGATGAGCAGAGTAAATGTAACTAGAATTTAGAACTGGTACAAAGTGAACCACGATGACCATTTGATCACATGAAAGCGCCACAACTACAATGAAAAAGGAAAGTGAGGCTTTGGATTTTTATTTACAGTTTAAATGACACTTTAATTTGCACTGAGCTGAAGGCACAACAGCGTTTATTTACCATCAACCTGCTCTACAATTATCAAAACAAAAGATGAAACCCCTTCCCTCACTCACTGATAAATGAAAAATACTGTACAAGAGGCAGGGGGAGGGGGGGTCCAAGTCACTTCAGCCTTTACTCTGCAGCTTTTTTCTTTTTCTTTTTTCCAGAAACTGGCATCTCTGGAGTTTCAGTGGCTGGCTCTCCATCCACTTTCTCGGTTTTCAGTTTCTTTTTCTTCTTTGGAAGCTCTTCCTGCTCTGTGGCATTGTCTTCAGGTTCCTCCATTTTGACTTCCACCCCATCTGCATCTGATTTTCTTTTCTTTTTCTTCTTTGGAGGATCTGCTTGCTTCGTGCCATTACCTTCAGGTTGCTCTGCCACAGCTTCCACAGCCCCAACCTCCAATTTCCTTTTCTTTTTCTTCTTGGCTGGAGTCTCCTCATCACTGTTCTCTGCCTCTGCAGCTTCAGCCTGAGATAAAAGGAAAAGCCCATCAGCCTCCAAATGTCTCAAATAGAAGAATGGGATCTGGATGTACGACTCGCTTCAGTGATCAAGCCCACTGATGGGACCAGCCAATGGTTCGGAGTCGCGTTAATTTTGCATGTCGTACACTGAGAAAAGACCATGTGAGGGTCGAGTCTCAAATCAAAACATGCCCACTCGAGCTGAAACCAAACTTTACCTCAGCATCACCGTTGGCTTCTCCATTCGCGTCAAGTTTTTTCAGCTTCTTCTCTCGCTTCAGGCGTTTCTTTTCCTTCTTTTCCAGTTTGCGTTTTAATTCAGCTGCAACATCCGAAGCCTGCAAGAACATGGAGGTGTGACCAAGACTAGCAGGGAAAGTTTCCGGCCTTCTGAATCCGTTTGTGCTGCATCAGGCTCATTAAATCAGTTTTAACCCTCACTGTGACATCAGGGTAAGACTTTTCATCATTTACAACACTTAACCATTTCTCTTCAAGCCCTCAGCCGAGCTTACCTCCTTCACAGCTTCCTTCATGACATCCACATTTTTTCGAGGCACATCACCGGTCTCATAGAAAGACAGACGCTCCTCCACTTGCTCACGCAGCTTGTCTCCAAAAACACTTGTGGGTAATTCTGTGCATCAAGTAGAAACCCGCAGCCTTAAACAAAAGCTAATAGAAACAGTAAAGCTTGCATTTTTCAAAGTTGTGGCTTTGCTCAGAAAAAAGTCTTTCAACATCAACCTGAAAGGATGAATGCTGTTGACGAAAAATATGAGCATCACTGCAATGACACAGGCGCGAACAACAGTAACCAACCAATCAACGGCGCTCACCAGAGAAACAGTCGATGCGGGATGCGATAGTACATTTATTCGCCAGATATCTGGAGATACGGCCTTTGTTTTTGGCTGCTGCTCGTCCAATAAAGGTGGAGTGGAAGATGAGGCCATATTTGGGGGTGTTACCGCGGGTCTTCAAGGCTCTGGGAAAACAAGATCCCTTTCACACGGCGAAAGCCAGGCCCACCATTGCATGCTGGGATTGAGTAGATAAAAGCCCAATGATCTTAGCAAACATGTCAGAGGCTTCTGTGGAACCAGGCGTCAAACCGCTCTCACCAGACAATCATTCTAAAGCCCCATCAAAGCTTTCTGATAATCTACCTCGCTGTTGTGAGTGGTTGCTCAGACTGTGGGGGTGCATTTGGGAGAGGGGGATCACCCCAGAGAAGACGTCAATTTCTGGTCTTCTCCAGTCACCCCGCTCTGCTCCTGCCCAGCCCTGCCATCACTGCACCCACTTTTGTCCCCAGCAGGGCGGGGGCGCCCCAGTACCTGAACAGGGCCTTTTCCGCTCCCAGGATCTGAACAGTTGATGCTGGATACTTGGCCAAGTTAGTCAAACTTCCAGCATGAGAGATCAGTCTGGCTCCAACCTAAAAGAAAAGAAAACTTTCTGAGTCGGTACAAAATTCTGGATCTCTGATCATAGGAAAATGTACAGAGGACCATCAGCACCGATGTAGTTCTCATCACACGGATTCAGGGGATTGACAGATTTTGGTAAAACATCATTGGTCCAAGAAAAAGACAAAGACACAAGCGTCTCCTCACCACTTCTCCAATCAAGGCTGCCAAGTTTGGAGCGACCTGCGACATCTTAGAGCGCAGGTACTCCTGCAACCCCTGCCGATACGCAGCCAGGGACACAACACGGTTGGAAAACCTCTCAATGTTGATCAGGTCAATTGGAGAGATGTCCATTCCTGAAAGGGAAAAGACAATAGCTATGAACAAAGAAAAGGATCAGTTTGTAATTTGAGCTGCATTGTGGGATTGTTTCTCCCGACAGGATCCGCAGTGAGGAGTACAAGCCTTCACTACAGGTTTATGAGAGATATCATCTACCCCCCTGTGTTAGGCACCAAGGACGATTATCGGTCCAGGGTGGGCAAGAAAGGGGCTTATAACACCAACACTACAGTAGGCTACTGGCTTAAATTCTGACCCATAGAGGAGCGTGACGCCTCCAGAATGGCCTGAGCTTTGGCACTGTCCATCACCACCTCCTCCAGGCTCTCCAGTTTCTCCTCTGTGAGCTCCTTCCTGTTTCCGATGAGCTGGGCCAGGCGGCAGTACATTGAGTTCTCTGAAACAATCTTGATCAGCTCCGGGAAGTGGTAGCCATACCATTCCCTGGAGTGCACAAGGAAACAAACCATGAGGATCCTGTGTGCTATAACCCCTCAAAATTACAATGCACACGTTATGGAAAAACCAGACATGGAAATGTCTCCCCCCCAACAGTGTGGCGTTACGAGATGTCAGCAAGTACCGCGCAGATGTTAGGAGAAGGCTGATGTACCTCCCGTTTCTATACAGACAACACTCTGGGGTGCACTGTCTGTGGTAAGCATTAGGAGGACAATTTATCTTTCAAACTTTTATAGAATTTAACTCAGTTTTATCCTAGAACCAAAACAAAAAAACCCCTAAACAACCAGCTTACCGCACACGCATGGAGAAAGTGTTGATGTCTTTATCCAGCTGATCTAACAAAGCAATGGACTGGATGATCATGTTGTCAGCCCGGTTCACGTTAAACTTGACCTTCGCTCTGGAGTAGCTGTGACCAAGACCCAGCTGTGCCTTGGAGGCGGCGTGAGAGGTCAGACCCTTCACCAGAGAGTGGAAGTGAAGGCGAATACCTGCAAAGTGAAAGCAAACAGGAGGGTTTGTGGGCGCAAAAGGAAACTGTCACAAAACCGGAAACATCTGGGGGCTGTTCAGATTTTCAGTATAAACCATCACAAATGTCAGGATCAGAAGTGCATCACAACAGACCACCCCTTTTTATATTAACATTCACAGTAATTAAGTAATAACTGAGTTCACATCTATAGTCAAACAAAGACATAAGGCACCTCTAGTTATCTCAGCCACCACTCCACCCGTTTGTATGGAGACGTTCAGTTCTTCTTGCAGCGCGGCTCCGATCTTGGCATCAGAAACCCCTAAAGAAGCCTTCTTCTTTCCAGATAGAGCAAGGTTTGTCTCCAGAAACAGCTTCAGATCAGCATGAACAACGCCTGCATTGGAAAAAACACATCACAACCTTTCGCAAAAACCCAACCCGTAATCCAACCATGCAGCCAGCAAACACTTAAAGTGTGGATGCCATGCTTAACAGTCAAAATAAAAAACCCTTTCACGCTGCTATTTCATGAAAAAATCGAAGCATTGAAATAGACATCTTTCGCAGGATCAGACGATTAAAATTTGCCGCATGCGCAGGCTGGAAGTACCCGATACGACTGTGAACGAAACATTGACTTCCGTAGTTCCGCTTCGACAACCTTCAGCAAGCTCGTTTCTCGTAACCTCGTTAATCTCCTCTGTTAATCATCAACATGCCAAGCGTTGGTCGCGAATGTAATACTTCTAGTGAAAGTGTATCTTGATAAATTCCCAAAACAAGAAACGCTGCTGAAACAATGGACAGAACAAGTTCAACGCACAAGGGCGAAACCGAAGCCCTCGAGCAAACCGAACGTACTTTCCTGGAAATAAAGACCTGATCTCTATGGACAAATCGCTTTCCGGATGAAAAATTTGTCTGAAATCGGCGAATTTTAGCTTTATTTTCTATATTTCTCTGCGGATCGCTTCCTCTATGGTCGCGGCTATCTCTCGTCTACCCGGCCTAATTGACCAATGACGGGACGTTTTAGTTGCTTTCGGATGCGTCGACGGCTCTGATTGGCTCTGTCTGTACCACGTGGTCAGCGTGACGGATCCCCTAGAGACCAAAACTGGCGGGGACACGCTAAACTTTCACAAACAAATCTGAAGAGTTTGCGATCAATAATGCGGGCATCGTCATTATTGAGCGTGGTCACGACCTCAGTTGTGAGAAGACGATAAAAAAAAAAAACAAATTTAAGTGGTCTTGGCTGGAAGACGGTAGCATCACTCTGTGCTCCTGTCGTGCTAGCCATTTGTCTGCCTTTCGTTACGCACAAACAGGGCGGCGCGAATTCCGGGCGGAATGCGTGAAGGCCGGCGGCCGTCCTCGTTGTTTATATCGCGTTTTTCGCTATTTATTCTTTTTCGAAAAATATTAAAAACATCGCACATGAATAGGACTATTTACTATATTTTGGCTTATTAAAATAGGCCATGTCACCCACACTTTAAGTCTTATGCACCAGGAAATAGTCTTAATCCCTAAAAGATGCATCAATAAACCCAATTTTTCCCCAGATGTTCAGCAGTAACATAAAAATGTCATCACATTTTATCAGTGGATTGACAGATTGTAAACCATCATTACAGCTGAGGATCCTAAAAAACAAACCCAAACAGTAAATAAATATGACTACTTGCCTTCAGAAATGGCGTTGATGTTCTCCAGGGCGGCCTGGGCGGACTTGAAGGGGAAAAAAGCAGCCAAGCTCACCATGCTGTTGAACTTACCGATGCTCAGCACGCTCTCCTCCACCTGCGACACACAGACACCGTTCACCGCTCTGCTCCACCCCCGACAACAACACACCAGACCGGGACACACAGGGCAGGAAAACAGGCTCACCTGGGGGAGAAGCATGCCGATCTCCTCCACCTCCTTCACGGCGAACAGCGCGTAGCCCGCCGCGTGCTCGAACAACACGTGCAGCAAAACCTGCGAAAGGTACATTTAAAAGCAACAATCAATTCGTTTCAGATTTTTCCCAAATGACGTTTGTAGCATTAGTGGTTATATTGCAAGTTGACTTAGGCAAATATGAATCACTTTAAACCGGAACCACGTGGTGGCTTGTCGAACCCACGTGTTGCCCTGGGCCCAGGCAAACGTGCTATTAAGCTAACTAATGCTAACTGCTAAGCGACTACCCCTTCACGCGGCTTTAAAAACCTTCAAACTCTGTTTACATAATATATTCTGACTGACACAGCTGTTCATGCACTTTTTCAGCAATTCAGTCTGAGGCCGTTAAAACAACTTTAGACACTCCCGCCTATTCTCACTTCCGAGCACAGGCGACTAGCCGCAAACGGCCGTCATTTTTCCCCTTGATTATCAGACGTCATTTGAACATTTCCTAGGGGATCTATCACCTCTGCGTAGCTTTAAGTTGTTTCTGCAGAATGAAGGTGGCTGTGCATGCGAGTCATTTATCTTACCATGTTGGCTGAATCTGCGCAGCGGCACTCAACGTGTCTGCTCCGCTGCTTCCACACACGAAAAGACTGAGCAGAAAACTTTTACAAGACTCACATCTCGCGAGATTAGACTGGCCCCTCCCTCTCCGCGCTTCTTTCACAGCTGCTGTGAGCCTGGCTTCACCTCTTGGCACCTCTGATTTTTTTTATGATCATCAACCAGTGCATTACATTACATCACATTTTTTTTATTGGATTATTTATTGAATTATTTAATTTAAGCATCAAAATATAGGAATAATACAATAAAAATGACAAAACATATCAATCCTTTCAGATTTGATGTAATAGTACTAATGACTAGTACTAGTAATTTGAAAGTAAAGAAAAATAAACAAAGATAAAAGAAAATGGTGCCATTTTCTTAAAAGTGTAAAAATCACAAATAGACATCTTTGCAAATACAGTACACACACAAGTCTATTCAGATTCATTTATCTGTATAGAAGTGTCTATACTCGCATTTAAGTCACACATTTTTTGCCAAGAAGTTTTTTCAGATAAAAAAAAAAAGAAATCATTGGAAATCCTTTTGCATGGGCAGCTTAATGCTTGGACAAATGTCACATTTCCAGTCTAGTCTAGTCTTTCCAGTCTAGTATTTTTTATTTAATTTCTTCATTTACGTGTTTTATGGTTAAATTGCTGCTAACTCATTTTTGACACTATATTGCTGCATGTCTTTTAATCACTTCAAAGCACTTTTAGTTGCTTTTGTTAAAGTTGCTTTCCAACCTAACTGTCCTGAGCTGATTGAAAGGCACTTTGCTTAGAAACATATTGTGCAGAAAAAAAGGTAAAGAAGTATTCTTTTGGACAGAAAGTAACTAAGGATAAAAATGTTGCTGCAACAATGTAAACATTATTTTAAATTTCTTTTAATCCGAAAAACGCAATTTTTCTCCTTGAAAGCTTTTCATCAGCAGGAGTGTTCAGATTCAATTATTCAAACACAGACCTGACACTTAAAAAAACTAAATTACTGAAAATATAAAAAAATACACGTCTCTAATCAGCAAAACGTGTTTATTTGCAATAAAATACAATTATAAAACATATAAAAACTGTACAAGGCAGGTTGCATTACTTGCTGAGAAAAAACTATTAGTTGGTCCAACTTGTACATCACAAATGTGAATTATATCACGATTTTTTTTAACAGAAATATGACAAACGTTTAAAAAGCTACAAAGAAAAAATGAGCAAAAATAACAATAATGAATGAAAGAAAACAAAAATGTGAAAATAGGACATCAAAATGGATGTGATTTATCTTTTTCACGTACTTTAAACATTACGAGGAATATCTTTCTATACAAGATATTTCAAATTCCTCAGATGACTAAAACCAGGATTTCTGTACCACACAACTGTACAATAAATAAACTGCAAGTGCAAAGTGATAGAAAAATGTAAAAAGGTTTCCTGCGTCAATGTCTTAACCTGTTTTTACTACACAGGACTCTCAGAGCTGTGATTGCAGACCCGTCACGTAGAATGGTTATATTTCAGGCCGCACACTCTCCCCTGGTATACTGACAGCAATATAAACCCTAACCACAATGCCATTTTGCTTTCATGCAGGTAACAGTTGAGTGTTGTATTTAAAAAAAACATCAATAAAGCTCTTCAGAGGCTCAAAACTCCTGGCAACAAAAACACGAGGAAGATTTAAATGAAAAAGCACAAACTGATTTGGAGTTGTAAATGTCAGCGTGTGTTTGATAATGAGATTTATGATGGATCTTTGTGGGCAGATCCCATCCTGCTTTTAACTTCCAAGCCTGAATGGAAGGCTCAACTCTTTGACATCCAGATATGTTATTTCAAATTCAAGTGTTTCTCTCAATTTGGATTTTATAAAATATTTGTTCAATTTCTTTTACTAAGTAAATGACTCCAAATTATTGCTATTTTCTTTTCCTAAGGAGAAAAATAATGATGAATTATTCACATAGAGGAAGCAGGTTGCTCAAAACAATGTAACTTTGATCACACACTGTAGGATTCCTCAATTTGTCACGGAAATGATCAGTTTGTCATTCTGTTTAAAGGCCTCCATGCACGCACCTACAGAAACTTATCGCCCTAACAAAAAGTCCAGATTCCAGAGTAGTGTCTGTGTTTCCAGGAGCTTGTTGAAGAGTCCTTGGAGGAGCCTGTTGAGGAGCGGATGTGAGCGAGGGCATTTACTGAGCCCCGGGCTGTGAGAAGGCTTCATATAAAGGGCTGAGCAGGATAAGCTGACACTCAGACTGGTGGAGCCCTGCTCATCTTACAGAAGACTTCCCCAACCAACTGACTAAAGCAGACACAGCACGTAGGTAAGATATTGCTCCCTTTGCTCCTCTTGCTGTTGGCAGAGATCCTTCTTTCTTTCTCTTATTCCTCCTTCAAAGTCCTATCTTCCTCTTCTGTGCAAGGCTGTCTCTGTTGCAAGCAGTCCACTTCAGCCTCTTGTGTCTTTTAACTGTAGAAAGAGTTTGTTGTTTTGGCCCATGCAAATCCCAAAGGTTTGCCCTTTCTCCTTTCCTATCTCCTATTAACTAGTCAACATTGCATAATAGCAGGATCCCTCAAGTCAGATTTTCTTTCCCCGTGTGTCAAAAGTTGACCTAATTTTCTAAACTTTAGAAACTTATGTTATAAAGTTTGAAACAAAACTTTCCATCTGCTTCAAAGACATACATGAATTAAAAAAAGAGATAGAGGTTTTGGTTTGTTTGCTTCTAACAAGCCGTTTGTTGTTGTGTTTGCACATTCCTGTTAAAGTGTTCAGGTGAGAGCAGGATGAGCATCCGTGGAGCAGTGGGTGTGTGTGTGGTGCTGGTGTGTCTGATGGCCTTCCTGGTTGAGAGGTCACAGGGTCACATCACATTCTTCAGCCCCAAGGAGCTTTTGCACATGAGGGTGAGTACAGTGTGGAGTAGCAGGGCTAAATCCACCAATTATTGACAGCAGAAAAATCAATTAGTAGCTCTTCTGATAACTCATTTGGAATAGAGATGCCACTTTTTAAGGCATCAGAAGCAAATGTATTTTCTTTTAAAAATATTTCATAGGACTCTGCTTTTGTTTTGAATAAAAAATAAGGTTAAAAAAAACCTTATCTTTTGTTATGTAGAGGATTAAAATGTTCTACAACCTTTAAGACGACGAAGGTGAAACTGAAATAAAATAACGTAGAAGTATATTTAAGTACTTAACTGGACAAAGTTAAACAAAAAAAGTGAAAACTATGTATATAACATGGAAAAACAACTGTGCAGTCTATTACAAATGTATTATGTAACTGTTTGATTACAAATCAAATCAAATGAAACTTGATTTGTTCACTTGTTTCACTTCTCCTAAGGATATAAATCAAAGTGCTTTAAATAAAAACATTTTCCGATTTAAAAAAAAGCTAGACAAAGACCTTAACACACACAAAAATATATAAAACACACATATCCCCCCTACACAGACACACACACACACTCACTCACAACATAATAAAGCATAAAATGACTAATTAATAAGATACAAATTAGAAATATCTTAGAAAGTAATATATTTTTGTAGCAGGTAAAGATGAAAGCCTCCAAAAAACAATTAGAGCCCTGTGCCTAAATAATTCTACATTCCCAAACACAAAGATAAATATGCCAAACAAGCAAAAAATATATCATTTTTTCCCCTTCATTTATTACACGATGACAGATATTGCTACTATGGAAGGGGCCCACTCCACCATCCCCAATGTCTTGGCTCTATATGACAATATCTTTTTAAAATGATAAAAATATAATTATCATTAAAAGGCTCAAAATAACTACTTTATAAAATGATGGAACCCCTTATTAAATTACTTCAAAATGCTACCAGCAGATACTTAAATAATCACATTAAGAAGGGGAAGGAAGAAAAAAAACACATCTACTCCCTTTGAAAAATAATGTATTTATTTAACTTTAATTACTAATTTTTTTTTACTTATGACGATTATTTTTGCTACCAGTATTAGTAGTATGGCTTTGGCTTAAGGGGGCTGGTAAGAATGTAAACATGTTGATGAAGAAACAAACATCTCAATAAATTGTATTAACTATTAAAGAGTTAAATGTTAATCTTTTCTTTCCTTCAGCTTTAAAAACAGTTTTGCATTTTACTAAAGTGTGTTTATCCTAATACCTTTATTGATATGCACAGTTTCTTAAGATCTGTTTGATATTGGTTTTTTTTTCTATTTTACTAAAAAAACAAACAAATAAAAAGGTAAAAACATATTGGCTCTTTATTTTTAGTAAAGAAATAGCCTGATAACAGTTTATATATTTAAGAAACAAATTATTTTCAAGCTGTATTTCATGATTTTTGTTTTTGGCTTAAACTGAAAAACTTTACCGTTACCTCCTCCAGTTCCACAGCCTTTAAAAAAAAAAAAAAAAACCTTTACGACAAGAAAAGACAGTTTACATGAGTAACACATACCGGTAATTATTAGTTGGTTTGAGCCTTCATCTCCCTTTTTCAGAAACCAAGTGTAAATAAAGATACTCTGTGACCCAGACAGAAAACTAAAATTTCCAAGCGTTTGGTAAATTTGTCTGCAGGTCCAGATAAGCCTGTTAAATCTATGAAGAAAAGATTCATCTTTATGGAGATCTTAATTCATAGCAAATAAAAGCTATCTAGTGATGTCTGATTGCATGGGTGCAGTTTATGTCGCTGATGCATCTCTTCTGTGCATCTCAGCTGCAGGAGCAACAAGAGAAGAAAGACATGAAGCCTCGATCAGAGGAGTTTGATGAAGTCATCCTCGAGCAGGTTCCTCAGATGGGCGCGAATAATGTGAGCGCAGACCTCCTTAAGCTTGATGGATTTCATGCACCTCCCACTGCCAAACCACTTCTCAACCTCTGCTTTGTTTTGTTTGGTTCCAGGATAAAACACTGGAGTTGGGGGTCCGCCTTTCACCCAGACAGCTGACCTATGTGGCTCCGGTGATCAAAGAAATCATTCATGAGATAGTGGAGGAGCATCAGAAAGGTACAGCATGTGTTTGTGACAAAACAAAAAAAATGTGAGCTTTGTTGGACAACTCATTTGATGACCATAACCGTCTGTGTCTTTGCAGCCAAATAGCGAGGCAGATGGTGTGAACGCTGTTTAAGGGGAAAAAAAACCCCATGAAGGCTGAAATATGTTTTATTAAATCTGATAATAAAGAGAGTTGATTCTATCAAATGTTTGAGGTTTTATTCTGATTCCAGAGAGACTGCAGGAAGAGACTGCACTTTGCCCAGTAATAAAAAAAATGTTCTTCTTGAGGCACTCTGACATAGTGCCTTCTACGCACAGCACGTTGATACTAAAACCGATGCAAAATATGAAGGTTTTATTTCATATGTCTTTGGTTTTCAAGCAAGAAATGCAGCAGATGGCAACATCTAAATGTTAAAAATCCTTCTATGAAAGTGCAGAAAATGAAAAATATATATACTCAAAAATACAGAGTTCTCCTGCTGAGTTTGGACAGCGACTCTCTCAGTCCCTGAAAATGACAGGACTTCGACCTGTTCTCTGTTATCAAGCCAGTGGAGGTTGTCGCTTCACAGCTTTGAAGTCAGTCTCTCACACACCTCAAAATCCTTGACCGCCAAGGCTGGGTCTCGGGCTAAAGGAGCAGGAAGGACAAGCGAGCAGTCGCTGTCAAAATACTTTCCTGTCACTCCCTCCAGTTCCTCGGACACAGCACAGTAGATCGGGGCGACTGCTCCTTCCTCTGACGACTGGACAAAACAAATAAAAACACAAACGATTTGAAAAAAGAAACATATAAAAGAAAAGCTGCAGAGACTGAAAATTAGATTTTTTTTTCTTATTTAATATGTAACAATAGCCTTAGTGTTGAATATCTTGAAATAAAGCAAAGATATCACTCTCCTAGTTTTTAGTAATTATGATTTGTAAACGTGCAACTATTATTTTTTTATTTAACCTTTAATTTACCCGGAGGATCAGTTGAGAACAAATTGTCATTTACACTGATGACCTGGCAAGAAAGCCCAGCAGGAATCAAACCAGGAAAACACAATGAGACAAAAAGAAAAAAAACACGTGAATCCATGATGATCATACAGTAAACAATAGTGACAGTGACATTGAAAACGGCCTACACAGACAACAAGCTAGGAGGTAGAGATCAACAAGTTCCGCAGTCAACTATGGCCTGTTTGAGTTTCTGCTTGAACAATTAGTGTGATGCATGGAAGTAGTAAAACAGCTGTGCTTTTTAAGACAAATAAACAAAAGATTAGTTGTTTATGAATGTATAGATGCTTGTTTTGGAGGACTTTTACTGTTGGTGCTGCACAAAATTAGGAAAACGCCAAACATTTTTGGACTAATCTCAGTGATAAATTATTTGTTTTAATTTTTAATGTTTTACTAAGACCTAAAAATGATATTCACAAAAACAGGTTTTTAAAATTTAAGTCACTCCGATACAAAGACACACAAGGGAACTCACACACCAAACTTGTTGCTAAACAATGATGCCAGGAGTCCAGCTCTGAAAATTTCACAAAAGAGCAAATAAAATAAAAACCCAGAATGATGTGAGGGTCTGACATGACGTTTTCAGACTTCACTAGTTGTGCACTGTTTTTAAAAGGAGCTGGCAAACCATTTGATGAGGGGCCAGAGCCAATCCATGCAACGTCACAGGGATCACTCAGGTTGCAATGTGGCAGCTAGGGGAGACTTTGGATTACGTCTGGTATGTTCCGTCATAATTTGCGTGCTGAGTAACTAAGACAGGAGGGTTAGCCATGTCCCAGTTCAAATCACCCAAAGGGACAAACTATGGAGATATAGAAGTTCACTGAGTGAAATTAGGGTGCAGGCAGGGGCAGAGGGTGGTCTGCAACAAGCAGCAACAGATAGAGAGAAGTTATTTGATAGTTGGAGTTTACAGACTAGCAACTCAAATTGTTCCGGGACAGTTTTAGAGATACAGTGTATTGCAAATGTTCTTTTTACATAGATAGCCACACCTGCATCCTTAGTGACTTGATCCTGGTGAAAGATTTTATAACTAAAGTTTCAAAATAAAAGAAGGTAAATTAATTATTTTCATCAGGGGTCTTCAAGAAAAATTTAAAAGAAAGTATAAATAATTATACAAATTCCATAATCTTGATTACAAAAGAGAGCATTAAAACAAAGGTTACACTGTAAAAATTGTATTCAATAAGTAAACAAGCAAAAAATATACCAATGGGGTAAAAAAAAGGTATTTCCAAAACTTCTTTAGAAAAAATTTGACATTTTTTCTCAAATTAAGATTAGTTTGCTACTTGATAAAATTATTTTTATTTTTGAAGACAGAAATTAGACAGTTATTGAAACAAGTGTCTTTTTACTTTCTTAAGATTCCGTTTTTGCAGTGTAGTTGTATTACTGCTCACACCATTAACATATTAAGAGAATAATCCCACAAAAATAATTTTTTTCACTTTCAGGAACATCAATCAGAGGCTTTGACTCCTAAAATGCAAAACTCTACGAACAGTTCACATCAGTAAAGCTTTAAAAGAAGTGAAAACATGGAGGGACATCTTTCTGTTCTGCACAATAAGAAAAAATTTTCCTGGTGTGAAAACACACACAAAATAATAATACTTTACTACATGATGAACCTGTTGACATGCACATACATCTGAAGTGACAAAGAATTACAATGCTAAAAACAAAAATGTGTTTTTTGCAACTTAAGGTTGGATTTTTTCTTGTTAGTTTAACAGTGTTAAATTTGTGTTTGCTATCATAAAAGAAGCTATATATCATGCATGCCAAAGTAGATTATGTATAAAAAACTAAACCTCCTTTCATATTTTACCTGTTTCTGGCTATGGTAAATTGCTCTCAAATCACTGTTGTTCACTAGGATACAGTTATCTCCAATCTTCTTCCTTGTTATCTTCAGTGAGGGTAATATTACAGCCCATCATAACTCTTCTGTTGCAATGATCACCTCCTGACCTTGAATTTTCCAGATACCCTCTGTCCTTTAAAAGCACTTTGAGCCTCAGCAAACACTGACGTTGGCCTTCACCTTTCTAAGCAGCACATTTTTTAAAACTTTATGTTTTGTATATTTTTTTCCTTGATTGATGCTTCTTGGCGATTGATCCGATACTGTGGGAAAGTTTGTTTCTATGATGCCATTCATGTTGGGAGCAGGATGAGCGGAATTTATGGGTTTCACTTATGAAAGCTTCTTTTATTCGTCCGATGACTTTTCTTGGTGTTTGGTAGATTGAATGATTACATTTTAAAGGATTTAAAAATATTTTCATTAAAAATGTATTAATTTACCAAACAGGAGCCACAGTAGGCTGTGGATTACCACAACAGCAACAAACTAGCATCTGCTCTGGGATCCTTTCATTCTTAAAGCAGCATTTATCAAAAGTCAACTCAATGTTGTTTTTGTCCATAAGGCACAAAAGGCACATTTAAGCTGATCCCACAGGTGTTCAATGGGGTAAAGGTCAAGACTACTGGCAGTGCATCTTCTCTTCATTAAATTTGCCTTCAATGATCATCAGCCTCATTAGTTTACAGTGAGGGAAATGCTGAGCCACATCATCACAGTCTCCACCAAAAGATATTACTCTATGGATGCAGGCATCAGCACTTCTGAACTCAACAATCTGGACTCATCCTTGAACATGACATCACTCCACATGTTCAGGATCTTGTGCACATTTTGCAGACACCAGCATAGTCTTATGAGATCTTTAAGATGCGATACAGAGACAGAATTAATATTATCCAGTCATGAAGATGTGTGGACTTGTTTTGTGTTTTGAATGTGTTTATGTAATGTGCTATTATTCATGAAAGGAACACAATAAACAGAAACTAGTAAATAATTTGTGTTTTCAAAAAAAAAAAAAAAAGATTGGGACCATAAGGTTTGTTTACGATTGTCCCTGCAAAATGATGTCAGTCATAGAAGACAGCCTTCTGCAGCTAAGTGCTGACAGGGTGAGAAAACTGTCTTTTTGGGGCAAATCTTCTTGGCTTGCTCACTTCACGGTTAATCTCTGACATCCCCTGTTGTATGGAAGTTGACTTAAGGTTTTGAAATGGTGCTCAGGCTCAACCAACTGTGCTGCTGCTTGTTTGTTTTGGTGGAGCACAAGCTTGAAGTTGCCTGATTATAGAGTTCATTCAGATTAGTTAGACATGGTCTGCTGACTCTTGGAGACTCTTGGACTCTTGGAGCTGACTCATCTGGCCCCTGATGGAAACCACCTGAGCACCAGAAACTGAAAAGAGTCAATAGCAACAATGTGTAGTTATCCATAAACTCTGCTTTGCTGCACATCCCACAAGTGTATGTTCCTTACCAATATGACACTATTTAAAAAAGTAATAAACAAGCTTTCCAACTGTATAAGAATTAGCATCAAGAAGAACCCTTGAAAAACAAAAAGAAGCAACTTACTAAAAAATATATTGTTTTGAGCCAAGACATAAACATCTGCAAAGCTTCACTGCAAAGTCAGTGTGCTTTCAGCATTGGCCAAACATACAAGTCAGAGATCACTGAAGGGTAAACATTCTTAGATTTGTCAGCTAACCTCAGATCTGTCAAAAGGAACACATGTCTCTAATTTAGTGTGTCTGTTAGAAAGCAGCTCCAGTCTTCCACAGAACAGAAAGACGCAGATTTGGATCCTGTTTTCTTCTTTTAAAAGCTTTGATTTTACAGCCGCTCAGCCAGATTCTTGAGAAAGATTCAAACACAGCAAAAACATGTTATTGGATCTTAACTGTTTTGATGTACTTACTTTGAAAAAGAAGAAGCCAATGGCGTTGAAAAGGTAGCGTATCCAAAATGGATAGTATCTCATCACTTCAGTCATGACAACACCAGGATGGACAGAATTGGCGGTGACTCCTGTGAGCACACAGTACAAGATGTCCTGTATAACAGTTCCTGTGATGCCAGGTCACAGAGGTTACCACTGTTTTTCTGCATAACTTCTTCCAAAGCATAATTTATAACAGGTATGTGAAAAAACACAACCATAATAGAAGAACCTGAGATGTCAGCTATCGATACAGACACTGTGAACTTTATTGATCTATCCTTTAGAACAGTTTGTGGGGAAGGTTTCAGTACAAGCTTGAATCCGCCTTCAGTAAGTTTTTGTTTAACCTCTCTGTAGGATATCTCGTGCCTAAACTGAGATCCAAGTCATGTGAGCCCTTCATTTCCCTTGAAGCTCAGCTGATGTCCCATAAATAAACCTGGATATGTAAAAACCCACTCCAACGAAAATCTTGTTTTGGGTTTTACTAACATTTCTGATTATGGAGGACAAATGTAAAGAAAATTCAATATGCATTTCTGCATTTTTTTTAATGCAAAGTGTTGTGAATCAGATAAAAGTTGAAACTGAATTCTAAAATTAACAGGGAGCCAGAGTTGAACAGAGGACTATAGAGTGATGTGTGCTCATCAGGATGTTCCAGTTGTTCTGCTGTTTTCTGAAATAACTGGAGAGGGTTAAGTGATTGTTATAATAATCTATCCAAGACTTGATCAGGGTGTAAATGGCTGTTTCAAGATCATTGTGTCCAAGAAAACAATACAGTTTTGTTTCATTTGACTGTGAAACAGCATAATCATGATTTAAAGACCACTGGGAACGCTTTGAAAATAAATCAAAAGGCTATTGGAGTGGGACTTTAAAACTTGTGACATGACACAAGTGTCAAAATAAACTGTGGACTAAAACACTTTCAAAATTAAAATCTATAACATGTCTTTATTGGGACAGCGTTTGAACATAAATGCCGAAAAATACCCAACCTAATTATCTTTGACACTGTGTTGTGCTTTTTTCTCACCTGTCCCCTGTAGCCTGCGGGCCAGCTCATTGGTACAGATGATATTGTGGAGTTTAGTATTGTTGTAGACTTGATCCATGAAATAAACTAGGTTTTCCCCTCGGAAGTGGGAGAAATCCACTTTTCCATTCTTGTGGTTCAAAGAGCTGACGGTGACGATACGCGATGGAGTCGAGCGCTTCAGCAGGTCTAGATAGGAAAAAGCAACATTAACATATGTGAGAAATGTAATATGAAACTTGCTAAAGCAGAGTTACATAACCATAATATTGTGCTCAGTTTACAGCAGCTTTTTTTTTTTTTTTTTTACCCAGCAGCAAGTTGGTAAGAAGAAATGGTCCCAAATGATTGGTGGCAAAAGAAGCCTCAAACCCATCTTTGGTAATCTGCCTGGGCAAACCTAATTACAGATGAAATAAAATGCATTAAATGGAGAAGCAAATGCAACAACAAAAAAAGAAGATTGACTACCACATCGCCTGGGAGCATTCCAGAAACGTTAGCTCAACTGAGAAACTTCAAGCCTAATTTCCTGTACACGCCAAACAGCTGAATTACTGCAATCTCCAGAGCGACAGTTAGGAAAAGTGGAACAAGGTTTGTCCAGTTGTCTTTTTACACACAAACAGCTTGGGATTGTAGTGAAGGCTGCAGGAGGTCATCTAAGGATCGACTGCACATCATGTTGTGCTCTTTTCACTCTGTATATATAAATTAGTCAATACGATTAACATGCAGGAAAACCTCGTAATAGCAGATCTTTATGAGTTGCAGCAAGGTTTCTATTTAAATTGTTGTAAACATACTTGTTTGAATAATATACAGCTAGTGGCTGATGACCTTTTGGTTTGCAAACTATACTTTTAGATAATAACAAACATTTTGATTCTGCAAGACAAGCTTGCTACATAAAAATCAATTTTTGTTTATAGTTTTTGTGCAGATCACATAGAAGAGTTTGGATAAAGGATTTATAAAGTTAAAAAGTAAGCTCTGAGGAGAACATTTCCATGAAAGTTTCATGTAGAAAAATTCTGTTCACCAATAAAAACAGTCATAAAACCAGCAACAAGTAGAATTAGCGGCTGCCTCTTCCAATATGCACACTTTTGTTTATAAAAATCATTGTACAAAAGAGATGGGAAGCTTAGACTTATAATTTAGACCTGGGTTACAGATTAATCTTTCATGTAGAGATTTGACTAAAGACTTGACCTTCCTGCTTCATCTGAGAGTGGACTCATTAAAGAGCCACATATTTGCTCCCAATGCCAGGATTTTTTGTTCTGTTGTTTGTAATTTTATATATATTAATGAGTTGCTTTTGTTTACGTTTTTACCAGCAACTTTCCTATTTTATTACTGCCTTTATTTAAAAAAAATGTTTGTGGTGCCGTTACACTTACATTTTTGTTACTTTTTTAATTTTTTATTTTGCACTAATTACTGTTTTCTTACTATTATATTTGTTGTATTATGCCACTATTACAGTTTTTCTCAAATGCTAAACCAGGAAAGCCAACCCCCTAAACCAAATGATCAGTTGTCTAAACACATCTACTAAATCCTGCCATCATTTGCCATTACCATAAACACTTTTACAAGAAGACACACGTCACAAAACACAATTCTCCGTTCTCATAACTCCTAAAACATTTTTCTTTGCTAAAAGACAAGTTGCAAAAGAACTATTCTCGAATGAAAGCTCATGTGATGCAACATGCTTGCCACAGTCAGCAATATTTAAACACAATGAACATAACTGCCGTCATTCATTTCACATAACAACTCAACATTGAAGACACTTGTTGCTAATGCTGTGACCACATTTATAAAAGCAAGTTCAGAGTGCACAGTTTGCTGAAGATTTCAAACAAACACAGTGGATGAAGGCAGAGTCATGGGAAGAGGAATTGGAGTCAGAGGAGGGAGAGAGCTCGCCACGGAAGAAGAGGAGCAGGCCAACGAGGAAGAGGAGTTCAAATCAGAGGAGGAAGAGGAGCAGGCCAACGAGGATGAGGAGCAGGCCAACGAGGAATAAGAGGCGGCCAACGAGGAAGAGGAGCTGGGCAATGAGGAAAAGGATTTCAAATCAGAGGAGGAAGAGGAGGAGGCCAACAAGGGAGAGGAGGAGGTGCAGGAGGGAGAGCAAGACAACCTCGCACCATCATTATGGACGAGATGCGAGCAACAGTCATTGACCATGTCATGAAAATGGCTGAAGTAGGACTAAGAGTCCGTCCAAACCTGAGTATCTTCACCGTGGCCACAAATATCAGGGCATTCAGACAACACAGCTTCAACCTGCAGAAACGAAGGCAAAGAGGGTGTAACATCATTGGCCAAAGAGCCACTGAGGTTCCTGACCAACGTAGGGGTAATATTAGTCTTTGTACGGCCAGGGGTTTGGAGGGGCTTGTCCACCGGCATGCTGTCCTTGGGTCTTACAACACTCAACGTCTCCTCAACTTTCTAGAGGAGCTAAAAGACATCCTCCCTGGACCACCAACAACACTATCCTGGACCACACATCACAGTGATAGTTTGAGATAATGTAAGCTTCCACAAAACAAACCAAATCAGAGAGTGAGTCACCACCAACAGTAACCATTTTTTACAGTAAACGTCTGTTTGCCATCCTACTCCCCTTTCTTAAACCTTATAGAGGAATTCTTCTCATGTGGAAATGGAAGGTTTATGACAGACACCCATACACTAAATGATGCCGCACAGTGATTGTGGTGTGTGTGTGGTGTGAATAAAGTTAATAAAATAACTTCACACCCTGATCCTGCTAGTATAGTGTGCAATAGATTCTGTTTTTTTCACTGAGATGTGTGTTACAGTAGTGAACATGCAGACTTTACTATAGATTTATATATATAAATCTATATTCATGAAACTCACAAATCTAAATCCTCTGCAGAGGTCTAAGAACATCCATTACTATAAGGTTCCTAAAAATATGCATTGGCAGTTGTGAAACAAAGAACCTTCTCACAAATTGAGCATTGTGTTTTCAATTGTTTTGCTGTAGTGTTTAATGATGTGTATAGTGTTTACATTTGGAAAGCTTCAAGCTGCTCTTTTGCTGTCAAAGTTTGAGTTTTGAAGTGAGAAGGTGTGGTTGTGTTTATGTAGCTTTAGAAAAGGTTGTTGTGTTTAGACATTGGGGAACACACGTTTGTGAAATGCATTTTAGTATTTGAGAAAAACTGTGATATGGATGTTCTTTATTTGATGCATGTTCACTCCAGATTGATGTAATTAGATAATCTATATTTCAATTTGCCGAAATTCTTTGTCCTGAGATTTATTATACACATAAATAAACAAAAAATCAGCATTCCAAAATTATTCTTTAATCAAATAGTTTAAGAAAAAAGTATCAGTATTCAACCTGCATGAAAAGCCGTGTGAGGCAATTTAAACCAGTATACCTTACTAGATGGTCTTATGTTCAAGAATCACTTTTAGGACTAAAGTCTAATATTGTTATACATTTAAATGCTGCAATCACTAATTTGCTTGACTCTGTCTCAAAGCAGATGTTCCACAGTTTGTGTCTCTTTCTATCCCTAAAGACAGCTGACCACCCACAGTGAGCAGTGAGATTATTTTTTGGAGCATTTTTTCTCAAGTATAATAAAAAGTTATGGGATACAACCATCTGAGCTGAAAATGAATTAGATTATGTTGTTTTCGCAGTCACTAAAAACATGCTCAGTATGGCAAATGCCCCTAAATTGACTTTTACTATCACATAGGTTCCTTAAAATGCAGTAACCAAAGTATTTCCCTATATGTTGAACTGGTTCAGAATGACTCTAATCCAAAAATCTCTCTTGATTCTGTCTGTGTGGTGCCCTAAGAGGGCCTGTGAATTTGTACTACATAAACAATGTCAACAATTTTATATAATTTGTTCTCTAATTTTACTCTAAAGCCCTTGAAAAGACGCTCCAGCTTTAAAGCTCTGCGCACAGATGTTTGCACTCGATGCCACTCTCTTGACCTCATTTGTGAACACTTAGTTTTTAAATGCAGTTCTCAATCAGGGAATCAAAGCTGTTAGCAACTCTGTTTAATTATCTCATAAAAAGTCATTCGCAAAGCCAGGCTTTTCTTTTTATAGTTGAGACCCGCTCAAACTGCTTCCATATGTTTAAAAAACCATGAATAGCTGTAAACACTGAGTTCAGTTTGTGGAGGTGCTGTTATTTCCTGGATTTTCTAAATCAAATGAAGCTTTGCCACTTCTGGATTTGAAGACTACACTTAAGGTTAAAAGTTTGATGCATAACATTGACAAACTAAATTGGCGTTTTTTGTTGTTAATACATTTAAGGCTTTTTCAGGTTTTGTAAAAAAAAGTATCTTTTAAGACATTATCACCTGATACCGCTGCATTGTTTACAAGAATGTGCAGAGCTTTCTCCTCCTCAAGTATCTTCTTTGCAAAATCCCTGACAGAGTCCATGGAGGAAACATCCAGCAGACGAAGATGGACGTTTGTGTTTCCTGTAATCTTCCGGATTTCATCCACTGCCGCTGACCCTCGGGACTCGCTTCGACATGCAAGGATTACTCGGGCCCCACGACGTGCAAAGTCCAGGGCAATGAACTTCCCGATGCCTTCCAGAGAGATATGGAGACAAAAAAAACTGTTAACTAAAACTAATAAAAAACTTTATTACTTTAAAAGACAGCAAATCTTTTCTTATTTTTTTTGGAAAATGTAACAAGATAACCTGAATTCAGAAAAGACAAAAACTCAGTTTCATAGTTACTGGTATGAAAAGCATTGAGCAGGATAAATCTCCCATTGACTTTTGACCTTTGTGATGGCGTAAATCTTCTTTACAGTAATTTCTAATCACATACTGTCACTGCAATGGCAGAGGCAGGATTTTGATAGAATAAACATAAAATAAACCCCATCAGGTTTAATGGATTAAAGAAGTGAGATCATCAGGCCTTCAGTGAAAAGGAACTGATTCGTAAAAAATTGATTCTTGCAAGTCAAATCCATGCTGTAAGGTTACAGAGCAGTCTTTGATTAGGCTAACAACAAGGTTTTATTTTTCTGGAAGCATGAAAGGAAAAGTTTGTTCTGAAAACACACTGCTTTAAAAACGGTAGACAAACAGAAAGCGATCAACCAAGATGGTATCAAACCTAAGGGTGGAGCTCAAAAACAAGTAAAATCAGAATAAACAATCAAAAAACTTATCCTGCTTTATCACAACTGTTCAAGTGAAATTCCAAACCAGAACTAGGTCACCTAATGTCACAGTCTTATCAGATCTTGAGCTCATTCAGAGGTGTTTTTCTTTTTCCTCATCTCTCTGCAAGTGTGCATGGGGAAATCCGCTTTAATCTCCCAGGGCCTTAATTAGCAGAAAAAACCCAAAAACTCTTTCTAACAGACAGAATGTCATTTGAAGAGAATGCGTTGCACTCATGGGGTCCCCTGGTGTATGGACTAAAGCATAGCACGTTTCCAGGAGTTCCACTTAAGTACAGCGGTGTAGAAATCTGTTTGGTGATGAAAAACAGACATGAGCTCACATGGCTCCTGCACCCATTTTTTCCTTATAAATACACTTTACAAAACTGAATCATATTAGAAGTGTTTTTGGGTAGAGAGACCAGTGTTTTGCAAGCACACACAGCCAGGAATTGCTTGGTTTCTGGCTGGAAGGTACAGAGAAAAAAGTGGCACAGATTTTCACACATGATTGAGTCAAACATCTCGATGTGAAGGAAGTTAAAGAACAGGGATTTTGAGCAGGTAAATATGCAGGACTGCAAGCATGAGGGTTTTTTCCCCCCAGTCTTCTGAAGGTTCACTGTGGAGTATTCAGCCAAGAATCATTTAAAAAAACTCTTCTTCTGCAGGGTAGAGGCAATGTAAAGTGATTTTTATCAATGGAAGAGAACCCATAAAGGTGGAACAAAGGTGAACAAAACACAATTGTGCAGAATAAATTAAGAAGTTTCCATAAAGATTTGAAAATGATCTTATTTCCTAAAAAATTAAATTCAATTGTGTATTTTCCATCTCTGTCACAGAGCTGTCTCCACCAACTCCTTCCCATATTCCAGAGAGCATATACCTCGCACACTAAAAAAAGCTCTTAGTAACATGTTTGATGTTTTTTTCACAGGGACAACAGGAGCAGCTCAAATATCACTCATGCTAATAACAATCCTGTGATCATATAATCCAATTCTATTCTGGTGTTGATGCTAATATCTAAATAACTGCATAACAATAAATAATTTATTCCTTTCTTATCTAATGCTGTCTGTCCGCATTTTTCACTCAGAGTAGAATTTGTGGGTCCAGCCGTGCGTCATGACGCGCACAAAGTTTGAAATTAAACGCATTTCACATTCCGAACCCTTCCAGCACCGTCTGTAATCAACATCTGAAGCCCTGGCACGAGACAGGGTGCAGTTACCCTACCTGTATTTGCTCCTGTCACTATTGCAGTTTTTCCAGTGAGCTGCACGGGGCACGCTCGTGGATCCCAGGAGCCTTTGCGCTGAAGGCGCACAACCATTGCCAGCACCGCTGATAAAACGACCCAGAACGGGTGATAAAAGATATCCGTGGGGTCCATTTTCATATCTGAGTCAAACTTCTGTCAAATGGGAGTATTGAAGAGCGCAGAAGGAAAGCTGTGCTCCTCATAGGTTCTCGCTTCAAGTAGGCTGGACTTTTGGAGGGGGCATGTGCCGAGGGGGCTGTTCTCCTTCAAACTGTTGGGTCTTGGCGCTCTGACTGATCTGTGAACTTTTCTGCTGGAGTTTCCATGTGGTTTAAGGGCCAGAGTCCTCGCTGAGCACATGTTGAAAGATTGAAAGAGAGCAGAACATCTTGTGTCCCATCAGGAGGGTCTTGGGATCAACTCTCAGGAAATGGTTATGCCCATAAATGTAAAATATTAGCTGGGGAAGGAATGAAGCCTGTCTGCCTGTCTGGACACTGACATGTGTTGCTGATTTAAATGCAAGAACATACTCTTTAAAGACATTGTAAATACAAAACTGAATCTGACCTTTTGCTTTTGCTACAGTACATTATTGTTTATTCTAAAATGACTACTATTACTAAGCAAGTCAAAAATGTTTTCTAAACATTTTGATAGAAAGCCGGCCTTCCAAAGATTATTTCAAGGAGTTGCTTTGTTTGAAACACATATGGTTTTCTTCCCCATAAGTTTTAAAGCCCCCCTTTAACACCTGAGCTTTTTGGAAGAGACTCCAGTGAAAGGAAACAGAAAATAAATAGACCATTTCAAAATTACAATATCATTGTAAAGTGTATTAATTTCTATAATTCCATTCAAAAGTGTAAACTTTCATATTCTGTTCTATTTTTCTTTTCATAATTTGGGGTTCCAACAAAAACATGATTTCAGAAAACTAGAATAATTTGGAGATTATTTTTGCAAAAATAGATAAAGACAGCGGTTATGATCACATCAAGTCAATCAAGAAAGTATTCTCAAAATGATACTTCCATCTTCAATTCTCCTTCAGTCTGGACAAGGTCCAGGTCCTGGTGAAGACCTGCATCTCCATCCAGATCATCAGCAGAAGGAATCATGAAGTCCTGTAGAACATTCTGCTAGAATGATACAGTGATTTTGGATTGAAGAAAGCAGTTTGCCAACACCAGCGCTGGACATTGCAGTCCGAATCATGACAGACGGTGGAGATTTTACACTGGACCTCCAGCAGCTTTGGGTTCTGCTCCTCAGTCTTCCTTAAATCTCGTTGTACTATGCACAATGACAATAAAGCTAATCTAATCTAATCTAATCTAATCCTCCAAACCTTTGGACCTTGATTCCCTATTGAAAGACACACTTTATTTTATTCAGAAAAAGGACCACTGGCCAACAGTCCAGTCCTTCTTCTCCCTGGCCAAGTTGAGATGTTTTCTCCATTGGCCCAGCCTCAGAAGTGACCTGACCTGAGGAACCCAACAGTTGTGGCTATCTCCCAAATGTGTCTGAATGTGGTGGTTTTTGAAGCTCTTCCTCCACCTCATTCCACTCTTCCTGGATGTCTGCAGGTTCTTGAATCTTGTCCTTTTGATAATCCGCTGAAGCTCACGGTCGTCTCTTTTGGTGGTGCATCTTCTCCTGCTACATTTGCCCTCCTTCAGACCGTCCGTTGATCTGTTTTTGTGGCTTACCCATGACTATGGGGGAATCAATGATGGCCCTCTGGCGAGTGGTCAGGTCTTCTCCATATTGAACCAAACTGAACCAATTCAAAGAAATCTTTGAAACCTGTGCAGGTGATTTGAGTTTAGTTGATGATTAGTTGGTGAAACTAAATTTAAAACATTCATGTCCTGAAAGATTTGGACAGATTTCTCCACAATATTCTAATTTTTCGAACTCTGTTTTGTGGATTTTATGAGCTGGAACAACAACGTATGTAAAAATAATAATAAAAAAAAAATTAACAGTGGGGCCGGAATCTTTAGTCTAAAGTTAATTTTTTTAATGGAATTATAGAAATGAATACACTTTCTCATTATATTGTAATGTTTTGGAAAGGGTCTGTAAACCAGGGAGTCAAAAACCTCACCATCAAAAGAACGATTCACTTGAATTTTTTTTTATAGACCATACTGATAGATTTCCTCAAAGGGAAACAAGAAGATGAACATAAAACCAGAATCAATTAATTAAGACTCCTACTATTAACTAAATTCGACCCATCTATCTTCCAAATTGCCTTAAGCCCTTTTGGGGGTCACGGGGTTGATGTAGCCTATCTAAGCTACTGCTGGTCAAAGGTGGCATACACCTTGGACAGGTCATAAGGGCAATAAATTCCACGTAAATCAAAATCTTTAGTCCAAATCATTCCAATAAAGCCAAATTCTCTTGTTTGTATTTTCAACAAGAGCCCATAAATGAACTGTGCAAATAATAAAAAAGGTAGCTAAAACAGGAGACAAATACTTGCTAAACCATTTTTTCCTAAAGAACAGAAGAGGTTGAGAAGATTTAAAGAGTCACAGGTGGAAGGAAACAGTAAAGACTTGAGGCAAAGTGAAACTTTTATCAGGGAAAGAGAATGACTAAATGATCTCAGATGCATTTCACAGCATCTGCTGTAAACAACATAATAAAGATTTCAGACCAATGAACATTAAAGAGGCTTAAATGAAACAAACTGAAGACCAACAAAGCAGCCTTTAAAACAGGAACCGTGCAGTGAAAAGTAAATCTGATCAAAAAGGAGAAAGTAATTTAAGGAGGATTTATTTCTTTTGCAAATTTTTTAAGATGAAAAGAATTGGGATGAGCTAATATCTTTATAAAATATTCCGATAGCTAAACAAAAAGTAATTAACTTAGTATTTGTATAAATGGCATGTTTCCGCTTCAAGTTTTTGATAAAGTCTGAGAACTTTTATTTTCTATGTTGCTAAAATACTTAAATTAGGTAAAATAATCTCTATGTTTGCTGATTTTCTGCTGTAAATTGATCATCCTGCAAAACACTAAAGAGATATAATTTATCTGAACAGATCTAATAAAAGTCACATACTTTTATAACCTTCTAAGACATGGGCACTGCACCATTGTTATAGAAAAAATCTTAGAAAAATATTTTTTAAGAAGGTAAGTATAAATACCTGTTAATACCAAAGTGTTTGACAATACATGTATTTTAATGTTGCTGAAGTTTCTGCATTTTCTGTACCAAAGATTTCAATGGCACACTTCAACCCCCAGGTGGCAGTAACTTAAAACGTACCAGGTTTTTGTTTCCATATTTTGAGGATTCCAGGATGTGCTGTTCACAACATGGAGTTTAACCTCACTGTTGTTGCAGACTCTGAGATTTCAACACTTATTTATCATTCAAAAGCTCAGAATAGTGCTTATGTTGGGCCTTAAAAATGTGGCCTTTTGAACAGTCTGGAATGAAATACCAATGTGGAATCTCCATCATAATGTCTAGAAAATGTTTGGCTTTAAAGCTCTTTCTTTTAATCAATCATCATTAGTGATATTTTTAATTTTTTATTGAACTAAAGTTACAACAGTGAAACTTGAAACACTTTTTATGGAGAAGTGGTATGGTATTTAGTTAGGATGCATGACAGTGCCTCCTCTTCCGGCGTCATTTTTGGGCATGGCAAGCACAGCAGTGTGATAACAAAAAAATTCTCATTGGTCAAGGACCCCAAAATGTTGCAAAGTAATTGGATAATCTGTCTGGATGTGTGTGTTGAGCAACATGGGGGAGGGGGGGGAGGGTCATTGCTGTAAAATGTGGACAACCCTGATGGGTATGTGTGACAGAGAAAAGGAGTTGCATAAACAGAAGAGACGTGGATTGGAACAGATACATTGATTCTAGGAACACCGTGTGACATGGATGACTTTTTGTGAAATTTTTTATAAAAGTTTGAGATTTCTTCCTAAAAACTGCTGTCCAAAGGAAAAATATAAAAGAAAATAAAAAGTTAAAGGAATAATGAAGGACTTGGTGCCCTCTGCTAAGACTGATGTCTCTGAGCAGAAAAGACAGGTTGGGACTCAACCAAGAGTCTGGATCAAGAATGAAGCAGCCCGAGTGGGACTTGCTGAAACCCTCAGCACCTATGTCATGATGGTAAGAAATCCAACTGTTGTCACATACTGTATACTAATGCCAGCGAACTTTATCTCAAACGGCTAAAACATGAAAAAAAAAAAAAAATGTTCACCTCAGATTTTTCCAACTTATCTACTGTGAGCAGCTTATCTGCAAAGACCAGATTTGATTAATTATTAATGCTATGCTCTTTACCCCATGTACCCATCTTTACTGCACTCTGAAATGCATACAAACAGGAGCTTATCATGGTCACACATGTCATCAGTGGGGATTGGTGGGTGGCAGTGCTGTAAAAAGACAAATAAAAGGATATTTTTTCTGACATTTTTTCACAAGAAACAAATAGGGGAAAATATAAGGAGACATAAGGAGCCAGAATAATTTCAATTGAGTTAGAGCAACAGTTTCTCAAGTAATTTAAAAGTCATTATTTATAATTTTGTTGTTGTTTCTTTTTTTTTTATTCAACCACTTAATGTCATGGATGCTTATAATGTAGCTCATTTACAGTCATATAAATAAGAAAAATGAGGAATGTCAGCAATCCTAATCATTATGAAAGTATTCACACCAACAGTGTTTTTGACATAATGTGTTACATTGAATCTGGCCTGTCAGACAAAAAGCTGATGACCTTTGTAGAGGAAAACACACACTTCCTGTTTCCTGATGCACTGCTGCAAGTATCTTAGAGTCAGCTTCTTTTACTGATCATTTTTGTTTTAGTTCTACTTCATAAAAGACAAAACTTCGCACAATTCCACCACCAGTATTCCTGAAAAGGTTGGGCAAGTTTTACATTTGAAATGAAAGAAAAGATCCAATGAACTCAGAGTTTATTCACAACAAAACACATATTAGACAACAGTTTTTTATTGATGTAAAGTCTTATAAATTTGTGCAAAAAATCCCCTTATTTATTGTTTGACACATGTAACAGGTCTGAATAGTTGGGGCATCCAAGGGTTGAACTCCATCTGTCCTTTTCTAAACAGCTGAAAGATTTCTGGCTTTTGAGATGGAAAACTAGTTTCTGGAATTTTTGTGTTGAGATTTAGTCCCATTTTTGATTGATATACATCTGCTTAAGAGTCTATGCTCGTCTTTGAAACACCTGTATTTATAGTTCAATCACGCTCCAACTGTTCTCTTATGAAGAAAGATCAGAAGTCTCATTTATAAAACTGTGCATCAGCATATGGCACACACTGAAATCCAAAAACATGCTGAGAGAAATTTTAAAAGGAAAGTAAGTGCATTCATGTTTTCACACCACTGTACAATTGCCAAACTGCAGTTTGCTGTGCATAAAGGCTCATGTGATGTCCTTCCCCTCTCCACCCTCATTTATCCATAGAAGGTTCATGTTGTTAGTGAAATGCTGGCATCCATAAGTACCTTAGTTCGGTCAAAAAGGAAACAGATAATGAAGATGTGAGCAGAGAAAGAAATAAATTCCATGTTAGCGGACAGTAATGTGTAAGAGCATTCTTTCAACACATGCAAAGTACACATCTTGCATGCAGTCTTGGCTCTAATACTATCAGAGATGCTTTTAAATAAATGTTGATAAAACGTTTGAAGGATCACAGTAAAGTTTTTGACCTTGTTCCTTCCAGGGCTACTCTATTTCCTCTGATACTGGTGTGCACAGTAGATGTTGAGCTTTGCAAAACTGTAGTAGGTCTTCACAAAGGAATAATGTTTATTTTCTTAAATAGCCCACTACTGATTTGAGTATTCATTCATAAAATGGAGAACTCTTGCCCATCTTTATTTCTGAGAGACTCAATTTCTCCATGCACTCCCTTTATTCATGCTACTCTCTTGATGTCAATTACCTTAGATGCTCAATGTTCTTCTAACTAAATCTACTGGTATTTAGATTTTATTCCCTTTTCAGGCAATTTTTTTCTTCTGTACCAACCATTTTGACACTTGCAACCTAAGTTGAAATTTGCCCATACTGGATAAAACTGTAATTGCATTGAACGATTTTGGGTTATCAGTGTTTTGAGTTTCAAGTGGTTTTGTAATGTTTTAGCTTTCTTTCTGTTTAGGCTGAATAAAAAGCATTCAACCTTTCTGTAATTTAGTTTGATATAAAAAAAATGAAAATTATTTTATCATAAGACCCAAAGGTACTTCAGATTATCCAACATTAATTACATTTTACGTAAAGACCCACTCCCATGAAAATCGTGTTTTTGTGTTTTTAACATGTTCTTGTGGTATTTTAAAAATATATGTGACCATGGTATTTAAAAAAAACAGACAATTTTCTCATGATGGAGGACATATAGACGAAAATATCAAGCTCCAAATTATGTCTCTAAGTATTTATTCATTCAAATCGTTGTAAGTCAGAAGGAAAAAAATGCTGCTTGAAATTGCTGCTCTACAGAAACTATGTCCCAGAAAATGAGATATTTTTTAATTTTGTCAAAATTATAATTAAAATACCACTGGGAATGCTTTGACAATTGATCGAAAGATGGTGGGAGTGGGTTTTAACCATTTTTTTCTGGGGTTCCTTTTGTGTTCAGGCATTTGGTCTGGGTTCGGTGGCTCAGGTAGTGACGGGACAGGGAGCTTTCGGACAGTACATCAGCATCAACATTGCTTTTGGGCTTGCTGTTGCTATGGGTACTTATGTTGGAGGAAAGGTGTCAGGTATGAGTGCCGACCCTCACTAGTGTGTAGACCTGACCCGCAGTTCACCTGCAGCTGACAGAGTTCTCATTTCATTTCCAGGAGCTCACATGAATGGAGCTGTGTCATTTACAATGTGTATATTTGGGCGCCTGACATGGAAAATGCTGCCGCTGTATATTTGTGCTCAGTTACTCGGCTCTTTCCTAGCATCAGGAACAATATATGCGATCTACTGCGGTAAGGCCTTCCCAACATATCCACACTCAATGGGCAGGGTCTCTTTAACACCAACTTTAAAACAGGAATCTATAATGAATGATTACATGCATTTATGTTTTCGCAGAGGCCATTCATAACTATTGTGGAGGAAATCTGACTGTTACTGGTCCAAAGGCCACAGCTGGAATCTTTGCCACTTATCCTGCACCATACCTGTCACTGGTGGCTGGATTTGTTGACCAGGTAGAAACTGAATTGATTTATTAGGACTGCAACATGTCAGACGTAACATATTCTGCACTTAAAAATGCCTTTAAAAAAAAAAAAAAGAAAATCTATGTGCACACATCCTTAAAATAAAAGTAAAATAATAGATGGTGTCCACCCAACATCTTGTCTGAACTAAGATCTTCACTTGTAAAAAAAAAAACCAAGAGGTTTTCTTTGATTCTTTCTTGAACTCATAAGTATATTTTTGATGGACATTTAAAGCTAAAATGGCCACAAAGTTAATTAAAAAGTCATTGGGGATAAAAGCTGCAACATACTCTACTGCTGATTTTCTATTTATCACTTCATCTGACAAGTGTGACTGATTGGAGTTGAAATTATTTGTCCAGTAATAGTTTTTGCCATAACTTTACTTCTTTTTGACATTTTTTATTTCAACCTTTTTGATTCTGATTACGGTATTGTGTTCCTTTCCAAATAATTCAAATTCTTACACAAAAGGATCATTTTGCTGGTAAATTACATTTGATCAAGTATCAACAGAAAAGATGTTTCAGCAGAATTTGGTTAAAGAGATAAAATAAACAAGGTTGGGGAGAAAATATTGATCGTTTGGATATTTATGTTTAGTATAGGCAATATGAGGTAAAAATTGTTTTACTGTGAGAAAACTTGATGTATTGTGATAACAATAAAAAGTATAAAATACAAGGTATAAGAGCTTAACATATAGGAACCTAAATCCAGATTGTCCACATTTATGCAGTGTTTTTATTTTGTTGAGTTACACAGATAAGGCCAATCGTTTATTATTCTTTTGTGCATTTTGATGCATTCTATTGATTTTGTTCCTAGAGCATTTAAATGTTTTTAAACTGTTTATTCTAAAGGCAGCTAATGGAGTGTAGCACCCAAAGATGCATGAATTGAATCCAATGCAGCAACAGTTTCAAAAGATAGTTGGGATAAGTATTTGTACTTTTTGTAATAGAGCAAACAGAAACACTGATTTAGTTATGAAATTGTTCATAACTAAAGAATTTAAAATTGCTATATAAAACAGAGATACATTAATTAGTTTAAACAAAAGAAGCCAAGAGAGCTGTAAGTTTCTCTAATTCGAAGGGTAATATGTACTGTTTAATGGATTCCAGGTGTTTGGAACAGCGATGCTGTTGCTGTGCGTGATGGCTCTGTCTGACCAGAAGAACAAACCCCCCCCTGCTGGCTCTGAGCCTGTCATCGTGGGTCTCCTGGTGATGCTTGTCGGCATGTCTCTGGGCAGCAATAGTGGCTATGCCATCAACCCCACCAGAGACATTGCGCCCAGGTTCTTCACTGCCATAGCAGGCTGGGGGTTTGAAGTGTTCAGGTAAAGAAGGTTTTGTTTTGGAAGGCACTGCGATGGGATTTATGCTGCACATTTCATCAACAAGACGGCCCGAAGTTCTTGGATCAGAGGACAGTCAAACTAAAAAAAACACAAAATGCTATAAAACGGTGAAATACAATTCAGTACATGGAGGATACTTAAAAAAGCATTTAGTACAAGGGTCTGACTTGCAGCTTTCTGGGAACTTAATCCAGATGTTTCCATTATATAAATATACGGTCTCTTTGCTGTCTTTATTTTCCATTGTTGTGAAGGACCTGTCCCTGATTATTTCAGAAGTCTGGTGGTTTGAAGCTCAATTTTAGATTAATTTACTTTTTCCATGTAGAGATGTTACCTGTCAATGTCTCTACACTCAAAGTTTCTACTCTGAGTCAAACAGTCCCGGCTTTCTGTGGCTACAAACACGCCCCTCTCCTCTGATGGTTTGTTCTTTGACCAACAGTAGCTTAATTACCACTGGCACAGTCAACGGCACCGATGTCGGTTGTTGCCAATAACCAGTTGGTTGTAAAAGTTGTTTGTGATTTACATAAGTGATTTGGGTTTGGTGTTAAATATTTTCACCTTCCTGACACAACCCTCTGTCTCTGTCTGGACTTGGGACAGGCACATGAAAAACCATGAATGGCGGCCCCCTGTGGCTGCATTGAAGACTCTTACGCTTTCTTGCAGTTGTGAAAACTTGAGAAGCACAACTTTGTTCTAGCACACAAATTCTTTTAGGCAGATTTGTAACAACTGGATTGTATGGAGTCTCTTATTTTTCTATTGCACTTTCTGTTGTATTTTTCTAACTGCTTGGTATTTGCTGTTTTTAATCTGTGTAGGGCTGGAAACTGCTGGTGGTGGGTGCCTCTAGTTGCTCCCCTCATCGGAGGCGTCCTGGGAGCAGGGGTGTACAAGGTCTTTGTAGAACTGCACCACCCACACCCCTCTGAACAGAACAGGGTGCAAGGGGAAGATGAGCACATTCCTTTGGTGAAAAGAGTGTAAAATCTGTTCAAATGCTTGCTTGAACCTATGAAAACAAATACCTGCAGCTGAGTTAAGCTGCAGCATCTTTGGCTATATTTATTAATTATTTAGGAAAATTATTGAGACTGACTAGAACGCATTTCAAGAACCATGTACCTAAATAATTTGTCATTATAATACAAATGTGGGATTTTTTTACTGGCCAGAACAAAAATATTGCCACGTCATAAAATGACGATTACTGTGAACTCTTCCTACCTTGTCCTATTAAAAAGGTTGGTGGATTTCATTAGTCTAAAATCAAAACTAGAATTTCACAAAGATGTGAACAGTGCTTTTCTGCATGGACACTTTTAGGAGAGTCCTGAAACAATAAAACAAAAGCAGCTGGTGATGCCTCCCAACAGCTTGAAAGGGCAGAGGCAGTAATTTGGGGGCCCAAGGCAAGCAGATGCATGGGGCCATTCCATCTATTGATCTCTACATATTGCAATGTATTAATCATTGTAAGAATGTTGGAACTTTTGATAAACTTTTAAATAAATGCATAAAAAATAAACTCTTTACCAAACAAATGTTCTTACATCTATATTCCAATATTTATATTACATTTTTTGTGTCACTTCTTGTCTGGGTTTTCCAGCTTCACCTTTAGTAGAAGCTTATTGAAAACTTCTTTTATTTTTGATTAGACAATAAACTATTCTGAAGGTTTTTTAAGGGAAAAAACTAAACTAAATAAAATGGTTAATCCAAAAACTGCACATACTGCAAACGCTAACATAGCTTGTTTGCATTTTTATAACTATAATCAATTTGCAAGAAACATGATTCCAATTACTGCAGTCTTTTTTCAATTTCTTTTAATTTGCCATGTTTTCACTGAGAAATCATTACTACGCATAATCATAACAAACTGCAACCACTAAATGTTGACAACTACGGTAATTGTGAAACTAAAATATGTGGAGTTTTTTTTTATTTCCCTTTAGGAATCACAGCAAGCAGCAGTGGGTGCAGTTGAAAAATATTAAAATTAATAATACTATGTTTTCTTTGCTCTCACTGACTCATGCCAGACAGCTTTTAGAACAAATTTGCAACAAAAATGTTAAACAACCCCCCCCATAAATGCTTTCACTGTCTAAAAAAAATTTAAAAAAAAAGAAGAAAAAAAATCACAAAAAAAATTTGTGTTTTTGTGTAAAAAGATCTGTGTGGAATGTTTAAATTCCTCTGAGACAAAAGTGGGGAGAATATACTTTATTTACAATAAGTATGAGCTTTAAACAAATACAAAGGTGAATGCTGGTGGAAAAGTACATTTTAGTGGTATTTTATGTCCTTAAATGGCAACTATATGACAGTTAGTTTTATAAAACAGGGAAATAAAGAAAGAAGGAGCTGTAGAAATAAAAGAGAAAGGTTTTCAAAACAATTTTCTTCTTCAGTGTAGAAGACAACACTGAACCTGATTTAAGTCAGCAACATTTTACATCATGATTCTGTTTCTGGTAAACAACATTCTCTTTTATTGCACTACAGAGAATAAAGTGTCTCTGTTGGGTAAGAGCTGGTTCACCTCTTTGCTCCACTGGGTTTTCCTGCGTTTCCTTGGACCTTGGCAGAGCTGCACTGTGCCGACTGCTTCTTCTTGGGGGTTGGTGTCTTTGCTTTGCCTTTAAAGGCCAAGGTGGGATCCAGCTTGTTTCGAAAGTAATCTCCTGTTGAATCTGCCGAGCTGTTGTCACAGTTGAACGTCAGGGGCTGGTAGAGAGATGCCCACTGCTGCAAAAGGGAAACCAGGATCATAAAAATGCAGTAAAGACAATTTACATTTCAAAATCTATTGAAATAAAGTGACTGTGAAACCTGGTAAAAAGTAGACCAGTGTTTGTCTACACAAAAAATATGTTTACAGTATCTTTGCTTTAAAATCCAATGATGTATCAGCTGTCAGTAAAATGCTAAACAGGAGAAAATGAGAAAACAGTGATAAATAATGTAATCTTTATACCAGTGGTTCTCAAACAGAAGTAAGTGTTCCCCTTGGAGGTTCCTAATCACATCCCAGTCTAAAAAACCTATCACTAAATAATTAGAGGAAATGTTATTTGAAAGAAAAGATGATTTAAAACACATTTTTCTAAATTAGGTTTATTTTATAATTTTTATTTTAGTTTACAATTTTTGTGTGTCTTTTTTGTGTGACTCTAGAGTCTCCTTCATTACATTTCATAAACAGGACACTCCCTGTTCAATAAAAACATTTCTTCAAAAATATGCACAAAAAGCCCTTTTTCCCAGTAACAATTTCTTGCACAATCATTCAGTGCTTTATTTCTTTCTATGTAGTTAAACTTGATACAGTTTAAGTGAATATTTTTTTGTTGTTTGTAATTCTGGTCAAAACTATTATCATTTGAAATCCTGTGAAGCTCTATATCAGGGTTCTGCAACCTGAGGCTCTGGAACCACATGCAGCTCCTTTATTCCTCCTTTGCGCCTCTTTGCCTCTGAAGAAAAATGCTAAAAATTTGAATAAATAATGAGTTTGTAGTTTTGGTTCATTTGTTTTAGTTGATTAAGATTTGTGAAGTTGGTGTTGAGATTTTGAACAAATCAGATAACTGAGCAAAATGATGTTGTGGTTTCACCAGTTGTCAGAGTTGTTTATTATTAGAATAGGTTTAAAGAAACTCATTTTATCTTTTGCTGCACAACAGTGTCTAGTCATCGTTAAGAGGTTTAAGTATATCATTGCATTCACATGTATAGATTTTTTTTTAAAATTTGATCATTTACTAATAATGTCATGTTAATATTTGATAGTTAAAGAAAGCACATGAAAATCATAATAGTAGAAAATGTCAAGTTCGACTTTCTTACAATTAAGCAAATCTGCTGCAGCAGGAAGATCAGATTTGAAACGGGATGCTTTTATTTTAAAGCAACATTAATGCCTGCTGTCAAAAGTATAAGAAATTGTAATTGTTATATATAGAAAATACAACACTGTTATAATTCAATAATGTAAATATTTCAGAGCAACACTTTATAAACAAATGGCATAATGGCCACATTATGCCATATTAATATATTTTTTTAACTGAAGCTGGACTTTGCTGCTCTCATGGGTTTTGGTCAGTAAGAAACTGGACCAAACGGCTCTTTAAGCTTGAAAGATTGCAGACCGCTGGACATTTCTTGCATAACTTCATCATTGAAAAAGTGCAAAATTGTTAAAAAGCTTGAAAACCACTCAATCCTTTAATTATTTCAGAATTAACACAACAGTAACAGGTTATCTAAAAACTGCAATTTTTTAGTACCTTTGCTTGAGGGCTTGGGCCATAAGGGGTGAAGGCATAATGCCACTCTGGTAGACCCAGGTGTGTTATCATCAGTCTGTAGTAGGCTGTAAAGGTTGAAGTCAGAAAATGCCAGTACAGAGAGCGGTCCAGGAACCAGATCTCACTCTGCTGGGCTACGACGCCTGAAGACAAAGACATGCTCATTATTTTAATACAAACACAAACTTTTTTTATTCATTCAATTTTTTTTAGTAATGATCCATTTTTTTTCATATAAAACACAACACCTTGAGTGCAATTTTTGTAAACAAGGCACACTTTTCCATTCCCGCCACAAGAATCCAGCTCAAAGATGCGGCTCCGGGCGTCAAAATGAGGTGCAGTGGGTGCGTGATCGAGTCCTGACAGAAACATTCATTGATTAGAACTCTTTCTGCATGGGTGATTCACACATACATGCATGTCTAAAGACCCACTCCAACGTAAATGGTGTTTTTAACATATTCTTGTGGCATTTTTCCCCAGATGGAGGACAAATATAAAGAAAATTAAGCATCCCTGAGTGATTCTTTGTTCAAGTCATTGTGAAACAAGAGCAGACGAAAAAAGAAATGCTGTCAGAAAAAGCTTGTAAGTGTGACATTCAAGTTCCTATGGCATTCTCATGCATCCTCTTGTAGGATAGATCCATGTACCGCTTTATTTCCCTCGTATCTGGCTTAAAATTGTACGGCTGGATAGCTACAATACTGGTTACAATTTTTATTGCACCGGTGTTAATAAGTTGGGGGTATGAGGGAGAAGACGTAAACAGATGAATGATCGGAAAGGGGGGCTTACTCCATGTCAACAGTCTCACCCACAATACAGAGGGGAATTTCTAATGAACTACTGCTGCTCTGCAGTTTTTGGCTAAAAACGCCATTAAAAGACCACTGGGAACGAAATAGATTAAAAGATGACCGGAGTGGGACTTTATATAAAATGGGATTGGTTCATGTAGTTAACATCTGATGATGTTTAAGCATCCGGGTCACGTAATTGCAGGTTTCCGTTTTCAGGACAACAACACTGTAAAGGGTTATCTAGGAAAGTCCAGTTGCTCTGGAGAACAGAATCCTGGGTTAATGGAACCTCTTCCTGTGCTGCTGTCCTCCCAGTCCAGGTCAGCCAGTGAAGGTGCATTGGGAAGAGAGAAGACCGATACTGGCTGAAGCAGTGGACAAAGCCTGGTCACGCTGTTGATCACCATGCACCCCAAGGGAACACACTCATCTGGAGGGAAGACAAACCCAGTAAATAGTTTTCAAACGGAAGATGTGCTACATTTTATTTTAAATTGCAAACATGCTTCATACGTACTGTCAAGTTTAACACTCCATGTTAAAGTGAATCCATCGGTTGTTAAGTAAAAGTCCCGCAGGTCCTCTGGTAAAATACAGCTGTTTTTCTGCAGAATGAAATACAATAATCCTAAATCATCATGTAAACATTATTTCACATGGCTTTAATGTTAAGTAACCTGCTCCCATGACAGCAGACTCCTCTTGTCAGCAGGATCCCTCTCTGCAAAGCGCACATCCACCACACCTGGCATGCTCTCTGCACCATCAAAAACATATTTAGGTCATCATCTCTACAAGCTAGCCACTGCCAGTCTACGTTTTATGCAAATATCTCCTCATACAAACCGAGAATTCGAGTAATGCCGAGCGTTAGCCTCTCAACAACACCTTTGTATGCTACGTTTTCTTTTGTCTCCTCCATTTTGGCCGGAGAAGTAATTAAAAAAAAATAAAATAAAATGATTTGAGTATCCGGGAAAAAGGCACACCGCAATCCCTTTAGATATGTCTATGCTTAGATGATAATAGCTCAGCTGATAAGTACGGAAAGCGATAAGGACATAACTTAACACGACAAAGGTTCAAGCCAATAGAAATCGTTTTTTGTGTGAAGGAACCAATCAAAATCCTAGTTATGAAATAAAGGCGGGACTAATATGCCTTAGCAACGCTTGGTTCTTTGGGAGCGGTGGCGGTTGTTTCAACATGGCGGCGGAAACAGAGGAGACAGGAAACTCGGGCATATTTTGGAAGAACGGCGGTATGCGTTGGTGTTTTTTTTTTTTTCAAACGGTTCTAGCTGCAACTGTCGCCTCACGTTTACGAATCTTGTACGAAGTTGCTCAACGTTTGAAATGTGTCTCTGTGTTTAAAAAAGTGACAAAAAGGTATCAGAGAGGAAGTGAAACACGAACGAACTGCTCCTCTGGAAAGTGACACTACGTTTTGTTGCAGGAATCGAAATCGCTGTAGAAATTCACCCAATCAACCCATTTCCCCCACACTTTTCGCTGGATATCCAAGTGTCGTGATGATGTAGCTGCGTTGAGGGAATGTGCCAGAAAGTAACGCACGCTGGGGTTTGCCAACAATATCAAACAAAAGACGAATTTTTCATTCTGACTTTTTTTTTTTTTTTTTTTTTTTTACATTTTCAGCCAGACTATTAATTTTATTGAAGTTGTAGCCTACTTATAACAAGAATTCGCGTATCTGGGATAAATAATCATATTTTAAGTTTCAGTCGTCCTCAAATTGTTGCCACGGTCACGCATGACATTAAGAAAAAAATTCCCAGCAGCTTTCATTTAAAAGTTTTTATTTGAATTAAAAGCAAGACATAGCGAAACACCAGAACTCACAAGATGTACCCAGACAGTAAATACTGACAGTAGTACTTGTAGTAGTACTGGTAGTAGTAGTTGTAGTTATAGTTGTTATCCAGCAATGGATGTACTGACTGATTCTTTTTATTTTTTTAATTTACATTTGGGGATTAAAAAATATATATTAATAAAGAGCAAAGTGACATACATTATCAAAACCATATAGTTGAATTATAATAATATGAAATAAACAAGTAATGAAAAATTAAGTATTGCTTTTGCACCAACTTAATGACTTATTTTCATTTTTTCTCAAATGCAATAGAGCCTTATTATGGATATCTCGTTTTGAAGTCATTTTAAGTTTATTATCTTTTATAGAAGGACACATTAAGAGAGCATTGGTCACATGATCATGTGATTCAATACTGTCTATGGATTCAATAGAAAGTTTGTCACTATCAAATTAGGACTCTATGTCCTCCGTAGCATAACACTTATTAGTGTTTGTACTGTTGAAATGAGGGCTTTAAAATTCCCCATGTGTGTCTTGTCCCTTTGAAAACTGCACTGGGATATTTTGTCATGGGTAATATTTAAAACATGGGTGCATGCGTATGCGCTGTTTTAGGACCTGAAAAACATTTCTGAAGACAGAAAAATGTCTTAGTTAGAGCTCCTCTTTACTTTTTTTTGTACACTTAAATTTTTTTTAACAACTTCGAATCTTTTTTTTTTCTAGTTTTTTTTTTTTTTTTTTTAAACAAAGACTAATTGAGATTATGAAAGCATAAAATATATTCTGCACTTGCATTTTTCTTTTCTTGCACATGACCTTTTTCTTACACTCTTGTTGCATATATTTTATTGCAGATGCATGCAAAGACATCATTTTTCAACTGTAAAGTACTTGTGAGAGAGGAAGAAAGCTTCCATAGTCTGTGTTTTAATAAAACTGTTTCTGTATGTCACATTATTTCTTTCTTTTTTGTATAAGGGCCATGTTTGTATGCATGTAGCCTGTTTGTTTCTATAATGTAGTTACTTTAATGAACACTGAAACCTATAGGTTTTACTTAGTGTTAAAACCTTTTTTTCATAGTAGTGTAATTTTTTTGTTTACTTTTTTGACACTGTTTATTAACCATTTACACCATTTTCACTGATGTCTCAATAGATAAGTACATTTTCCAATCAATTGTCCTTCTAACAACATGTTGGCTGTCAATTCTCTCTTTAATTCTAGGCTAATTTTGTTA
Organism: Oryzias curvinotus; assembly: GCA_023969325.1. Classification (NCBI taxonomy): domain Eukaryota; kingdom Metazoa; phylum Chordata; class Actinopteri; order Beloniformes; family Adrianichthyidae; genus Oryzias; species Oryzias curvinotus. The sequence continues at coordinate 21,482,162 of CM043710.1, forward strand.
TTAATAAATATGAAACAAGCTCTTACTTGCTCAGACTGGCATAGTCACAGCACAGCATCCATTTTAAGTATGATTAAGTTAAAAAGACTTTCTGGTCAAATAATTTTGCTGCATTGACGATGTGAAGATGAATTTTAGTTGTTTTAAAACTATGTTCACCAAAGTGACTGAGTTTTTTTTATTTTTATTTTTGTGTGTGTGTTAAAGTGTCCGACGAAGAGCAGCCTTTGGCATTCATTCCTGGTAAGTCTTGTGAGTCTGTAGTGTACCCACTGTGTTTTTTTCCCCTCTAATATTTTTCTGAACAAACTGTTTTTTTTAGGAGTGGACAGAGTTGTCAAAGCTCTTTCTTTCAGTCTGGGATCAGACAGCAGCTACGGATCTGACAATAGAGGCTCGAAGGCGTCAGTAAAGCGGGTCTCCCTCTGCAAGAATCCCTCCACTCAAAACACAACTGGCAGCAAACGGTTGCACCCCCCAAGTAATATTTCTGGGACATACAGGAAGGAAAAAGTCCAACTCCATAGGAGTTCAGCTGTGCCGACAGAGCAGATCCTTCCCCACTCTCCTCATACTTCCTGTCCTGTGTTACAGGTAAACCACAACAGTTCACTGCAAAGAGAGAATTACTTACAAAAAGAAGAAAGTAGTAAGAATATAAAACATATCTGTCCATGCAGTAAGGGATTTTTCTTTAACGAGAAATTATATAATACAATTTCTAAATCTAATGACAAGGACTTCCACACAAACATTCAAAAAAGGAAATATATGCTGAAAAGCTATCTGTGAGATAGGATTACTTAAAGTTCAATGTTTTAGAGCCTAGATAATAAGTATTTTTTTTCCTAGTTCTAAGCAAATTGTTTGTTTTTTGACTTTTTATTTACATAATTGTAGTTCATTTTGATTTACAGTGACAAATAGTGTATTAAGTGGAAATGTTCATTTGAGAACAAAGTTAGATTACGATCTTAGTACAAGGTGGCTATTATAATTAATCCTCATAAAATCAAACTATTATGGAATTCTGTAAAAAAAAAGGCATTTAACTGACTTCTAAACATTACTTAAATCATGCATTTTAGTTTGTTTTAATCTTAAATTGTGTTTTTCTGTAATCAAGAGTATGGCGCAATAAGATTTTAATAATAATGTCCTTATTTCTAGATCTTAGCTCTTAATGAGACAAATATTCTAAAGTGTGGTGATTTAGAGAAAAGCTTGGAAAGGTAAGGATGAGTTAAAAACAACTTAAAACTTGGTGAAAAATCATAAAAAGTCTTAAAACAAAGTCTTAAATCTTTGCAGTCTTCATCAAGGAGATCATTCTTAAACGATTCTGTTTATTGACATTATTTTAGCAAAACAATGTATTTTCTTCTTAACTCACAATTACTTTTTAAATTCTTTTTTTTTTTCAGATGATGCCTGAAAGCAACAAAGCTAAGAACGACGTCTCTTTGAAGGACCTTTGTCCTGAAGATAAAAGGAGAATTGCAAATCTCATTGAGGAATTAGCCAGGTAAGCAGGAGCATCTGTCGGAAATCTATCAAATCTTTGTACCAGTCCAGGAATATTGAAGGAAAAACGAGTAAAATGTTAAGGTTAGCTTAGAAAGCAAAGTATCTGCATTGGAAAAAGCAATATTAATTCTTCTACGATCTTCAGAAACAGCCTCTTGCTGTTATGCAGGAAATAAAACAAAGCTTTTTTTTTTGCCATTTTCTTGCGCAAAAATAAATAATAACATTAAAGTTTTATACTGTGAAAAAGTTTTGTGAAACAAATTTTTCATAACCAAACAAGACAGAAACGTTAGCAAATAAATAATTATTTGTCATTATATAATCCAATGATAAACTTCCAGCTCAGAATTGAATTGATTCTACATTTTTGCAGTGATACCAACCTTTCTTAAATATTACGTTGTCATCTCTGATAATTTGTGCATAATCTTCTCCTCTTTTCACTCCGATTGTTCATGTTCCATAGAGTTAGTGAGGAAAAGGAAGAGTCGGTACAGCGGCTGAAAGACGAGCAGGGGAATTGTGAACGGAAGATCCAGCAGCTGGAGGAGCAGAATCTGACCATAGCGCAGGAGAGGGAGAGTATCCTTTCAAGGAAATAATCTCAGGTGCATCTTAAAGTCGTCGTGTCCCCCCCCCGATCATCTTTAGTAAGTGTTCCCATTGGTCTTTTAATTATGATTATGCTTCTAGCCACAAAAAAAAAAAGATTTTGTTTTCTAGGTCATAGCTTCTGCAGAGCAGCAGTAGTTAATTAAAAATTCACCTCTGAGTTTTGGTGGGACTGGACTAACCCCGCCCCCACTCTAACCCCATCTTACAGCCCCTCACATCCCTAACCTAACACCACTGGCACAACAAAATGGCGAGCAATATTGGAGCTATTCTGCTGTATAGTTTTCAGCCGGATGTCCGCTCAAGACGAGGAAAACAAAGACGTACCTGGATCTATTTGTCTAAAAGCGGATGCATCAGAATGGGGCGGAGCAGTTTTTTCCTATTGCATTTTTTCTTCTGCTCCTGATTCACAATGATTTTAATAAAGAAATACTCAGAAATTTTAAATATGGGCAATTTTGAGCTTACGTTGTCTTTATATATGTCCTCCACTGTCAGAAAAATGCAGCAGGTCCATGTTAAACACACCTAAAACACAGCTTTCATTGGAGTTGATCTCTAAGTGATGGAAGTGTGAATATATTCTTAAAGTGCATGAAAAAAGTTCAGTAACTCTAAAGAATATTGGAAAGTCACTTGTAGAAAATCCTCTCTAACAAAGTATAGTTAAAAAGTTCCAACAGAATTTAAACACTAGAGTTTAGTCTCACTTTGTTTGTTGTTTTCAGGGGACGTCTGCAGGGGGCAGTGTTATCCCACGTGAAGTCGTTCACAGCCTTTGGGCCAGACCTGTCAATCTGACACAAAAGCAAAGAAACAGATGCATTTAAATGATTCCATGCTTGCTTCAGTCGTTCTTTGCAAGTACTTGTAGTTTATCCACCGCTGTGTACAGAATCAATTTCATGGTTGGAGCCGTGGCTCAGACCATCTGAGTCATCTTCCTGTCTAAAGATGAATTTTGATATTAACTGAGGGAACCATGGTATTTGCTTTCATCTCTTTTTTTTTTTTCTGACCTTCCCCGACTGTTAAATGTTGAACAGAACATCTTTCTGTTGTGTGGAATGAGATCAGATGGGTCACTAGCTGAATTTTTATTGCCTGGTATGAGGTAAGTGCGAAAGTTGCGATAGGAAAATGAACTGGTCATACAAGAAGCTGAAGCTGAAGCCTCATGCTGCAAAAATATGAAAAGTAATCGCCGCCGCTCAACAGTTCTTAACTGGCTATAGAGGCATGAAAATTTAGAAGAAAAAAAAAAAAAGCAAAACTCCATTAAAGACCCTTTGGCTTGGAGACTTGGCATTACCGCCAAACTTTTGAAACTCCATTAAAAAAAGTATTTGTGAGCAAAATGTGTTCATATCCAAGCACCTCGGGGTGGGGGAGAATAACACATAGTCTTTTAAAGTGTGCAAGAGTCATGAAAGCTCTTCTTAGGCAGAAGGTTCCGGCACTTCTTCGAAAGGTTAAGGAGACACCAAAGGCAAATACACAGAGTGAGAGTCTTGTCAAGTCTAATTCCATTACGCTTCAGCTTATCTTATCTAACCGACACTCAGGGTTGTCTGTGGTATAAAGAACGTCCGCCTATACATCTGCCCCAAGCCACAACGGACGAGGAAGAAAAGCACCCTTGAAATTTGGAATATTCGTTTGGCATTTGCAGCTGACTGACATATTGGACTAAATTTGCTCTTGAGATAGGAAGGTTTTTTTTCTTCTTTTTTTTTTTTACACTTGGAGGCGTGTTTGCATGTTGGACGAAAGCATCCAGTTGAACAGCGCATATGACTCCTAATGTCATGGACCTAGAGATAATAGGGAAAGAAAGAACTCAAAGACTGAAGAATTTAGGACGGTTATCATGAATATTGTTGTACATTATGAACAATAGATGTACTATAAGTGCCTTTTTAAGCAGAAATGAATGACAGACTGGTGTCTTATTTAAATGTATGCATTCAGGCTCTGAACATTTACATGATTTTTAGTTATTTACCCTAATTATCAGTATTTATTTATTTTTTTTTAGGAACATCTAAGTTGTATGGCTGGAGTTTTATGAAGCGTACAGCAAGAAACTGCAATATTTGCTCAGGAAAGTTTGTCAAATCAGTCAGTGTACAATAAGCATTCTATGTAAATGGATTCCTGTTGATTAGACTGTTCTGCACCTCTAGCCTGTAAGGTTTCAATTATGATTATGAATCTTGAAGATGCCCGGCAATTCTCTTGTTCACAATTGGTTTTCTAAAGGAGTTGGTACTATGTTTTTTTTTTTTGTTATGGAAAGGGTGACACTCTCAAACCTGTCCTGGACTGGATTCTTTAGATTCATTTTTTTCACAATGTCAATTCAACAAACCCACTCCCCCCTTCGCAAATCCTGCCATTTCTCCCTCGCACACTGTGATAGACTCCTGGCACATTTGCACACATCAGTCTCCGCCCCCATTCCCCTCGCATCCCCGCTCGGGGTCAATCTGTTTGGCACAGCGTGCTAAAGCAGGCTTTAAAATATTCCCCCCTCCTGTGCAAATTTGTTCCACCTTGAAGTGGATTTCATTATTTCATTTGAGCCCCGGCCTGACAGGGAAGTGAATCATTTTGACGGGCCCCGTCTGAAAGCTCTTCAGTCCAAGCCCTTGATTCTGAGTATTTTTGGAGCAAAGGGGGAGGAGTAAGTCATTGTCGACACTCTGCAGCTCTGATGTAAAGGGGTTTGCCAATTGCTTTGCCCCCATTGGCTTATGTCCAAGGCTGTTAAGGAAGCACGTTTAGTGTAGTGACAGCCTGAGAGGTGGGATCTTATCAGTGTTGCAGCACTCCGATTACCTAGCACTAGCTGTCCAGAGACGGTTACCTTGTCAACACATAATCATGTTGCCTTTGTGATGCTGCAGGCTGCTGGCTTTCATGGCATAGATAAACACTATCCAAGTATTTTTGATTTCCACTTCCATTATGTCCAGTTTTGAATAGCATTTTCTTTCTGAAGCTTTGTATCAAATCTTAGTTGAAGGTGGAGCTTGAGAGCATATTCAGTTGATCCCCTTTAAGATCCATCATGCTGCATAAGCAGACCTCCCAGTGCAGTTTACATGACGTGATGCCCTTGTGATGTCCTTAGGTTTTCCATATAGAACTGCATACATGGAGATCAGCGCAGGCAAAGGGGGAGCCTGAGTTAGACGGAGGGTTTAAACTGGGGCTGTTCAATTACAAATTCAGCTGGGCTGGAGTTTGAAATATCAAAATTTAACGGGGGCACATATCCTGATTGGCTGGTACAACAGGGTAATAACAAAATGTCAACCTTTCAACAAAAGAAAAGGTGAACGTGAAACGGGTTGCTTGTTTTTGAAACTATGTTAAGTCTGCAAACAGTACCAATGGGTTGAAAATCACAGATGCAGATTTTAGCCAAGCAAAAATTATGCTTGCCACGCTTTCTTAATTTTTTTAAATTTTTATCTGCGTCTGCAAGACTTTTTTGTCCAATGAACAAACAACAGAGAATCTACTTATGTTACCAAAAAATGGGTGATACCACCATTCAAGAAGATGCAGTTCTGGTACCTTTATAGTGTTTCAGGAACACTATTACTTTAAGGCAAATCTCAGCAATTAAATATACCTGACAATTACCTTAAGCAAAAAACGCGCATGAAAATGTAGAGCATTATATTAAAATGACCAACATAGATGGGCGTCACACTTTTTCCTGAGCTGTGTATGCTCCTGCTGAAAACGTGCAAATAATGTCAGGCAGAATTCCATTGTAAAAAGTAAGTATAAGTGACTCCATATTTATTTCTAATGAACTCCTGCTGCTCTGAAGAAACTATGACCTAGAAGGCAAAGCTGATTTTTGCCTAAAAACACCATAATCATAATTAAAAGACCACTGGGAATGCTTTTACAATAGATGATTAGAGTGGGACTTTCAGTTGACTGATATGCTTTTATGATGAAGGTTAAAAAGGAGAATATTTAATAACTATTGTTATTGAATTGTTAAAAATTCAATAATCGGATCATTTAGGTGTTGGTTCAAAGACAGTAAAGTTTTTTTTTTTTTAATTATTTGAAAAGTAAAACAAAAACACCTCTGTTGCTATAGTTTACTTTATGTGCTGCTTTCATGGACCAGACACGTGTAGGAAATTCTGACTTGACTTTTAATACATTAAAATGAAGATTATTATAATAATTTTTTTTAACAATTGTGTTCTGGGTCACTAAGATTAGTGCCATGTGTGTCCATTTGAATATCCCAGGTTCAATCAAAGCCCTTGCAGTGTTTAAGGATGCCGCCTCCTTGCATTACATTGTCTGGTCCTTTGCCTTCAAGCCATCCCTGATTTTTTACTTTTCTTTTTTATTTCCTTACTGATTAAAGGCTTTTAACAACCCAAGTGTTTTCTAATGTGGTGTTCTGCCAACTATTTCTTCAATAAGAATCTACTTTTAACTTTGATTTTCTCCTGAAATGGGAGTCCTTTTTTTGAATGGATGCTGTGAAAGTCATCAGCTGCTAGAGCAGGACCCCTATCATAAAAAGATGGGGCCTGGAGGAGCAGGTTTTACACTCATCTTGTGTGAGGAGATGTGTGTACAACTTGCTTCGTGTACTGCATGTTTTATTGTTGTTTTTGTGTTTGCAGCGCAGGTGGGGAATTTGCTCACAGATTTAGCTGTTTTTGTGTGCGTTGCACCAGGAAATCAAACCATGTTTGATAGTTGTGCGTGTGCCGAGGCGTCCGTGTGCAGTCTCTCTAGTCTTGCGCTCATTATCTTTGTGTGTGTTTGTGTTGTGTGGGGCTGCCACTGTCATTAGTGGGCTCCTGAGGCGCAGCGGTAGTCTCGCTTCAGATTAGTTGTCCCACAGCTGCCAGCTCTCTGTCTGGCGAGCAGCCTGGCGTGGCACAACCCACGTCAGCTCGACACAGCTCGGCTCGACCCAGATGGCGAAAATGCTCCGTGCCACAAGATTTTTGATATTTTGCTGGACCCTTTGTTTTGCAGAATTGCTGCTCTCACCATTTTCCTGATCCTGTTTGTTCTCCATGGATAAAAGGAGACTTTCATTTCAATTGTCAGCCTAAAGCCACAATTTGCTCTTTTTAATGTCACAACAGAAGCTTTTCTTTGACAAAATGCTTTTCCTTCTCAATAGAGATAGTACATATCCTTATGGATTTCTGATAGATTTACAACACAAAACATTTTAACTGCAAAAGTTGTTTTTGATACCAATTTATTTAAACCATGGTCTCTTTTTCTACTTTATGAGCTCCTTAACTCTGGATCTACTAGGCCTACAGCGACAGTACAGAGAGTGCCAGGAATTGCTCGGGCTCTACCAACAATATCTTTCCCAGCAACAAGCACAGCTGAACCAGTCCATTGCTCAGCTCAGCCAGCCCGCTCCACCCAGTGGGGTAAGTTTCAGAGGAAAGGTTTGATTGTTATAATCCAGTTTATACAAGCAAGCTAACACAGAAGTGAGTCCAGATCACTTAACTAAGGCCAAATGATTTCATTTGTGTTTTAACTATTGCCAATGGACTGTATATAAGAACCCCCTCCCCCCCTGGCTCCAAGAAGCCAATATGCAATAGGCTTCTATTGAGACATAAACAGCTGTTACTCAGTCATTATATTGGTAAAAATAACCAATGTTGCTCTGGTACCTTATTAAAAGTATGTGGTCTCATGCTGAAAGTTGGAAACATTTAATTGACAGATTCTCCTGAACCCGGTTTCAAGTGGTAAAGGTATAGACTTCCAACAAGCTCGCTCCTGATTGGTAAGAGTAGTTGCCATAGAAACATTGACTCAGACAGACTCGGAACGGTCACTGCCCACTGATGTCATCTGGCTCCAACATGACAGTGTCTGTATCGCTAAAAAACGGTGATTAAACTGACTTTGGTTGATTGGAGCTGGAAGTAAGTCATTTTCTACGGGTGACATCACATTCGGTCCAGTTCTCATATACAGTCAATGGTATTGTCTGCATAAGGAAGCAACCGTTTCCAGTGACATACTGGATCTGTGTTTGTTCTCCTATGGAGAGGTAAAACCCCTTGAATGGATGAATAAAAGTAGAATCAGACTTTAAAAAGTGATTGTCTGTCATAACTCCTTTGGGTCAAATCTGACAGGAAAGAGACAACCACTTATAAAAACTATGTAAAGGAGTTAATAGCAGCAGTAATGACATGCAGACATGGAAGGAAATGGGCAAACAAATGGCACCACAATGTTCCGTGTATAAACTTCTTACTCTTTCACTGTGACATCAGACGTAACATTGGCTTTAGTGAAAGGACTTTACAACATTATTGTCCAGCAAGCGGCTCTAAATATTGTGTGCTCTATGAGCATCGACAAATCAGTCTCTTCTGCTGCAAGGTGGGCTTTTCTCTGTATCTTTATTCCATAATGTTCTTAACCTTGGTCTAACTGCCACTCATGCTCAGCTTAAACCTGTCCTCTGTGATCCCGTGGCAGCTGTCCAGTTTTGAAAGATGATTTGCGGGCCTTTATCTGGTGCCATGGCCGCAGCAGCCGCTCTGCAGTGAAGGCAGCGTGTGCCCTGCATCAGTGTGCTGCATCTGAGCGTCCAGGCACTGGCTGTTTACATAAGCTGTGCTCTGGCAGCACTTGGAAACTCAACAGCTCTTGCAAACAAATGGGGAGCTTTTACAGTGCATAACGGCGTTAGCAAAGCAAATTAGATTTGTAAATGAGTCCTAATGTCGTTTTGGTAAATTCCACTTTTGTTGCCTTGTTGTAAATGAAAGTTTTATGGAGCAGTTTGTTTTGGCTGAAAAACCCTGTCAGGTTTTCAGAGGCTTCCTAAATTGGCCAAAGGCACACACAGCGACTTTGTTCTCCGTCCAGGTGCTCGGCAGCGAGGAAGCCCCCGGCAGGACATCGGTGAGCAGAGCTAATGGCTCAGCCTTTGATGGCTCCTACCTCGGCCTCGCCGCCACCGAAGCACGTCGGACTCCAGTTTACAGGAGCAGCGATACAAGAAGACGAGCAGCACAGAAGTTGAAAAACTCCCCGTGTCCTTCCTGTTGCAATGAGTTAAGCCCCTCTGATGAGCCAGCCAGGCAGCATGGCAGTCAGAGGAGGGGGTGCAGGGAGCCACACACATGCTACAGATGCCAGGGCTGCCAAGGCAGTTGTCATGGCACAAGCTGTGGAACACTGACATTTAAAAGTGACCGCAGCTCTTGTCTTGAGGCTTGCCTTCCTGACATGTTTTACCGAAGGGGGTCTGACAGGTACAGTGCTTGAAACATATGATTCTTCAAAATTTTACATTTATTGGAGGAACTTTTTACTTCTTCTGTAAAGCGGGAAAATGTTGAGCATTAAAGAGGAATCACATTTGCACACAGGTCGCACAACGGGAGTAAAATGGACTCTCTAACCAGGCCTTCATTGGGTCATGAGGACTGGGAGAGGAAGAGGCACCAGCTGCTGATGCAGAAGATGCAGCTGGAAATGGAGAGGGAGAAGCTGCAGGTGCGGCTGGCTGAGCAGGAGGAGAGGCTGAACAGACAGACCGAGCAGCTAAAACAGTCTTTTCTTGACCACAGCAGGTAGAATTAAGAAAGCCAATACTCTAACCATCTTTTCAACTCCATCCTTTTTATTTAAAGGTATCCCCTGCCCTTCCATGTACTTTGGGAATGTTTGTCATTGCAGAATCTTATTTTTATTCCCCTTTTTTATACATTTTTTTTTCTTTTTTAGAATTCAACAACACACTCAAGCTGAGCTCAGCAGCTCAAACACTAGAAATGGAGCTCCAGAGCCGGAGGGTCTTTCCTGCCAAGATTTGTCCTCCAGGTAAACCAAGTAACAGCTTTAGTCAGTCACACACAACACACACATCAAACAAACAAACTCTGCCACACATACAACGCTGCAGTCACACACTAGAAAGCCAGCTTCAAATATTTGCCTGTGGTCTGCAGGGTGTGTAAAGATGCAGAAGCACATCCTGAAGGACAAAGTCTGCATGAAAAACACTCTCAAAGCCTACCGGTGTCCTCAGCCTGTGGAAATGGTAAATATGCAGTATTTGCATCATTTACATGCTTATATTTTCATGAAGAGGGTGTTATCTCAAACCATATCACACTGTTCTGTCAAGAGCATTATCTTTCTGAAACAGCGTTTTGTTTAGCAATTTCCAAAGGTTTTCACTTGCAAAACTGCTTTTCAATAGATGCTTCTGGTCGAAAACCTGATCTTCTGTGTTAACAGCGGACTTATCAGAACAGCCCCGAAGGGACATGGCCACTTCTCCGGCCAAGCCCCCTGAAGATCTAAGAAAACCCACCTTGACTTCTGAAAACCACAGAAGCTCAGAAGCAAGGTAAGAAAAATCTTTACCAAATATTAATTGAACAATTTATTTAATATTGATAATAGATGTTGTTGCCTCATCATTTAGCAAGAGCTTTTAATTAGGTGTATAGTTTTACCTGCTGCTAAGTATGAAATAGAAAAACAGAACTATAATAGTTGTTCACAAGAGCACAGTTTGAATTTCAGGAGTTGGTGAACTACACATTGTGGACAAATGTTTATACATCTATAAAAATGTGTGTCTGATGAGAATTCTGAAACTCTCACCTAGTGAGTCGTCATCTATAATTAAAAATTGGAGTCTTTTTAAAGACCCACTCTAATGAAAAGGCTGTTTTGAACATGTTCTTGTGGCATTTTTCTAATGATGGAGGACATATATTAAGATAATTAAGATAAAAATTCCTTTTTTGAGTATTTCTTTATTCATATCGTTGTAAAACAGGAGCAGACAAAAAAAGCCATTTGAAATCGAGCTTATTTGTCACGTAGAAAATATACTAGGGGGGTTGTTCTGCACCAGTGGTCCCGCCCACAACTCAGAGGCGAATAGTTCCAATATAGCTGGAGTGAGGGCTGGTGTGAGGGCTGTAAGCTAGCCAGAGAGAGTGTAAACGGAGAGCTCTCAGTAATGGGGAGGGGCAAGGGAAAGGGTTGTCCCGCACCAGTAGCCCCGCCCACAACTCAGAGGCAAATTTCTAATGAACTACTGCCGCTCTGCAGAAACAATGTCCTAAAAATTGACACAGGTTTTTTGATTTTGGCTAAAAAACACATATTCATAATTAAAAGATCCCTGGGAACACTGTGAAAATAGATTAATAAATGATCAGAGTGGGACTTGCTCATTCAGGATTCTGATCAATAGCTATTCTCTAATAAACATTACACGCTCTCTTGGAGACTTGACAATAAGTGATTTTCACATATTCATACATTCACAACAGCACAAAACAATAACCATCATTAATAATGGATTGGCTTTTTCTAATGCCATTTTTGAGATGCAATAGGAAAACACAGGGGATACAATTAGCAGTAGTTTTTAGGTTTGTTTGTGAACTCTCAAAAAATTTCTCCTTATGTTTTCAAGAAATATTTACAATTCTAATTCACACAGAAAAATGCCAAATATTAGTTTTTTTGTTGTGTTTTTTTTTAATGCAGTTCCAAAGGCTGGCTAAATACTGCCAACCTTTCTTAGTCTGGCTAACTTTTGGAGTGGAGAAAAGCTAAATGAAGCTTTTTACAGGGCTAGCTGGTGCTGTGGCCAGCCTGTCAGGAGACGTGCTGTGTTCCATTAGTTGGCCTAGCAGGGATCCTGCAGCAGGTGTAATTGAACAGACTTGGATGCACGCTCTGGCCTTCCTTTCCTTTCTCTCTCTCTCTCTGCCACAGTAATGAGACAGAGAAAGCAGAGGAGAGGTCTTAAAAGTGTGTTTGAGGGAAGAAAACATTGGATAAAGTGAAAAATGGGAAGAGAAGAAAGTTAAATCACAACCAGTAATGGAAATGGCCAGAAAGACATAAAGAGGTGGAGAGCATCAGGCTGTAGTCTCAGTCACCTAATGGGAATTAACCCCAGCTCTTGTGTTTTGACCGAGTGCACACATGCACTTGCCTATGACTGTGCAAGGACTTTTTAGTTTTTATGGGGAATTGATCAGGGCTAAGCCCTTTTTGCCTGTACCATTGTGTAGATCTACGCTGGTTTATGTCTCTGAGCTTTAAGACGGTAAAAACCCCCGATTTGAAAAGATGATTGCTATGATGACTGGTAAACTCTTAATTATGGAGTCGTGTAATCCAAGTTTAACTCGAAAAGGTCAATCATTTAAACAGAGGATATCCGATCCTATAACAGTCAGTTTACAGCTCTCAGCCTGAGATGTTACTTAAGTAAATAGCTTTTTGCTTTTAATTGTCATAAAGAAACCTCTCTCTACTTTACATAATTCCTGCTGATTTATTAAAAAGGGATGCAAGGTGGTGCAGTGGTTGGGTGTGTGACCCTACAACAGACTGGCAGCCTGTTCGGGGTGTAGTCTATCCTCACCCAACAGTAGCTGGGTTTGCTCCAAAGGCCCTGTGATACCGAAAAGGATTCAGCAAGTTCCGACATTGGATGGATACGAATAAGAAAAGTTGTGAAATTTTAAATATTTAAAGTCGCGTATCTCATAGTTTATAAAGTGATGGGAGGGCAACAATCACTGGGTTGCCTAGAGGATAGGCAATACGGTCAGACTTCTGTTTATTTCACTGTTTCTGACGGAAAACTTGAGCTACATTGATCTAAAACTGCATTAAACTGCTAAAAAATGTCTCAAAATATCAATGACCTAATCCTGTCAAAATGCAGAGTGAAGCCAGGAGTCTTTTACATCAACACACTTCTGCAGGTGAGCTTCTGAACTCTTTCAGGAAGAATAAGAGTTAAATACATGTTCTCTACTTTTTCGTTTCTTCCTAGTTGTGTGGAAGAAAACTTATGACACAAAGTCTGGTGGAAAAAAAGAACACATTTTGTCAAAGTCACCTTAGCTTAACCCACCTAGTGGTCACCAGATGAAGTGACCTGGCTCCTGTTCCTTTCATTTCAAACCAACCTCAGTGAGGAGTGGAACGTTTAGCAGTAGGATTTTTATTTTTCAAAAAGAAAAGTAAAAACCTTTCCTGACTTTACGACTTGGTATCTTATTCCGTGCTTTTCCCATCACACTTCCCTCATCCAGTCATCTGATCTTAGCCGTTTTAATAAAGATGCAAATTGCAAAACCAAAGCTGGGATTTAACATTAAGTAACGTTCCTAATCTTTTCATGAATCTTGGTCTACTTGATAATGAGACATTTTCAGCACAACCCAACACATCTCATCTCCATCTATCCTGCCGCAGCCCGCCTGCTATTGATTGCTTTGCAAATTGTTATTCTCAATATGTGTAGTGGTGTATTTTTATGATTATTATTTTTTTCCATAAATGTTTGGGCTGAAGATGAAAGGCAACACATGGGGTGGACTGCTATTTAAAAAAGAACAGGAGGGGCCACATAAGCAATGAAAGTTATGAGTGTGGAGGAGCTGCTAAGCCGTGTATGTAGAGGAGCTCTGTGGCCTTAAGGAGCTGCAAAAGAGACACTCGCCATCGATGGCGATTTTATTGGACTCTGCGGGTCAGGTGGTCAAACATTTAGAGAGCTATTTGAAAGCATGCTAGCACTTATTTTCCATTTCACTTAGCACGACTTTTCAAAAAAAGAAAAAAGCAGTTTTTACATCAAGGTGAAATACGGCCTGAGTCTAATTTCTGTGGCGTTCCCTGTGGGTTCTTATTGTTGTATTGACTGGCACAGGAGAGAGGATTACTCCGGGGTTGATGGCGCGGGCTCTCCACACGCCCTCCAAATGACCTGCTATTAAAGGTTGGCAGCATCTTTCGAACCTTGACAGAAACTTGAGTCACTTTTACTACTGTCCATTTGGTTTCCTTATATGCATTTAGTAGTAAAGTGGATTTACCATGGTGTCTGTTGGGAGGGATTAATATCTAGCAGCAATTCACTTTTATGGAACTTTTATGCAAGCCGGATCCCAGACGGGAAGTTCGTCGTCCCACATTCCGTGCTCCTCTCAATATCCGTTTGCCTCTCTGTCTCTTTTGTCTTCTCTCCCCATCCTGCCCAAACTGTACCCCCACTCCACCCACCCCACCCTTGTTATAGATTGTGACCGCCGGTAAGTGATGCATTATTCATTACTGGCATGTCGTTTGTTGATGGATGGCTGTTTGAGAGGCCTGTCCGTTAAATAAATCAACAAATAAAAATGCAAATTCTCACATTTCGAGCCGAAGCAACTGGGCCCCGAGTCCCTCCCCCCGCATTCCCACCCCGCGTTCCTCTCCATCCGCAAAGCACCACTCATTTCCAGTCTCTCTCATACAAACAGACAAACACCCATCATTCTTTTTCTGAGTCTTTCTCCCTTGTTTTTGCCTCTGCCGTTGACAGGCAGCAGACCAAATGAGGAAGACAGATTTACTTATTTCAGATTCCGCGAGTTTTTTCTTTTTTCTTCCCCATCAGTTATCATCCCTCAGTTCACTTAACTCTTATTTGCTTCCCCCTCCCTCCTACTCAAACATGTGCATATATTAATTCATGTTGCTAAAGTGAAATGCATGCTGTTAAAGCGCTGCAGCTGCTGATGCCTCGAGTTAGTTGGAATAAACATGACATATCAAGGTCTATATGTACGTGTGGAGGAAGACAAATTCCGCCTGATTGGAAGTTCCAGCGGTGCGCCTGTCTGCTGACCACCCGCATGCATATCAACAAGTGCATCCCAAAGATCGCCTTTACCTCAGAGAGCTGTGTGCAGAGCATCACGATGCAAATCGATGAGGCTTTAAACGAGCAGAGAATTATGTTAGCAACATCAGTGGAGCGTGCTTTAAAGAATTCATGTTTTGTATCTGGAATGGCTGTCGTTCGACTGTGTATACACTGAATAATTTATCAAGCCCGCCAGACTGAGGGATTGAATCTCTATTAGCTTAATCTCCCCCGTTTTGGTTTATTTATTTCACTGCACACTCACTCATTCCTATTCTACGGGAAAATCACCAGGTTCTTCCCCCTTTATTCACAAACATTTGCATGAAACTGACTTTTTTTTTTAATCTTAAATTTTGTTTTAATGCAGATGCTCCTGTGGTTTTGACGAGTCAATCGTGTTTGCTGAAACTCAGGAAGGACTTTTGGAAAGAAAAGGATTTGTTCACACCAAAGCAGTTTAATATAGTCAATGTTTGGAGTTATTGTGTTTTCAGCCCATGTTTGGGATTCCATTTTTCTATCATCCATTCAGACTTTCAGCTTTAAATAAGCTTCCGTTTAACTTTTAAAAAAGCGTAAAATAAAACCCTGAAAACTACCCCCCCCCCCAAAAAAAAATTACATAATGTTTTCTTTTTTTAATCAATTTACGAAATGCAAAGTCTGCAAACAAAAGAAAAATCTGAATGAAATTAATATTTGAACATTCTACCTTTTAGCTTCAAACCAGCATCTATTGTTAACTTTACAAAGTCAGAGATTTTATAGGATTATATTCAGGTTTTTGATCAACCAATAAGTACGAACAGGTGCTAATGTGCATCAATGTCACTCAGAGGTTGAAACCCGGTCATGAAGTGAAAAGAAACAGCTGTGTGGGAGGCTTCAATCTGAGTGAGGACCAGGCAAACTCTGCTACCAGGGTGAGGTTGATAGAAAAAGTTTCATGTCATAGTAAGACTGGCCCAGGCAACAAGACACAAGCTAGTGCTACTGCATCAGCAAAGATTTCAAACCAGACTGAGCTTTCTAGATCTTCAATAACTTTTGAAGAAGCACAAAAAAGTGTTGAGGATTTGCAGAAAAACAGCAGCCGGTGGTCTGGACTGATGAGCCCAGATTTCAAATCTTTGACTGTAGCATAAGTAAGATTTTTCCTCAAAAGGCTGAAGAGCAGCACAACCTGGGTGTCTGCAGACAACAGTGAAGCTTCTGAAGGTCCCTTGAACTTTTGGGGTTGCATTTCTGCAAATGGAGTTGGAGATTTTGGCCAGGATTAATGGATCAATGCTGAGAAATATAAGCAGATGCTTTGAAAATATCATGCAGTACAATCAGGGAAGAAGCTGCAATTTTATAAGTCATTTAGAACTATTTTCAGTGTGACAAAGAACAGGAAGTTCTGAAAGGGATGACCACCACAAAGTTGTCAACATCATGGAGTGTGTCTGGGATTACAAGAATAAATAGAATAATGTGAGAAAGCCTACAGCCACAGAGCTGTGGTTAGTTCTCCAAGATGTTTAGAAGAACCTACCAGCCGAATTCCCTTAAGAACTGTCTGCAAGTGAACCTCAAATAATTGATGCTGTTTTCAAGGCAGAGAATGGTCGCACAACTTACAATTTCTCACGTGTTCATTCATTGCATTTTGCTGATTGATGAAAATAAATATTTAAATCTTCAATTTTTGAAAGCATTTTTTACAGCATATTTTCAGCCTAAAACTTTCAAACTGTTTTGTGGTTTCCTGTTTCTGCTGAGAGGATGTAGTGCAGCTAGCAGCTAGTCAACAAGGAGATGCTCGTTTCCCAAAAGGTCTCGCTGCAGTACTAATTTGAATGGTTATTACACATGAATGAATTGTATTTACTGAATGCAGAAATGGACACTTGTGGGAATTTAACCATTTGAAACTAGTTACAGTGAAGGGTGCAGGAAACTGGATTTTTGTTCTAATGTTTAAAAAGCCGAATTGGTGTTGATGTCTTAACCTTTGCCGGAACTGCAGGCTAATACCAATTATTGTCTTTTACATTCTATCTTCTGCTAATATTAGTAATGTGCCGTCGGTGGAACATCATAAATATCCCAATAAAACATTTCTTTTCCAGGTTGGATTTCTCCATGGGTGAATTATTGGAAGTGTTTAGTCCTGTTTCTGAGAAGTCCAAGCCAAGTGCTCCAAGAACCAAACCGTCACAACGCGTGTCGACTCTCACTGGCCCTCAATCTGTCTTCCATGCCACTGCCGGGCCTCATCTTCAGAGTTTTCATCAAGATCTTGAAGAAAGCCAAATTCTAGAAGATATTTTTTTCATTTGCTGACAAATGAGGAAATTAGTCTTAAAATATCTTCTTGATTACATTTACTGTCATTTTTCATCTTTTTATTTTTTTATTTTTGAATAAAAATATTGATTGTAATCTTGTACATTGTTTTTTTTTTTGGAATGGTCAAAACTTTTCCTTCTTTTTACACATAGAAAAAAACAATAAAAAATAATAATTGTCTTAACTTTTTACAATGGGGTGTTGATTGACTCACAACTTAAATGAAGCCTAATTCTCATCAATCACATCTAATTAGGAGCCAAGTTTTGCAGAGCAAAAATCTATTTGCACACATACTTTTGCTTCACCTGCATCACGACGAGCTCAGTTCATGTGCCAGTGTATTTTTCAAAATGATCAACTCTCAAAATGTCTATTTACAAGCGGTACAACATAAATCATGCACTGATAAAGCATCCACAATCACGACAGCACACGGGATCATTTATTCTAGACTGTGCTTTATTATTGGGCTAAGCTGAGACGCATCATTCATTTAAAATTACAAAAGATGAGTCCAGGGGACTGGAGAATGTTGCAGTCTATAGACAGAAGGGTGGGAGCCTAAAGCGCACTGCCCAATCAGAAGCTCAGCTCATCAGGATCCTGGCAAAGCCTAATATGCAACATTCATCTCCCCACTCTCCATCTGTGCTGAAACTGGGAATTACAGTAGAGTTCCAGAATACTTCAAAAAACCAAACCATGGAAATAGTGAGTCGAGCAAACACAACAGAGCTTTAGAAAATAAAATCACACCAGCGGCAGCGCTGAAGAGAATGACACTTCTCCTCTGGATGAAATGTCACAGACTTCAGTGAAATGTACTCTTTGGAGGGTGAATAGGATAAACAAGATCAGAGCTCTGTCAAAGGTTTAAAAACAAAAATGGCCGGACGATTTAATTTTATGCCACCTGCCAATCAGCAATTATTAAAAAAAAAATAAAAGAAGAGGTTTTTCCTAAAACATTGGCAGAGAATCCCTGTGACCTTTAGGCATACTTAGCCTACTGCTGTGATCCTGTATCTGACTGAACAGTAGACCTAACTCCCCCAGTTGCACTGCAATGATTTCAAAATAGACACAAAAGTGGGATCAAATTTGAAGTGTTTTTCAGGAGTATTAACACATCTTTTTGTTGCTAAACAGAAATCACATGAGTTTGTAATTACAATATACATAAGGCTTTAGTGTTGTACTGCATTGTTGCGAGTAGTTTACCAGTGAAAGGACAATAATTCCAGTGATTTAGAAGTGCAGTGATCTAAAAAAAAAAAAAAAAAAAAATCCAGCACACACAAGATGTGTGGCAAAATAATAGAGCTCAGATCTTGAAACAAACCGCACAAATAAATAAAAACACAAATAAATAATTAATAGCTAACAGACCAAAATGTGTCTCTGACATCACTTTGTCAATAGTTGTTTTTGCCCCCTCCATCATCAAAGAAGTGCTGAAGGCGTGGTCCTGCCCAGAAGAACCAAGATCACTTGTGGACCACGTTGGTAGCTCATGCATGTCGTATAAAAAACTATTTGGTCACGCACCAACTCATAAAAAAATAATGCCATGAAAGCATGCATATCATGTCAGACATGACTTCTAAATAAATATCTAAAGAAATAAATGAAAAGTACCCACTAAAATGTGTTCTTGTTTTATTTTTTTTTAAATATAAAAAAGGTCAATGCATGTCTAAGCTCTAACTGAGGTCAATGCTCTCCCTGACTGTATTCTGGATAAATGCCTTGGTCAGGTCCTACAGTTTGTACCGTATCCTAGCAACTATATACTTTTTTTTTGTACCTGGTTTGCATGAGCGTTATCACATTTTCATTCATAGATATATATAATTTTTTTTTTTTTAGTATTTAAAGTACTTTTTTTTTTTTTTTTTGTAATCCAGTCCTTGTAGATAGAAGTAAAAGTCCTATAAAATATGCAAACCTATGTACAGAGGAAAACAGAGCAAAAAAAGGAAACAATTTACAGTATATTCATCCCTTGATGTATTTATATATATATTTATATATTTATATTCAAACTTTTGCTTCGTTCTCTTTTTGTTTTTCGAACCCCCACTTTTTATTTTTTTTATTTTTATTTTTTTCATGTAAACCTGCAGCTTGAAGTTTGGAGCAAATGAGGATGAGATGCCTGGCATTCTAGTTCCCACGGTTGCCATGCTTCAGCTTTACCCCCTCCTCCAGACATGAAAACACTGGTAAAAGACACGGGCTCAAACAAATGGCGAGGAAATGAACAAACTGTAGACGGTTTCCGTCCTGGCCTCGGAGCGGACAGAAAGGACACACGGCCGTAGACCAGACGTGTGACATTTAGCACGTTATTGTTAGGTAAGTTGGGTTCAGGTGGACGTGGTGGGGTAGTGGCGGGGAGTTTTGTTTTAATTCACTGCTCGTGTTGGTCATCTGGCTTACACTGAATGCCACGCTCAGATTGCTATGTGACCCCCACACACAAACAGAGGCATCCTGGGATGTGTAGTTGTGGTCTTTAAGCCTCGCTGGATTTGGAAGGTAAATGTTAAATTATTCAAACTGCTAAAAAGGTTAGGCGCAGACGCTGGGGAAACAGCATAATGAGCAGTTTATAGGAAAACTTGTAACAACACCCAACAGGAAGCATTGTCTTCCAAAGTGTCATATAGCCTAATAAATATTCATCCATATAAATATTCATTAAGTAATCTCCACCAGCTCAAAATGTGTTGAATGCAGAGTCCAATAAATCCAACTCTGTTGACCTTTTGCAGGTGGATAGTAGGTTCTATTTTGAGGGATTGGAAGAGGAAACTGTAAGCTAAAGCAAGGGGAAGGCGGCTTTAGCGTTGCAACAGGTGCCGCTCTTGTCAGCATTCACACTGCCCTCAGCAAAGCCCGCTTAAGTGACCACTTTCAATAAAAAAAGTATATTTACGTGCGTATATGCATGTTTCGGGCTTATGTATTGAAAACATTTGCGTTTACGCGTCGCCTACGACTGTTTTCGGGCTTGACGTACAAAATGTGTGTTGAAAGTTACACCGGGTCGTACTTTGAATTGAATTTGGTAGTGACGCCTTTTTAAATTCAATGTAGTGCCAACCGTTTGAATATTGATCATTGCGGTTTATGCCCGGCTGGAATTCTATGACACCAAGTCATTCATTTATCAGGATGAAGCTCTGAGATAAAAAGCCCAAAGCAGGATTCACAAGATTTTCACCGCTTTGACATTTCACACCAAGATTCTTCCAACTGGAAGTAGCAAACATGTGCAAGTAAACAGTAGGAAAAGAAAAAAAGCCCCTCACAGCTTGTCCAGTGTGAATGCCAAGGGTTAACTGCATGTTCAAGAATGCGTTTTAGCTTGTGTGTGATCGTGCCACACATGCTAGTTATCTAGGTGTTGCTTCGATTGCAGTTTCAACGTTTGTTTCCTCAAGAATATTAGCCAGTATAACATTTAGAAGTGTATGCTTCCAGTTAGGTAAAAAGAGCAAAGATGACTACATTTTCCCACTTTTTGTGGTGCAGGAAACAAGTTTTCCAGCATGTTCTGTCATAGCTGTAAAACAAAACAAAAAGGTAAGAATGAAGGACCAACAAAAAGATCTCTGTAACATTCTGTGTTAAACCATTCCAGCAGCAAAGCCTAAATAAGCTTTTTACTTATGATAGTGCACAGCTTTGATCAATAGCACCTGTGCTAACAGCGTACCCAATGCCCACTTGAAGTGCGATTCTGAACATGAATGCATGTGTGTATTCAACAACATTGGTCCAACAATGTCTTGCTGTGTTGGACATGCAACAAAGCTCTCTGCTGTGAAGTGATATGGATCTGGCTGCAGTTTTGACATCATAATAGCGCATTTGCTGCTCGCAGTAGTTCTTTTTTCTTTTTTTAGTTGAACTTTTTGATTTTGTAGAGCACAGTGCTGGATGGCAGATTCTGCAGGTGACAAGGCACACCCTGACATGGTGAGAGCCCATACGCTACATGCACTTTACTGAATGCAAAAAGAGAGCAAGGGTTGTGAGACCTATTTGTTTTGGTTCAAGTTTCAAAGAAAGTTTGTGTTCTGATGTGTACTTGTGTGTGTGTGTGTGTGTGTAAGCTGGAACGATATGCTTGGAATAGAAACGAAGATAATTGTCCTTTTCCTCTTAAAAAAAATCAGCCTGATTCTCTTGAAGCCTGCTACTAAGTTGTGGCTTTTCGCATTTTTGAGATCATATTTACACAATGTGTGTCTTCTCGCACGTTTCCCCTAGCAACATGTCAGCTTGTCAGCATACATCAGAGATAGGAATGCCTGCAGTTTTGGGAGCTGCCGGGTTTGCGATTCTTCCCTAGCCGAGCAACATTTCAAACTTCCAGCTAAAATCGACAAAAAAAATAATAAAAAATTTTACAGCTCAACGTAGTCGGTAGCCATTCTATATACAGACACACATATATAAAATATGTGCACATATAAGTACATAATTTGTGATTAATATCTATTATCCATATATATTGTATATATGAATACATTTGCTTGAATGCTTGTTATACATATATATGTACTGCAAATATAAACAAGTTCATATATTTCAAACATTTCTGGTGTTTTTCTATCTATGAGGTTAGGATGTCAAGTTAAAAAAGATAAGGCTGTGATACGGAGCAGCCCCTCCCATGCACTTGCCATCCCTCCAGAGACAAAAAAGGGAAAAATAAAAATAAAGATTTTAAGTAATTGTAAACTAGCGAAGTGAAAGACCTCATTTGGTCATCTGAAATAGTTCTGGCTGTATCCAAAAAGCATATCAGCAATATATACGTATATATATACATATATATGTATATATATATATATACACAGGTGTTGTATATATTTTAAATGTACATGTCTTTTTAAGTGCAACTCTCCAAGCAGTTAAGAGTGACTGAAAAGAGATGCAGTGGTCCAATTGTATTAGAGCTACAAGTCCCCAGCGATAAAAAGGTTTGGTCTTTTGGTCCCTAAAACAACTAAGGAATGACAGATAAGACTCCCTGGAGACCGTTGCTATGGCTCTCCTTGGCAACGGTTTCCCCTGGAAACGGACAGGCACTCCAAGCTAAACATGGCCATCCCAAAATTTAAACAAATCTGTGTCCTGCAAACACCTACTTGGGTCCTCTCTCCGAGAATGTGTTCTTTCTTGTTTCAAGTCTTAGAAATTGGTCTTTAAAAGTGAATTGTCCAAAAGCTCACACCATTCTTATGAAAGGATCCTCTGTGGCAGCTTTTTTTTTAGTTTTTTTTTTTTAGTTTTTAGTTTTTTTAAGTTTGCTTTGTCCTTGCTGGATTTCTTTTGACATCCATATTCCCTTACAGAGTTGATATCGTTGGTCACTGTATTTAGGTTTAAAGTAGGATCTTTTACTTTTTTCCCCTTTCGCCAGTGTTCAAGTAAAAGTTTTTGTGGTCCAGAAAATGGTAGCTGTCTTTCAAGCGGGTGGGATTTGTTGGGGAAGGGGGTGTGTACACGTTTGGAGAAGAAAAAGAAGACCCGGGGCTGACGAGATTCATCCAGCTGCTCTCTGAGTTCCATATGTTGGTACATCCAAAAAGGAGGCGTCCTTGACCCGGTCACTGCTCCCTCTGCACTTTTTTTCTGAAGCAGCCTCTGTGGTCCAGATGTTGAGTTTGCACTCTGTGGTGGGTAGCAAATCTTCAACATTTGATTCAACGAAACCTGAAGAGATAAAACCAAAATTAACAAAAAATACACAGCAGCTGCTTCTGTTTTATTTTTTCTCCCAGAAAATTTGACTTCTTTTTTAGAATTCATAGCAGGGTTGCCCAAAAAATCATAAAGTCCCACTCCAATCATCTTTTGGTCTATTTTCAAAGTGTTCCCAAAGGTCTTTTAATTATGATGATACCATTTTTAGGGAAAAGAAAAGAAAAAAAAACTCTGTTGTTTTCTAGGGCATAGCTTCCTTCAGTGCGGTAGAGTTGTGTTGTGGGACTGCTGACAGTTTTACTTTTTAAAAATATAAAAGTAATCTGCCCCATTTTGTTGCTTTTTGGACGCATTTGGCAGTGGCGGCATTTCGCCTGCAGTGATTTGCCTCGGGGACTCGGGTCTGGTATGGCTCGGTTAGTTTGTGAGTGGGTGATAAGTTGCCCTTGAATGAAGTCATCAGTAGTGAATGAACGACACAGCCAAAACTCTCCATCACACAGATGAAGGGAGGAGACAAAGAGGAATGGCACAATTACCCGCCTGAGGGGTAATAAATGCCTCCCCCTTGAAAGCATTTCCTACCCCGCGCTGCACTCTCAACCACTCACCAATTATCTTTTACCTACAGGGCAACATGCAGCGTCACTCACTGTAAAGATGCTCTGTAAATAGGGGAGGTTGTGTGTAAGTAAATGCTCCTACAGCTTTGTTTATGTCAGCTAGCCATTAAAAAGAAATGATCTATCCAATTGGAGTATCAGAAACATATTAGAAGGCACTTATCTTCACATCAAAGCACTTTCCGTGTCTGATAAGTGGGCAGTTTTTTCATTTTTATTTATCGGGAGCCTTTAATTCAGACGATCAGGGAGAGCTCTTGCATTTTTAAAGAGTTGGTTTCTTTCCAAACAGTTTCCTCAACTAGTTTTCCTTCAGTAAAATGGCGTGATAAAACTTGTGCATTAATAAGAAATCTATACTTGGAGAGGATGTAAGAAGCGCTGTTTGCTTCATCTGATCTTCAGGTTTGATTTGTTTCCAGATGATGCCTGACCTGTCTTTCCCTGTGCGTGATGGCTGCCCCGGCCACCGGGATGGTGGTGGCTGGCGGGGGCAGGGGGCTAGTAGGGGCGGTTGGCATCCTTTGGCCTTTTGAGCTGAACCTTGAGTCTTTTCATACCGATCTGGAAGCCGTTCATGGATTGGATGGCAGCTTGGGCGCTACCTGGGTTGTCGAAGCTCACAAATCCTGAGGGGGAGAAGGCCAAAAACAAATGAGAGGAGAGGAGGGGCCTCATTAGACTGAGAGGCAGACCGGTTTTCTTTTCTGGAGGGAATGAAGAGTGAGCATGGTTCTCATGAGATGATATTTTCCTCTACACATTCATGCCATATGAAAACGAGAAATGAAACTGTGTGGACGTTCACGATGCAATGACAGACGCATCAAAATGAGGATGAGTATTGTTCAAACATCAACCACCAGGAAGGGATATTCAGTTTAGCGCTTTTCCATTTCGGTACAGACAGATAGAAACGAAAAACTCTCACAAATTCATGCTGTTGTTAATAAACCAAAACGTTTAAAAGGAGTTTGACTTGATGGACTTGCCTTTAAAGATTCTTTAATGTCCATCGAAAAGCCTAAACTCACTCTTGGTAAATAGTTGGCAAACTTTTTTTGGTGCGAAAAAAAGTTTTACTGTTGATTTGATCATGAAGAGAAACATGACCTTCATCTGGGAAAAGTCAAATCTCTGTTTTTTAGTTAAAACAGCTGCTAGGATCAAAATCAAGATGTTCTGCATCCTTTTCCCTTTCTTATTAGTTTAATTATGCAGATCCAAGCAGAAATGATGCAGGTTTAGGATTTGCAAAAAACAAAACAAAAAACAAAACGCTGAAAGGTTGGGGAAGGGGGGTGTAGACTGTGGCACAAAGGGTGATTAGTACAAAAAAAAGAAGAAGAATCAGAATAAATAACCAATAATCTTTTGGTTTTGTTGATTTTTACCCACCAAAGCATTTACTTTGGTTTGTCGCCCGATCCACAAACACTTTGGAGGAGATGACATTACCGAAAGGCAGGAACATCTGCATCAGCTCTCCATCCCCAAACTCCTGAGGGAGGTGGTAGATGAACAGGTTGCAGCCCTCGGGTCCTGCATGGACACAAACACAGAGAAAGAAAAACGAGAAAGGAGAGACAGATGAGGAGCAAAGGTAAGAGAAAAAGACACAAGAGGGAGATGGAGGAGGAGGAGGAGGAGGACCTGGACAGAGGAAGATCTAGCCAAAGAACATGTGAAGAGCAGAGTAAAAGATAAAGGAAGATGGAAAGGTATGGTGTTAGCTCAGGCTGATACAATATATACAAGTGTTGTGATGCACTGTATTGATTGCAGATGTTCGGCTCTGTGGATCTCTTATCGCTTCATCTGTTTCACTTTTCGCTGCCCATTAAGTGTAATTGCTCTTTTTGTATGCTGGTTACAGAGTCTGCCTCCACCGTCAGGCTCTCCCGTCGGTCATTTACAGACAAGAAAACTCAAATGTCAACAGCATCAGTTTCTATTTGTTTTATTTATGTTCCGTTTTCAATTCACACAAATATCGTGATTAGTATGGTGAAAAGGCAAAAAATAACTTATGTTTTTGTTTTCTAGTATTAGGTACAGGGTGTGTAACTTGGGAGCATTTCAGGTAACAAGGTCAGGCAACATTTACCCAAAACTTAATTCTAGTTTAGAAAGTATTTAACAAGAGAAGTGCACTATCAGTGTCTATTAGGGATGCCACAATTCTTGTTAGAAAACCAAACCGTATGTTGCACCTTTAACCTCTGGCATAGTCATCACATTTTGGGTTACATTATCACAGTAGTTCATTCTGCTTAACTGGGGGCCTGTGACTGTGTGTAGAGAGTGAGCACAAATATTAGGTTGGATCTTCTAAGATTAAACCGAATAGTGGGAAAGGGAATTACTGCATCTCTACTGCATGCTATTATGTTTACGTTGCAAGTGTCAAACACTTATTGCGCTAAATTTTAGGATTTATTAAAGGAAAGGATTTATTAGCTATTGTTTTATTACCTTAAACCAGGTATACTATGAACCAACTAAAAGGTGTGTCTTCCTTGTTACTTGCTCATTAGCAAATATAAAAAAAGCATTTTTCCAAATGTTTCATTTTTTGTTGTTGTCCAGTAATACACAAATCATAAATACAAATCGGAACAAAACTGTGACTCAAAATTAAGCTTTGCTTTGAATCGAATCACGGGGAAAGGGAATTGTTGCATCCCTAGTGGTTAAAAGCATCAGGTACCATTCAAAAAGAAGACTGTATAGATAAGCCTTTTTATGTTTATTGAATGATAACTAGAAAACTGTCAGATCGGTGTTGGCAAAGTTGAAGGGGGTGATGCTGTTTTGTAAGATTTCCACAAGAGGGCAGTAATGTCCAGGACAAAGATGTCCTGCTCCTGGGGGTCATTAAGTTCACAGGGAATTTTGCTGCCACATAGAGAAAAAAAAATATTCATATATATATATATATATATATATATATTTACACACACGCGCGCGCACACACACCCTGATCCACACCACCACAATCTACAGCACTGATATCGGCATGTCATTTGGGCTCAAGAAATGAAGCCGGATGGTGACAAAGCGATGCAAGAAAGTCCACACAGGCGAGGTGTCACTCCTAGAAGGAACACTAGCAGACATTGAGAACAGTGAAAAGTACCTTGGAATTCCACAGGCAAATGGCAACCTGTAACAGGCAACAAGGAAAGCTGCAACAGCTAAATACCTCCAGCGAGTGAGGCAAGTCCCGAGAAGCCAGCACAACATGAACAAGACCCGGGCAATAAACAGTTACACGCTGGCAGTTATCAGATACCCTTCAGGAATAATAAGATGGGAAGGGAGCGATACAAACCACGGATGTTACGACACGAAAGCTTCTCATCATACATGAAGGGTTCCATCCCAAATCCAGCATCCTAAGACTGTATGCTAGCCACAAGAAATTAGGACAGAGGACTAGTGAGCATGGAAACCCCTGCATGGGATGTACCACCGGACCATAACTGAGGTGGCTGATATCAAGGAGTCCTACCAATGGCTAGAAAGGGACAACTGGCCTACAGGACAGCACTGAAGCACTCATCCTGGCAGCTCAGGAACAAGCCCTGAGTACCAGAGCAATAGAGGCTCAGATCTACCACACCATGACAAGACCCAAGGTGTAGGCTGTGCAAAGAGGCGCCTGAAACAATCCAACACATAACTGCAGGGATGTAAGATGCTGGCAGGTAAAGCATACATGGAGCGCCACAATCAAGTGGCTGGAATAATATACAGGAACATGTGTGCAGAGTATGAACTGGAAACCCCAAAGTCAAAAGAGGAAAACCCTTAGAGTGGTAGAGAATGAGAGAGCAAAGATCCTGTGGGACTTCCAGATCCAGACTGACAGGATGGTAATGGTGAACCAACCAGACATTGTAGTGGTGGATAAAGAACAGAGGAAAGCCGTTGTGCTGGATGTGGCAGTGCCAAGTGCCGGATACTTTAAGAAGAAGGAACATGAGAAATGGGAGAAATAACAAAGAAGAACTGGAGAAAGCATGGAAAGTGAAGGTGACACTGACAAGAGGTAGTCACCTTTTTCACTTCACAGGTGTGCCCTGTCAGTTTTAATAAATGTGATTTCTTGCCTTATAAATGGGGTTGGAACCATCAGTTGTGTTGTGCAGAGGTCAGGTGGATACATAGCTGATACTCCTACTGAATAGACTTAGAATTTGTATTATGGCAAGAAAAAAGCAGCTAAGTACAGAAAAACGAGTGGCTATCATTACTTTACGAAATTAAGGTCAGTCAGTCCAAAAAATTGGAAAAACTTTGAAAGTGTCCCCAAGTGCAGTTACAAAAACCATCAAGCGCTACAAAGAAACTGGCTCACATGTGGACCGTCCCAGGAAAGGAAGACCAAGAGTCACCTCTGCTGCGGAGGATAAGTTCATCCGAGTCTCCAGCCTCAGAAATGGCAGGTTAACAGCAGCTCAGATTAGAGAGCAGGTCAATGGCACACAGAGTGACACATCTCTACAACAACTGTTCAAAGGAGACTGTGTGAATCAGGCCTTCACCTCCTCCTCCATGCTTCACGGTGGGAACCAGGCATGTAGAGTCCATCCGTTCACTTTTTATGTGTCGCACAAAGACACGGTGGTTGGAACCAAAAATCTCAAATTTGGACCAAAGCACAGATTTCCACTGGGCTAATGTAAATTCCTTGTGTTCTTTAGCCCAAACCAGTCTCTTCTGCTTGTTGCCTTTCTTTATCAGTGGTTTCCTAGCAGATATTCTACCATTCCATCCGGTTTGTGTTTAGATGGACCATCATTTATTTTTCAACAGGACAATGACCCCAAACACACCTCCAGGCCATGTAGGGCTATTTAACCAAGAAGGAGAGTGATGGGGTGCTGCGCCAGATGACCTGGCCTCCACAGTCACCGGACCTGAACCCAATCGAGATGGTTTGGGGTGAGCTGGACCACAGAGTGAAGGCAAAGGGGCCAACAAGTGCTAAGCATCTCTGGGAACTCCTTCAAGACTGTTGGAAGACCATTTCAGATGACTTCCTCTTGAAGCTCATCAAGACAATGCCAAGAGTGTGCAAAGCGGTAATCAAAGCAAAAGGTGGCTACTATGAAGAACCTACAATATGACATATTTTCTGTTGATTCACACTTTTTTGCTATGTATATAATTCCACATGTGTTAATTCATAGTTTTGATTCCTTCAGTGTGAATCTACAATTTTTATAGTCATGAAAATAAAGAAAACTCTTTGAATGAGAAGGTGTGTCCAAACTGTTGGTCTGTACTGTATTCTTTAAATTTATTTACAAGTAAAAATGTTGTTGGTAGTCTCTTCAGGGTAAAACGCCACGCTCTGTGCCGCTTTAACTATAATGTGTTTACTAATGTTGATCCTAAAGTGCACCCAAATAACACAAAGTGACTGTTTTTTATTCCGGTGTGACAGAGACAACTGCAAAAGTGAATGTCTACAGCGGTGTGACCAGTGTGCGTTACCTTCTCGTTGCTGCTGTGGAATGATGGGTGGAGGGTGGGGAAAGGCTTGGCTGATCTGACCGTATGCAGCAGGGTAGGCTGCTGAGACACACACACACACACACACCCACACACACACATGCCGCAGATCAGATAACAGTCATGACCACAGCGCACGCAGGGATACATATAAACAGTGTGATATATGCAGGAGCACAGCAGACAATCGATCAGATAGCAGACAATAGAGTCTACATGTTGCACAAACACACACCAAAACACAGCAAAGAGACTAAACGAATGCGGACCGGCGATCAAAATTCTAAACTGAGCACAGGAGTGTTATCTTTATCCTCACCCCCCACCCCCTTCCTCTTTCATCAGTCCCTTGAACTCACACCCATGCATATAAGCAGGCACACATCAGTTCTGCAGTGACATGGACAGACAGACCTGCATACTGCTGGACTCCTGTGTAAGCCTGCTGGAGAGGATCAGCTGCAGTGGGACTTTGAGCTGCTTCATCAGAGACACAGAGAGTGGAGGATGTGGTGATGGGGGATCACAGATGGATGGAGGTGTGTGTGTGTGTGTGTGTTGGGGGGGTGAGGCAGAGAGAATGTAGATGGAAGAGAGGGCACGGAGGAAGGTGGGAGTAATATATAACAAGTGTGATAGGGAGGAGAGCGATGGAGAGAAGAATAACAGAAGAGAAGCAAAAAGGTTAGAGATTTGAGCAGTAAGGAGGCAACTCCCTTTGCTTTCAGAGTGTTTTCCTCCCCCAAAGGCATCTCAAAAGTAGCTCATTTTATGCTAGGAAAGAGGAAAAGCCCAACTTTGCACAAAATAATTCAGCAAATGCATAAAAATATACTTGCGCCTGTCACACAAAACTATACATTCATCCCTCAAATGTGCAGCGTGACAATATGCACAAAACAGGACACACCTGTTGCTGCACACACTTCAAAATCTGCAGTCTCTCTGATGTAACGCTGTTTAAAACTGCGCGTCTCATTTGTGAATAAAGGATGGCATTCAAAAAGAATAGACATAGGTAACAAAAAACACTGATGACTGCAGTTTAAATACTCACTGATGAACATTGTCTTTTTTTTGTTTTGTTTTTTTCTTGTGGCATTTTTCACATGATGGAGGACATACATAAAAAAATTACGTTTAAAATTCAATTTCTTTTTTCAAATTGTTGCAAAGTAAGAGCAGACAAAAAAAAATTGTATTTGTTTCGTAGACTGGGTGAGCCACAAGCTCCCTGCTTCAAGTTCTCAGCAATGAGGAGGACTGAACTACTGCTGCTCTGCAGAAACTATGTCCTAGAAAATGACAGAGATTTTTTGGCTTTAGATAAAAATGCATAATCATAATTAAAAGACCACAGAGATCGGAAGATGATGGAAGTAGAGAAAGCTAAACACAAACTCTGAACAGTAACAACCAAAAGGGATGGTGTGAAACTGAAGTGAATTCAGGGATGTGCTTAAAGAGGTTACTATATTTACTCCGTACTTTTGTTTTTTCAAAGGATGATACGCCTTTTTTGTGCTAATTTTTTTTCCATTGAATTTTCTTTGTTGGTTAAAAAGAAAAAACCTATTGCGCTAACTAGCCTCTTAGGAATCAGTGGACTTAGGTTTCCCCTTTTTTCTTCACAAACCCATCATAAATATGAGGTATTTTTTCCATAAAAAAACAACCCAAACAATTAGATTTAAAAAAATT
Organism: Oryzias curvinotus; assembly: GCA_023969325.1. NCBI lineage: Eukaryota > Metazoa > Chordata > Actinopteri > Beloniformes > Adrianichthyidae > Oryzias > Oryzias curvinotus. The sequence continues at coordinate 21,512,960 of CM043710.1, forward strand.
ACATGTAAAACAATGTTTTGTTGATCATTTGAAAAAATATGTCAGAGCTCTAAGGTCAGCCTGACTCCCCTAAGTCCTCACAGGAACTGGGAGTTAGAGAATGGTACCTTCAGACAGAGAGGAGAGGAAGCAGCCACCCTGAACCCCGAAACAGCTCCGCGGAGCCACGCCCAGGCCGTTTTTCTCCGAGTCCTCTCTGAAAACCACCTCCTGCAACACTGAGGAGACAGGAGTGCAAAAAAAAGCAGACAGATTGTTCTTCTGGCTCTTCACAAACAGAACCAATGAGGCACTATCCATGGCTCATGGCGCAGAGGCATACTCAGACTCCAGGAGCCTCGTAAGTGCCTTTGCCACACACTCATCTCCATGACATGTTCACTGCCTGCAGGCTGAATGCTGTCCTCCTCAACATGCCTCAGTGCTTTTCACAGATGTAAGCCAACACATGCAAACGTTCTTATTATAGTACTAGTTCTGGTACGAAGCCTCTAATTAAACTAAACTTTCTTCTGGCTGTGTGCGTGCACGCCCCCTCAAACCTACCTGGGTAATGGTGGATCCCGTTGGTGAAGACGGCTTCTGCAGGCGGCTGGCCGTTCGCCTGCGGGGGTGGCATGCCGGTAAAACCATTTACACTGATGGGAGAGGGGATGCTGGTCACAGTGGGGGCGCTGATGCCCGGGGGAGTGCTCCCACCTGCAACCATGAGGCAGATATACAAAGACAGGGAGAGACAGTAAGAACCCAACTGTATTTTTTCGCAATACGCACATAATAAAAAAAAAAAGAAAGAAAAAGTGAAACGCTTTTTCGAGAGTGGCCACCTCTTAAATGTCAGAGGGGCCGGTCCAGTGGGCCGGTGAAGAGACTAAATGTCAGGGCTGGTTTCGTGTCCCAATAAAGCCCTTAGGGTTACAACACATCCATTAGATCTGAGGCTAGGACGTTGTGTTGGAGGGAAAAATATGTTCACCTCAAACAGATCACGGCTCTCACAATTATGCTAATTTGATTGGCTTTATTATGTCCAAAAACAATTACACGATAACTGTAAGGTGTCAAAATAAGTCAATTTTAACAGACTGCATTGTTTTCAGCCATTCACTTGAAAGAACTGAATTTTTTGTTGTTTTGGCCGTTTTTTTCTATTTTATTAACTAAAAACATTTGTACTGCTGGGACTGACAGTGTTGCCAGATAGAGTGATGGTTTTCCAGCCGAAAAGTAATCTAAAAAACACCAGATCCTACACAAAAAATGTGAATTAATGATTAATTAGCCGTAATTAGCCAGTATTTATTACTTTCAGTTTTAATTGAAAGTCTAGCTTTGAGACATTTTTAAATCATATTACATCCACTATTTTTGCATCTGGTCAGAGGAAAACATAAAATAACTGATGTCTATGAAACTAACAATTACAGAAGATCAAACCTCAAGCCCCCCTCCTCTCCCCCCCCTTAATATCAAGAGCAATCAGAATAAGGGAGGATAGGAAAGGTAAAAAAACCCAAATATTCAAATACTAGTGGCTCTGGTTACTAGTTTTACTTTTTAAAAATTTAAGTTAGGTCAAAAATAAGCAATTTTCTTGTGAAACACAAAAGAATGGTTTGATTTTGAAATACCTGTTCTAGGAAATACAATATTTTAAATTAAGCCATTGATACAATACTATTGAAACAAAACAAAAAACTAAATTGAATAACTTATTATACGGGATTATTTGTTATTTCCCTAATTTTGTGCGACACCAACAGTAAAAATCCTCCCAAAAACTTGTATACATTCATGAAACCAACGATCTATTCAATAGATTCTATTGTTTGTAATACTACAAAAATCCCAGTTGTTTTCCTCACAATTCTTTTTTTCAGTGAAGCTTTACGTCAGATTCAAACACTAAGTTACTGTTGGACAAATGGGAAATACGTGATCTATTAAAGGGAAAGTGATGACATGTATTAAAAATGTCCGCAATGTATGAAAAAATTAATTAAGCATCACAGTATTAGCATATGCTGAGTAAACTTTAGGCGCCAAATTAAGCCACTTGACATGGGCTCAGTACTGCATTACTTTGCTTCCTGCACCGTAACTGAACAGGAAATATAGAAATTTTGATTATATAAATTAATAAAATTAGTAGAATCATTCTCATAAATTGCATTTATAGAACAAATTAGTGGATACATTTATTAAATTATTATCTGCTCATGATGGAGAGAGCGATGACAGGTGCACCACTGTCTCACGTGCCTCCCCTGTGCGCCCCTGGTTGAAACGTATTTTAACGAGGAAATTAAAACCACAAAACTGACCCCAGCTTATCCATTAGGTGGGACACTGCCCAATCTGGCAGCACTGGGACTGAGAGGAAACGGGAAGGGAGTTATTAAAATCAGTCCTTTTCTTCGTCTGATGTTGAGTTCAAATCAGGAAATCAAAAAAATAAAAAAACCTGACAAAGACTGATTGATCTAAGGTAAACCATCGCCAGCAGTGTTGTGGTCTGCAATCAAGTGTTTTGCATTTTAATGTTTACAGCATCAGGTGCACTGAATTTGTGTGAGGGTGTTAATGTGCCTAACAACCAAAACTGTGTGTTTTATAAGTCAAAGAAAAACAAAGGCTAAAAAAACACAAATTGTGAGAAAAAAAAGACCATTTTGTTATTGATTTACAATAGGCAAGAAAAGCTTTTTTATTTCCTCATCAAGTACTGTCAGACTGTTCTTTGTTGAGAAGAAAATATCACTACAATTTCAGCAACCTTGTTCAAAATTCCCAGCCTCACAAATCTTACAAACATTGGATTTCAAGGTATTCAGAATATCTAATATTTAGCACCTCTTTTGCAGTCCCTTATTTCTCTTTATCTCCTTATTAGAGCCCACAAATAACAATTTCATTGCATTTTCTTGCTCAACACAAAAAATAAAAACTAATCATATCCAAGGCCAGATATAGGTGTGGGCAGGGGGGGCATTCCCCTCCAAATGCAGTGAGTGCTGCCGAATCCAAAGTGAACAGAAACCCCACACAAAAGCCAAAACAAATAAAGAAACAAAATAAAAAAAGCACCAAAACAACAAATAATACAGCAATAACATAAAATAAATAAATCAAATTAAAAGACAGAAAAAAACACAATGATTGGCAGACAGACAGATGGACATATAGACAGGCATGAAAAAAGATCAAATCAGTCTCAGCAGGGCTAAAACTGATGTCCTGCTTGTGCCTGTCCCAACCATAGTAAATGCAGAGGGTAGGGTCAGGAAAAAGCATTGAACATAAAACTTAAAAGACAAATAAATCAAATGGATCATAATATGGATATATTAACTTATATGATCATAGCAATTTTTTTCTAACCATTTTAGGCGCTCGGAGGGATATAACCCCAATTCTCAGCACACCCAGACTTGCCCCCTGATATTCTACCTGCACCCCATAGTAAAGCTGGCAAAATTATACCACTATCTTCAGAAACCAATAAACTGTGCTTTCAAATGCCATCGCTGCAGGGGGTGGGGTTTCGCCCTGGATCCCGCTCTCACTGTTACCTGACGTGGGGGTCAGCGGTGCTCCTGGGAGCCCATTGATGGTGGCCATGTGCTGCATCTGGGCAGCAGCGAAGGCTGCCATGGGACTGAGGTAGCCTCCCTGACCTACGGACGCCATCAGCGCTGCCTGCTGCTGCACCTGCAGGGCGAGCAGGAAAAGAGGCTTTCAGGGAGGGTGGAGTAATAAAAGAAGGGGGTTACTGAGGAAAGAAAGATACATATAGCAGGAAAGGTGGGTCTATAAAATGTAATTAAGAGTGGTGTTGGAATATAAAACTAAAAGCACTTAGAAGCTAGTTCTTTAAAACTTACAATGTGTTAACAGTGTTTCTTAAATATATGTTTGGAGAATTAATCTAAGCTCAATTTGCACTTCTGCAGTTTCAACACATATATATGTAGAATGTGTTTTAGCTTACTATTTAATCTGCATGGGTCATTGCATGAACAACTGTGGACATATAAAATGTTTTGTGGGTCTTGCCTGAGCGTAGGCTCCGTAGGCTCCAAACTGCAGGGCCATAGGGTTGAAGATGCCCATCTGACCAGCCATCTGCTGCATGCGGCGGATGGTGCGCTCCTTATCCGTGTCAGCGAACTTCACCACCAGACTAGATGACGCACCCTGTACACCCACCCACACACACACACGACAGGCAGTACATGTCAGTGCGGTCCGGCGGACTCGTGACATAAGCTTGTATGTGCGCTCTCACACACATTCCTGCATCTTCTTCTGTTTTTCCTGCCAAGGCAATGGCCTCAGAGCTACAGTTGGTGCTCACTGCCCTGAAAAAATTTCGAATAGGTCATATCTAAAGGACAAATTTCCTCGCCGGGATTAATAAAATATAACTTAAGTTATAGAAGGTAATTAAATGCTACTTGGCTAATCTCTGGGGTGACTCACATCCCTCGCACACACCTCACAGCTGCGACATACTCACAGGCATTGTCTGGCTGCCGTGTAGTGCACTGATGGCTGCCTGAGCTTCAGCGTGGGACGAGTATTTTACAAACGCACAGCCTGAAGAAGAAGAATCAGACAAAGTGAGTGAGGGAGGGTCCTGAAAAAGAAAAAGATTGTGTGAACCGATGTTTTAGAGGTTTTTTTTTTTTTTTTTTTTTTTTTACTAATGTGGAGGCTTGGTGAGCAGCATTAACAACTCCAACATCCTCCGATGGGCCAGAAAACACCACGGCGTTCGGGTGTCACTTACTATTGACAAGTGCAGCTGATGAATTTGAATGATCAAGTTCCCAGTAATTGTTGAGCCCACTTAGCTGAGTAAGCTGGCTGATGAAGTCTCGTTAATGGAGCTTCACAGAGGACTCCGAATGATCAAGCGCACTGTAATCATCAGGCTTAGTTATCATCTGGCCTCATTGATTGGCTGCTAAGCCCAATGATGAACTCCATGCAGTGAACTTATGTAGTGGTCTGACAACGTTCTGAAAGGGAATTTCATTCTAACGTGACACAAAGCCTGATGGGTAATGGGGAGGTTTACGTTTTCTTCTTTCTTGGTCTGTCTTCATCAAAGCGGTGTGAGTTGACTCACGAGGTTAATAGGGTTCGTCCGCAGAGTGTTTTTTTTTTTTCCTTTTTCCTCTGGGCAAAACTTTCTAATGGCACTTTCTGACACAATTCACAAATCTTTATTCTTACGTAACTTTCTGTGGTGGTTGTGAAAAGAGCCCGCTTTTATGGTCGTAGCAGGGAGAGTTTGAGGAGAACTTTGCTCCTTCCTCTGAAAGGCCAAACAGTTTCTTTAAAAAGTGTCTGCAGCCTCAAAGTCTAGAAAACCTTCCAACTTCACCTTTGCTGTTCCCGTCAGGACCTCTGAGGATGGTGCATTCCTCGATGCTGCCAAAGGACTCAAACAGACGCCGCACATCATCTTCTGACTGTTGCTTGTTGAGCATGCCAACAAAAAGCTTTCTGTCTTCTGAAAGGAAAAACAGAAGGTGACAATGAGGCCCTTTGGGTGTTTTTTTTAACCAAATTCTGTTTAACTTGATAAATAAAAGGTATATCAATTTTTAAAGAAGGACAAACAGCAAAAAAAAGAAAAATCTTAAACATTTCTTGTGTCCCATGGGGTTATTTTTCATGCCTTTGCATGGCAGCTTCACATAAAGAAGCTACAATGAAAGTCCACACTTCTTTAAAGTGAGTACAGTCAGTAAATGTTGCTATTATTCAAATATTTTCAGACTTCATATGCAGTGTCTTGCTCTGCACCATCTGGACTGTATGCCTGTTTGAATGTCACAACAGAAAGCTTTCTTGCTTTGCATTTCTGGCAGTTCTTTAATGTTTTTAGCCATTAAATGGCTCCCCTTACCTTTGTGAAAGGTACTGGGATCTGGTTAAGTACAGTCTTCCTGCTGATTTCTCAACACATCACACAGCTGCAGTGATAATTTACCTAAAATAAATCACATACTTTATTCTTAGGAGCTGATTGCATCTTTACAAGGCCTTTAGGGTCCCATATAGGAGAAGGCGAGTTTTAAAGTACGAGATGCTTTGTATGCAACATGTGGTCTCAGCAGATGTTCATGTCAAGCTGTGTGATGGAGTTGGAATGTGACAGTTTTTTCCATGTATCTTGTCGCACTAATCTGAGTCTTTTTTTCCCCCCAAAAGTAAAGAAAAACTGGAAAAAAGTAGCATTGTCAAAGGTGTCAGGCAGGAGACAGGACGGATCCAGTCTGCCCTCAGGTCAAACCGTGACTGCATGAAGTCTACGTTTGCTTTACCAATTCTCCAAGAGAGCGAAACAACACAGGCACTGGCAATGAATGTGCATCAGAAGGAATAATTTAAAAGTCAGTCATAGATCCAGCAGACACGTTACTCTAAGCTTGTGAGGGAGGCAGGACTCGTGCAGAGATTACATGCTTTTTCAGCTTGGAAATAAAAAGAAACTTGTTTTTAAAATATACTGAAACAGAAAGTTTTGAAAAAATAACCACTTATACATATTCAATACAAGTTTAAATCTAATACTACTTTCCTAAACCTAGCCTGCTACTGCAAACATCTTCAGTTATAGTTAAAATGGTCTGAAAACAATAGCATCAGACAGTTTTGAAGTAATGTGGCTTAACTGAAGGATTCGGAAATTTAGGCTTTGTCTGGATAGGACTATCTGGATTTTAATGCAGTTTGGAATATTCAGTACTTTTTTTTTTAATGCCAAATATGACATCACCAATTTGCCAAAGTAAATACCTATAACAACTATAAACATTTCACAAAAACTATTTTAGAAATCACTGTGTTCTGATGACAAAATCTTGAGTAGCTTATAAAAAATAAATCTAGCTACATTTTTTTCATATTAAAAATCGTTCAAATGCAATGCATTGGGGTTTATATTCACCAATGGAGTGAATTGCAAATTTGGACCACTGACTGTAGAAGAGAACTTGACCCTCCCCAGGAGACTAACCATTCTTTCTCTGCTACTTTTTAACATGTTTTTGCTAATTCCAATATTTTTTCATGATTTTTTCTTTAACTTGCAAGTTATTTTAGTTCAAATCTGGCCAATCGTATGCCTGAAAAACGTATGTGGTGATCGCTGGCCCCCCATGTTAAATGTTCAAAACATTTGATTGATCCTCCCGAGTCCTCTTTCCGTAGTAAGAGTGTAGACTTCCAATAAGTTCACCCCTGATTGGTGAGAGTGGTTGCCATGGAAATAGGGACTCAAACCGATTCTGACTTCATGACATTGTCTGTTTCCAACATGGTGGCGTCGCTATCACTAAAAAATGGCAACTGAATTGACTTCATTTAGTTGGAGCCGGAACTAAGTTGTTTCCTATGGGTGACGTCACACTCGGTTCCCACATACAGAGAACACTCCAGTTCTCATATACAGACAATGGTTAGAACGTACCAGGTATTTATCTGAGTCACACTGTGAATCTGATCATTCAAACTGGAGTGTGTTGCTTTCAATTCCAGCTTAAAATACATCACCTGTCTAACTCTACCCACGAAACAGAGTCCTTTAAATGCTGAGCATAGGCGTTGAGCATAACTAAGTTAAATAAGGAGACAATACAAGGAGCAGAACAGTTGGGAGTACACTTTTCCAAAAGGGAAAAATAATAGTTGGAATCTGTGAAGGCTGGAAAACGCCTCGGACTGTCGTATTAGTTTCTGACCCTTGAATTCAGGTTTTGCTGCTTCCTGCTGCACTGTGGGGGCTGCTCCTGGGGCTGAACAGCTAAAGGTTTTTATCTCCCTGGGATTGACAAACTGTGGACAGCATTCACAGGAGAGTCGCCGAAATGTCTGGAACCTTTAGCAGAGAATCCATTTAGGATCTAGCTCTTTCTCAAATATAGCTGCATTGATGTGGTGGGTCTTTTGAGTCGGCCAGTCTGAGTCAGACTATTCTTAATATACTGATTCTAAAAGCACAGCCCTGAACCAACGTGGTGTCAAGCAAAAAAAAAAACTAAAATGTGTCAATGCCTGGATGCATCAAAACATTATTCCTTTTATTCTGTTGTGCTTTCATTAAATATATCTTCTGCTTTGGCTGATCTGTCTGTTATGGTGTCTTGAATAAAAAGTTAGACATGTTTTGACTTTATAAAGCAGAGACAGCCAAGGGTCCAGCACCAGTTCATTATTGTAAGCACATCACAGAGTGGTGGAGCGACTGAGTTTGAGGGGAATTGTGAAGCAGACATGGAAAGTGTGTTAGTCCCCAACTGCAGCAGATGTGTCGACATGCACGGCTGTCTTTTGTTCTTACATTACATCAAATCTGAGCTTGGTGGAAATGGATGTATATGTTTGGAAATTAATGAGCCTCAGAGCAATTGCCTGTGAATGTGCGCCGCAAATTAATATGTGTGCAAATGGGAGAGCAGTATGTGGGAGCGTGCACACGAGCATGCGAGGACCTGCTCCCCACTGCCTGTGCTTAACAGGGTGTCCTTGCCGAGTCAACAAGACTAATCTGTGCTCTGGCCTTGCACTTCGGGGTGGGGGTGTACAGCGAATGTTTACAAGAATGTAGTGCTTTTCAGTGTTGGAGGACACGCATTTTTTTTCCCGTCCTGCACATTGTCTTAGACTCATTCATACGTGTAGAATGAGTATCATAGATGGCCAAAGTCTATACTTTTCTAGGAAAGGTTTGATAAACACTCTGTTCTGGGAATAAAATCAACAACATCAACTAGTATTCAATGACAGTCAATCAATTTGAGCAGAATGTTCCTAAAAGAAAAGAAAAATTCAAAGACAGTAAATAAAAAGCATTGATTGACCGCATGTTAGCCCAACTATATAATAACTGGTCTTATAAAATACTGGGAAGGTTTTCATTCAATTAAATCTAATTTAGCTTCTTAAGAACTATCAGTAGTAAGGCTTTTGAATGTTTTATTGCAGCTCACTCCTTTTTTTTGTTCAAAACACAAAGTTAACAAGCTAGAGAACTTCAAACATTATAAGGAGGAAATTTTGTATTTTATTTGCGACATTATAATATGATAATATTATATTTAGGGCTTATCTGTGTGGTCTATACATGTTTTAAGCTCAACAAAGCCACATATAATTTAAAGAATTTCTGCTTTTTTTTAAACCAAATTTTTTTATATTTCTTTTGTAACTGCAAGACCTCTGGATTTCAGGAATCTTGGTTTATTTATGGGTATTGTTTACTTCTACTATTGTGTAATACAAGGGTATATGTACCCTAAAAATATTTATATAATATTAGGGGTGTTACGATTAATCAACTTTATTCCTGTGATTCAACCAGATCAATCTGACTGAGGTAAGTTAATTGAATCGAATTGATCTACACCATTAAAAAATCATTTACAATTGAAATAAATCAATAATATCAATATTGGAAAATAGTATTTGGATTGAGGTTTATTTTACTGTAACGAAACAGGGGACAACACACATGTGATGTCGGCAAAAAATGATCAAGCCATCATTATATACCAATGTGTGGAAACACTTTGAATTTTGCAAAGACATGTGACCTATAGCGTGGTAGAATGTTCTACTAATGTTCCTCTAGGGTTATTTTGAAGTGGAAAAACATCAGTGGGCTGCTCTGTATGAAACTAAAATGTGAATGGATTTTCCATTAACTCTTGTTTACTTGTTTTTTTTTGTACACAGATTTAATTAACGCTTGATTATCTTGCAAGAAAAACGAGGAATCTGGAAAACTTCACCTGCACTGTTCAGTACCAGGTATTTATCTCTGAGTCCCACTGTGAATCTGATCGTTCAAAATAAACCAATACCAACAATGAATCCTACCGTCAACCACAAATTATGATCGTTGTTAAAATGAATTGTTACACTGTGTGCGATCTGTACAAGGTTCTTTTTGAGTGACTGACCTCGTGCCAGTTAAGATAAAAAAAAGGCACTTTAGAATTAGATGACATTAACAGTTAGGAGTCTGACGCTGAAGTTTAGGAGGAAGAAAAAAAGAACATCTGCTGGAATGTGGCACTTTGTTTAGAAGGAGCATGCAATGCACTCGCGTATGTATCAGAGTCAGAGGATGTTCGATTGGCCGTCCTGCATGTCAACTAAGTAACGTACTTCACGGCAGGAATGACAACTGGCTGACAACAATTTCTTAAATATATATTTCTTTTTTTTAACTTTTGATAGCCCGCAATTTAGTAGTGTTGTTAACAAACCAATGTTGCCAAATTTTCTAAAATCTCTGTGACAAGGAAGTAATACATTATGATATATTATATTTATAATGTATTAATAGTAACATATTTAACTCCTTTGCTGTAAGTTTGGAGCTTCATGCGACTAAAAATGTTCCTGTTTTCCTGAAGAACAAGTCTTAAGAAGCTTGGCATAAAGTCAGCTTCTCGTGTTAACGCCGCCATGCCCTCCGCAGGGCTTTCTATTGCAGCCCTCACCTCAACAGATCTTCATAGGCCGATGCCATTAGCGGGTCTGATGTCTGGCATAGCAGTGTGCAGCTTTGAAAAATAGAAATGTGGGCAAGTGACAAAAGGAAGAGAAGAGAGCTGAGGACGCACATACAGAGAAAGATAGACCTCCAATACAGATGTCTGTGCACGTCTTGGTTTGCTCGCGCTTTTCTTCCCCACTCACGGCTCGCTACTGTTTCCTTCTGCTCCATCAATCACCCTTCGAAAACCAGCAGCCTAAATGAAAGAGGACTGAGCACAGCCTCTCTTTCTTTCTTTAAAGGTTATTTTCTTTACAGCCTAACACCTCTCTTTCTCTCCCCTGTGCTTCTGCTGCTTATCAATTTACTTGCATGCTCCACTCTCTTTTTTTTTCTTCCTCTTTTCTCTCTCTTGTAACTGGGGAATCGCACTGGTGCCAATTATATTAACGACTGGGAAGTTTGAAAGAGTCTGCCCAAAAATTGTCAAACCGCTTCAATCTTATCTGGTGCGGTCCATTAATTGGTGTCAGGAGTGGGTCACCACATGTCTAGACACAGGAAATTTGCTTGAAGCAATCTTGGCTGTCAATAAAGCACATTGCACAAAAAAAGTAAAGCAGACATGTAGTTCTGTTGTCATTTAGTCAGTGGGTTTATTTGGCTGATGCAAACTAGTGAAATGAGTCAAACTGCCATGTTTGGTTTTTCTTGTGTTTTTTTTTTTTCCAAGGTGTTTGACAGATGAAGGGACTTGTTTTCCCTTCGAGCTTGACAGGATGTGCATGTCGCTGTGTATGCACGTGGATGTGCACGCATCAGTGCATATGATGAAGCTGGAGGCTGAGCTGAGCGAGCAGAGCTTTGTTTACATAATGCGTTCTGAATACTGGACGGTTTCGGCCAGGCTGCGCTGTCAGCCTGCGTCCAGGCGTGGGGCGTCGTCTAACGGGACTGATAATGTTGAGGCTGATAAACACAGGCAGCGTTTTTTTCTTTTCTTTTTCTTTATTTTTTTCTTTATATCAAGCTAGGACAAAGAGGCAGTCGAGGGAATGGGGGACAAGGATGGAAAAGCTGCGAAGAAGAGCTGTCCAGTACCTCCTCGACTCTCACTGTCTGCTGGCTTCACCTGGATCGGTCTGTTCATCTGGGACAGTTGAAGAAGGAGAACAAAAGAAGAAAAGGGAGGAAAGGAACAGACAGAGAGAAAAGTTAGCATCATGTTAGATCACTTTTGCTTTTCCACAGAATCACTCAGCCAAATTATGGGCAGAGAGTAGAAAATCTCTAAAGCTGTAGCATTTACAGCTGCAGGGGGACAACATGGGCAGGATATAATTTTTAAGCTGAGATGAAAGAAGGTTGGAGAAAGGGATCAGCAGAGAGAATGAAAAAGGATGGATGGAGAGAGGATATTGGGGAGGTTATTGTGGGTCAACGAAGCTAATTCAAACATGTTGATTCATAAAAACACACAGCTTTAAAACACCGTGTTGTGCAAATTCCCACACTTCCAGCCTAGATACAGATTTCCTATTGCTTCTTAGGCTCACACACTCACCCACACACTCATCTGCACACTGTCCCCCCACTGAGACCTTTCCACACTGTGTCCGCTGAGGCCCTCCTTTCATTTCACTCCTGCCTGTCAAAATTTTCCTCTCCGCCTCACCACCCTGCTAAACGCTCGCCGCCAATCAATTTTTAATAATGCCAATCGCCACGCTGCCAGGAGGAATCACACCAGAGGACGAGAGCGAGGAGGATGGCGGGAGCAAAAGAGGAAAAGGAAAAGGTCGAGGTTCCCTGTGACGCAGGATCCGTGTTTTGTAAAATATTATTAAGCGCTCCTTTGAGTTTGTTGGTTTCAATCTTCGCATTAATGAATCTGCGAGCTTTCAGTTGATTTATCAAAGGAATAAAAGGAGGAAAAAAAATGACGAATGCACACAAGGACAATAACAAAACCGGCGCTCGGACCTTCACCTTTTCCCAACACTTTTCTGCTGCTGATATTAAATCCCATCATTCTCCACAACACTCATTTAAAATGGAGTTACCCATTCCCTCATCTCCCCACTTTCTCTTTGACAGCCGAGAGAACCCTACTAATGTTTTTAATGTGCTGTGATGCATTATTTATCAGACTGGCTGTTGATATGGAAAAAGGACAAGTGGGGATAAAGAGAACCAGGAATGGAAGAAGGGGAGTTAAAAATGAGTAAAAAAGTGAGAGCGTTGCGAATGGAAAAAGAAGCGATGAATGAAACCGTGCGGGGATTTGAAAAGAAAAATGAACCACATCAAAAGCAGGTTGATGGAAGTGGTGGTGGTGTGTGTGTTTGTGTGTTTAAGAGAGAAATGTGATGATTAATAAAAAAGAGGAGGGGGAGGAGAGAAGGGTGGAGGAATGAGGAAAAGAGGGCAGAGGGGGGAGATGAGGACATATATCAGAGTATGGGACAAGGTCAGCTCAATGCTCCCAGGGGGACCATAAGCCTGCATACATATGAGCACTTCTACTGTGACCCATACAAATGGCCTGGCCTCAATCTGACCTAATTGTGTTCCACCTCTGTTGGTTTTATATGCAAGTGCAGGTTTCAACCTGTGCTGTATATAATCCCACTGACCCCCCTGTAACTTTTAATTTCCTTCTGCAATAGGATTATCTAGAGCTGTGGAGCAGATCCTCTCTATTTTTTTCCAGACTAGCACTTTTATAACAGCTATGTGAATCCCATTGTCAGGGTTGCCTTTGGAGGTTGGAATCAACTTTTCCAACATCCAGATTTTAAGTTCCCACCAGTTAATCTGTGATTGCGTCCAATTTGGGTCTAAAAACGCAAATTTTGGGACACGTCAGAGTAAGGTGAAGTGGTTAAACCATTATTTTCTTTTGTTACTGAAAGCTGAGTGCTGTTTCATGGGCCCTCCATCAGTGGTTTCCATTATCCAGGGCCCATAACTGCTTCAAGGTCAGTTTTATCATCCTCCTCATAATAGGGTGAGTTAGCACCAGCCCAGTGGACAACCGTTCCCAAAACAGTTGTTAAAACAGACGCTGGCTTGCTCGGATAGCTCCCCCAGGAGGCCTGCGGGAGCACACGCCGAAGCCAGATGGCAGCATTGAGCAGGAAGAAGCTGTCTGCCGCTATGGTGGAGGGAGTCCACACAAAAGGCACACATATAGACATGCATAACTTTATGAGGAGGCGCGTGCTCCAGCAAATGGGCATCAGGGGTTTAGCTGACATAACTAGACATGCCTGCTTGAATACACAAGCCTGGCTCACCCACAAACAATACAGCATCGCAAATAAGCCTGCTGAGGCCAACCGAGCATGCATGGAATCCTGCAACGGGATACAAATAAGCACACACAATAGATATGTAAATGCAGCCTCGGGAGTCGACGTGTGCAACTGGCTCATTTTCCAGCAGGCGCGTCTAATACTTTGCTTGTAACTTGCTTTTTCACCTTAGCCTTGTAAATGAGGTTGGCTTTTTTATATCACGTCCTTAAAAACAGCAGCAGGCTCAACTTCCTTGTCGCTGAAAGTCTACCTCAGCAGCTTTGCGAAGGAGCTGCGCTGGCATGCACCACCTGATTGACAAGGGGAACTGCAGCCGCGCAAACGCACAAGGCGGGCACACACTGGCGCCACACTCCTCTGTTGATTATGTAAGTTCAATGACCACACTCTGCCTCAGTGCTTCTGTGGAGTCTGCTAACCAGAAGCTGAGGGAAGGCATAGGCTGCATGCAGGACTTCTTCTAAATCGCTGTGCTCCACAGTAGAATCCAGGCCTGCAAAATTGTGGGATGCTGCCTCTTTAGATTTTACCTTCTCCGCCACAAAAATGGAGTTGCAAATGCAAGACTCTAAAGTTTCTGTTCAGCCAGATTCAGAGCAGAACCTTGTCGTGTCAAGTGCGCTTCAAATACAGTTTATTACAAGTTCCTTAAAGCGGTGCCAGTCTCTAGGCCTCAAACAGACAAACAAAATAATTCATGCACACGCAGGCAGAGGAACACACAATCTCTCTCAAGGACACAAACGTCCGCATGCACACTCCCATCATTCTTCGAGGAGGAGAATATTGAAAGCGCGCCTTACGAAACTCGAGAGAGGAGGCAGGATTTTCTCATTTTCACCTCGTCTCGCAGATGTGTTTTTGAGAGGGAGAGCAGAGCGTTGCAGGCCAGGTCATTTCATTATCACAGTGAGAAAGCACTCCGTGAAACTCTCTCAGGAAGCCAAAGAAGGCTGTTCATAATATTTCTCCATTCTATTTGCTGAAAGTCGGTTTTGCAGATTTAAAAAAAAAGGGCCCAGTTTGAGTTAATTGTAGCTGAACTTTGCTTGAATCTTATGTACATTTTTAAATCTATTTTTTAATCCAAGTGTCTGTTTACTCATAAATGTGTTGATCCCTTAGAGTGTGTAAAAAGCAGGCAAAGAAAGGCAAATGTCTCTGCAGGAAAAACACGACTGGCTCTACTTGTAACCAAATGCCAGCGCTTATGTCAAATGAACCACTGGCACTCGACCTGCAGCTGCTTTCCAAAAGATCTCAGCGTGCGCAACGCTTGTCCTGGGATGGATACATGCCAATAGGAACATTAGCTGAACAAAATATGGTTTTAAGCCGCAGATGCTTTGGAGAAAATGGGTTCTAGTGTGATGAAAAAGGGGAGAGAAAATGCACCTTTAGGGAAAAGATTTGAAATATTTGAATGGCAAAATGGAGATGATAAAAAAACAACAGCTTTTTTTTTTTTAAACTTCAAGATCGTAATATTGTAGACCCATAAAAGGAACCCCCCCACCACCCCTCCTTTAACCCCATTTAAGCTCTTTCAGTACATATGAAATGTTCTTTTCATTGACTTATTGAGTCGCAGAAGTATTTCACCACATTTGAGGCGAAAAGGCAGCTCATAGTCCTCAATCAACTTTATTGCTGCTTTAAGGTGACTGCTGATGCAAGAGGAGCAGAGCGAGGAAGAAGCATTCAGGGGAGATTTCCGAGTCTGACTGTAACCGGATTATAATTGCCAAGAAAATTTGCAGAGAAGATTTTTAAATTGTGCTGCAGAAAAAGAAAAAAAAAACTGAGATGGAATGTGGTTTGGTCAGGGCAAAGCAGTTGTGTGCTTTTAATAGGTGCTGGTCAAGGCAAGGTCACCCATGGCTGTTATGAGGAGAAAGAGAAGTGCTCAATTACTGCAAACAAAAACCACTAAAGATGGGAGCCTAAAAGTCATTTATGAGAGAAAAAATTCACATTTATTCTCCTTTAAAAGTCTGAAACTGTTTTATTTGCAGGATATTTTTGTCTAACAGAGTTTTGTACCCCCCCCCCCCCCCCACACACACACACACAAAAGAAAAAAAACTGTCAACAACAGGCTTGGTCTTGGCATGATGATTTAAAATGAAATGAAACCACCTAGATTTGGTCTAAATGTCACACCAATCTGTTATTTTCTAAAAAATAATAACAACTGCTTGGAAAAAACATCTGTTTTATCACAAAACTATTGAAATAATCTCGGTGAAGCTGCTATTTCCCTGACAAGTTAGAGACACGATAAAAACGTTTTTTTTTTTTTTTTTTTTAAAGCTTGGAATATCAAGTGCCATAATTGTTACAGCTTAAAAGAATAATTGATCCAAATCAGTGCTTGTATCCCTCCCTTTTTTTTCCACCTTTCTTCCTTTTACTCTCTTCCACCCCCCGACACACATTTTCCCTCTTCCTCCCCACACACACTAAATATAACAAATAAAGAAATAAATAATAAATATTAATAAATAATAAATAAAAATAATAAATAAATAACAACAAAAAGGGGTTAATTCAAATCTACACTCTGGCTTCTTAAGTTCTATAACCTCTTTTTGTGATAGTAAAACCTGTCCAACACAAAAGGCCTTCAGCTCTAATCTGTTTGCTAAGTTGTTGGACAGAACAAGTGAAGAAAAAAAAAAAATAAATAAAAAAGGAATATCAAGTGCTGCTGCATCAGGTTTTTTAGCCTTCAAAAAAAGATTTGACAAAGGTTAGTGGTTTGATCAGTAAGTTCATTAGTGCCTGAGACTTGTCTCACATGCCAAACAGAAGACTGAGCACTTCCTCAAAAACTTTAAGACACTTCTACTCAATGGATTTTTGACAAAAAATACGAGTATTTTTAAATGTTTATCACTCAAGAAAAATGAGGGCTAGGCTTCAAAGACCTACTCCGACAAAAATTGTGCTTTTTTAAAATCTTTTTTTGATGATGGAGGACATATATGGAGAAAATTAAGATTAAAATGGCATTTCTGCGTATTTCTGTATTTAATTTGTCATCTGAAAAAGCTTGTAGCTGTGACACATGTGCTAAAATTAGCAGGCCACAAGCTCCCTTCCAATGCTCTGCTCCATTCCAATGCACCCACCTGCAGAAAAAATAGATCCATGTACATCTTTGTGTTCCTCGTCTGAGCTAGCATCTGGCTCAAAACTATGTTGCTCGATAGCTCCAATATTGCTTGCCATTTTTGTTACATGGTTAATGTTAGTTTGGGGGTGTGAGGGGCTTTAAGCTATCGGGAGAGGACTGTAAACAGATGGATGATGGGAAGAGTGGGCGAGGTTACTTCATGCCAATGGTCTCGCCCTCACACCTCAGAGGCAAATTTCTAAAAAACTCCTGCCACTAGAAACTATGTTATAGAAAACATCAGAGGTTTTTGGCCAAAAATGGCATAATTATAATTTTAAAAAAAAAACACCGGGAACACTTTAGTAGATCAAAAGATGATCGGAGTGGGACTTTAAAAAAAAAGAAAATAATAATATATAATAATATGTCACCAAAAAATCCCATCAGGCAAAGAGAAAAATGTTATTTCTTGTAGTACTTTTTTCTTTTTTTGCCGTTTCCCTGTTTGTCACAATTTCACCTTCGGAGTTTCCATGTGTTCCTGTTTTTCTGTAATCGCTGGGGTGATGTTTAAGAAGATGTTTCCTGCTTCTTCTGCTGTGACCTCTCCATTCTCAGACACGTTTTTATCTTTTAATAGGCATTCATCATCAGACAGTTCTCCAGCTAACACCCATCAGCTCTGGTCTGTGTGTGTGTGTGTCCTGAAACCCTCAACACTCAGTGCGGCTTCATGTTGTCCCGACTCCTGTTTGACAAAAACTTTCAGCTTAGTCTATAAATTGATAAATGGCGAAATCCCACTTGGACAACCCTCAGGTTTAATCTCCACTAATGTCGACGCATCGCGGTGAGTATTTTTCCACCTTCCCTCCCTGTGTAGTTCTTCATCCTGACATATGGCCCAACATTAAAGCTTTCCTTTGGAGTGAAACATACTGCACAGATATCCGTGTCTGTATGTGGGGGTAAAGAGGTCTATAAAGCAAAACTCCCTGATCGCTTTCTTCTTGTTGCGTGTCCTTTTCTCCATCTCCTCTTATCTTTGCAGACAAACGGAGATGGGCAATCTGTTTTACGTCAGATCAAGGGTGTGGGGAGGATTTTTCTGACAACACTGCAGCGTGGTTTAGCTGTTTGTGCTGGGCTTGAGTGGCAGGCCACCCTCAGTCGGAGTGGACCAGAGCAAAAGAAATACTGAGGCCAAAACAAAACAAAACAAAACAAAAAAAACAGTCAAATGAATTATGAATCATGGATTGCCACAGATTCTGCTCCTTTTGGCCTGTTACAACACCGCGCTGGTGGCTAGAAGCAATTGCAGTGTGGTCGCACAAAAAAAAAAAAACCACACGCTCGCCCTCATTTATCAGCAATTAGCGATGTAGAAAAAGCTACAATGATGCAACACTGCAGCAAAAGCTTTCTTTGAAGAGCAAAATGCTCCAAAACGGACTTGTTGCTTTTTGATTTCTTCAGAAATAAACATCGTTTAAGAATCCTAACTTATTTATGCCGGAAACTGAGCCTCCCCTTTGCAAACCCCCATTGCCAAGGCGCGACACAAAAGGAAAAAGGCATCATTGCGAGCTTGCTTCTATATGCTGCTGCTTGCTTGCTCTGTGATGCTGCCGTCCCAGCAGCATCCGCCGAGATCACTGCATCTCCACAGAGATGGATGAAAGAGAGACACACAAAGATCACAAAAGGAGGCGAGCCTCTGGGTTCAAACCTCTGATCGTCTGATTCTTTCATCAACGAGGCCTCCACCCACCTTTCAGTGAAGGAGGGAGACCGATAGATAGACGGAGCAGAGATCCAAACAGATGTTATCTTTAGCATAAAGCAATAATCTTTGCTTTGTGTGTGTTTAAAAATAATCCCAGCCTTCATTATTCTTGCAGCTGTTCATCTGTCGTAAATCTAGTTGTTGATTTACAAAAAAAATACTATTTAGCACCTTTAAAAAAAAAAAAATCTTTCTTCAACTTCTGGAAACATGCTGTTTAATGAAAGAAATCTCTCTTTAAAACAGAGACATTTTAAAAGCTGCACATTATCACACGCCCCCGCTCCTCCTCCTCCGCGCCTTTTCTTATTTGCCTGCAGTTGGTTTGAGAACAGCAATGCTTTTCTCACATCCATTGTTTGATCCATTTCACACCAGCCCACCTCTTCTTTATCTCCTCCTGTTTCCTGCTTCTTTCACTGGCGAGCAGCTTGAATGCCAGCATTACAGTGGGACGGCTTTGCCGCCGTTTTGAATGAGAGGTTCAAATGCAATCGTGGAGCTCTTTCTTCTTCCCTTTCTATTCCGGTTCCACGGCTTATTATTCTTCCTCCCCGTTCTGCTGGATGAATTTACTGCTGAGCTGAGAAAATGGGTGTGGAACATTATTTTCTTTTACAAGCAGGAGTAAGGGCGTAAAAGAAGAAAAAAAAAGGTCCTGCCATCTTTCCGTAGCTCTACCTGAGTGGACAGGTTTTTCCCGCGCTTTCTTTAACAGGAACGGAGAGTTTTGGGTTCTGTTGTCACGGTGTAACCGGATAGAAAAAGCACATCATCTGCACACCCAAATGATTTTGCCCTGTCGGAACCGATTATAGCTTCACACTTGCCTGGGAAACACTCACGCGACACACTTACAAGTCGTGACGACGAGACGCAGGCGTTAAAGCAAATCCGAACGATACTTGTCAAACAAAGTGTTCATAAATAATTATTGTCTTGTTCTACGACGCGGCTGGGTTTTTCCGCAGAGCCTGACCGCAGTTTAATTCGCAGGCGGTGGCTAGCTCCATCACATGAAGGCCGCTAGCACACTTCACGTGGCAATCAAGCAGCCCCGATGTTGCTGTACGGACCTCAGCCTTTTGCCTATAAAAAGAAAAAAAAAAGATCTATAAGTGGAGGCGTCTGGAGGCGGAGGTGCAGAGGGAAGAAGCAGCAAGAGGAAGAAAAAGAAAAGAGAAATGAAAAGTGTGAGAGAAGTAGTGCGAAGGTGTCGCTTAGGGGCTGAGCAGATCTCACTTTATGTGTGAGTGTGCGTTTGTGGCGTACCTGCATGTGTGGGATTAGGTGTGCTCAAACCCTGTGTGTTTATAAGCTTCCAGGAAGAGAAAAAACTGACAAGGACAAAATGTGATAGAGTTGGTTAGTAAGTGATAGAAAGAGGGAAGAAAAGAAAAAAAAGAGGATAACTGGGGAAAGTGTAGAGGGCAATTTTCAGCTTTTTTCTGTAAACCGGCTCAGGCTTTACAGCATATAGCAAAGATTAGGCCAGATGAGAAAGCCATAAATTCTACTTTTCTCTTTCCAAAGGTGAACATAAATCACACCGGTGCTGGTGAGCCATCACAGAGTTTTTGCTCCTCACTTATCTAATGAATAAGAAAAACTGAAAATAATAATACCCACACACAAGTGTATAAACTGTCAAATCCTGAGCTGGGAAGACTGCTTCACCTACATCCCTGCACAACTTTTGAGTCCATCCTAAATGTTCATTCATGAACAGTCTTTCTTTCTTTCTTTCTTTCTTCCTGGACTGTGCAAGTGTGTGCGTGCTTCGGAGTATGAAGTGAGAAAGACGGCCTTTGCAATGAAAAACACCTCACAGCATATGCAAATGCAAATATAGACACAAATAGCAGCACGAGCAAACACAGTGTGAAAGCGCTCCACCAGGAAACGCTGCCTCTCCTATCAAACTGGCAGAAAAGTCTGTACGGCCTGTCCCATGAGGTTGGAGGTGATGGTGCTGTAATGAGCTATCACTTGCAATTACCTGTGTTTTGTATCCTAAAAAGCCAGGGAGAGACAAATGAATAAGAAAGCCTCTTCCATATTTAATATTATTCCTGCTCAATAATTTCTCTTTTTTTATAAAGCAGAGAAAAAAGACTCTTGGAATTGGTGTGTTAGTAGTTCTTGCAGTTTGTGACCTGCAGTGTTTGAACTTCTCCAATCACAGTCATCAAAAAACAGAAATAGCAGAAGACACAAAGGAAGCCGACATTTACAAGATCAAATCCTATCGTTACTCTTTGGTTGCCTGGCAACCATAATATATTTCAAGAGGCCTATTTTTACAAAACAAAGAACATAACACCTCATTAAGAAGTAACCAAGGGTGTTTTTCGTTTTTTTTTCATCTTGTTTTTTTTTTTTTTACCACTTCTAGGTGGATAATTGCCTCTCTTTTGTATGCTAAGATAAACTAACTATACCTCTTGGTGGGTCAAAATACTTATGAGTGTTGATTTGATTGTTAACTGCAACAGACTGGCGACCTATAGGGTGGTCCCCACCTTAACCCAACAGTAGCTGGGATAAGCTCCAGCAACGCTGGATAGATGGATGGATGGATTTGATGATTAAATTCTAGGAAGCAAACAGCATCTTTTATTTTGATAAGCTTTCAAGAAAAATAGATAAAACGGTTTTGCCTAAATCTACACGATGGTTTAACCTTTTATCACAACAGTGTTTGCATTCTTTCAACTACCATAACTCTTCAATTGTTGACACAATTAAAGTAATTCCAGCAGATTCTGTCACGGAGAGAAGCGACTCTGCACCGCTGTCTAACACATTATTTTAGCAATGTGTTGGAAAAGGGTGCAAAGTCAACATTAAAAGATTGCTTTTTTTTTCTGAGTAGGAATCAGTTGATTGCTGGTGATTGCAAATAGTCAAAGAGTTATGGGCTTTTTATATTTTATAGCGAACGGCCATCGCCTCAATCGTATCGTATACTGCCAACTTGTAATCTAGGTTTTGCTTGCCACTGTCTGCCATAACTTGTGAGTAGCGTTTATACTTTTCTAGTCTGATGACGTGATTGTCTCCAGCATTTCACTGCTTTGGTATTTTATTTATAGTGACATAGCTATAAGGATCTTTGAAACTCCAGTTTTTTTTATATTAAGGCTTGCAGATTTTTCTGAAAATGCTTTTATCTATTCATAAAAGTTGGGGTTAATTAATGGTGGTAGATCCGATTCGTTTTTTTTTTTTTTTTTTTTGTACTTTAAAGCTTCAACACACCAAATAACTGTACTTTTAGATATAAGGTAATTTTGAAATGTTTTGCCACTTGCAAAGCTGAAGTTATAGTTACATGAGAAATTAAATATGCAGTGATTTTGTGTTTTTTTAATTTTTTGTAGCTGAGTCAGAATAACATAATGTCTAACAACTCTTATATTTAGAAAGCAGTAATAGCAGCGTAGTCTCAGAATCTTGGGACGGCAATTTTCTGGATGGAGTTTGCATTGCCATCACGTCTGCTTATCGCATATAATGAGTAGGTTAAAAGGCGCGATATGCATGTAATTGTACTTTGAGTCATCGTGGATGATGTCATCAGCTTGCGCTACATTTTGCAGCAATTGGGACAATTTTCTTCCGGCAACCCTGTGACCAATGCGACCCAGACGATCACAAATCGCAAGTAAGTATAAACCGGGTCTCACAGTATGTCAAAGAGCATGTTTACGTGTCAGTGGTGACATCTCCATCGTTAAAGGGTTAAACATGTCAAAAAAACAGGGGATCAAAGATTGTCAGCAAATTGTGCTTCTTGTTTCACTGCATCATACACAGAGATTTTTCTTTGCTGATTGACCCTGATTTTTTTTGCAGAAATAACCTCCACCTGAGCTGCTGCAGGTGTTTGAATGCAGAGCTCTCTCTGCAGCGACCAAAAGAAAGGCTTGTTTTTATTTTTTATTTTTAAAGCATCTTCTCCTTCTTTCCCCAACAGGTTTCCCTTTGAATGATGCCCATGAAGAGTGAGAAGAAAAGGTGGGAAAAAAATGTTCACGGAAAAGGGCCTGAATTTATTGTGACAGTCTGCACGCTAAAAACACTCGGAGACATATTTTGCAAACATAACCTCTCAACTTCTCTGCTTGTTCTTTTACAAATTCTGCTCTGCACTGAAACAGCGGGAGAGCATGTGAAGACATAAATGACAGCTCCTCTGTGATGAACGCACGCTCGCCCTCTTTTCCTGCATATTTACATCAAGTAATCACTCATTCAACACTCCTCTGCTGATTAAATATAGAAAAGGCAGAAAGACGGAAGGGTGCAGAATGTGGGGAACAAGAGGAAACAGAGCAGGAGGATTTAAGAAAGAAGGAGGAGAAAAGGAGGTTGGAAGCGATGCAGTTAGATCTGCCTGGAAGGCTTTGACAGAGAAACAACAGGGAGTTTCTCGGCACCAGAACTCAGCTGGCTGTAAGCGGAGCCCAGGTGGATGAGGTGGATGTTCTCTCACATATTTAAGAATCCCCCAAAATAATATGCAAAAGTGTGGGATTGTTTTCTGAAGCAAACTACACTTTTTTTATTCTCTTGTGACGGTGGAAGCTAACGACACAGCATGTTCTGTCACAACACATACATAAAACAAGGAAGTAAAAACAACAAAGTCTGTGGAGATAAAAGTAAAGCTCAATTGCCCTTTAACTAAAAGAAAAGGAAAAATCCTGCTTTTAATTGGCAATTCTTTCTGCCATTAAGAAAGTTGAGCGTCAAAGATAAAAGGAAAAAGGCAGAAAAGCAACAGCAAACAAAGAGATGTTAAGCAGCTGCAGAGCAGAACTGGCTTCGCTGCAGAGGGAGAGCTCCAAAAGGGCAGGACGGGGGAATATGACTTCATTATTAATGAGGAAAAAGCATCTGCAGGTAGCTGTCTATCTGAACAAAAAGCACTGGGGTCAGGAGGGGAGAGGAGACCTGAATGAAGAGGTAACTCTGAAATGTTGAGCAGGATTCTTGCAAAATTTTTGTTTTTTTGTTCTTCGTACTAAGTAAATGTAATCACTTTGAAACATTTATGGCATTAATTTAATTTCTAGCAAGCCTGGCACTTAAACTGCTTGTGGTGTTTTTGGCTACTCAGCTACTTTAGTTAAGAAAAGAAAAGTAATTAAAATAAAAACAACACATTTGAAGTTTTTCCTGATCCGATATTTAAAAAGAAAACAGTATTTTTGGAATAAAAACGAATCTACACAAATGGGATTCTGGGGTCAGGCTACCAGTAGCTCCAAAAATAAAATCATTACCTCCACTAATTTTAGTAAATACTTCATTTCTAACTTTACCTATTAAAGAAGAGAGCCAGATGGAAAGGAAATATACGTCCACACACATCAGAAACTGTTGCTTCTTTAGAGGCAAAAAAACAATCACAACCTAAATCTGAAGAGGCAACAATACAGTTCATAAAATTTCCCTTTATTGTGCACTAGAGCTCAATGTTTTTTAATGTTTTTAACATGTTCTTCATTTTCTGATGATGGAGGACAAGTATGAAGAAAAGAGTATTTCTTTGTTCATATCATTGTGAATTTGGAGCAGACGAAAAAATGCGGTGTGATAAAGAGCATATTTGGGACATAAAACATACAATGTGTGGGCCACAAGCTTACTGCTTCACTTAGAGCACAGGGCTCCCAGCAACGGGGAAGGGAAAGGGGGTGGGGTTGTTATGTGCCAACGATCCCGCCCACAACTTAGAGGAGAATTTCGAATGAACTCCTGCCGCTCTGTAGAAACTAGGTCCTAGAAAAGAATACAGTTTTTATTTTATTTTTAATTTTGTCTAAAAACAGCACAATCCTAATTAAAAGACCACTGGGAACGCTTTTAAAATAGATCAACAGACAATTGGAGTAGGACTTTAAACAGAACTGTTCTAAAACACCTAAAAAAAACGGACTTGAGTTTTGTTCCAATTGTAAAAATCTTGATCATAGTTAAAATATATTAAACTTTTCAGAGATTTTACAAAGATTTGGCAAAGAACTAAGCAAAAGTTTGTTTTTGGCAACTAGTCTAGTAAACTCAAAGGTTTTAGAAGTTAGATTTCTACATCAATTTACTTGCTTGCAAGCGGAGGCTGCAGTTTCACACAGTTTTCTTTTGAAATAGGTATTGCATTTTCCTCTTGAAGTGATACGCTGGACCTGCTCAACACAGGTGATTTCCGCATCAACACACAAGCAGCCAGCAAAGTGTCTGATCCGACGTTCTCTGCCTGCTGCAGCAAAAGCCTTTTCTGCGGAGCACTCTCTGCACCGGGGTCCTGAATCCTCTGCTCTCCACCATGATGCCCCCTTTCCCCTTTTCCAGCTGTGAGAGTGCATATCAGCCCCTCGCTCCCGCTGCGAAATGCATCTGTGAAAAGCCCCTGCAAACAAAGTTGGGGGTAATTGTCTGAGCTTGCTCTGGAAGGTTTCTGATGTTCATGTGTGAAAATAACTTCCGCCTGACTGAGTAACCATCGGAGTGGGAGCAGTTCAACCAAGAGGATGAGAAGAAAGAAGTTGTGTGGGTTGCATTTTTTTTTAAAGAAAAATGAACAAAGTGGGGAATAAAGGGCTGGTGAAGATGCAGGTAAAGAGTGAATATGTTAAGTAGGATTCACGTGTACACATCTGGTCCCCATTTTGTCTCACAAAGCTTGGACAGTAAACTCCCTTAAATTCCTTTGTGGACCACATCTGTTTGAGAAAATGATTCTTGGTTCACTTGCAAAGGAACTCTAGTGTGGTTCACTTTAATGCTGACAGACTTACTTGGAACCAAAAAGCAGCAACTTACCAAGGGGAGTAGGGAGAAATCTTTACAATTTAAGGGATAAAAACTGCCACAGGGGCAAAATTGTAGAAACCACAATACTAAACTCTGTGGTCAGACAGTGGGAGCATTTAACAAGATCTGGCTGAATTTTTCGGACCATAAGGGGTTAAAGGGTGCATTAAGAAAAACATAACATTCAGATACTGTGATATGACTACAATGCCCAAAATGCCTAGAGGGGCGTATAGGCTATGCGATTGGTCAGAGGAGTTAAAGGGAAGATCTCTATATTTTTCAGCAAACTGCATTGTTTATGATACAATAAGCAGTTTTTTCATAGAGAGAAACAAGACAGATAAGTCAGACTTTATTCACAATAACTCTTAACGTTGGTCATTTGTAACACAAAAATACGAAACAATTTTGAAATGCTTTAGCACCACCAGAATATACACATAAGGCGCACTATCAGTTTTTGAGAAATTTAAATGGTTTGAAGCACCTGATAGCCTACAATATGCTTTTGTTGCCTCTCTATTTCATGGTTCTTTTGCAAAATACTGCCGTCCCCTCATTTATCGCATGGCATATGTTCCATAAAAAACTTACAATAGGTAAAAACTGCAAAGTAGAATTACAGATGTGTTAAGGCTGTAAAACCCCTCACTATACGCTTTTTTCTCTTGTTGAAACTCTCAAAGTTCAAACCTTTGCAGAAAAACGAGTGCAATAGTATAAAATGAAAACAAATCTGATTGCGATCAAGCATGTATGTAACTCTGGTGAACTGAACGCATTCTGTACAGGAGACATGGCACGGAGGAGATTGATTGACAAGGTCAACAGCCAATCAGGACGCAGAACACAAACAGACACAAAAAAAAGCAGGAGACGTCACAAAAAAAAAATCTGTGAAAAAGCGAGATGGTGAAAGGTAAATCGCGATATAGCAAGGGAACACTGTACAAAACTATTTCCTCTTTAAAGAAAGAGAATCGGTGGGTTTAGCGAAACAGCCTTCAGTTATGGTACATTTGTAATAGGTTTTTCTCAATAAAATGTCATTTAGGTGTTTAACTTTTTTTTTCATGTCAAATCTGCCCTGGCCAGCAGCCGGGGAAAGAGAAAAAAGATGAGTGGCTCACAAACAGACAGATTTGATTGTTACAACAAGGGTTATGCTGACTACTCCGTTGACTCTCCAGTGGTACAAACATCTCTTGTTTTTAAAGGGCTCATTTTTCCCTAAAGAGGAACCATTTTTAATGGCATTAGTGAATTTTCAGCAAAAATAGAAACTCCTACTCATTAAATTCTTCCTTTGCGCTTTTATTGTCAGCCCTGGGGTTAGATGTTTCCTATTCATCCTAACATTTCAAATGTATGAGCTTAACCGCATAAATGTGAATGCAATAATTCAACAAAAATTTATGTGAGGAACTGTTGGAAACATAATTCACAGAGATGGCACAACCCCCCCCCCCCAAAAAAAAATGTAAAGCTTGACTGTTTCTGAAAAGCTGAAAGCAAACAAGAACATTGCTCTCAGTGAAAGGACTCTCACCCAAATAAAAGAATGATGTGAGGGAGAAGCCCTGCTGAAAACCATTGAAAAGCTCTCACACACCATTGAAACCGGCTCATCGTGTGCAACTTAAAATATCTTTTGACGTCAAACTGCATTCACACTCGGCTGGAAGCGACACTTGCAAATGAAACGTTTGGACACAACTTTGCTGGAGTGGAAGTGAAGACAAGCCCCCGACTTCAGTCTGCATGTGGTTCCTGCTTTATAATTTCAGAATAAAAGCAAAAAAAAAAAAAAAAAAAAAGATAACGAAACTTATTTTATACTTAAATGAAGCCAAAAAATGTACAAACATAAGACATCTCTATTAACAAAATATGCCCGTACTGTTGGATACGAGCATGCAACTTACATTATAAATCCTCCACAATAAATCAATCTCACGCCGTCCCTTAAGGTGGCTGCATGAGGCACAAGGGAACTGCAAGACACACCTGAGCTCCCTTTAAGATGTGGCCACACCAGCCGCATGACCCTCCACGAGCAACCCAAAAACCTGCAGCACACAATTAGTTCAACCCCCCGTAAGTGCATTTATCTAAGACTTACAATGTAAGGTCTAAAACTTTACAATGTAGGGACTGTTCTAAAATGGAACAAAAATCAATCGTATTTGACAAGAAAAAAAATCATAAAACTTTACAGTAAATTAGAGAATAGCTTATTTGGGGAAAAATAAGGAAGTTCCAGACATAGTTAACAAATATAGTTAACTTTTAGTAGCTGTAGGTGAAATAATCTATTGCCTTCTAGTCAACTCATAACTCAGTGGTATTTAAGATTATAAGTTATTTGGTATAGGATACAAAGAATTTGAAACTGTTTCAATCAATCTTCATTTAAAAGACAAAAGTTGACTAATTTGAATGTATAAGAAAATAATCAGTGATGAACTGGTAGTGATAATCTAATGAACTTGATTTAAATTTATAAATACAAACAAACATTAGTTAAAATGATTTCCAAGGTTCTTCTATTATTAGACACGCTTGTGCTTTTCACATACCTGACATGTTTCGACGGACGTCTCCTGTCTTCGTCAGAGTTTGTTAAAATGTTTAAGTTAATTTGATTTTTTTACTGATGTTTTTGTCTATAGTTTTTCAAATGGTTGTGGCTAATGTATTGTCCGATTGGGAATATTTATCTAACGTTTTATTTGTTCTCCTGAAACAACCTTTTCCATCTCTCAAAATTATTTACATACCATTAACTTCCAAATAAACAATAACAAGTTTATAGGATGACAATGACATTGTAATTAAATGTCAGTCACTTGTTTCCCACTGCATATGCAAATTATGTTGTTTAGCAGTGTTAACAGCAAATTACTGGAGATGCTTGGCAGCATTTCTGTAAAAAGGCACATCTAAAGAACAGTGGAGGATGCAAAGTCTTTTGTAGCGAGTCTTCCATCTTCAGCCTCCCGCTGCTCTAAAAACATCCCTCTGGATATCCCAAAATGTCAGGTGTAATGTTTTACGTTGTGCAAGTTAAAGTTAAAAGGCTTATGCAACTGTGTGGTGGAGAGGCCTTTATTTCCATTACCTGTCAGGATAGGTATTATGTCATTCTTATGACAGCACTGACCAATATGTCAGCCTCTTTAGGCCGAGTGCATCCATCTGTGTTACTATATATCTGACGGTAATATCTCCCTGGCTCCTTGCCAGCTGAATCTTGATCTGCCAGAGTTGCTGGTGTATCTCAGCGCATCCCCCCCCCCTACCCTCAACGCCCCCGAGGACCTAAAAATACCAGGCAGAGTGATAGGCAAGCTGATGCTCCAGCCAACCTTTTATATCCCTAAAATCCATGAAGAGAACTGACCGTTTGTGCACTTCCAGGAATTTCTGCGAGCACCAGAATCCAAAATCTATAATGCAATGCAAACATTTGTGTTTCCAGTGGTTGCTTAGACATTAAGCAAGAAGAAATCTATTTCAGTGAATACTCTTTGAGTGGTGCTACGAGTGATTTTAGGCAATACTTTCTCCAGCAGCAAAGTCAAGGGGGCCCAGGGGCCCTTTGGGAGCAGAATGTCACAAGAGAAACTCCTGCTGGGGCCACTCTGTTGAGGTTTTCAGACTGTTCCCTGGGGGTCCGCACCACCACTTACCCGCTGAAATAAAAAATCAATTGCTTAATGATCCAAAACAGGAAATAGAATGGGAAAAAAAGAAAGTCCCTTAAACAACAAAATGTCTTTTGGCAAGGGACATTCTGTCCTGGGCCTTCATTTGTTTGTTTGCGTTGAGAAAGTTGTTGGAACGATAAGCAAGTGTGTACGCGTGCGTGAGTGTGTACATGCCCGAGCTGATTTGAGAGAGTGAGCTTACCCCAGCTTAGTGGCGCAAAACATATTGATTTATTGATTGCCTGTTTCAACCCCCCTTGCCATCTCCCCCCTATACTCTCTCTGCCTGTTATTAGGGCTCCGGGGACTCGAAACTGCAGCGGGGACCGAAAAACAGGACATGAAATTTGGAGGGAAGTCAGGGGAGACTCAGAGGAAAAAGACACAGGCTGTGTCCGAATTCCCGAATTCCCTCTCTACTCCCTAACTACTAAAAAACTCTTATGTGTGACTATCTAGCGCCCTGGATTTTAAAAGCAATTCCGACATCATGCTCACTACTTTTTTTGTTTTTAACGGCAAATTTGACGTTACTGATTTCATGAAGTAGAAACCCAACAAATAGGAAAATTTGACAAAGACTAAATATAAATCCACTCTGTTCTGATGAGGGATGGTTTCTAAAAAATAAATCAAAAAACATTTTTTCACCTGAAAAATCGTTCAAGCGCAATGCATTGTGGTCTATATTCCCCCGATTTCATTAGCATTGACACTGCTTTTTCGCAAAGACCTATGGGAAATTTCTTAGAACTGGATTTTGGAGTTGTTGATTTGGACAGCATAACAAAATGTTATAGAGTGCACTAAGTATTGAGTAGTGAAGGAATTTAGACACAACCAGAGAAAGGAAGACACTGAAAGCAGGGGTGGGGGGTATCCCATTTGAGGGTTGATCCAGCAGCCATTTTTTTTGACCAAGGCCCCCTACATCACTCAGATTTATGAACTAAGGTCACGGCCAAATCAAAGCCTTGACCTATCTGTAAAGATGTCGATTTATAAGCACCCTGTACAGGCGGGAGGCAGGGACTTGGCAGGAGCAAAAATTCTCTGTGACTCTGGCTTTCCATGGAAAAAGCTGGACAAGAGAAGGGTGTGAGTCTGTCGTATGTGATTAGCCAACAAGCACTAGTTTTTCCCATACCACCATCACTTCACATCACAGAGGAAAAAGGTGTCTTCCTAAACTTAAGCAGGGGGATCAATTCCAACACCGATAGGGCTTTTTCTGCTACATTTTTCACAGCAGCTAAAGCCGAGAAACGAGATTTTAAAAATGCTAAACATATTCTGTGTCTGACAAACATCACCTTAAGGATGTTGGAGCAGGAAGAGAGCTTCTGCAGAGAGACAAAAAAAAACACCACTGAAATGTCAAATGGATGATTAGATGGGAAGTTAAAAAAAACACACTTGGGGAATTCAAGCTAACAGGTTAAAGCTAAATAAAGGTGTAGCTTGCTATGGCAGTGTTGTGGCAGAAATAGTCTCAGTGATGGTAAAGAACACAGCTAAACATGCATCTTCTGTGTGTTTGGTGACAGACTGTTGCAACAGAGAGCTTTTCCAAGGGAGAGCAGTCCCAAACATTTTACATGTTCAGATATGGCTCCATTTTCTCAAGTCTCCAGAAAATATAAACATCTTTTTATCAAAGTAACCTGATCTACGGCATTTTTTGTCATATGACTTTTTGTCGATAGAAGAATGAGTCTTTCGTTATGGACTTTTATTTTGAAGGGTCCAAAACTAACACTCGCCAGCTGCGAGCATTTTCTCCTCTTTGGCGAATAAAAGTTAGAGCGATAGTTGTTACGTGGCGGGTAAACAAATGCGTAAAGTTAGTCATGTTAATTATCTCTCCTTTTGGTTAATTTCTTTTGTCTGTTTTCAGGCTGTTTTTGTTATGATTTAATATCAAATGTAATCACATGGAGGCAGATTTAGGAAAAAAAACTTTCCTTATTTCTCTGCATATTTAAGTTAACAGTTAAATGACAATAAAGATGTGTTTATGATCATTTATAAATTACTTTTGAGCAATTTCATTTTCTTAAAAAAAATCAGAAGGTAGAAGGTATTTTTGGCCAGGAAAGATTTTTTAATTTTGGCCCCTGTGTTTCAATGATTTGAAATCCCCCCCCCCCCCAGAAAAAAAAAAAGATGAGTTATCAGCAAAAATAACAAAAATAAAACCTGCACAGCAGCAACAGTCTAAACCTAGAGAAGAAATTTTGAGAATTCGCTTTTAGTTATTCACAGGATGTAGACAAAAATGTTTGTCAGTTTTATTTTTGTTCTGTAAAACTTGAAAACATTACAATTTGTTTGTAGAATTAATTAATTCTAGGAAAATTTGTACCTCTTGTCAACAGCCATCCTGACAGAACTTTATGAAAGCATCTCCTGCCAACTTCCTTTAACAGCCTGTACTGCATAGACTCATGCAGAATCTACAACTTTCTTCCTTATATCTTGAGAAACTACAGAGAGAGCTAACAAGATGAATATGGAGCAGTAAAGATTCCTCAACAACAGCAGCATGTGCTGTTATAGAGCTGTTTGTGAAACACATATTGGTTTTATTCTCCTTAACAGTCAGTGCATGCCGGTGACTCAACCCCTCCCACATACAGCAGAAGCTGGCCAGTACACTCATTTTTAGACACATACACAAAGAGATAGAGCTGTAGAACTTATTTTTATACTAAATTAGGAGTTTTCAAAATACTTGCACTATTACAGTATAGCTAAGCTTTGAAAAAACCCATATTAGCTATGAGGTTTTTTTTCCAGTTCAAGATGGTGGGGTCCACTGAAAGGCTTGAAATCATACAAAAGAGGTTTAAAAAATGTAATGCTACCTAAAACAGAAAAAACTGTGTACTTTTGGCTGTTACACAAAAAGGCCCTTTACAGGGAACACAAAATAGAAAAACAATTTAAATCTGTTTCTGTGCAATAAAGGTTGATTGAGCCTCAAAAAGTCAGATCCACAGGTGTTCCAACTTTATTTACAACCTCCTGTCTTCATAAAAGCAGAGCTTTTATTCCAAAAGCGGTGTGCTGTTTCATATAATGGCAAGAAATAGGCAATTGTCAGTGGAGGAAAGACAGAACATTATGACACTAAAAATGTAGATCTTTCCTACAAAAGAAATGCCAAAGAAAGTGAAGGTGTCTGTGAATAGAGTTTCTATTACCATCACTGATGCTCAGAAACTTGGGAAAGCTCTGACAGGAAGAGATCTGGCAGACCCACAACTAAATCAGAGCAAGAGTTAACACATGCATGATGGGAGGAACATAGTACAAATTTAAGCAAAGCAACATCGTGGTCGTAATGAGCCATTAAGGCTTTGAATTAAAAGCATGAGTTGCAGCACGAAAGCTAATATTTCAAAATAAGACAATGAAAGATGGGGAGACCCTGTCCCTGGACTAATGTAGACTGGAAAAAGCTGTAGAGATCTGATTAGCCAAAATTAAAAGTGTTTGCTTCATTACACAGAACCCTTGTATGTTATCAAAAGGTTGAAAGGATATCTTCACGGTGAATGATGTTTACTGTCAAACATGGCAGAGGTTTGATGGTATGGGGCTTGCTGAAGACAATGTTGATCATTTGTGCAGTGTGAGAGACACCCTAAACAACCACAACTACAACTTTGTTTAGTGCCGTGCAGTTCCTTCTGGGATGCACCGAGTTGGTCAGTGTATTATCCTACAAAAAGGTAGTGACTCAAAACAGAAATCCAAGTCATACTAGAACAACATGAGGACAACATCAACAAGATGGTATATTTGAAATTTCCACAGTTTCCTGACTTAACCCCATGGATCTGGTTTAGGGTAAATTGGACAGAGGTTCAATGTACAAGTGCCAAACATTCATGGTAACGTCGGCAGGAGACCTGGAGTGAACTTTTTGAAAATGATTTCATTTATATTGTAGAAATAAAGCAGTGACCTTCCATGAATTATAAATTTAGAGTACATTTTGGTCTTCAAATGGATTGCACAATTTATTTTTGTTACTCCAGTTGTTATTTTGTACCACCAACCATCTATCCATTTTCCAAACCCACCATATTTCTTTTGGGGGCTGGAGCCTATCCCACCTACTGTATAGCAAAGCCAGGGTACACCCTGGATGGTATGTCAGTCCGTCGCATGACCACACAATCACACACACAAATTCACAATTTGGAGTCACCATATGACCCATGATGCATATTTTTGGACTGGGAAGATTCTGGAGGGAAAACCTGCTCTTGCATAGGGAGAACATGCTAAGTCCACACAAAAAAGACCCAACCAAGGTACAAACAAGGGCCTCCTTACTGTGAAGCTACACCACTACACTGGATATTTTTTCATATAATTCTGCAAAAATTTGAGTGTTATAAAACTTCTGATCAGAAGTGTGCAATCCTGTGATCTTCCAATCAGAAGTCGAGGGCTTTATCTCTGCACCACGACCGGTAAAAACTAAAATGGATGCAAACTGATGAAACCATGAACAACACAAAACTGAATAATCAGGAAATGAAAGTCAGAGAAAACAGGGTCACCGGGGTTGCCTACTAGTTTCCATGATGACTTCTTATTTCAGGGGTGATTCAGAAAGGTTGGGAGACAGGTATGGGACGACCACGGAGACCGAGGCCATTTTATTCTTAAACACACAGCATCAGGCAAATGATATTACAAACCTAATGGGGGTGGTGGTGGGGGCAATTCTAATCTAATAAAGATGGTCCATGTGGTGAAAGCCTTTCTCTCGCCTGAGATGGCACGGCTGGGCGTCGCATGCTGTGGGCCGCCTGTGGCACCGGCTGACATCCTGCTGGGAGAAGTGCTGAAAGATACTGTGTGACTGCTGTAGTGTGCAACACAGGGACAGTCATTTTATCTTCATTTCAAATTCACTGACTTCAACAGTTTGTCGGGGATCTGTTGATTGACCTTGATTAAACTTTACACGGGCCGTGGGCTAGATTTTGTCACAGGCCCTCAATGTGCTTTTTTCAAGGCAGAACTTTACAACTTGAGGTTATTGAGCTGAAATCTGTGGAGGTTCATTCCAAATCCATGCATGCTCACTGTTCCACGCCATCAAGATCAACCCGCTTTCATGCACATTTCAAAATGGTTCAGCTTAGATTTTATCTGAGGTGACGAGTAGAACAAATTCTGTCTGCTCGGAGAGACTGAAGAGATTGACTGAATCATGGATGTCATCTTGACACTTCACTGGACTCACACAGACTGGTAATGAGATGATCCATAATTCCTCTTATTCAAATTCATAATAGTTAAAAAAAACTGCAGCACCGACTTTTCTTTGTTTAAGATTTCCCACTTTGGTCATAATAAAGAAATTCTCAGAAAGAAAGGTTAATAAGGCAGAGCTCTGCGACACAGACGCTCATGTAATTACATGAACTCTAGTTTTTTTCAGACTAATGCACAGCTCAGTGCTAACTAAAACTTTTAATGCGAAGTACCGCTGTGTAACATAGTTAGGTCTGACATGTTTCTAGTGAACAAAATGTGCGTTATGTTACCCGTCGAGTGGAAAGCTGTGTCCCAAAGATGAACTATTTTTACATCCCAACTACTGCAAGATTCATTGGCAGTTGCAGCTTTCACTTCTCTATTTCGCTTCTCCCCACATCCATGCTTTTTGGGTTTGTTCGGTTCCTCACTTTGATGGGTGTGTCATGTTTTTGCTAAAGTCCTATTGATTAGCTAACTGACAAAACATGTAGCAAAGGGGATGTTGGCATCTAAAGACCACCCTTGCAAAAAGAATCTGAATAGCCTTCCTACCCTTCTGGCTCCTGCTTAGTGCTCCAGTTGTATGAGCATTTAAAGCTGTAGCGGTGTCCCAAAGTTTTTTTTAAGGAGGAGCTGTAGGGACTTAAGGCTGGGTATCCCACCGGGTCTTGCTTGTAGGCAGAGGAGAATTGCATTTCTTTATGTAAGTGTGCTCTGAAGTACAGATGTTTTCAATTAAATGTAATTATTGAGTTTTGTTTTTGTTTTAGAGTTTTAAAACCACTGTTGTTATATATTTTCCAAGCGCTGGCAGCAACGCACTAACGTAGATGACCAGTGACTATTGATTAGGTCATCAAGCAGCAGTAACATCTGAATTAGAAGACAATTTTTTTTCAAATCTCTCCGCTTGGAGGAATTTATTTAGGGATAGGGAGAAGCCATAGGGGTAGGGAAGCAATTTGGATTTAGCCTTAGTCTCTTTGGTTGCAATTATTTTTTTATACACTTTTCAACCTCCTTTTTTTCTTGTTGTCACTAGGATCAGTACATTTAAAGTTGACCCCTTTATCAATGTTATTGATCATCATTTGACTGAAACATCTAAAAAAAAGTGACGTTTATTCCAGATGTAGATGAGCTAACTCAAGTGAAACCCCACAAAACCTCATCTTGTTGTCCATCGTCGCTTACCATAGGTTTAGATTCAGTATTAAGAAGTGATATTGCAGTATTTTATACTCATATAATACAAATTGCCCAAAAGCAAATATGAGTGATTACATTCGTTGTCGTTACACACATGTTGACTAAATGCTGTTTTAGCACTTAGCACTGATTGTAAAAAGCTCCTTAATGACTAGAATAACAACGTTTCTGGAATGCAAATGAAAAACACGCACAACAAAGAGGAAATAGTGATTATATTGAACCACTGAAGTTCACAAGAGAGCCCAGAAAACCACTCTTTCTCTTTAAAGTATCTCCAGCACATTAGTGTAGCACTGTTATCTGGTTTGCTCACATTTTCCTCTTATTGGTGTGAATCCATTATTTTAGTCCTGTTTGGACAGGTAACACTTAACCAATGCGTTAAAACAGTAAATTACGCACAGGGATCTTATTTCAGGATTTAGACTTGATTGATCAACACAAACACAAAGCAAAGCAGCCACACTTCTACACGCCTTGTGCCTCATTCTTTAATCTGAGCAGCATACCTTTTTATCTCACATGGCTAATGACTGACTAGTGTCCACCAGGAATGCACATTTCTTTCCTGAATTCAAATGTACATAAAACTGCAGTTCCTAAAATACTTTAAAAATCTTTATTTGCAATCAGTGAAAAATAAAGTAAAGAAAAACAAAACGAATGTAACGAATCTTGAAGTACTATTTACCACACAACCCATTTTTAATAATAAAAACATTGTGATGCAAAATAAATCAGAATACTTGCAAAGCTGTGAAGCTGTATTACAATATTATACAAGGCTGTAGGGTTTTTTGTCTTTATGGTCACAAAAAAATCCTATAAAATTATGATTTGAAAAGAAGCTTCTCCCTGCTCTTTGTGGATATAACGTTATACATGTAGAAAATGAAGTGTTTATGCTTGTAGCTTTTCCATTTTAGTGAGATTGTAAATGCCGGAGAATAAAAGTTTAATTAGTGAGTGAATCACATTTTCTTAACTACTGGGACCAAAAAAAACGCTCTTTTCTTTGAAACCTCCCCGTTCCTCAAAACCGTTCCCTCACATCAAAGAGGCCGAGTAAAGTTCAGCTTCAGGAGTGAGAAATATCGCGCACGACTAGAGAGGGAAAATAAATTCAGTGCTGACTCTGCAGAGGATTGAGAGATGACAAAAGCTCTGTTATTTCATTATGAGGCTCATGAAAGATGATCAAAACCTGAATAAGCAAGAGACAAATAAGATAGTCTAGAGAGGATGAGGCAAGCATGACAGGGCAAAAAAAAAAAGAAACTCAAAGAAATGGGGGCTTTCTCTACAAAATCAAAAATCTGGCCAACAGAAACACTAAAGCAAATAAAAGATAATAAATTTAGACCGATGATGCATGGCCATCTTGTTTTAGAAGATGCTCAAATGACGTTTGAAAATGGTAAATTCTCCAGGGTTTGCTGATTTCATTTAGGGTAATTGGGATGAAAATGTAAATGCTGTGATCAGTGCCAAAGTGCACGTGGGAGGCCTAGCAGGCAAAGAGCTCTCGACATGTGGGCCCGAT
Organism: Oryzias curvinotus; assembly: GCA_023969325.1. NCBI lineage: Eukaryota > Metazoa > Chordata > Actinopteri > Beloniformes > Adrianichthyidae > Oryzias > Oryzias curvinotus. The sequence continues at coordinate 21,550,285 of CM043710.1, forward strand.
GAACCTGCTCCGCTGGAACCTTGCCTGGACAGCAAATAGCAAAGTGAGCTTGTAAGATCTGTACATCAGCCAGAGCTGCACTGGAACAAATGCAGGTACAGAAAAAGTGCCCAGCAGCATAAAACAAAGTTCTTCCAGTTTTTAAAAGGTAACAGATAAATGGTATAGGTGTGTGTCAGTTGTGAAATAACAATGTTACGTACCACCTGTGTGTATGAGATGTGGACAAAATAAGTTTAGTATGAATGCATTTAAACATTTGTTATCAAATATTCCATTCGAAAAAACAAAACAAAAAAACTTTTTAATTGAGCTACAGATTTTGTTATAAACAAATATTATTTACTATATGTGCTGGTTTGATTTGGTTTTCGTTGTTAATTTATTAGATTTTTTTTAGAGACCATTAAACTATGAATTTTAGGGTTGATTAAAGTACATTTAAGCATTTTCTAACTCTGTACTCATGTTTTAATGTTTGTTTTAGTTTTTAAATCACTCATCTGGAAATCTTTGACAGCATTTTTAAAGAAGGGCAGGTCAGGATGCAGAAAGATTGATTTTTCACAGTGAAGATATTCTTTCAACCTTTTGATAGCATGTGTATGTGAGTGTAAACCTGTTTATAGTATAGCACTAGGACTTTTAGACAGATCTAGATGGTCAACTGTTGTTGGTTAAAAGAAGAGAATGAGAGAATTCTCATTCCCAAAAGGATATTCTGTACAATGCAGCAGTGGATGCAGTTTACTTTTCCAGGACACAAAAGAGTCTGTGGAGTTTGTCTGTGCCTAACATAGGGAACAACTCTGTCAACAAAGCTACGTACAAAGCAGAATTTGCAACAACAAAGAAAACAAACCAGAAAACAAATGTCGCTTTGTGTACTAAAAAAATTAATGTTCTTTTTTTTGCTGTGGTGGCAGATGAGACCCAAGTTTTATGATGACATTTTGTACCACAACCAAAAGAGTATTTTTACTTGTTTTTGTTCTTTTTAAACAAAGAGACAGTTCCACAGCAAAACAACATCTTGGAGAGGGGTGAATGGTTATGTGCTTTAAACGTCCACAAATGGGTAATGGTGTCAAAAAAACGTGAAAAAACTCGGAATTTCTGTTTAAAATTTGTTGTGCTGTTTCTGCTTCTGTGCATTGATAAGATGGTGGTTTCAACCTCTAAACAACAATTAAATACTAACTACTAACATTTACTTACTAATAAAAGTCATCTGCACGAGATAAGAGCTTCATTTGTTTGTACTGGTTAAGGTGATGAAAGAAAACTTGGTCTGAACATAAATGAGGCTTTCCCTGATACTGCTTTTTGTGAAAAGAGGATGACATGAGAAGAGCAAACGAGATAAGTTTAACATTTAGATAATGTTTGAGGTAAAATGTAAAATTCTATCCTTAAAACACTATGATTGGGCATTTGAAATAAAATTAATAAAAAATGCAGTGACTGGCTTAGGTGGCCTCAAAAGAAGTGTTTGCGCCATCTTCATTATGTTGTCAAGATTTAAGGTAACTCACCACAAATGGCTTCTTGTAAACTTGTTCTTTGCGATTGACTCTGGGTGGAATTGGTGAGCTGCCAACATGTTCTCACCCCAACTCGTCATATATGGACGCATGGACAGAGACCCCCCCTGAGCCCAACTCAGAAAAAAACCCTCAAAAAACTCCGGCAGCTTGTTTTTTGACAAGCTGGTAAGTAAGTTTGGTAAAATTTCACTGATTTTGACATCCACCTTAATAATTACAATCTTAATACTACTACTACTAATAATAATACTAATAATAATAAGATGAAGAAGGAGAAGAAAGAACATTTTAAAAAAATCCAAAACATTCTTTTCTTTTACCTCATATAGCTTAAAGCAGGACTTGATGCATTACTTTCACTTAAAAGACAAAAAAATAATTATCCCTTGATTTTGGTTTTATATACCACCAATTGATTTGGTATATAAACTAAAATCAAAGTAAAATTGTTTTCAAGGTTGAAAACGTAAATCAATCACCAGCGTTTTGGGATCTCTTTTTCCCCGCTCGTCAAAAAACGCTGAGTTGGGGTTACCCAAAGCATCAATATGTGACGCGGGGTCCCTTCCCATGCATCCATATTTGACGAATTGGGGTGAGATCGTGTCGGAGCTGCAGTCACATTTTGGTGGTTCAACCCTCCAATCTAACCTCTTCATGCTCAATGTCAAGCAGGGAGGCATTAAGTCTCATTTTTGGGTTCTTTTGGATTTGGATTTGAATCTACGATGTCAAGTCGGACACTCCACACAACTGAACGAAAATTCAGAAGCACAATTTTGACAGAATGCTGCTCCTATTTCCACTGTTGGCCCTGATGGATGTTTTTTATTTCTATTTTTTGAATGAATGATCGCAAACCAGCTAAGCATTAAAGGAACCAGCAACATTTGCATTCACAGACATGTAAAAATGTGTTCAATTTTAAAGTTTATCCATGCCACCATTTCAAATCAGGAGAGGATTTTTTCCTTCATTCATGCATTTTCCACCTCCCAAAAGAGCCTGTAAAAGTTTCCACAGTTTGAGTATCTCCATACTTCACAGAGGAAACCCTGATCATCACACAAAGACCTCGAGCACATCTCATCTTTCGCTCCTTTGTTCCTCCCCTCCTCCTCTTGGTGTCCATCACTCCCCTCCTGGCCCCACCTTCTCCTGTACCTCTTCCCTCTGTTAATAAGCAGGGTAATTATGGCCGGCCCTCCCTTCCCTCCTTTGGCCTGGGCCAAAAAAGGGGAGGGAGGAGGAGGAGGAGAAAGACAAAACAGGAGAAGAGGAAGAGACCCTGCCTCGTCTAGTCTGGTTCTCTAGATAGCATTCCCGCTCTTCCTCTCTCTCTGACACACAACCCTACGCTTAATTAAACATGCCTCAGAGGGACGGCGGGGGAGAAAGAGGGGAGAAAGTGAGTTCACGTTGGCAAAGAGTTGAAGAAGGGAGAGGGGGAAATGTGAGGCTGATGCAAATGCAGAGAGGCAGATAAGAAGATGGTGATGGAGTGTGAGTGTGGGAGTGTGGGGGCGGGGGTGGGGGGGCAAGGAGGTGGGGGTGCGGAGGACGGATGGCGAGGGGAAAGGTGGGGAGATATGAATAGGAGGGTGGAAGGGTGGTGAAGCAGAGAGGCAGCGAGTGATGTTGATAGAGGGAGGAGCTGGAGGGGGAGCAGGAGTAAAGATGAGGACATCTTCTGTGAAAATGATAATAATAATAAAAAAAAAAAACAAGTGAGGGCAGATGGAGACAAAAAGAGGGAGAGGGGGATTACTGTAATAAATGAAAATGTGTCCCATGAGACCGCAAGAGAGAGTACCAGCTCCCGAGAATATAAAGTAATAAAAACAGTATGTGCGTTCTGTTTTCGCAACATCCAGCGAGACTAATATGATGCCACTTTCAGCGGGGTGCATCGTTTGTACGTGCCTTCCAAACCGGTCGAAATCGCTGCAGAAAAATTGGTTGTAGAAAAGGCACATAGTTGGGTTCAGAATATGCCTCCGAGGTGCAAATTCAATTTAAAAAATTTGGTGAAACGGGTTGTTACCAAAGGGGGCCGGTACATATACCGAACATATTCCTCTGAACACATCTCATTTATAATCGAAACCTTATTGAAGCGAGCAAAAAGAAAAATTATAGACCTAATTCTGGTCATTCCAGATACTAAAAAAAGAATTAGGTTCCCTAAGAAAATGGAACATCCTTGACTTTACTCTCGTTTTGAACAAAATAAGGGATTCACTGATGTGTAGAGTAAAAAAATAATAAAAATCTTGGATTTTTGCATCAATCCAACATGAAGATATTTTCAAACTTGCATTAGTTTGGTACCACTAGAGCTGGGTGGATAATATCGATTATTTGATCTGAATCGATCCAAGCTTATTAGATCAATAATCAATCCATAAAAGTAGAGATCGATCTTCTATGCCTTTCCTTTTGTGGTGGCCTAACGCATAACAGCATTAAAGCCAAAGTCAGCAAGCTTGATGCTAACATATAATGGAATTTCCTATAGAACAGCTAAAGCTAACGCTTGTTCAACTTAAACACATTGCTGACTAAATGAACAGCTTTATATACTCACGGGCATGAATTTTTAAAACTCTTTTAGGAAACATTTTTTAAAGTAACCATTTGTGGTCTAAAGCACTGTTTTTGCTCAAATCATTTGGAATCAAATGTAATGCTATAGCTCAAGACCCACCTGGTGGCAAAACTGAAACGCCCTCCAGGAGATGCAGAACATTTATTTTTGTAATATGAGTCAGTTTGATGATGTAAATGATCTGTTAATGAAGTTAACAATGTCATTGGTTTATTATTTCACTAATACATTTTACAGTATGTGAACTGTATCAGATTAATATTAACATCTTCAAAGCATATAGATTATTAATGTACTTCTATGCAAATGTGTCTAAATGTGTAAACCCTGTAAATTCTAAATTAAATCGAATCGATCCAGACTCTGGTGAATCTAATGGAATCGATCCTGGAAATTATTGGTAGTACCCAGCTCTACTAAAAACCAAACCAATTTTTTTTTTATTGAAGATATTACAATTCTCCTCTCAAGTTAATAATTAAATACTAATATTTTCATTACAAGCCAACAGGAAGTTTGACGTCTAGTTCTTAAAGACCCACTTTAATGAAAATTGTATTTTTAACATGTTCTTGTGTCATTTTTCTGATGATGGAGGTCATATGTAAAGAAAATGAAGCATACATTTGCATTTTTGAGTAAATCTTTCTTCAAACCATTGAGTAAGTTGTAGACAAAAAAAAATAATGCTCTTTGAAAACGATTGAATTTGTGATGTAGAAAATAACACTGGGGAGGCCACAAGCTCCCTGCTTAGCTCCATTTGATGCATCCACTTATAGACAAATAGATCCATGTACGTCTTTGTTTTTCCTTGTTTGAGCTGGCACCTGGCTCAAAACTGTACGGCTGGAAAGCTCTAATATTGCCCCCCATTTTCGTTCCCCTGATAATGCTAGGTTGGGGACGTTAGGGACTACAAGCTAAGCGGAAGAGAGTGTAAGCTGACTGCACTCAGTTATGGGTAACAGGAAGGGGGAGGGTTGCTTGGCACCAATTGCTGGCCAACAACTTAAGAAAAACTTCTCCTTAAGCTGCTGCTCTGCAGAAAATATGTCCTAGAAACAACACAGTTTTTTGTGCTTGAAATGATATAATTAAAATTCAAAGACCACTGGGAATGCTTTTATTGTGAAACTTTCGTAAGGCTAACGGATGTTGCACGCTCTTACGAAGTCCGACATTCTAGGCATTTGTGAGGTTTAATCATCTTACTGACCTCTCGCAAATGCACAGGGATGTGGAGGTGATACGTATGCCTGCAGGATGCCCAATCTAACTACGCTTTGATTGTCTAGTTTCCTCAGATCTAACAGGTTGCACGCAAGGAGCCCACACTTCTCATGTGGACAGATCTCACAAGCCCCTTGCTTGTGAGATCTGTCCACCTATTTACCCTGTCTCTCTAATTTAACCTTGCATATTGTATTGATATGACCTGTGGCTCACAGAAAAAAAAAATGTATTTATACTCTCCCTCTGAGGGCTCACAAGCAGTCTTGTGACACTGATATTTTGTCCCATATCTAACCATAAGAACATGTGACTACGCTTAAAGCTTTAAGGTACGCTAATTCCGAATCAGAATCCTTTCATTGTCATTGTACTAGTGATACAATGAAATTGTAGCAGCTTTGGAGTGGTGAAGATAAAATAAAATAAAATAAAAATACTGTAACTCACATCTCTAATAAAAAAATGTACAATACAAATGAGTTGCTATGAGCACAAATTCCTTTTATCGTGGTTGAGCTGAAAGCAACAATTATAAGCAGAGAATCTTATCTTGGCAGATTATTTATTTTTTATAACAATTATTTCCTGGTTTCATTGTGCACTCCAAGAATAAATATATACTTCCATGATAAAACTTGACAGATGCAGCGCATTGCATTTGATTACTGATATTTCGTCATTAAGACACTCCAGTGTTTTTTTTAAGTCAATGTAACAGAGTGAATGAGACTCATTACTTCCCACATCTAGCTTTGGGGTTAGAAGGTTTGAACATTTTTCTGTACAGTCAGCCTAAAGAACACATAAATAGAAATTTAATCAGCCAATGCGGCAGTTCAACTGAGGATAATAGATCTGCCTCACTCTCTTTAAGCCTGTTTCCACGCAGAAGATGTTCTTTCTCAGTTTGCAATCAGGATGTCAAAGTTTCTGTGTACTCACAGAACGTCTGGCCTGATGTCGGTGGGAGGAAGTTGCCAACAAGAGAATCATATTTTCCCCTTTGAGGAGAATTAGTAGGAGACCGTATGGTTATAATTTTGTCATCGCTTGAAGGAGACGTCAGACAAACATCTGAATTAAGCTCCCAATGAAAGTAGGGCAAGGAATGCCTGTAATCGTGTTCATTATCCAACTTCATTTCTCCTCCAGAGCATAAAGGTACATGCAGGCCTACGAGCAACAGCAAGGCGAAGGAGTGAAAACAGGAGTCGGAGGCACACCTTCAACACAGGAAATGAAAGATAACAGCCAGTGCCATAGTGGGCTTTACTGTTGCGAATAATAAACTAGGCTAATAACAGAACAATTATGAACGTGTAATCACATTAAGGGGACGTGGAGACTTGTTTAAACCTGGTAATGATGGCAGGCAATTAGAGCGCAATCGTTATCTTCGGGATCATATCAATAATTTATCACCGCGCACGTTTGAACGTTGGAAAAATGAAAATGTCTAATGATCCATGTTCTGTTCTTCACAAGGTGAGCAGTAGCTGGAGAACTTTTAGGACATAAAGTATATTTAGAGAGGAAAATTGATTCTCATATACACACACCGGCCACTTTATTAGGCACATCTGTCCACCTGCTCGTTAATGGAATTTTCTAAGCAGCCAATCACATGGCAGCAACTCAATGCATTAGGCATGTAGACCTGGTCAAGACGATCTTCTGCAGTTTTTACAATGGGTAAAAATATGATTGAAGTGACTTTGTATGTGGCATGGTTGTTGGTGCTAGATGGGCTGGTCTGCGTATTTCAGAAACTGCTGATCTACTAGGATTTTTTTTACCCACAACCATCTCTAGGGTTTACAGAGAATGGTCAGAACAATAGCATCAACTCTGTGGGAGGAAATGCCTTGTTGATGCCAGAGATCATAGGAGAATTGACCGGACTGGTTCCAGCTGATAGAAAGACAACAGTAAGTTAAATAACCACTGGTCACAACTGAGATTTGCAGAAAAGCATCTCTGAACCCACAACATGTCCAACCTTGAGGCAGATGGGCTACAGCAGCAGAAAACCAACCCGGATACCACACCTGTAAGCTAAGAACAGGAAACTGAGGCTACTATTCCCACAGAAAATCAGACAATAGAGGATTGGAGAAATGTTGGCTGTTCTGATGAGTCTGGATTTCTGATGTGATATTAGGATAGTAGGGTCCGAATTTGGCCTCAGCAACATGAAAGCATGAATCCATCCTGCCTTGTACCAACAGTTCAGACTGCTGCTGGTGGTGGTGTAATGGTATGGGGGATATTTTTTAGCCCATGTTGTGCCCCTTAGAACCAAATGAACCACAGCCTACCTGAATATTGTTGCTGACCATGTTCATCCATTTATGACCACAATAATCGCTTCTTCCAGCAGGATAATGCTTCATGTCATAAAGCTGGAATCCTCTCAGACTGGTTTCTCTCAACACGACAATGATATCACTCCACAGTCACCAGATCTCACACCAATAGAGCAGCTTTGGGGTGTGGTGGAACAGGAGATTGGCATCATGGATGTGCAGCAGACAAATCTGCAGCAGCTACGTGATGCTATGATGTCAATGTGGACCAAAGGTTTTGAGGGATGTTTCCGGAACCTTGTTGAATCAATTAAGGATTAAGGCAGTTCTGATGGCAAAAGGGGGTCCAATCTGGTACTAGCAAGCTGTAGCTAATAAAGTGGGCAGTGAGTGTAGTTTTATTGTAACACCAGTTTATATACAAGACTAAAATGTCCCTTGCATTGGAAGCTCCCCCCTCCTGATTCTCTGTCAACCTCCGTTTAAAGAGAGGTTGAGAGAACCTTGCTTCTTTGCTGCAAGGTTATATAAGTCTGCCACGACTGCTGATTAGACAAGTTTGGTTAAAGATTTGGAGTTGTAAAAAAAAGAAAACAGGAAGAAGCCAAAACATTTAGCTCCCTTCCAAAAGAAGAAGCCAGTGGCGATTACTCAGAAGGGGGAAACGAGGAGAACTTTCCGCAAGTTTAATTAAAGAATACTCGCATTGTCTGCCAGCCTCAACATCTGGGCATCTACGGTGTCGGCAGATTTTCTCAGTGGTCTGCCTTGCTGGGGTTTGCGAGACGGCACAGAAACACAACAAAGACCTGAAGGAAGGAAGAAAAGGAAGATGGAGGGAGCAGTCCCAGACAGGCGAACGGGGTCTGCGTTATTCACTGCAAGGGACTTTGGAGTGCGGCACACTTTTTATCTTTAATGAACACAGCCCTTAAGACATGATGTAATGAGATCAAGAGAAGAAAAATACCACCAAGGTCTCATGTAGGGGTGGGGGGAAACAGCAAGGAGGAAGAGAAGAGAGAAAAATGCTGTGTCATTATTGTTGACTCAGCGCTCACAGGGTAAACACGGCAGAATCATAGTGGGCTCGCTCTGTCCAGCGTATGTACATATCCAGCTATAACTCACTGTTAAATTATTATTGATTCGTCGGTACCAGTGCCTATGTGCAGCTCGCAACAAAAGGAATTGTATATCAAACTTCTGCTGAACAACTCCCAAAGAATGAAATAAGGAGAGCGGCATAAAGTGCAGACACCCATCTGCCAGATGTGAGTCATTATAGGAAATAATGTGAGGATATTCAATTAAAGGCATCCATCCCTCACCTTATCTTCATTTCTGTTTTCCCATGACAGACAGTCATGATGAAAACACATCTGCGTGTGATCTATTATCCATCCTTCCAGGCTCCAGCTGGAAAGTCAGCTCTGTGCGCCCATATTGTTGCAGGACGTGGAAACTCTCAGCTGTTCTCAGCCCCGAACAAAACCCAATTGTGAGGCTGCATATAGAGACTTTTGCAACAGCCTGATCTGAGTGATAGCTGCTCACAATTCCCCGCTGTTGCTCTAAGTCATTGCATGAAAGCCAGAATATTAAAAAACAAACAAACAGACAACTTTAGTGCCTTCCTCCCAATAAAACAAACCCAAGAAAGGAAAACTTGATGTGGTGAGTGAGTGATGCAGATATCCTTCTTATGGACAGACTGTCTTTTATTAACTGCAGTCTTACAATGACTTATGATATTTGTCTGGAAGCGTGCCTAGACTCTGATGTGGTTATAAAGCTACACTGCCAAGTTCTACTTTTCAGAAGTTACACTAAAAAAACCTGTTACTAAGAAGGAGGAATCTTTAGCTGCCCCACACCGCTCTTTGTACGTTTGAGGTGAATCTAACAATGTTTGCAGCCCCATAAATGTAACTTCTCATTATCATTTTTGCTGCGCATATGCAGCGCAAATATTACTTTGTCTCGGCGGATGAGGTGAGTATCTCGCACTGTCATAAAATCTGCCCTTGTTTCGGCTTCCCTGGTGTCAGGAGTTCATTTCTTGCTAAATTGCTTGGGATTAAGGGGGCTGCTGTCTGTTTCGTCAAAACGCAAGTGCATACTTAAAGAAAAAAAAAAAGGAGGGGGGAGGGTATGATGGGAAATGAAGTCCGGGAACACAAAGCCTTCTTCGCTCTCCCTGCCAAAAGGAATCCCACGTTTGAATTGTGCGTTTGCGGGGAAATCTGCTCACAGAGACCATTAACGGAGAAAATATACACTAAGTAGCTTACCACTAAGTGCTTCTGTAAGAGCCATGTCAGACGTGGCAGTCCTATACTGTTTACTCTTTGGTTGGGCTGGATCCCTGCCAGAAACAACCTTGCTGTGGTTCACGGTTGTTAATTAGGTCTAGATGTGCTTAAGGGATAACAAATGCGCAAATGTGCTGCATTTTCAGCATCCAGCTGAGATTACATAGCTGCTTCCTTTTGTAGCTTTCTACGCCTGAACCTGACTGGAAATTTTAAAGAGTGCTTCCCTTCGGCATCAGAGGCAGTTAGCGCACGCATCACTTTAGACACGTTTCTTGCGAAGATTCAGCAGCTTGTGGGGGTAGCGAGTTGTCTGTTGACTTTTACAGGTGCCCATAAGAAATAGATCGACAACAGGCGCCGATCTTGAGCATCATCTGTGTGCACCAAGAGCCAAAGGTCATGCCTAAAGTCGCCAATGTTTCCACCAAGCACCAAACCCCTCCCCCTTCCTTGGAAAGCTTGTGCATCTTTGGTCATCATTTATTTGGCGAAGGCAATTAAAAAGCTCCCCCACGCAAAGGCAGCATGTGCGGTAGGAGCTGCATCTCCCCTCTTAATCACTGGTAGTAATTAGTTCCTGCAAGCGGTATCATTAGGTATCACCGCTGGCAGTGTTGTCACAGCCAGTGCATGTCTGGGATGACAGAAGGAGATGTTAGGGGGTAAAAAAAAAAAGAAGAAAAGAGAGAAGCTCTCCAGTGAAACAGAGAATCTAGGTGAGTCAGACTCTTGTCCAAAAATGTTACAAGGTTGTCTCAAGAGAAGCACAATCCATCAAAGTGATTTTTCTTCTCTCGCTTCTCCCACCCCCTCCTGTTCCGCCCCCCTGTCTTCTTTGCAACGTAATCATTTTCCTCTCACGGGGTGTGACATTCATAAAGGATGCTGGTGCAGGTACCACGTCTTGCCAAAAGTTCCGAATGAGTTTTGGATTTGGATTTGGAATGTGGGACTGCCGGAGGAAAGTCATGATCCTTCTTTGCAGACTATCTCCCTCCCTTGCACCTCTTCTCTTTTTGCTTTGTCTCTCAAAATGTGAAACCTAATAAAAGCATTTCAAAAGTTTTTCACTTTCTCAACTCACTGCCATTTTTTACTTCTAGATTGCAGGTCTGGGTCCTTCTCTTCCCAGACACTGAACCCCACATTGCTACTGATGGTTGTAGATTGGCGCCAGTGTAAACCAAATGCATTTAAAGCAAATGCAATTCACGTGTCAGGGGTTGTCATTGTCAGTGCTACTTTAATGAACAGATGTGTTCAGGGGTCCTGAAGCATCAGGTACGGTGCAGCGGTCTGGCAGTGATCTGGCAGTTTAGGGCGTCACAGCTTGATTTGCATGTCGTGGCGCAGCACGTTCAAATATACAATCTTTAGTGAAGAAGATGTGTCATGTGAACCAATCAGGGACTAAGCTTTGGCAACTGATGTGGTAATGATGCGATCAGCAGGTGGAGTCAAAAAACAAACACGGAGATGAATCTGACAGTTCTCCTGAACTTTTCTTATTTGCATTGAGAAAATAACAAAAAGATTGTCTAATTTTGTTCTTGTGTTTATTTTCTCCCTCTTTAGACTAAAGAGTTGACTTGGTCTTTAGACTAAAGACTTGGTACCACAAGTCGTCAAACTGGGTCATAGAGAGACAGAAGTACTGCTGAAAGTGGCTGTTATTCAGCTCCTGCAGTAGATGGTGCAGCTCACCGTTCTGGGAGAATCTCTGAACAGTCTCATGTACCCAGACATGGAGACGTGTTTACCGATGCTTTTGTAGAGCTCTATAAAATAAATAAATCTAATGTCTCAATGTCATCTGTGTCTTCCATGAAATGTAAATGAGATATACAGTCAATGCTTCCATGTAGCGATGAAGCTAGTAGAAGCTTTTGGCAGTAGCTCCTACCAGACACGTCTGGAGCATGAATTTTGTAAACACATTTTTGGACAACCGTCGAGTAGCAAATTTGACACACAAATCGCTTTCAATGCAGCACAAGGCAGCAGCACCGCCATCAGTGTGTGAATATGTGTGTGAATGGGACTGTGACTGTAAAGCACTTTGGGGCTTTAAGAGAGGTGGTAAAGTACTCTATAAGTGCCAGTATACACCGTTTACCTGTTTGATAATGGATCTAAATCCTGCTTCCCTTTTGTAGGTTTTGCACATTTATACAATGTGACCCATCTGAACTTCATCAAATCCACAGCAGGGCCTGGAACACTTCACTAAGTGACGTCCTATCTGTGTTTTCAACGCTGACTAATAAGTAGTGGTTCTTTAGCAGGCAAATCATGTCCTATGGGAAATGGAGCTGGAGTTTGTGCTACATTTTCTTTTTCACGAGGAAGAACACAGCTGCTGCTCAGTCCCTGACAACACATTTGGTGTTCAGCAAATATATCCGTTATTCAAAGCTTCCAGGGAGCTTTAGAGGAAAGGTTGTTTACTTTTAGTGTTTCACATACACGCTGACAAGCTGTCTGACCGCGCAAACCTGCACCAACCCTATTATCACACAGGACCTTGTAGCTCGGCCTGGTCGCCGCTCTCTTCGGCGGATTGCTATTTCATTAATGACACTGCAAATTTTGGGTCCATTGGCTGCACAAGTGTGGCGCTTCGCAGTGCGTGTCACGGCACTTTGTCAAATATGTAGACAGCTCTAAAACACACAGTGGCGCTGGAAAAAGGGGAGATATGGGAAGGAAGTGGAAAACAAACATCATCTGACAAGTTTGTGGCACATTTGGTTCAGACAGTGTGATTCCCTCTGGATGTGCGTGTGGTGGAGGGGGGGGGAGTGAAGAGGAGGAAGGGGACAGGAATACAAAAAGAGGACTGAGCAATTGTTCTTCCATGTGGAAAGGTGAGAAAAGAGAAGTGCGAAAGGGTTCAGCAGGAGGAGGGGTGATTGAAGTGAAGGATGCAAAGGAAGAAAAAAAGGCTGCAATGAGAAAAGGCCCGTACACACCGGGACGAATATTCGCCAGGCGTTATTCGCCAGCGTTTTTCGCCACGTCTTTTGTGTTCACACCCAGGCGATTTTCGCTGACGATGAGCCGACTGAACATGCAATTTCATTCCCTGACATTAGATGGCGCTGTACACAAGGTAGTCGCTTGTCACTCAGAAGAAGAGAGCCACTATTTACGCGCTTGTCAGAAGAACATGGTGAGTTTTATCGACTGGTACAAGAGCTGAAAATGTCTCATGAGCGTTTTCGGGGATATTTTAGAATGTCTGTCATTATTTCTTTGCGGCAGTGCAGCCGCTACTTGGCGTCATCTTTTTGCTGGTTGTGTGTCGAAAGCTGTTTGTTGAGATACTGTAACTCAGAAGTCGTGAGCAAAAGCGCCATTCTCATGGTTGAATGGATTTCGAGCGAGCGTCAAAAAGAAAAACGAACCAGGCGTTTTTGAGCTTTGACGCTGCGTTGTAACTTCATGGTGCCCTTTGTTAGTCACGAGCGAATTCGCGACGAAAACGCCGGCGAAATTCGTCCCGGTGTGTACGGGCCTAAAGAGTAGTGTTTTCAAAGATAACTGCTAACGTTTTATTCTGTTTTTTTTTTCCTTTAAATAATATTCATGTCATGTTGTCTCTAAAACCTATAGAAACGAAATAAAAAATGCAAACATTTTATCGGTACTGCTTATGAGATTGCAGATTTCCCAAATGTTAGATTTGATTGTGTTCTATGGTGTGGTGTGGGGAAAAAAAGCTATTTTCACATAAACAAAGACATAGCGAAGCTTTGGAAACGTAACAGATCACTGAGCAGAGTCTGCAACAACACATCAACAAGGACCTGGCAGGAAGTGGCAGAACCCAGGCTGGGTGTGTACTAAGGGACATAATGACTAATGACAAACAGCTGAGTGGCAATTAGGAGCAGAAGTCAAGTACAGGATGGAAAAAAAAAGGAAAACTGGACTTTCAAAATAAAACAAACGGTACCAACTTTAAGTCCCCAAACCCCATAAACCCTAACATCGTTTTGCTTTTTCAGTTACAATTTTCTCGTCCTTTAGCCTCTTTCTGCACATAAAAAAAATCTTAAGTTATTTGTTAGGACACGGTCTGTCTGAAACATTCTGTTCCTGCCTTGAGGCAAGAAGTTACTCAAAAGTCTATTTTGGTCTCCATTCATGGAAACTCAGAATGTTTTAGCTGCACGCCGCTTCATGTTTTATAGCAGACACAGATTTACCCTGAAATCGAGGCACATGCTGTGCAATGTTTCTGAGTTTTTTTTCTTTCATTTTGCATCAACTTTAACTATACTTATCTTCTCTGAGTGAGCAGAGCCTTCAGCTTTGCCGCTTCAAGCTGATCTCAGGGAAATACATGACAAAAGATGAGACTTCTCAGTTCTGCTTTGTGTGGCACTGTCAGTTAGGTGTAAGATCTGGTTGCCATGGTGACGGCACCTTTTTTTGTGTGTGTGTGAAGATAGTTCTATCAGCACTTCATTCACAAAACCACAAAAATTGTATTTTCAAAAGTTCCTCTGTTTTAGCCAAAATGCCTTATTCTGCAGTATTTCAACACATTCCAAGCACTAAGGTGACATCAACATTATTTTTAGAAATATACAAAAAGAAAAATGTCTTTTTCAGAGTTTATGGAGGCGGTGGGTTGTGTGTCTGTCACACTGGAGATGTTGCATCTGCTGGATGCAGCTGATGCTCTCAGCAGCGACATATCAGACCATAATGAAAACTCATCACCCAAAGTCTGTGACTGTGGACAAACACTTCCTTCTCCCCATCACACACACACACACATCTGCAAACAACAAACACACAGAGAGAAACACTTAAGAGGGTGAGTCAGACCAATGTCCCCCCTGAGTCTCAGTCACATAAACACTCACCCAGCAGAGGCGAGGCAAGCAGCAGAGACCCTGCCAGGTTATATGGGGGGACAGAGTGTTCTGAGTTACTGCACATTGCAGCCACTCTCCACGGCAGCACCATACAGAGTCCATAAAGCATGATGGATGGCCTATCATCATTTACCTCTTTGGTGACTTCTCAATGCTGTCACACCCCGCCAAGCACATGCAAGGAGGTGAGACACAGCAACACAGACAGGCGAGCAAGGGCACAGCATAACGACAAAAACAAAAAGAAAGGAGAGGAAGAAAGCAATGCTGACAAAATTATGCTAAAATAGGCATTAGGGAGAGTGACAGTGGGAGTTCTGAAGGGGGACAGAGAAAATAGGAAAGACAACGAGATGGATGAGGAAGCATCTTTGATGTTTGCAAGAACTCAAGCACACTTTGTCTCACACACACACACAAACAGCTGCACGCACAAACGCACACTATCACAAAAGAACTGAACCGTCCCCTGTCCCTCCTCTCCTTTGATGACAGCACCCCACACACATAGAGGCTGTATTTAGAGCATGCAAAATCTACTGTCTCCTCCACTCTCCTCTCCTCCTCTCTATGTCACAGTGGAGGGAGCAGGAGTATATAGTGTGTGTGGGGGAGGAGTCAGAGGGAGAGAAAGACAGATACAGGAGGAGAATGAACACCAGATGTAGCAAAATGACACAGTGATAGTTTACATGTCAAAGTGGCTAAGACATCAACAATGGGGCCAAGACAAAAGAACAGTAAATAACTTCTAAATGAAGCAGCCAGAAGGGGCAGAAGGTTGGCAGCCTGCACTCAAAGTCAGCATCTACTCAGTTATGCAATGAAAAGGTCTGTACTTAATGCTTTTTGTAACCTTTTGAACTCAATGCTACCTTTTGTTCACACATCTTTTAGTCATGTGTCATTTATTTCTTTCAGAGAATGCAATCCAGTAAAAGTTCTGTTTGGATGTATCATCTCACAGAAACACACGGGAAAAAAGTGTAGTTATAAAAAGACTGTAATGCTTCTGCAATGACTGAACCCTAAAAGGCAAAAAAAAAAAAAAAAATCTATTCAGGCTTTTCAAGATGGCTTACTTAAGCTGGATGCTACATTCATAAAAGTTTCCATCAAACATGGATTAGTAATAGTTCTGCACTTAAGCCAGACGTGTGCTATTCTCCCTGTTGCTATATGTCACACAGAGCCTGTCTGCTTCTTGGACAGCCAACACCATGTTCACAGAATGTCACAGAAGCCTTATTTGCACTTTCTCTGACTAAATAATTGATGGTAAATTAAAATGGCAATTTTATCAGAGTAAAACCATAAAACATTCATAAAATGCAAGCACTACTTTCCATGTCAAGGATGATAAACCCTTGAGTGGCCTTGAGGTAGTATCAGGAATTGAAAACTCACTTTATGTAAACTACTTCATTTCACCATCGTGTTTAGGTTGAGCAATACAACCATTTAGATTTATTTAACCATAATGAAATTTTTTAAGCAGGTAAACTGATAGTAACTACTATCAAAGAGGCAAGAAAATATCCAGCCAATGCTTTTAATCATCTTTTGATCTATTGCAAAACCCTCAGTGGCCTTTTGTTTATAGTTATGCCATTTTTAGCCAAAATAAAAAAACCTGTGTGGTTTTTTAGGACAGTATCTACAGGTGACAGTAGTTCATTAGAAATTTGCCCCCAAGTTGTGGGAGTAACTATTGGTGCATAATGAGCCCCACCTCCATTTCCCACTATCCATCTGTTTACACTCTCCGACTAGCTTGCAGCCCCTTATAACACCAACCTAACATTACCGTTGCAGCAAAAATGACGTGCAATACTGGAGCGTTTTATCTCTAGAGTTTTTATCCAGATGCCACCTTGGACGAGGCAAACAAAGAAGTAAATGGATCTATTTGTTTGCAAGTAGATGCATCAGAATGAAGTGGAACAGGGACCTTGTGGCCTGCTAATTGTAGTACACTATGTCACCACTTTAAAATGTTTTCATTGGAATTTTTTTTCTGCTCCTGATTCAAAACAATAAAGACATACTCAGGAATGCAATTTTAAGCTTAATTTAAGCTTAATGCAACAAAAACATGTTAAAAACACTGAAAACACAAATTTATTTATAAGTTACTTAGGTTTTAGTATCTCTATTGGTCAAATGGAGCTAGCTTAAAAAGTACACAAAACTGAAACTTAAAAGCAACATAATACTTGAACCAGTTAGGGGAGGAAAACAGCTTAAAAAATACATAAATTAAATAAGATGAATACACTTTTGTTTAATAAAAACTATATATATATATATACACTTCTATTAATATTAATGTATATTTTGTTGTTACTTTTTTCTGTGTGGGTTTTCAATGTTTCTTTGGTTAAAAAAAAAAAAAAAAAGAAAAAAAAGAAATTCCAGCAAATTTACGCACTCATGCACCGCACACACTGATTGATTGAAATGAATTACATCATTTTTCTTATTTCTTGCAAACTATCTGATGATATTGCTGCCAGTTTGTGACCCATTTAGTCTTTCTTATCCACTAAAAATGCACATTAGAAATGAGTACAGTAGGTGAGGCCCACAGTATGTTTGCCTCACTGCAGTATGCCTGTTTCAAGGCAGAGGGCGCTGGTGATCCCAGAGAATGTGAGGCAGCAGCTAAAGAATAATAGAATTAGTAGAAGCAAGTCAAGCACGTCCATCCTGTTCTTCTTTAATATTGTTTAGCATTATTTTTTAAATGGAGGATTACATGTCTAAATTTAAGAATTTGTGTAGACACGTCACTGGCAGGGATCTCCACTAAGACAGAAAAACATTTACAACCAAAGAAAGAAAGGCCTCTACAAACAGGTTATCCGTGTGTTTCTTCAGGTCGAGCAGCACATGGACTTCAATTATAAGTGAAAGTAAGTCAATAATAACAAATTTGGTGATTTTCTTTTCAAAGCTACAGTTTGCAAATAGAAGAAAAATGTTGAAATGAAGTTTTATACAAAACACTCTAACTGTTGCCAATCCAATGGTGAATAAACAAATCAACAAAAGGACGCTAAGCTAATCAAAGAAAAAATTAGCCAAGCCTGCGTGAGCAGTTTGACAAGGGAGCATGAACTTACGCCAACCTTACGAAGATTGATTTTAAAGATTGTTTTGAGGTATAAAGAGAAACTAATATCTTCTTTAGAACAAAAAATACTTTACTTGGGTTCATAGCTTATTTATGTTGTATTCTTGGTTTCCATGTATTCTTGGTTTCAATCATCCAGCTGGGTGATATTCCAGGACCGACAGTGTGCGCCTCCCTTGTTTACAGAATTCCGAATGCACATTTAAAAAAGGCAGTGAACCGGAGCTGATGTTTTGAAAGAGGTTGTAAAATCTTTACCTTGCAAGACTGAAATATTATCGCTACACCAGTTGCCCTCACAGAAAAAGAAATACAGACAGTCTGAAAGAGGGGTGTGTGGGCGCTGCCTCTCTGAACAGTGTCTATTGATCGCCACCCGGCACACATCACCACAACTTTCACAAATTGCTATTGAGAAGTGACCTGTAATGCAATTACTGGCCAATCCGAGGGCTTGGTTGCCATCAATTATTAAAAGCTGCCTGAGTCGTGGCCCGCTATCCCGTCTCAGCTGGTGCGTAGTGTCATTATCACATCTGCTGGCCACCAGCTGCTTCGGTGAGGTTGGGAATAAGATTTCCTGGTGCGACTGTGTCAGACATATCAGATGATATGGACCAAACTAAGAAGTTGGAATTGATTTATCATATATTTTAGGAGGTGTGACTACAAAATACCTAAACTCCTCCAGTGGCTCTCAACACACCCAGAGAGTGATCTTTTGCTGGAATTTTAATGTTGTCTGTAGCTTTTTCTGACAAAAGTCTATGCATATCTCTTGTTTTGACCTTCAATGAAGAGCTGAACTCTTTGTTGACCTTGGGTTTAGGGAATTTGTTAGTGAAAACAGGGAGGAAACGACTTGGGTTTACAAGATCTTTAAAAAGAAGAAAAATCAGCATTATGATTGCAGTGTGGATCAGTAGGACGTAGTTTTCCCCAAATGCTCAGTAATTCTGTTGGGCACTGAAGCATCATATTGTATCATATTCAGCATTGTAAATTCCTACTTTGCCACATAGCTCTTCTACAATCTGCATTACATTCCTTGAATTATGTGTGCCATCAGGCCTCTGATGAAAGAAGACAGAGTCCGCGGTAATGCAAGCACAGCATAATAATTGCCCTTTGGTTTCGAAGTGCCGCTGTAATTTTTCTCTAAGTTGTTCTCATTATAAAAGCTCTTGTTCAAACTGGCTTTGTGATTGCTCTTTTCAGAAGCCATTGTAAAATAATTTATTTGTTATCTAGTTCAATACCAAAGTAGCACTTTAGAATATATTGGATCTCAAAACTGAGTCCAACTCTATTGAATGACTTTTCCTGGAAAATTCCACAAAGCCATCCTTGTAAAACGACTTTTAACCAACATCAGTTGCTTAAAGAAACTTTGAATAAAATAAAGGAGCTTTAAGACAACTGCTCTCGGTAACCTTTAATTTCATAACAGCGGTGGGTCTCCTTTGAAAAAGTGGAGACCATTGATTAACATAAAGAACTATTATAGACAGAGAGATGTGGAGTATACAGAGCCTCACGCTGTTCAGTAAAAGCTGTAAGAGGCTGTAAAGCCTCGGGGAAAAATGAGATCATTGAATGAAAATGTTCTCTGCTGTTTCAAAGCATCTGCTCTGTCCTACACTGACAAGCGCGCAAGACACTTGGGAGTAGAGCAGACATCCAAGCCAGGCTAATGCTTGACAGAAAGGAAGAATACACACACCCTGGATGATTATTTTTTTTCATCATCTGTTAAATACTATTTTATTGGATAAATTATAGTCTATCTCACAGATACTTTTGTGCATTTTTAGATTTTTAGTACTTTGTCTTTGTTCTCACGTTAAGGGATAAATTAGCCAAAGAATACACTTGCTGTTATGGAAAGACCCATATATGTCTGTTGAGAACCTGAAAAAGACAAATAGATATTGCAGTGTGACATAAGTGTTCAGAGGGAGAAAAAAAAATCCCTGAACTGGCAAGATATTTTAAATCAGCTGGAGTCAAGGGAACTCAGTGCAGCAGCAGCAGCAGCAGGAGGTAAAACTGTGACAATGGCAGAGCGGCTATAACAAGCAGCTTATGGAGATACTTAAATCTGTGAACTATATGTAGGACCAGGGTTCAAGCCAGGAGCACACAGGATAAGGTGCTTTTATAGCATTTTTTTTCTATCCTGAAGAACAGCAGCCCATACTTCTGTCCTCTCCCCAGCGGCAGTCACAGCCACTGCCGGCTTTATATCCAGGAGGGAATGATGTGGTGCTTTGGGGGGGTTTATGAAACTTCAGTCATGGAAGATTTCTCACCACCAGGAAGACAATTTGCAGAAAAAAGTTCCAGTTAAGCCTCTTTAAAAAATGTTTATTCTAAATATTTTTTTTTTGGTAAGACATTGACACATTTGCACGATGCCATATCTATTTTTTTTTTTTTTTTTACATACTTTTATTTCCTTTTAGGGGTCAAAAAGGTACTTTCGTTCACTTTATATCTATTGGCTTCTTTCCAAAGTCACACATGGATGATAATATTGGGGTCAAAGTGGGGCTTTACCTTCTTTCCCAAGGACATTTTGACATGATGGAGGGATTGAACTACAGATCTTCTTCTCATTGCAAAATGACCACTCAATCACCTGGGCCTCTGCTCCCGCCTATCATGCCGTTTCCCATTCTCATGAGTTCATGGATGAGCTCTAAATGCCAATCGTGACATTAACACATGTAAATGCTCAGCGGGGGAAAGCTGTTAGGATAGGGAAGTCTAGTTCTTTCTTTGGAGAACCAAAGAGAGGACAAGCTGCTTTAAGACAAACAGTAACTTGTTAGCAATGGAGCATGGCATCTCTGATTTGACGACACAGCTTTAGTGCAATTTAAAAAAAACAACACAAAAACAAACAGATAAATCAGATCAAAGCATTTATTGCATTAAAAATAAAAAAAAAAATCAGTCTAACTGGTCAGAATGATGTCACATACTTTTATTTTTACATCTCTAGATGGTCATAGCTCTTTCCTCAATTGAGAACTCCACAAATTGAGTTATTGTCATAACAGAGCATGCACTGCAGAATTTCTTGGTGTAAAAAGGTGTGTAATTCCACATACGGATCATCAATCTACTGACCCAGCAGGTAGCATGTACCACTTCTGAAATTAGTTTGCTTTTTCAACTATGGTGAACTGCTGCCTCAAGGCAGATGAATATTTCTCATTAGTACAATCTGCTCAAACTGCATTTGGCAATGGGAGGTTGTAACATCAGGCCTTAAGCCTAATGATGATGGGAGTGTTCAGACTTTATATGACAAAGGGTGGCATGTTTGCTTGTAATAACATTACAATTACAAAACCATTCATGTTTTATATCTCACAGGGGTCTTACAAGACCTGTCTTAGAGGGTGTAGGGTACGTTGACATCTAAAAAGAACAACTGGTGCCCCCATGCAGTTTTAGTTTATGGGGAAACGCTAAATTTATTTTACATTTTCTACTTTTTGTGTAAAATAAAAAGTGGTTGGAACTTTGCTTATGAACAAGTGATGAGAGATTTTAACAATAGATCAAGACCATGATAAAAATGCCAATACCTTGTTAAGATGTGGAATATTTGTAAAAATGACAAAGAACCTGGACTGCTTCCTCAATCACAGGGCGAAATAGATGTGAATTTAGATTTGCCATTTTACAAACGCACAAAAAAAAGCCTTTTTTGTGTTTGACAATCTGACATTGGCAGTTTACTGACAGCAGGCTCGTACAGACCTGACACAGTGAAGTTCACAAAATCAATCGACCAACCAACCGACCGACAGACCGACCGACAGACCGACCGATCAAATTCAAACCATGTGAATGAACCTATTGTTCTGCCTGCCTCCTAAAACTTACACTTTTAGTTTTTAAGTCCGCAGTACGGTGCAGATCATTTATATTCCTCCAGTCTAGATGTATTCATTTCGGTCTCAGTTTTGTTAAGAAGTCGTCTTCATAGTGTCACAAAAATGGGGTATTTGCCAAATGTCTGCCCAGCGCTAAAATCACCATACTGTCCCACAGATCTGTGTGTGCTTAAAGGCCATGTTACGCAACCACTATGTACATTTTTCCCATATATTACAAATAAAAATTGGTCATAAGTGAATATACATGGAAAAAGAGAGAAAAGTTGTGGGGTTTTTTTTCACAGCTGTCTCTGAACAGAACAGTCACAAGAACAGACAGATGGTTGGTTTCAATTGCTGGAGGTTTATTAGCTCAGTTAAAAGTCCACAAAGCTAAATCAGGGTCAGGCAGGCAGGAGTCGATAACAGGCATGAGAGCATCGCAGAAGAGACGGGGTAACCAGGATCCAGCCGAGAATCGGGGCAGGCGAAAAGCCAACAGGGTCAGGAAGGAAGGCAGAGTGGCACAAACAATACTTCACACTGAGTGAGTCTCAGTGCAGTGCTCAAGTAGACTGTGATTGATTGAGTGAATGAGAGTCAGGGGAGTGGCAGCGTTAAAAGTCTGCTAGCCATTCATGGAACGGTGGTGAAAATCACAAACTTGCGTATGCATCTCTCAAAAATCATGCACAATTGCATATAAGATTGCATACAAGCTATGTAAAATGTCCATAAAACTGCATAACAACAAAAATTTTTGAACAACCCAAAACCCAATTCAGTTGAAACCCTCAACAGACATCTGCTCACATAGACAAATGACCAACACAGACTGATATTTCATACGTGGAAAATGCGCAACATGTTCATAGTGGCTGTGTGACACGGCCTTTAGTATCATGATATCCCTTAAGTAAAAGTGACATGTCTAATATTTAATATTGAGCACAAAAAACACAAAAATCAAAGGTGCACAGAACTATGGGAAACCGACTTTTGCGTGTGTGTTTTTAAATCCTCCATGCTGTTACAGAAAGACATACAAGATTAATGAACCGGGATGATCTTATTAACAAACAGCTCTGAAATTATAACAGTAATTCCAGGAGGTCTCTCTGCGTTTTCACTGTCCGCTCAGGGAGGCTAATTTGAATTTTTATTGCAGGCTTATGACCTGCCACATTCAGCCTGAAAACTGCCTCACTTACAGCTGACTTGAATACAGTAAATTCTTTTGTCATCCAGGCCTTTTTTTATTATTATTATTTGGTATTAGTAAATTGTGTCTCTGAGTTTACTAGAGTTTGTCTGTTAAATGTCTGTTAAAATAAAAAAATCTATGTGCATATTGATTTTGCATGCTGGAGTTGTTTTAGCTGAAATGCGCTTATGCTTCATTCCGCCGTCCTGTCAGTGGGGATGTATTCATTTGATGAAGCACGTGATGTAGCAAATGGCTTTTTTTATCTGTTTGTTTTTTGGATAAGGGCGATTAAGATAGTTGATGAGGTGAAGGCCTGGGGAGGAAGAGCGGACGCTACGGCTGCAGTCTACAGCATTAGTCATATGGAGGGAGCCTGTGCCTCCTGAATATTGCATTACTAAATATAAAATCTACAAAGAAGAAATGAACTTGCGTCCTCGCACGCGCTCCAGGAAAACAAATCATAATCGAGCACCAACTCCCACCCTCATCCAAACACCTCTTCACCCACTTTACCTGGGGAGCCTGGCAGTTATTGACCAATAAGGACGACTTATTGAGAAAAAGCTGCCATGAAACTGGGTCACGGGATCCAATCAATGCCATGGATTTCTTGCCCTGGCATTATCTCAACTGAGAGAAGTTGAGGCGAGGAGGGAAGGGTGGTAGGGGGGTTGAAAAGAAACAGACACAAATCAGTTGGTATGGAGGTACCTCAGCTACACCTCTCCTACTCTCTCCATTCGCCCACTCTCTCCAGTCTGCCTTCATTCAAACCCCCCTCCCCTTTCACTTCTCTCTCTTGCTATTCATTTACTGTCCTGTCTTTTATGTAGTTTGTTTGCCCCCAGGCTGGAAAACGGCAGTGCGTTCATGTGTGCGTCCGCGGCCATGTGTGAGCGTGAAGGAGCTCTGGAATGACGCATCGATTCCCAGTGTTCTATATTTCCTCATCTGGCTCACTATTACAGTGACAGTCAATTGATGCTATATTTCTCTCCTTACCTTACTCTCTTTTGCTTTCTCACTACTCCTTCTCTATCCACGAGCATCACAGTATCAGGTTGTTGAAGGCAAGTGTTTACTAGGAGTGTTGTGTTGCAGCTACGAGAGCAAGATTTGGAATATGAGTGAGTTGGGAGTATCAGAGGTGGATTTTGTTTGCCGTGTATTTGTATGCACAGATTCTAACCTGGAACTGGGTGCTAAGTATTCAGGACTGAAAGCCTCTCTGTGAAGTGCAAGGGTATATGTCAGTGCTCTGACCTGTGCTCTATTTTAACAGTTTGTTTAAGAGGATGCCAGCTTTTTATCTTCTTGTGCATGTGTTAGATCTTCTGTGGGAGGATTCGCTTGTGGGTATTTGGGCTTCGTGGTTTGTGCACACGCTGCACTAGCTCCTGCTCTGTAACTCCACCCCGTGACCCACGCATAAACACACAATCACACACAGACACACACACACATGGGTACACAAATACACATCCGCCCACTTGTGAGGATTTTGCCAGAATCGATAGAGGAGCTTTTTATGCCTCTTGTCTAAAACTGGCTGGCAGAATAACAGGGGCGGCATCCAAGGCCTGGCATTAATGGTGTGCCCCATTTTAACTCACATCATTGTGTCCAGATGAAGAAATAAGACTTATCTGTCCAGATCCTACAATGAATACTACATTAATCTCTTTTGTCAAAGTGTTTTACATTTTCACAGAATGTGTCCAGTGTCTTAAATGTGGAACAAGTTGACTTCACTACTAAACACAACAAGAATATTTAACCAAAGTCTTCCTGCAAACAAAGTAATTGGTTGATGGATAATAAAGATATTCTAAAAAAAACATGCGTGAGATTCATTTAGGCCTGATCTATTTGTTGAAAACAAATCCAGCTGAGTTTTTATGCGACATTATCACCAGCTTCGGAAACGCGCATTCAGGTGCCCACCTCCAATGAATTCTTTGTAAACGCATTTCGGGCTTCCGTGTTAAAAACTCTCACATTCACGTGTTGGACTCTGAAGTGGTTACCGACATAAATCAGCTTATTCTGTTGTAGAAAAAAGTAGCTTTGCGCTGTTATGCAACACTTTACGTTATTAATGTTGCTCATCAGTGCAAAGCCGATATAAAAGCTGCTTTTCATCATGTCAGAATCAGCTGATTCAGACTGATCACGTGAACAATGGAGGAGTTACGTTAAGTCAAAGAGTGTTTTATGTAGGTGTCACTGGTGACAGCTCTGGTGTTAGAGGGTTAAAGCCAAACTCATTCATTTCCTTCCTTCTTGTGCCTTTGATTTTCTACATTAACTGCAGCATCTTCTAGTTTTTAAAGGGAGTCAAATTTTTTGTATTTTGATGTTTGAAAAATGCATGTATGTGTACAAAAAATGCTTTTTAAATCCAGCTAAACCGGCTCTTATTTACCATCACACAGTCATATTCTTCCTCTAAAGTTCATTTTTGGATAGGTAGTGGGTGTTTTTGAAACTCCTCTGCTTTCTGTTTTTATTGTAGGTTTTCACTCTACTCATGCTGTGGCACACATTAAATCACGGTTACTATAGAATCCATCCTCAAAGTAGGTGGGTTTTTGTTGTAAGGCAACCCAGAACTCTATAAGTATTCTTATGTAACAACTATTTGTTTTTTGTTGTGTCTTCATCACAATGGATAAAATGAATGCAGTGACAGTTTTTCCCTCTTTCGATGAAGCGGCAAAGTCAAAAGGTGAAAAAGTACAAGGATGGTGCGGCTGCTCGCTCTCTGGGTTTATTTTAAAGTAATTAGGAAAAAGAGTTCAGGTTCAAGTTCCTTTATCTATGCGGCGCCTTAAAATTAAGTCAAAGCTTCAAAACTATGAAGAGGTTGCAACAATTAAAGAAATAAAAGGATAAAGAAGTATAATAAAAACATGAAAAGATCAGATAAATTCAAAACAATAAGAAACAGCAGCAGAGCAGAGTCTCATGCTGTGTTAAAGACCTGGTTATAAAAATAGGTTTTGAGAAGTTTTTCAAAAATGGACAGTGAGGATGTCTGCCAAATGCTCAGTGGTAACTCATTTCACAGCCTCGGTGCACATAATGAAAACGCTTGTTCCCCTCTGAGCTTCCTTTTGGACCCCACTACCTCCAAGAGATGCTGATCAGCGAATCTCAGGCACCGGATAGGTAGGACAGAGAAGCTCAGAGAGGTACGGTGGCGCAGTTATTTAAAGGTTTAAAACAAATAAAATAACCTTAAAATGAACTCTAAAATTCAGACAGCCAGTGCAGGGTAGGCAGGATGGGGGTGATGTGGTCCCTCTTACCAGCTGGAGACATGAGAGGGACGACTGGCTGACTCCGAAAGAAAGTAATCCAGCCGAGAACACTGAAAACATGTGTTACTGTCTCAAAATATCGTTTTGGTCAAAATGGTTTAGTCTTCACCAGCTGCCTCAAATAAAAGATGCTGAATTTTATCACTGAGCTAATTTGGCAGTTGAGTTTAAAATCACTGGTTTGACACATACTGTTTCAAAAGTGGAGCCAAGGGAGTCAACTCTACTGTAGAGGAGTCACAGGAGCAGCTTGGACCAAACATTAACTTACTGTTTTTATCGTTAAAACCTAAAAAGCTTAAGGTCATCCAGTCTTTGATGCCTCGTATAAGACGGTAGTGGTGTAACAGAGCAACCTTTCTTTTTTTTTGTAAATAATCTGACTATCGTCAGTATAGAAGTGAAAGGTATTTTTGCAGGATGGAGCCCAGAGGAAGGACGTATAGAGGGAATAAAAGTGGTGCTAAATTAGAGCTCTGTGGAACCCCAAAGAACAGTGGAACAGTTGAAGAATAAGATGCAGACGTGTTTTGCCAGCCAAAAAACAGAGTGCAATACCACAAACCCCAACCAAACCTTGGACAGTAAGTGATTGCTGCAGATAAGTTCAGCAAAAAAGACAACATAGTTCCTGAAGAAGGCTTCAGGAGGGTCCGGAGGTTATTTTTTGAAGGGAAAGTATCCCAGCTTGTCGTCCTTTGGAATATAAACAACAGTAATCTTTGATGTTGTCTCCTATCTTATCAGTGACCTGCAGTCTGGTCACGTTGCTATCCAGCTCAAATACACATGGCTTGTAAATATGTTAAATTAGCATCGGGCAAGAACAGACAGGACAGAAAGGGGCATATAGGCTGGACTAAATTCTGACCTCATTTTTTAGGACAAAACCTAAAGCACTTTCCTCTTTATATGAGGTTAAACAATAATATCATAAATGCTATTGTGTAGCTAGGGCTGGGGCTAAACAAACAAGCAGGGTGCTAGAAACTAGCAAAAACACAGGTCTCAGGTCAACCACCCAGTCCAGTGCAAACCCCAACATCAGAAACCAAATATCAAACTGTTTCTGTTCCAGGGCTTTATGCAGATGGTTTCTGCAAACATGCAGTCTTGATGGAAAAAGGCCTGAACTTTGTGAAAGGGAGCGGGATAGTTGGATAAAGAATCCCAGGAGTAAGATCTCAGACAGCAAAAAGGTAAAAACACACCAATCAACCAAATATCCAATTGAAAGAGTTGAAACATAACATAAATAATAACAATAACACAGATATTCAAACACAGTAACATGTATCTTTATTTTTCACACCTCAAACTAGAAATCCTTTGACTGATCACAGAAAAGTGAAACAATCAAAGACTGCCAACCACTTGTGAATACAAAAGCTTTGAGAAGGCATTTACGTTTTTACGGATACCCAATAGTTATTTCTTTATAATAAATCATTAAAAGGCTGCTGTTAGTTTGATTTACAGGAGCAAACATCTTCAACAAAACCAACATTACTTTGTTAACGCTATTAATAAATAGCAACTGCTTAATGTGGATGGGGCCCCTCCTTCCTGTCTGCTCCTGCCATCCTTGGTAATTACTCTCATTTCAGTCACCTGTTCACACTCCTTTGTGCTGCTCTCCTCATGAGTTCTGCGTAAACCTTGTAGGTCCAAGGCTTTCTCAACCTTTGTGTACTCTTGGTTGGTTTTGAATTTCTTAAAGACAATCTAAAACCAAGTGTTTGAGATTTTACATACAAATGGTAGTTGGATTACCAAGTAGGAGTAGGTGGTTTTGGAATGTTACTTTAAAGGCCATGTCACACAGCCACTACATACATGTTTCACATATTGCATAGAAAAAAACTGGTAAAAAAAAAATATATATATATATATATATATATATATATATATATATATATATATATATATATATATATATATATACAAAATGAAATAAGATTTTTTTAGAAATATACGTGAATACACATGAAAAAAGTGAGAAACATTGTGGTCTTTACGTGCAAGTTTTCAAAAATATATCACGAATGAACCATGTTAAAACCCCAGAAGGACTAATAAACCCAAATGAAAGATAAACCGACTCGTCGGCCAAAACCCTCAACGGACATCTAAGCATATCGATGAAGAAATGACCAAAATTTAACATGTGGAAAATGCGCAAACTGTACGGAATGCCTGTGTGACATGTCCTTTAAAACCTGGGCATTAAACTTCAGGCCTCGAGGGCCAGCCTCCTGTTGGTTTCTTCCAGAAATTATTTCTTATCTGCTGCTGATTACCTGGATCAGGTATGTTTAGTCAGTAAGGAGCTTCAATGGAACGTTGGTTGGAAAAAACATGTCAGACTCCAGGATTCTGTCACTCCTGCTTTAAATTTTCACTGGATTATAATAAAAAATTCCAACGTTTGGAAATATTCCCCTGAACCATTTTAGAATTTTATAGGACCTCTGTAGTTTCCAATCGGCACTTTACAGTCATGCACTTGCCCTCTCTGCCAGGATGAGTCAGCAACTTGACATTTGACATTTCACTCAGCTCTGTCCAACTTTGGTTTCTACTCAGTTGACTTGGTGCTGCCCTCTTTCAGTTTGGAGGTGCTGGTGCTTCTCTACCTTGATCAGCTCCTGCTTTCCTCCTTCCAAAAAATGTCTTTTTAGCCTTTAAGTATTTGCATTTTTGCATCAGTTAGTGCACCAAAGTCAATGGACAAAGTGGCTTCTACTTTTAAAAGTCACAATTTTTTGCACTGAATTTAGATTTAAATAAGTATGACTGAACATTTTCAGTTTGCTAAGTTTGTTCAAAAGGGACCAGTGCTGTTTACTTAAGGTATAGTCACAAGATGGTACAGACAATGGCTTAAAGAACCGAAGAAAGCAGATGTTACTCCAATTGAGTGGATCTGCATCCTTTTTTCATTTGTTTGCTATTTATGTCTGACTGCACACCTGATGGTTACATATATCTAAGAAACATAATATTGCAGGGTTCAGACTTGAAATATAAAAAGTAAGACCATTTTCTTACCCATTTACATAAATTGTGCTAATTTAAATAAAATCTGCCAATGGGGTAAGAAATTTTGACTTCTCCCTAAGGGGTCTGTTTTTGCCGTGTGGTAATTTGAGAAAAATTAAGTGTTGCATACTTTTTCTTTTGCCTGTGAGAACATTTTTGCTTCAATTAGCATTCATTTAGCCCACGGTGTTCACACTGATCAAGCAGGAAGGGGCTTCTTCTTCTTTTTCTTTGTCTACTGTTTACCAGCGCGTGTTCGCCACTTACAGTTGGAAGAGGCTTTGTGCAAAATGTTGAAGCAGTGCAAATCTTGCGAGTTCTGTACGTGCATTTACATAGACTTTTCCTTGGAAGTGGTCGCTTGAACCCTATAGTGTCCTTTGTAGGCAAAGGCCTTAACCACTGAAAAACCCCTTCATAAGCAGTAGATAGTGATAGCGGACTACAGGTCAGCGGTGGAAATGTGAAGCCAAACTACATTTTTATTCCTCCAATTCTCTGAAAATAAAAAAAGGCTGCATGGCTTTATTAAAAAATCAGACTGACAGCAAACAACTGCTTTTGCATGTATTAAACTGTAGAAATCAAACCTCCCTCAAACATACGTCATCACTGCATTCTGCTTTTGACCAAATATTTTGTCTTTTCTTGGATGTCCCCCTCCCCGTTTCTTTTTGGATAATGTGCAAATGGGGGTTAAAATGGAAAAAAAAAACACTGGGAGCATAGATCCCTACTCCTCCGCTCTTCTCAACTGCACGTCTGTGATGTCATAATCACTTACATCAAAGGCTGCGCGCTCAACACGGCGACTGTCAACTTCCCTGGAGGCGTCATTAAAAACGAACAGAGCAAACCGAGCCGGGCCTGACAGAAACGCATCAAAACTTGCAAACACACAAGCAAGCAGCAACGCTCCGCGTGCACGCTCAGGCACTGAGGTGTGTGAACATGCTTTCCAAAAGGGCGCAACGCGTACATAGGCAAGCATAGAACAATGTATACAGTAAAGAGAACGGTTGCGCACCATCCCCACAAACACTTTGCTAATGAATGAATGTCTTCACCACTTTGAGTGTCAAAAACTTTCTTAACAAGGGCTGAGCGCTTAGGCGAGCTCACTTCGCCTCCAGCTGCAAGCGTGCACGTGACTAATCACATCCACAGCGTGTGAACATCCGGCGTGGAGATGTGTGCAGTCGTGATGTACGTACATTCATGATGCACACTTGTGCTGAGGCGCAAACGCAGAAAAATCCCACATTCATCCGCCCACTCACTTTTCATCTCTGTCTATCTCACATATTTGCACTCACACACACACACACACCCACACACACATTCATTTACACAAACTGGAGGAAGGACTATAAATAGTAGGCCTATGATGTGATGCTGTGTGGTTCCTCCCTATAGATTTGTGTGTATGTGACTGTCAAAGTGAAGAGGGAGGGAGCCAGTTGAGGGAGAGTGGTGGTGGTGGTGGTGGTGGGGGGGGGGGGGGGGGTTGAGATGAGGAAGAAGAGGGATCCTAAAGAGGAAGAAAAGTGCACTGGTGTTCTGCCTGCGTACAGGCAGTGCACAACAGCAATGTGAAGATGGAGATTCCTTCTCGACTCGTAACAAATAAGCAGCCTTTCATGACAAAAGCGCCATGTGCAGCGCTCCGTGTGTGTGACTTACTCCTGGCAGGGTCTTCTGCTCGTGCAATGCATTCTGGGCTTTCAGGGCTGACTCTCTGGCACAGTAGGTAAGGAAGGCACAGCCTGAAATAAAGCAGGAGAGGAAAGAGATAGTTAAGTTTTGCAAACTGAGAGAAGAAAAGAAGAGGCAGATTTGCAAAAAGGGGAACGCGGTGATCATCAGCCGAATTCTCACAGTGAGAAATGTTGCAGAAACTCTGTCCACATGGCCGCGCTGGGAATTGGTTGGTATTTGTGTGTTTATGCATGATGAAATGCGTTTGAGCGACTGTGCAAATAGAGCATTTCTGCGTATACAAACATTCAGCACAGTGGAGGAGCACCAAGAGAAACTGCATCAGCGATTCGAACATGCCTTTGCACAGGAGCCACTGTGCCCACATCAACCCATCAAATCTGTGTGAGCATTTTTTCCTGGCAGTCTGAAATAGCAGTTATCCATTTGTCCATCGCACTCTCCTGGCTGCTGTGACAGGGATAGACAGCTTGACAGCTTCTCCCATCTCCCTCTGACTCCCTCCCCCCACTTTCCTTTCTCCTCCCTCCACCCTTCATTTCTCCATCTCCCTGCTCCATATGTTCCAAGGCTACCCACAATCCTCGGTTTTGTTAGCACCTGGGCTGACATGCGGGGGTGGAAGTAAGATGGAGACGCAGAAGGCACAGACGACGACGAAGCCGCGGGGAACTTGTAAGCTGTTCCCTCGCCACCCCGTGTTGACAGCGAGGCACGCGGCACTGTCAGAGAGCTGACAAACTGTCAATCTGCAGATCAAAGCTAATGATTCATCTGTTTGACAGTTTAATAAAACACTCACGGAGACAACTGCGCAATATGCTGCGGTGTTAGGATGTAATTTAAGTTCGTACTGTACAAGCTGGTGTTTGTCTGTCTCTTGCCCCCAAACACCGTCCACATCCTCAAAAAAATAAAGCATGCTCATGACTGCAACAGTTTTGTGGTACTCTGTGAAAGGCAAAAGAACGTCCGAAAGTGAACCACCATGAACCACGAAGCGGCAGAGGGAACAAGGAGCTGCTAATGTGTACAGGCTTTGAAAAGCTTTTCATATATGTCAGGCTCCCCTGCTGCCAGCAAACACAGACAAAAGAACTTCGGTTTGTTCTGGAAACATCAAGGACCGCGTATTAGACGATTATCACAGACCCCCCTCCCCCAAAGACACAAACACTGTGCAGCTTAAGGGAAGCAAACTCTCCTCATAGCTTTCCCTGTTTGAATCCTCCATGCTATTTATTGTTCGGCGCTGCAGCGTGCGTTGGACGTGGAAGCAGCATGCCTTCGGTCCTCCCTGCTCTGCCTCTTTAACCCCGGGTCGTCCTGATGGAGGGACACCGGGGAGCTCAGCCTGTTGATGGTTTTAATTAACGGGCCTCTCGCTCATTAGGCGAAGTGGGAGTTGGCCGCTGACAGCTTTGCTACGTCCTCATCCTCTCAGGGCCTGTTGTGTTAATGCTACACGCCGGCTCGGTCCCACAGGAAATGCATGCAGCCCTCCCATTCATGCGCCAGAAGCCTGTGTTTTGAGCACAGACATCCACCTCACCCACAGACATTCAACTCACCTACAGACATCCACCTCATCCACAGACATCCACCTCATCCACAGACATCCACCTCATCCACAGACATCCACCTCATTCCCAGACATCCACCTCACCCACAGACATTCAACTCACCTACAGACATCCACCTCATCCACAGACATCCACCTCATCCACAGACATCCACCTCACCCACAGACATCCACCTCATCCACAGACATCCACCTCATCCACAGACATCCATCTCACCCACAGACATCCACCTCATTCCCAGACATCCACCTCACCCACAGACATTCAACTCACCTACAGACATCCACCTCACCCACAGACATCCACCTCATCCACAGACATCCACCTCATCCACAGACATCCACCTCACCCACAGACGTCCACCTCATCCACAGACATTCATCTCATCCACAGACATCCACCTCACCCACAGACGTCCACCTCATCCACAGACATTCATCTCATCCACAGACATCCACCTCACCCACAGACATCCACCTCATCCACAGACATCCACCTCATCCACAGACATCCACCTCATTCCCAGATATCCACCTCACCCAAAGACATCCAACTCACCCACAGACATCCACCTCATCCACAGACATCCACCTCACCCACAGACATCCACCTCATCCACAGACATCCACCTCATCCACAGACATCCACCTCACCCACAGACATCCACCTCATCCACAGACATCCACCTCATCCACAGACATCCACCTCACCCACAGACATCCACCTCATCCACAGACATCCACCTCATCCACAGACATCCACCTCATTTCCAGACATCCACCTCATCCACAGACATCCACCTCAGTTGACACAAGAGCAATACAATTTAGATTCAACCAAACCAAATCATATTGTGCAGATAATTATAGTCTTTAATTTAAACTGCAGTTTATTTTGACTTTTTTTGCAACAGAGATAAAATAAATATCGCAAGAAATGGAAAGAGGTTGCAACGAATGAGTCAGCAGTATGTTAAAATGAAATAATACCTCATTTGACCTGCTACCATTGCCTTGTATTGCCTCAGAAACAACTCATTTTAAAGAATGGCTCAATTTAGAGATTGTTTTCCTTTTAAACACCCACTCCAATAAAAAAAAAACATGTTTTTAGTGTTATTAACATGTTCTTGTTGTATTTTTCTCATAATGGTGGACAAATAAATAAAGAAAATACATACTGAACTTGCATTTTTGAGTATTTCTCTATTTAAATCATTATGAAGTAGGAGGCGACGTAAAAATTCAATTGGAAATGCTTGTAAGTGTGACATAGAAGCCACCATGGCAAGCCCCTTGCCCTGCTCGATTCTGATGCATCCACTTGCAGACTGGAACCTTCCTCGTCTGAGCTGGCATGTGGCTCAAAACTGTACGACTGTTACGAAATGTTAAACCATTTTTTTGGGTGTCCGCACACTTTATTTTGGGATCCAAAAAGGGTAACCAAAGATTCACACCGTGTAAAAGTTCTAGATTAGCTTGGTTGTGGACCATTTCATCTCAGTCAGCGAGTGTTTTTTTTGTGTCACTGGCAACATCTCCGGTCTTAAAGGGTTAAACAAGAAAATTTGGAAAATGTTAACGTCTGTTTTATATTTTAAAAAACTTTAGTGAGGAGGTTGACAGCCTTTAAACAGCTATAATATTGTAAAAATATAAAGATCTGTAATTTGGGAATTTTTATTTATCGCAGGTTTTTTTTTTTTACAACATAACTCTGTGATTTTCAAGGAATCACTGTATTATAAAAAAGCTGACAAAAATCAATTAAGCAAAAATATGAAAAAAAAAAACACCAACACTAGGGTGAAGTGGTGTGAGTGTATGTTTGTCAAATTTAGCACTCAAAGCTTGTTGATATAATACTTCTTTGTTTGCCCACTATGCTGTATGTAAGCAACTCTTTTGGGCCTTCTAACTTCTCTCCTGGCCCTTCGCCTACATGCCAAGCTCTGTCTGCATGTCCCCGTGCTGCAGATTGAGCATGTCGTATGGATTTTGCATTGCAGATCCGGTCTGTAATCTTCTTTGCTAATTGCTCTGTCATTTCTGTCAGTGCTAACTAACCCTGTCCACAAAGCCTTTTCGGCACCTGCACTCTTCTTACCTGCTGCAGATGTGTGGCTTCAGTATCGATGCTGGTCGATAAAGCAGATATTTCGTTGAAAGCAAGTGTTGCTTTAGTTACAGCTTAAGGTTAGCTTCAAAAGCTGGTAAAAACATAACTGCCTGAAGACTTTAATCTTTAAAGATCCACTCTATTACAAACTGTGTTTTTGGTGTTTTTAACATGTTCTTTATCATCTTTATCATGTTCTCCTGATGGAAGACATCTTACGCTCAAAATTTCTTTTTCTGAGTATTTTTTACTTGAAATTGTTGTTAGCCAGGGACAGACGAAAAAATCTTGTGGAGTGCTGAGAGTGGAACAAGAATGGATTTGTGACGTAGAGGCTATAATAAGGTCCCTGCTCATTTTAGTTGTCCTGGTTATGTTAAGTTGTGAGCTTGCCAGATAGCGTGTAAACAGATGGATGACGGGAAGTGAGGGCCGGCTTAATATATACCAACAGTACTGCCCACAATTTAGAGGTGAAGTTGTATATAATGGTGCTCTGCAGAAACGATGTCTTAGAAAACAACACCGTTTTTTAAAGATTTTAGCTAAAATATAATCATAATTAAAAGACCACTGGGAACACTTTACAAAAGATCAAAACATGACCGTAGTTGGTCTTTAAAACGAATCATGCCGTGTTCAATATGTACTTATCCTTAACGCGATATTCTGAGGGTGCTCAGTCGAGCATGTTTTGCAAATAGCACTTAAACAAATGGTGAATGTCAAGCAAATGGTAATTTCTTTTTTTTTTTTTTTTAAAGCTGCAAAGTGGAATCATGAAGAATAAGTGACCTAAATGAGTAAATTAAAAGTTAACTAAAAGAACTCGAGGGTTCACCAGCGGGCATATTCACCCACGTACGGATGACGCATCGATGCTAACATAGTGAAGCACTCAAACACTCACATATGAAAACTAACAGTCAACAAACGTTCAATTTATCATCATTGTCACAAGTGAGATGCTGGCAATGGCTGTAATATCTGACTAAGACCCACACTGGCCCAGGAGAGAAAGATAAGCTGTTTGTTTTTGCTGTCAATGCTGCCAATTTAGTTCCCCCATCACTTCAAATTCAAATCAACAGCAGCGCAGAGGGGATCTAAGGGAATGTGCGTTTTTCAGAAAGACGGGTGAGGGGAAGGAAGGATGGAAGGAAGGAAGGAAGGAAGGGCACGGGAGTGAAAGGAGGGAAGGGGGAGGAGAACGGCAGAGAGGAAAAGCAGAGGATGCTCGGAAAGAGAGGCAGAGCAGATAAGATCACCTAGCTTCTGTGAACACCATCCCCCTGTGTCCTACACTCGCTTCTTATCTCAACTGCTGCAGACACCCTAAAGGGACACACACCCACTGAGCTACAGAAACTGCGAATGAGGGAGAGACAGGGAAAAAATATCGCAAAGGAAAGAGAAATGATGAAAGGAGGAGCAGCAAGGGAATGGTGGGGACTGAATAACTTTCTGCTGGGAGGGGGAGGAGAGAAGAAAACTATCAGCTGAAGGTTTGAGTCGAGCGTCTGCCACGTTGAGAGGGGCTTTCAGTCCACAAAAAAACGGGACGTGCAGGTGAGTTCAGCTTGAAGCCCCCCACTTTCCATCTGAGTCTTTTGCAGTTTTAGCCCCCCTCCGTTTTCTTCCCAAATGCAGTCTATCTCACTATATTAGCCAGATTTATGACTAAGGCAGCTTTTAGTCATTCCATCTGCTTGGTGCTGTCAGATTGCCCCTACACTGACCTCCCCAGATTTGTAACTCACGTCTATCTTTAGTTTATTGTAAGCTTGGTTTTCCAAAGCCTTTTTTACTCATGCAGTGCTACAGATAAGCACACAGAATAAAACACACCGGCTTTCCTTCAAGTGGTCAAGTCACTGACCAGTCAGATCTGGGATGAGGGCTCGTGCATGTGGCGGCCTCATCTTCACATCCGTGCAGACCGCCTGCTCTCCCTGCTTTGATCACTTGTCTCCGTTTCTCCCCTGGACCTTCCAGAAACACAGACCTCAAGTGTTGTGTTTTCCCTGGCTCCTGGCGCTGTTAGATATCAAATGGCGTGCCTTAGAAATATTACAGCGTTTGTGATTCAGTTGTGCACGGTTCCGTTTTGTTGGCAAGTTCTTTTTTTTTTTAATTCCCTCTTTTCAAGCCAGCTTCTGAATGGGACTCTGACTTCAAAAAGCGCTTTTATTCTACTGTATATTCTTTCAAATGTAAATAAAGCAGTACACCTGACATGCTGCCTTTTTTTTTTTAGATTTTGAACAGCATCCCCCTCAAATCTGCTTCCGGATCTTTTTTTTTTTTTTTTTTTGGTTTCTTGCTGCAACATTATGGGATCTTGAGCTCGGTGGGGTGCCATTGTAAGACTTATGTCATAGCATGATGTCTCGGCATAGATTAAACCCGTCTAGAAGTGCACGATTGTTGACGCATTAAAGTTTTCACTTGTATTGGGACTAATCATTTCTCTGCAAGTGTTTTGCTTCTTCTGATTATTTTTAAAAGTTTACAATCAGCAGCAGATGCAGAATTACAAGTTTCCCTTTCCTTGCCAACCGCTCCACTGTTCTGGCGTGCACCACAATCATGCTTTCAAAAGAAACAGTTAAGGGGGAAAAGATCATAATTTTCCTTAAGAATGACACAACTGAATAGACTATCCAAGAAGTTTCATTATTAATTGAATTAAAAGAAAATGTGATGCTCCTGATACAGCTCCTTAGCTTCCACCACGCATATTCCTCTCTTAACCCTTGTGCTATCTTAGATGACCCCACCCTTACTTTGACGTGTTCTCCCTACCATGACAAAGGTGGATAAAGGTGGAAAAATTTCATGTAATCCATCGAACCAGTGAAGATCACAAATCGTTGAAAAAAAAGGTTCAGAGAACTGTCTAGTGGGTCTAGATGACCCAACTCCCAAGAGTAAAGTACCTAGGATAGCACAAGGGTTACGAGAGTCAAATGCTGAGCTGTCTGAATTTAGCCCGTCTAATGGTCTCCCAGTGGGACTTCAAGCTCTTATTCATATCAGTTTTTGTGTTTTTAAGAACTAAAGTTAAACAAGAAGCTACAGTCCAAAAAGAGGTAGCCTAAAAATAGGAAAAGAATAACAATCTTAAGAAGAAAATCACTAGATAGTAGTAGAGTTATCTGTCCATGAAGCAAGTCATTACTAGAAATCGTATTTTATATAAAATCTAGAAACAAGGAGTTCCACATAAACATTTAAAAGGAAATAATAAGCAAAAAGGGCTAACTGATGGAATAACTTAAAGTTGCTATACAACCCAATAATAAGCAAATACTTTGTATTTTTTGGGTAATCATTTACCTAATTGTAGTTCATTTTGATTACAGTAACAAAAAAACTAGTGTAATAAGTAGAAATGACTCGTTTTAGAACAAAATGTGAACAAAATGAGAATATAATAGAAAAGAAAATATAATCTTTAGCAAGTTTGCCCAATTTAACAAATCCACATCAAGTCTAAAAGTAGCAATTATTCTTAGAATATAAATCTAAATTTTTGTTTCCAAAATATTGACAATGAATTCTATTCCAACTCGTCAAAATGAGTTGAACTTCAAAATAGCATCTTTAAAATTGAACAATTACAGCACTGTTTAAGTTTTTTGAGTCCAAAGTCACACTTTTCTATTGTCAAGAGTATGAAGCAAATCCATTTTGACTCATTTTCATAATAATTTCCTTCTTTTCTAGATCATAGCACTTATAAGGTCCTCCACTGTGCTGATCTTCAGAACATCATGGAAATGGTTGTAGAGCAAACATCAGTTCAAACAACTCAATACATGTTAAAACATCTAGAAAGTCTAAAAAAAAGTTTTTAAATCTTGGCGAATGCAGTGTACACTTCCTGTCTGTGGACGAGATCTTTTTAAGAAAACAAATGGAAACTGGGTCATGTGGTAAGAGAGGGTGATGATGGGATTCGAACAGGCATCTTGAGTTTGAATGAAACGTTGCAGTTGGTTGCAGTGTTGGCACTTGATCTCCTTGACCTCCAGAACTAAATCCATGTTGTTGGTTCTACATGCATGACTTACTTTAAACTATCATTATCTAATTATTAGGAGCCTTTACAACTAAATGATTGTTCTCCTTTTATACCCCAGCAAAGATAAGGAGACAAATGCTGATGAGTTAAAAAAAAATAGCATTACCCAAACACGACTGAATATGTGACATGCTTACATAGAAACTGCCCAGACTTAGTTGTGAACTTTGTTCGAGGTTGTCCGGTTTGATTTAGTCAATAGAAATCTCCATCATTCCCTCTGGCTCAGCTCAGCCGACCAAGGACGCCTTTCACTGAATAAAAGAAAGAATGTAAGTTCTTCTTTTCAAATTATCAGCCATAACACTGGAATGTACTGATTTGTGAATGCTTGGGGCGTACCATTCAATTCCTGTTCAAATAGGTCAAAGTAAAGATGTAAATTCACAATCCTATCATATGAAAACTAATGTTCATTTTGATTCTTTAATCGGGTAGTAAAAAATGGCCACTGGTGAGTACAACAGCGGAATGTTCCTGCAGAAATGGATGGTTCAAGAACGATGCAGCTGCCCTTTCATTTTGGAAACAAGGACTCTCAGAGTGAGCCATTTTATTGTTAATATTTATTTTGTATGGGACTTTAAACTACACTGAATTAAAAGTTTGTTGCAATGTGGAGAAAAAACGCTTATCTGAAAAAGCAATTTATCAGGCAACAACGTTCTGTGACAAAGACCATTTTACAACAACCTTCATCGTTCTCCAATGGCTTCCTAATGCTTTGTTTAACCTTTAGTCCTTTAAGCTGGATATTGGGGTGAAAAAA
Source organism: Oryzias curvinotus (assembly GCA_023969325.1). Classification (NCBI taxonomy): domain Eukaryota; kingdom Metazoa; phylum Chordata; class Actinopteri; order Beloniformes; family Adrianichthyidae; genus Oryzias; species Oryzias curvinotus. The sequence goes on from CM043710.1 coordinate 21,590,072, forward strand.
ACACCAGGAAATGACTTTTCCCTTGTGTAAAGTGCCTGAAGTTCAAATGCGTTTGTAGGTATTATTCAAGTGAGGGGTTGCTTTCAAAAAAGGTTCAGGTGCAGTTTCCTAAGTAACCACTAGGAGCCTGTCCCGATAGTATAGCGTTCCAAACAGGAAAAACCCGCTGGTTCTAGAAAGCCAAAATCCCATAGACTATTACACAGTATATTACACAATCTTATATTTGTCAGACTAACCATTCTTGTTCTGGGACTTTTTTTAACATGTTCTTGTAAATCCAATTTTTTTATGATATTCTTTTCTGTAGTTCTGTAAGTCATACACTGACCAATCAGATGTCTCAATAACAGCATGTGGTCTCACGTCGAACATTCAAAAAGTTTGATTGAAAGATTTAACCGAGCTCACTTTCAGTGGAAGGGGTGTGGACTTCCAACAAGCTCAATCCTGATTGGGGGTAGTGGTTGCCATAGCAACTTTAACTCACACTGACTTGCACCAATCAGTGCTTAATGACATCTTCTGGCTCTTCTGGTGTTAGTATCACAGAAAAATGGCTGGGGTGACATCATGCTCACTCAGTCCAGTTCTCATTGTTAATTATATACCCCGAATGGTCCAATTATACAACAAAAAAGCCATGAAAAACCTTTTGCTAGTTTTAGCATCCATGACACTTGAACCCAGTCAGTCTTTAACTTGGATGAACATGTACCCTTCTAAAAGGCAACTATTATAATACAGACAAAACAGGTTTTATACAACAATTTTTTATAGAAAAATCTAAATGTGGGACTTAAGCATCCATGTCCTACACTTCCCTCCAGTTCATCCAATTTTTGTTTCATTATCTGTCAAAATAGGTTTACGGAAGGGGGTCAGAACAAGACTAATGAGCTTAATAAGTATTATTTTTGGGAAAGTGGAGTAAAAGCTTCCTATTTGGACAACATTAGTGGTTTCTTTGCCACCTTAGTCTACAAAGAATGAACACAGAGAATAGATCGTGTGTATGTATGTGTATATGTGTGTGTGGGTGTGTGGGTGGGGAGTAAAGGAAAGAATGCAACAACAGCTCCTGCCTAAATAAAAGAAAAAAGGCATTTTGTAAAAGAAAAGATTAACAAAACCTTAAAGTCCCACTCTTTTGATTTATTTAAGTGTTCTGAGTGGTCTTTTAATTATGATTATGATGTTTTTAGTCGAAATCTAGGAAGCTGTATCATTTTCTACGACATAGTTTCTGCACAGCTACAATAGTTCCGAAGAAATTCACCTCTGAGTTTTGGGCCGGACTGTTTTTAAAGGACCCCCCTCCCCGATGCTTGCTGAGAGCTCGGAGCAGGTAGCTTGTGGGTCAAACTGCATTGTTTTTTGTTTTTTTTGGCACCTTCTGATTCACAATGATTTGAATAAAGACATGCTCCGAAGTGAGATTTTGAGCTTGATTTTCTTAATATATGTCTCCATCAAGTAAAAAAAATAATACCCGAACATGTTAAAAACGTCAAAAACACTTTTTTTTTAATCAGACTGGGTCTTTAAAGTGGCATATAGTGTCATAAAAAGTGTAGAATAATTTTACCCCCCGTAATTGCATGGCGGCGTAAATGTCTTGGAGATTCCAACCAATCCCTCCAACTATGTTTCTTATGGAAGTTAAAAACCCCTTCAGGTTCCTTTTGTTTTCCCCTCAGGTTTGATGCTGTGAGGGATTCAATAAAGCCAGCATCAGTCGCTCACATCCCCTTCACCTCTGCTGACCTTTCAGATCATTACTCAACATGGAAAAAAGAGACTGAGGATAGAGGCTATTTTAGGGGACATGACCAAGGTCTCAGAGAACAAACCAACTTCTCTCCCGTATCATCTTATAATCTTTAACTGGCAGCTGTAAACCCTGATTAAATAAAAAAGCACTTTGAAGCTAACAATGTGAGCTCAGAGAATGGTTCTCTGCTCTGAGCAAACAGGAAAAAACTTTAATTATTCGCATCAAGCATCCTTTCATTGACTTAAACAGGCCTTTAAAAAAAACAGTAGTTGTTTCACAAACCAATCAATGCCGCTCTTTCCTATGATATTATTTGAGTGGAGTGAGGTTGAGAAAAGAGCAGTCTTCAAAAAAAAGAGGTGAACTCATTTGTGAAAGACGTTAAAGCCAAGTTCCCTTATACATGACCATAAGCAAAAAGGAAAACCAGAGTAATATTGAAGCAGTCAACGAGTAAAGAGGTTAAGAAAGTGGAGGGCTGAGGAAGCTTTAATAATCCAGAAATGGGAAAATCTCAAAGGCATATCATTGTAAATCAGGGACATTATTTTATATTCGTGAAGTGCAGGAAGCTCTTTCTAGAAGGATAAAGTGACTGCAGTTGTGACTAAATTACTTTCCCAGGTGAGGAGATGGAGAATGTGAAGGAGAAGTCGTTACGCTGCTCTGGGGGACTATGGAGTTCAGAAAAAGTTTCTTCTGTAGTTATTATTAATTTTAATATATTGTGGTAAAACACACAATTGCGCCAAATAAAAAAAAGAACTGCAAGTTACCAGATCAGTGTGCTTTTGCAGGGCCTAATGCTTTACGGTTTCTGTTTAAAAAAAAGGCTTTGACCCCTAGATAACTATTTGTTTCATGTTTTATAAATGCATTTCTGAGACCCCTATCTCATTAGCATGTGACAATGGGTAAACAAGGTGCTTTTTTACTCAACTTTCACATAAATATTTTTGCATTTTAAGCTAACATTGTTATGAGCAAAAACTTACCAAATCACCTAACGTATCATAATTGATACTATCTGTTGGTGGTGTTGCTTTTTTGTGGATTTCATTAGAGGGTTTAAAAAAACCCATCCCAATTCCAAAAGAAATGAATTTCCTGTCATTTAAGTGATGTAGAAGGCTTTACATGGTTAAAAACAACAATTGTTGTCTATAAGAGCACCATATCTGATCCCACTGAAATGAGAAATCTAAGAACAAAACAAAACAAAAATTTTTTTACTGTTACATTTTTACTGTTTCAAACAGTAATTATGAATCTTTATGTATAATAAAAATACAACAAGTGAGGATTTCTTTTCTAATCTTCCTGTTCAGGTGAACACTGAAAACTGTGTGGTTTTCTTACAATAAAAAAACTTGGACTTTTGTAATTGGGTGTGTTCTTTATCGTGTGTGAGTGTGAGTTTTAGGGATAACAAGTCCCATCTCTTGGCCAGCTTGCAGGAGTGGTGTCTCTAAGCTGTGCTAATCGATCGGTGAAGGAGGGAAAAAGAGCCGGCTTTAATGTGTTGCATGTGAAGGATTTACTGGAGAGCGGAGCCATTGAATCAATGAAGTAGAAAATGCATCATTAGGACACTGTCCCCCCTCCAAAAAATTAAAATAAAATAAAATAAACATAACGTCCCACTTAAATAACTAACTTCCATAACTAGAAGGGGTTGTGGTTCTCCCCTTGATTTTAGCCCCGTAAGTGATTTAATAATAATAATAATAATAATAATAATAATAATAATAATAATAATAGATTTTATTTCAAGCGCCTTTCAGGTCACCCAAGGTCGCTGTACAAGGTTAAAAGTAAGAAAAACAGAATGAAACATCAATAAGAAATTATCAGAGTAAAACATGAGTAAATATAAAGACATAAAAACAGGACAGAAAAACAGACAAATGAGGTTGTGTTAACTGAATGGATTAACTGTATGATTGTTTGAAGAGATGAGTCTTGAGTTTGGATTTGAACAGTGGCAGTGTGTCGGTATTGCGTACATCTGGAGGAAGAGAATTCCATAGCTGTCACATTTAGAAGACTTATGGAAAATCAGAAAACCATATTTTGATTCTGTGCATTTTGTGTGTGTTAGGATAAAAATAGTATTTCTCCACATTATTATTGATTTTATCATCATTAAGCCAAAGTGCAAAAAAGATATGTCAAAAGAAAAAAAAAAACCCGGATCCCCGCCAAAATTTTTTTTTCAGTAGATCCACCTTTACAAGCAATAACTTGAAAGTTTTATGTCCTGCGGGATGCAATCACACCCTTACATTGTTGTGGAGAAATTTTTGCCCGTTTTTCTTATATAATATCACTTTGGTTTCTAAAAATGTTTTGGGAGTTAAATTTAGCTGTAGTTCAGAGTTCAGCCAAACTGAAATGTTGCGATGGATAGTTTGGCTTAAGGCGTTTTCTAAAGCTTTTATTTATTTATTTATTTTCACTCATCCTGCTCTAAAAATTCCTGCTGTAGTTCATGCAAATTTGCATGACCCAATTTTAACCAATTGTCAATTTAACTCAAGTTTATTTATTTAGCGCCTTAAAATGACCAAAATCAAGCTAGGTGCTGTTCATTAAAAGCCCAAACATGACAAAACACAACAAACAAACAACTAAAAGGTAAAAAAAAAAAAAAAAAAAGGTAAAAAATAAGTGCAATTAGAACACAGCAACAAAACAAAAGCAAAAAACAGTAAAACACACCAGATGCCACTTCAGATGAGGAAAATGAAGATGTTAATGGATCTATTTGTCTGCAAGTGGATGCATCAGAATGGAGCAGAGCAAGGAGACTTTGGCCCGCCCATTACAGTTGCTGCTTCACAAGTCTAAGCTGTCTCAAAGGGCGAGTTTTTAATCTGCTCCTGATACATCATGATTAGACATACGAAGAAATCAGTTTTGATCTTAAATTACTTTATATCTGTCCTCCCTCATGAGAAAAATGCTAAAAGAACATATTAAAAACACCACAAAAAAAACAAAACACTTTTCATTAGCGTGGGTCTTTATATTTTGCCTCATCAATCTACAAAACAGTTTTAGAAGTCTTTGGGTTTCTTTATACAAATTTTTTTCAAACTTTTAGTCACGTATTTATGTTACTTTGCTTCTTTTTAGACACTTTTAAAAAAATGTTTTGTTTTGTTTTTTCATTAGCATTCATATTTAGAAATATCTCGCAGAAAAAAGTCAGTTTCCTAAACCTCATCGTACAATCCTTTAATGAAGTTACATGCAAAAAAGATTATTGCTCTAAAACCATCATTTATTTCTCTGCCTTTTCGCTAACACACCGCAAAAATCTCCAGGGCAAGAAATTAACAAAGCATCTTCCTGCAGAAACCTCATTCATCCTTTTCTAGCCTCATTGTAAGAAAAAGTTCCAATTTGTTTGAGGTTACATTTATCTGATACATGATTAGACTATCAAAATTATAATTTTAATAATAACAATCCCATTTCATCCTGTCTCAGTCGTTTTGTCTAGAAACCCTTGGGGATTCAAGATGAGTTTTCATGAAACAAAAATCTTCACTTTTACTAAACGGATTGGTCCCTGTGGGAATTTATTTTATGTTCTTAACAAAATACCACCTTAAAGTTGCACGAGCCTCAAGGGAACTGCACGACACACCTGCGTTTCCCTTAAGCTGCGGCCGCACCTGTCTACGACCGTCCACAAGCCTTGGCAACCAAGAAAATCGCAGCACTTGTATTGGTCAACCCCCATACAGGTGCATGTGACTAAGGAGTTTCTTGTGATGCCAAACAATAATGCTAGATCACCTTACTAGTTTAGAATATTTCAGTAGATAAGGATTTTTTAAAAAATCATCAATTTAATGGCTGTTTCTAGCGTTTTGTCTACTCTACACAGTCAACGAGGCAGATACACAGATGAAGCACTAAGAGGACTACGTGTTTTTGTTCCGTCGTGGGAATGGTCCCATGTCTTGTCCCTTCAGTAAAACACTTACAGGATAAACACACCTATTAATATTCCTCTGTGCTCCTCTCCTCTCCACTCTACTTGTCTCTCTTCTCCTTTCCACTCCCTGTCCTATTATCCAGCCTCAGCGGACATCCTGTCCTGTCCTGTCCGCCTTGCCAACCTGGAAGATGGAGATGACAGTATGATCCAAATGCAGTGGGGGGAACATGAATCATTACACTTCCTGTTGCCGCGTGGCGTTCAGGGAAGGAAGAGAGAGGACGCTCCGGGGGCTCCAACTGATTCCAGAGACTTAATTGGGTTTATTAGCCAAGATGTTGGGCCCCACGAGGAGGCTCCCAGAGGCCAGCGAGTCCCCCCCCCCCCCCCCCTTATTCCTACTATTTTGAAGGAGAAAGCCTTCGTAATTGTTTTCCCTCCATCTTCTGTGTCATTGTCAGATGGGTCCTACGGGATTATTAGCAACCCCAGGTCCCTCAATAATTCATCCACAGCTATTTATACACAGATGGAGAGTCCTCTAAAGTCTCCCCCAGTGAGATTATCTGATGCTCAGACAGACAAACGGACAGAGGAGAGTGAGTGACAGAGAAAAACGGCGGCAACAAAGAGAAAAGTATCAAAGGGGCACGGGAGAGGCCGAAGAGACGTGAAAATGGGAGTAGGAAGGGTGAATAAAGAAGCGATAGCACTATGAAATGCAGAGTATGACGGCGTGTTGAGCAGCGGGACTGAAGGACAGCAACTGTTTGGGAAGTGACAGCGTTTCGGGGTATGCATTAAGTTTCAAGGTGAAACTCTATCATCTGCTTCGCCAAAGTGAACAAAAGCACCATCCCGGGAATAGCACACCCCTCACACAACACACCATAATGGCTTTTAATCTCCCCCCTTTTTCCTCCATTTAACACAATTAAGATGTTTGCAAAGCTAACATGCACTTCCAGTCACAGTGCCAAAGACAGATGAAAGACATCCAGTGGTTCCAGTACCTAAAATAAACACAGTTATCCGCCATTCTTAAGGTGTACAGACAAAAAAGACAAAACACTGCATCTCCAAGAGTACCTTAGAGACCCAGTCCAATAAAAATTGTGTTTTTGGTGTTTTTAACATGTTCTTGTGGCATTGTTCTAATAATGGAGAACATATATAAAGAAAGTTAATTTTTAAATTGCATTTCAGAGTATTTCTTTGTTCAAATTGTTGTGAATCAGTAGCAGACAAAAAAATGTTGTTTGAAAGAGAGCGTATTTGTGATGTAGAAAGTACACTAGGCAGGCCACAAACTCACTGCTGTGTTTTTTAAACAGAGCAGGGAACCCCGCCCAAAACTCAGAGGCGAATTTCAAATGAACTATTGCCAATCTGCAGAAACTATGTTCTAGAAAACAACAATCAACATTTCAAAAGCCCACTGGTAGCAATTTTAAAGTGGCTAAAACTGTACAAGCTCTATAACATTAGGACTGAAAAAATTAAAAAAGATACACAGGAACTTGTGAAGGAACTTCTGCTGTTCTGCAGGTACTCTTTATCTGTAAGTTGGGGAGAGGGAACGTTTTGTTGTCATCAGGCTAATAAAGCTTTTGGCAACACTTTTGATTTCAAAACCCCTTTTGTTGGCTCTCCAGCCACAGATAATTATAGAAATTCAGCCCTTTTGGCAGTCAATTTTATCCAGCTCATTTAGAAAGCTTGGCTTCCTCCTGCACGAATCAGGACATTCAGAGGCAAATTAGAAGTGTACATACAAGCCTGGACAAAAAAAAAGTCTGTGCATTTCTTTCAATGAAGAAAAACCTCTGTAATGATCCTTCATTGACGGATGTTAAATCAAATAAAATGGACCAGAAATCATTAAAAATCTGATTAAAAAAAACACTGATATTTGGGATCATATTTGCCAAAAGCTCAAGTTTTGTCTTTTTTGTCCAAATGACATTCTCCCAGCAGCTCTAGAGATTTTCAGGACTCATTGTAGAAAATTGCAGCCCCTATTTTTTTTATTTACTTCAAATGGTGGTATTCCTCCATGGTTAGCTCAAAGTCCACTTTGGCTCAAACAGTTCAGGAGCGTTGGTCACATTCCTGTGGAGCTCAAACTTCAGAAATATATGTTATATAGCTCACAGTCACTCACACACTTGCACACACACTCATGTATGTGTAAAGACTTCAGTGTCTTCCAACCTCATGAGAACATTCCATCCCGAGTGAAGCGGCGTATGTGGAAGCTTGGCCTGGATTCTCATCTCCTGTACTGTGAATAAAAGTCCAAACTAATAGGCTGTGTCTCATTGGAACCAGAGCAAGGCTGGGAGAGAGCTCCGAAGCCATTAAATTGCAAATGTTTAATAATTTGCTGAAGGCTTTCTGTCCAGATCATTCCCTGGGCTGATTTGTGCATTGAGGTATCGCTCTGAATGACCAAACACAGAACCAGCTGAGCCAGAGAGCCCGGTTAGCCCACAAGGCAACACAGCCACACACAGAGACGCACACAAACCACCCTGAGCGAAACGGAAAACACATCGCTATTGTCTCTTCATTTAACATCAACCATCATTTGACCCAAAACAAGAGCTTGATAAATTTAATGGTGCAACAAGCAGTTTTCACTGCAAGCAGGAGTTTGTCCAAAGAGCTGAAGACTCATTAAAGGCTTAAAATAACATATTAAATATGTAAATATGAAAAAAAAACTTTATTAGCAACATTTACAGAAAACACTAACACATTGTTTGCTATTTTCCTTCTGCTCTCTGCATCGTTGGCGCTTGAATTTTGAACGCATGATGGCCTTTGAGCCACATAACCATCTGCTCACAGTGTGCCTTTCGTCTCACCAATTTATCAAGATTTACAATATTTTTTAAACCATAATTTACCTTAGTTTGAGCAAAAAGCTGACTTTATAAAAGTGGAACTTTAATTTCCCTTCAGGGATCAATAAAGCATGTTTGAATGTGAAAAGCTATTAATTTATAATAACCAAGAACTATTTTTTATTTTTAAGTTTTTGAAACTCTGCCTTGCTTAGTTAGACTTGGGTATTGAGTGTTTGGAGAAACAGCCAACATCTAAAGGATTAGAATTTTCAACAAGTGTGAACTGCCTAAGGAGAGGAGTGTCATGCATTTAAATAAGAACAAACTTGACCTAAATAAAATCCCTGTATTTTCTGCACTATAATTTGCACTTAAAAGCCCTAATTTGTTTCATCAAAACGACAGAGCGCCTTATATATGAATTAGTTCTGGTTATGCTTACATAAGTGTTGAAGTGGTTTTCAGATGTACACACCACTCTGTAAAAATGTCTGGTTGGGTGTTATTGTGAATACGCTAACGCGGCTAACATATAACGATGTGGGACTGTGTTTTTCTACGTGTTACTATAAGGTTGGGAACTAGCGTAGTGACAGCAACGTTTGTTTGAGCGTTATCAGTCTGTTACTTTACATCATGCAAAATCGGTAGAAAGTTACAGGTATTGTAAATACGCTCCTGTGGCTAACATGTAGCTGTGTCAGACTGTGTATTTTTGCATGTAAATAGAAAGGTTGAGAGTTAGCAAAGGCTGTTTCCATATTGGAGGGCAGCGTTCTTCCTTGGCTGCATTTGTAGGCTGCTTACGTCACAGCACCACGACAAATGCTGTCCAGATTCAACAACTCCTTCAAATGCGGCCAACAAATACAGCCTTCTTTTTCCCGATTTCCATGATTGGTCTGGTGTATCCTTCTATGTCGTCCATATCCCAAGATGCATTGCTGCAGATTTTCGGACAATGGCGGACTATACTATACACCTAGACAAACTATAATTACACTATAATTACACCTTTTTATAGTTATACCCCCTAGATTAAAAGTTGGATCAAATAAGCCAAGAACATTTTGAGCTCCATGCCTGGTTCACTACTGTTCTTTGTTCGGGACTCGCGGTTGCTAGGCGACAGGACTTTCTCCTATGTAACGGCTGGAATTGGCTACAACTGGCCTACCCACTCACTGAAGGACATGGCCAACGTCACCCAGGATGAAAGGGTGCAGTCCTACAATTTGGACATACCTATAGAAACAGTAACGTTTGTTTACCGCTATCAGTTATTTTTGTACTTCTTGCAAACAAAGTTGGGAGTAACAGGTAATTTAACCATGCTAACACAGCTAATGTGTAGTAGTGTCGGACTGTGTGTTTTTTATGTGTTACAATCAAGGCGATAGTTAGCGTGGTCACAGTAACATTTGTTTTAGCAGTATCAGGCAGTTTTTCCTTTATGTGTCACAAACAAGGTTGGGAGTTACAGGTAATGTAAATATACTTACGCTTCATGGCTAACATGTAGCGTGTTACAAACAAATTGTAGAAGTACTGTGAATGGAGTTAATAAAATTTGACTAACTGACAAAGTTATTTCTGACTCTTGTCTCGCTCTAATGTGCCTTAAAGTCTGGTGCCCCTTAACCTTGACATAAGTTTGAAAATAGACCATTCATTGACGGTGTGCCTTGTAGTGCGCCAATACGATACGGAAAAGAAATAATCTCAAAAATAGGCCTATAAAGACTTTGTTGTCTTTAAAAATGTTACAGTTCAAATCCTATGGTGATTTCTTCATATTTGATCAAAGTGCCTCCTGACATGAACACACAAATGCGCGGCACACAAACAAACCCCAAAGGGTCATCTAGAAAGGAGCCTTACGCAGGTATGACGAGGTAAACATAAGATCTGTCACATTAATGCGTTGTAAGAGATCATGCCAATATGGAGGGCAAACAAACGTTACTGTTTCTATAGGTATGTCCAAATTGTAGGACATGGCCAACGTCACCCAGGATGAAAGGGTGCAGTCCTACAATTTGGACATACCTATAGAAACAGTAACGTTTGTTTACCGCTATCAGTTATTTTTGTACTTCTTGCAAACAAAGTTGGGAGTAACAGGTAATTTAACCATGCTAACACAGCTAATGTGTAGTAGTGTCGGACTGTGTGTTTTTTATGTGTTACAATCAAGGCGATAGTTAGCGTGGTCACAGTAACATTTGTTTTAGCAGTATCAGCAGTTTTTCCTTTATGTGTCACAAACAAGGTTGGGAGTTACAGGTAATGTAAATATACTTACGCTTCATGGCTAACATGTAGCGTGTTACAAACAAATTGTAGAAGTACTGTGAATGGAGTTAATAAAATTTGACTAACTGACAAAGTTATTTCTGACTCTTGTCTCGCTCTAATGTGCCTTAAAGTCTGGTGCCCCTTAACCATGACATAAGTTTGAAAATAGACCATTCATTGACGGTGTGCCTTGTAGTGCGCCAATACGATACGGAAAAGAAATAATCTCAAAAATAGGCCTATAAAGACTTTGTTGTCTTTAAAAATGTTACAGTTCAAATCCTATGGTGATTTCTTCATATTTGATCAAAGTGCCTCCTGACATGAACACACAAATGCGCGGCACACAAACAAACCCCAAAGGGTCATCTAGAAAGGAGCCTTACGCAGGTATGACGAGGTAAACATAAGATCTGTCACATTAATGCGTTGTAAGAGATCATGCCAATATGGAGGGCACTTGCTTATTTACCCGTGGGGCAGCTGAGAGCTGCAGGGGTCTAATTCTGCTCCCATCTCGGGAAGGTCATTCTCCCTTTTTCCAGCCATGATGGCCACAGAGTGGTGTTTAAATCTGGTAAAACGGAGCCTATAAATTACAGCAGAGGACAGAGGGGTCAGAGCCTGGCATGGAAGTGGGCCAGAAGCTATCAATCTGCCCAGACCAGAGACGGCGACATCTGTTTCTGGGAGTCCCCGGCTCTCTCTGCTTCTCTCTTTTGCCGTCGTTTTTCCTCTTCCTTTCCCCTCGTCTCTTCTGCTCGTTCTCGGTCAGACGTTGAGCAATCTCTGCTTCCCTCCATTTTTATTCTCCACCTCTCTGAACAATCTCCGCTCTGCTTTATGTTGCTCTGCCTGTTAATATTCTCAGCCTTTGTGTGCAGCCCCCACCCAAACTCTGCTCCGCGGATCTCCCTTGCGTCTTTTCACGCATTCTCTTACATCATCCCTGTTTCAACATCCCAGTAATTCTCCTTCCTTCTCTCTCCCTCTCCCCCTCTCTGTCTTCAGCTTCTTGTCGTTTTACGCACTCTTGCACCATCTCCCTCTGCAGCGATATGTTTTCTTCTACTGCTCTCCAACCAACAGGACAGGATAAGGCCTTAATCTACTCTGCCTATGTGTAATTCCAATGATACGAGGGGTAATATTCGATGTATAACTCTGCAGAGTTTTGCCATAATGAGCTTAAGCTGGTTCTGTTTTGTGATCTGCACCAATTGGTTAAATGACAAAAAAACAAATCACTCCGTTTCCTTTCTCTTCATTGTCTAAAACAGAACAGGAAGTCGAAATGCTCATCCGATTTAGTCTCTAACAAACATCTCCGTTTGGTTTGATGCCTCTGACAGTTTTGTCTGAACATCCTGGATTACATCTGCCACCCAAACCTTGGAAAACTTTGGCATGACTTATTAATCCTCCTCCTTCTGAATTAAACCTGGCTGTGAATAATTGAGAGGGATCTTTGAAAAGCCCTAACCTCCCTTCCCACCTTCTCTTACAAGTCAACGTGGTGCATTTTTAATTGACGGACATAAAATAGGCATGAAGGAAGATGGGGGAGAAAGTGAATCGAAGCGGGGCCACTCCAACTTGGCAGTCGACACACAGCATAGGAGGGTGTAATGGGCGCATACAGAGAAGGCTCAAAATTGCATCTGGCCTGACAAGTCGCACATGCTCACCAGTGTTTGACGTGCTTTCTGTCTGGGACAAACAGTACACGGCTTCTGTAATCCCCACTCCAGAATATCTTACTCGGCAGACCTAGATACGCCACTTTGAGTTATGTTCAGCAATTTTGTAGAGAATAAACATCAATTCAACTTTCTATGAACCATAAATCACCAAAGCAGAGCGATTTGTTTATGTAATATGCCACTACCTCGTACAGGCTAAGAGGTTAAATTGAAGGTACAGGCATCAAAGTGTCTGCAGCATCCGTTTTTGCAAATCCTTGCGTTAAAGCAGAGCCTAACCACTAGAAAAGCAAGAAAAGAGCAATAAAGCACAGAAAGATACTGGAACACAATACCTCAGATGGAAGATGAAACTTTTGCAGCAGGTTATGTGATAAGAAGTAATGCTTGCAATGTAAGCATTAATGGGCTGCTGCCACAGTTAGATGTGACAAACTTTGGCTTCATTTTTCATAATGCTGCTGTGTCATGCTGTTTTCCTGAGGAATGTCTCTGCAGCACAGAGCCGCAGGTGGACCTGTTGTGTGCATCATTAGGGCTTTGGACGGGTTTGACCTTTGGACGTGTTTGTAATTGTTGTTGAACATTAAAAATTGAACCACAATTCATCCAGAAAAGCTTTGCAGTAAATAAAGGCAACAAGATTTATACAGAAACACAGATGGAGGTACAGACGCAGATAAGGTCAAGTTTATTTAATCTTCTGACTGTGCAATTTTTTTTTTTTTTTTAGATAAACCCCATTAGAATTTGAGTTGAATGATACGACCTAAAATCTCAGATTTATTCACAACAAATTTTTATTTGATTGTAATTGACTTTTTTCTCCCTTCCTTTACTTTCTCAAACAGAAATTAGACTACATTTAACAGAAGTTCTTTTGTTTTAACATTTGCTAAATGACCAAAACTCAACTCAAGTGCCACTAAATAGAAGCTCAGCAGTCATTGGAACAAATTCTTTGTGCTCCCACTTTTGGTAGCAATAACTTTCAAACAGATTTTGTGGTTTGTTCCTCCAAATCTGAAGTACCAACACTGAACCAGTTTCTTAGAACTGAAAAAAACTGTTCCTATTTTAGGAACAAGCTCCTCTCTGCTTGTTGCCATATTCGCCTTGTGGGAGATGGATGAGTTGGCGTCACTCCCAACTAAGAGAGCAGGTTGCTTTTTTTTCTTGAAAGGCTGGAAGGTGGCGCAGTGGTTAGCGCTCTAGCCACACAGCAAGATAACCCAGGACATGTAAATTCCAGCTGTGTGAAGTTTGCATGTTCTCCATGTGCATGTGTGGCTTTTCTCCGGATACTCCAGCTTCCTCCCACTGTCCAAAAGCATGCTTGATAGGTTGACTGCTTTCTCTAAAGTGTTCGTAGATGTGCATGTGTGAGTGTAGCAGCTGGGACAACCTCGTGACCCCAAAAGGTATCTAGATAGTGGGTTAAGAAAATAGAGGGATGAATTAATAAATATTCATAAATGTCAAACTAGAATTAATCGATAAAATCAATTTATTGCCCAACCGTAATTAAAATACAAAATTTATACTCAACCCAGACTTTGATGTTTCAACTAACAATATCCTAATACTAATTACTATATTTATGTTATTCTTATGATAGCTCTAAAAAAAGAAATGCAGTTTTTTTTTCAAATCTTTATTTTTTCCCTAGATTATGATAGATAATAGATGTGGTAAAAAAAATAATAACATTATACATGCAGGATTCTACAGTATTTCTATATACTGCATTTCATATCTTACAAATGGGTCGCTAATATCTGAAACATGGAAGCCAGAAAGTTTTATTAAGGCAGCTAAATACTGCAGAGCTTCTTTAAAAATTCACCATGAAGCACAATGATACTGAGCTGATGCAAGAACCCTGAAAACCAAAGTATTTTCCTCTTCGGGGAGTAGTTTGTAAAAAAAAAAAAAAACAGAGAGAAAGAAACCCTCTGGAAGAGTGGTACACCGGTGAGGGAGACATGGTAAAATGAAAGCTACTTTGGAAGAAAGAGAGGACAGAGGGACATCCTGCATCTCAGCATCTTTTTATGGACCAAGATGTTTATGAAACATTTAGGGGCGACTTTCTTCTGACCCAGCTCTGGACTGTTTAACTGTGTCACAACAGAAAAAAGCTTTTCCACTCTGCACAGAGAGTTGGCAGAAATGCCTTTCGCTGCATGCACCGGGTCACTTTTCTGTCTTTTTGCGTATCAGAACATTGACATCTGGCGCAGCTGGCGGGGACGAAAATAGAACCACCTAAGATGGATCAGGATGATCGAAGTGCTGCTTTTAAAAAACAAAACAAAAAAAACTTCCCATTTGAAGTCTAGCTGTGTTTTATTTTTTACTTCTTTCTCTTGCTAAGAGAACTGCTGACATCAGCAACCTCCCTCAGTTGTATGAAAAAAAAAATCCATTTCACTTGAAGATGAATTAACTTCAGAGTGACATGATAATGTTGAGACCTTTTTTACACATCAGAAGTAAGCTCCTGTACTTTTGGCAACGTTCGCTGTATAGGAACTACATTGTCTAGAACAGGCATGTCCAAAGTCCGGCTATAGTCCAAATGCGGCCTGCATTCAGATTTCCAGGTTCCTCTCATACAAGCAATATCATAGGACCACCAGCTCCTTCTAAAAACCACGTGAACTAGGAATGAATGGTGAAGAATATAGAGAAATTGACAGTAATTTTGCGAAAAAAGGTATTTATATGTATTTGTGTTCTATAGTAACAAAGGAAAAGTATGTCACTGCAATAAAATGTTCATTAAATTGTTTATTTAAATGTAATGTTATTAAAACAGTTACAGACTCACTCCAAGGAAAATCATGTTTTGGTGTTTTTAGCATGTTCTTTTGCCGTTTTTCTCATGATGGAGGACATAAAGAAAATTAAGCTTAAAATTGCAATTCTTAGTATTTCTTTATTCAAATTGTTGTGAGTCAGGTGCTGTTGGAAAAAGCCTGTAGTTGAAACGCAGGTATATTGTTGGCGGGCCACAAGATCACTGCTCTGCTCCATTCTGATGCATCCACTTGCAGACAAATAGATCCATGAACGTCTTTTTTTCCTCATCGGAGCAGGGATCTAGCTCAAAACCAAACAGCTGGATAGCTCCAATATTTCTTTCCGTTTTTGTTGCACCTGCAATGTTAGCTTGGGTTGTGAGGGGCTGTAAGCTAATGGGAGACCACGTAAACAAAGGGATGATGGTATAAGAGGGCAGGCTTACTCCGCACCAACAGTCCCACCCACAAATCAGAAGCAAATTTCTTATGATCTACTGCCACTCTGTATTAACTATGTCTTGGCTAAAAACAGCATATTGTCAGCCTAATAGCATATCTGCCTAACTCATTTTTTCAGGGTTTTTTTAAAAGAAGGAAAAACACCTTTTTTTCACTACTCACAGTTGAGTTAGGCCAATATCTCAATTCGGCAAAAAAATGAGTTAGGCAGAAATGCTATTAGGCTGACGATATTTATAATTATAGGACCAATGAGAATTTACAACAGATCATAAGATGATCATTTAAATGGAATTTTATTATAATAGTTGAAAAAATGTCAGGCTGAAAGGTTGACCCTCATACATTTCCACCTCAACAAATCTGGTCTTTTTGGATAAAGTTTGGACACCCCTGATCTAGAAAAACTTTAACCTATATATAGTTCCTGACACTATTCAAGTGTCGATGTTGATGGTATGGTGCATGTCTGTCCATGGTGCCTCTTTTTGCATGTAAAGGTCAGGGATTTTAATGAGAGGGTAGGCGAGGTCAGAGCAGCCACAGGGCTCCACTCCCTGACAGGCCACATAACTCCTTATCTGCTGTTAGCATGCTAATCCTTGCAAGGGCTCCAGTGGCTCTCCCTCCTTTGGCCTGCTCGGGCCATCTCTCACTGTGACTAACTGGCTCCCCGCTCGGCCATCAGCCGGCCCCCCAGCGGACAGCCCCCTCCAATAATAATGGACAACAGAGGCAGCAGTGCCTTGACAATGTTCCACCAGACAAATTACTCGCTGCTCAGACTCCGCCTCTTGTTTACCTCTTGTTGCTTGGCAGTTCTGGGCTCTGACAGGACTGGGCGGTGGGTGTGGTACGACGTTGGTGGTCGACTGTTCTTAGTGACCTTCTCCGTAGGCACGCCACCACTCTTTTTCGACAACAGGCCAAATCGATTGGGATGCGTCTTGGTGGACGCTGGTCCAAACATGGGTGGGGGTCTGAGCGTGCATTCTGTGGCGAGCTGAGCATTCTGGGCCAGGCAGAGCACTCACACACACAATCACTCACAGAGGCATCCCAAGCCAAACGAGGGAGAGGAGGAGAGAGAAGGATCCCACTGAGAGGATGATGCAACCCGAGTGAAATTTTTCGGCCGAGACGCTTGCTGCATTAACGCGGACCTGCAGCATGAACAAACCCAGCCCTCCTCGCCTTTTCCCTTTGTTCAAAGTCGAGTTTGATTTTGTCCTGCTTTTTCAGAGCAGACAGCAACCTGTGACATCTAATTGTCCAGAATAAGAAAAAAAACCAGCGTGAGCCTTTTCATATTTCTTTCCTCAGTCAACGTGGTTGATGTCTTCTGATCCAGATCTGTCTGCCTGACACAGTTTCATGAAAAAGCCTGTAATAATATCAAAACCAATTTTGATTCGGCAGGAAAGCAGAACTCCTTTTATGACCTGCACTGATTATTTCCTCCCCTCCATCTGTAGTATGAACCACCTGCAGTAACTTTAAACAAGAAAGAAGATTGTAATTGATCATTATGCTGCACCTCTTCTTTTATTGCAGGCCCACTAAAACATAAGTGAGAACATAAATAGTTTCTTTGTTGGTATTGATATCAATTGATGGGATGTTTTAAAAGCCATCGCAGCTCTTTTCATGCTTCGCCGGGAAAGCGTGGACTTCTTCCGAGTCCATATCCCTCTGCCAGACCAAACCGGACCACGGGACCTTTCTTTGAATAAGATTATAACATCTAACTTCCCTCAATCATTGCATACTGTCTCAAAAAAAGCACCAGAAGAATTAAAAGTAAACTTATCAAAGGTGGTTTTTGCACACACAAAAAAAAACTCCAAAGGGCTGCAGGTTTGGCTATGCAAACAAAAATGCTGTGTGACAGGCAGCGGGAGCATCCTCACTTTGCCAACGTCTTTCCAGTGGCATCCCTCCTCAACTGCTGCAGTGATTATGAAATGAAATCAGGCTGATGAATTGTAGCAGCAATCATATCTGGAACCGCTCTTCGACAGATCGCCACTTCCCCTGCTGCATAGCTTAGAGAGGAGAGAGGGCGGCTCTTTGTGCCTGCCATGCCTCTGAGTCTCGTTGCTCCACAGCAGCAGCAGCAGCAGTAGGTGACCATTATAAATGGCCTCTATTAGCATGACTCGGTCGCAGAGGGGAAAGAAATAAAATCATTGGAAGAATGTAGGCCTGCAATGGTGTCCCAGCTCCTGCTATCAAACTCCGCCGACCCCCGTCCCCAGCCTCCCTCCTCCCTCCATTCCAAGGGGACACAATCCTAAAGACTAGATTACTAGTGATACATGGAGTCATTATAGGGAGGGTTATGGCAACACTATCACAGACGTAGCTGACAATAGCCATAATAAGGGCCTCTTTCTTCAGAGGGAGCATTACCATAGCAAAGACGTGTTTTAAGGCCTGTTGATGTACAGCAGAAACCTTTTATTACTTGCCATAGCAGCCCTGAATTATATGGCTAATCCATATTTCTTTGTTAAAGTACAATGCTGTCTGGAGAGAAGTTATATGCCGGTGTACACAGATGAGGCATTAAAGTGACTACGGGACGTCTGAAGAAAGCCGTGAAGGAAACTGACAGCGGCTCATCTCCATCGTCAAGCTTATACAACCAGTCATTACAGAGCACAGCGTACCGTCACCGAACAGCCAACATGTCAGCGCAGAAAAGAGAAGGGGAGAGGAGAAAGTGAGGAGTGTCAGGCAGAGTTAATGAAAAGGAAAAAAAAACGATGGAGGAGAGGAATGGGAGACAAGTTTCTGGCAGGCAGTTCTATATACTTTACTTCAGTGGAGCATGTCACCCCATAAAGGGTCATCGTGCCCTCACTTTGACTGTCTCTGCTCAAAAGCAGAACACAAGAAAAAAAGCAAACAGCCTGAAGATGCTGAAGAGTAGATGGGAGGGGTAAGAGGAGGAAAAGAACAAACAGATTTAAACGGAGAGCAATTACAAATGTGTTAAAAGCTAAAAGCTTATTAACAAAAGCAGAATATTAGTGGAGAATCAAGTGTTTGCTGCTCCCTCTTAGATCATTTTAAATGAAAAGGAAGATTTTGGCTGTCAATCTTGTTGCCAAATTCTACGGAAACCTCAGGAAGACGTTTCGGAGGCTTGGTGGGGGCCTTCCAGTGAGCGTTGTGCCTCCAGCTAGTTAAAATATGAGCACAGCGGGGGCTCGCTAATGAAAGCGGGGGCCCAGCCCAGGAATCAGGGCCGTATATTGCAGTGAGGAGACAGTTCTTAGAATCAGCTGGCGAGCGGTGCCTATAGTTCCAGGGCCACTGGTGATTAACCATCCGAGGGGGAGTCACTACTACAGCTGGGCTATTAATAAAAGATTCCCTCCTACGTACACCTTCTCCCACCTCTTTGGTTTCCCTCCATGCCTGCAGACAATCTCTGCCCTCTGAAATTATTTGTATATCCTAATCATCTCCTAACACATGCTGGATGTCTGGCTTTGTTTACATGATCTGGAGGAAGCTTCTAATTTGGGAGGACAAAGGTCTGGAGGACTTCTAGATTCGTCTCCCCTCTTGGGGGATGTCCTGCAGGTACAGTAGATCAATTACTGACCTCTCATTAGATGGCTATTTGTGCAGAATAACCAGTCCCCTGAGAGGACAAACTAAATCACAGAGTTGAAGCGCCGTCTCTCTTGTTGCATCAAAAGCTGCTGCTTAATATTACACTAAAGGGTCCTTCAACACTTACAAACAACTACAAAAATGGGTGAGTATTGACTGTAATCAATACATGTGATTGACAGGTTCTTCAAAATAAACGTTCAATGAAATGAAAATAATTGGAAAAGGAAACATGACTTAGTTTATGCCTTTAAAAAAATAAAATGCAGGAATGATAATAATATGCAACCTGTTTACATATGAAATGCTGCGCGTGCACAAATACGCACGCACGCGCGCTTGCAGGTTGAGAGTGTATTCTGCTGCGGGTTATTAAGCACGACTTCCCGTGGAAAAAGCAGGTGAAATTAATCGCGTGGGGGGTGGCGCTGGGGGGTGTGAATGAAAGGAAAGTGGCTCCCCTTCATCCCCACGCACATTCACGCCGTCGTGACTCCCGCGTCGTGTCACTCATGCTCGGATGTTTGGGTTAAATAAATAAAAACAAACAACAAACATCATTGACTTTCTAGGAGAATAAGGAAGCTTGATGATGTGCCGATTCCCTCCCAAGAAAATCAAAACACGCGGAAAGTCTTGCGGGTTCCAGCGCCACATGAATCCGCACCAGCTGCCAAGAATCGTGATTTCTTGTGCCGTTGATCCCTGCGTGATTTCATCTCCCCGCTCCCGCAACCCAAACTAAAGCCACAGTTGTTTGGTGTGTTTTGGCGCGCGCGCGTGGGTACCTTTGTGCATGCCCGTGAAGCGGTCTTTGAGCACGGTGAGCTCGTAGATTTTGCCAAACTCCTCGAAGAGGGGCCGCAGGTCCTTCTCGTCCAGGTTGCGTGGGATCTGACCGATGAAGAGTTTGATGGCATCGTGGTCCTTCATGGGGATGGTGGCCGGGCATCCCGCCGGGCTGTGGCTGTGGCTTAATCCGTTCACGAGCCCGTTCGTGCTGGCAGACACGACTCCGACACCGTGCACGGTGCCGTCCACCTGGCCGTTGGTTAAAGTTGCCATCTTCAGACCGGCCAGTAAGTTGGGGTGGGTGCAAAAGCAGTAGGAAGCAATGGTGAAGAATCGGTGCGCGCACTCAATAAATAAAAATAAAAACTGTAGAGAAAAAAATAAAATATAAAAAAAAAATCTGAAGAAATGAGCTCAGATTTGGTTCCGAAACCAAGCCGTTGGTGGAGAGGGTTCCGCTCCCGTCCTATCAAAGCCGGTATTTACAATGACTTGAAGACACATGTAGCGTTTGGCGAAGACACATATCAAAAAGGCGCACTGCCGCTGGTCCCGGTGGAGGCTTTGATTCCTTATATTTATGTCCCAGCCAATAACTCGTTCATTGATTTCATAAAAAACAGAGGGAGGAAAGGAAAGAAGAGAAGGGGAGGGTGACAGAAGAGAGAGAGAGAGAGAGAGAGAGAGAGAAACCAGGAGCGTTCACTGTCTATTTACACCCACGTTCCTTCGCCCTATAGCTTTCTTGGCATCCCTTTCTCTTTTTTCCCCCTTTGCATTGAGGACTCGGTATGGGTGTCTTCTCGGTTTAAACGGACAGGACCGACTCAATCTCTGCCGGAGCTGCGGGGAGGTCGGAATAAAAAGTGGCGCTTTAAAGTCGGTTTCATAAACCCTGCATATTTCCCTCCAACACCACCCCTGCTTTTCTTATGGGAAGAGGCAGTGGTACATTCCATGGAGGGGAGATGGGGGTCTATAAATAGAGAGATATAGAGAATACGGTTCTTTGTGCGCCTATTCACAGCAAATGATAGCGCGTCCGCTGGCAAGCAACGCGGCTCTCATTTGAGAAAAAAAAAAAAGGAAAAAAATCTATAACATATATTTATATACACGAATGAATGCTTATATTCATGTTTGAGGGTCTGATTGATCATGTTTAGCTGTTTTCAGGAGGTTGGAAGTCCTAGTTTCCTCCTCATCCTCACCGGCGGCAGAGAGGCGCTCCTGGAAGGTGGACAGCTCCGTGGTGCTGAAATGCCGTCCCGCATACAAAAACGCGGATCTGTCAGGCGAATAGATGTATGTTGGTGTATTTTATTGATTCATTTGATCTTCTTTTTAAATCGGTAAGAAAAATCGATGACTTATTAACAACCTCTGCTGTTCATTAAAAAAATAAAATAAAATATGGGAAATAGACGACTTGATTTTTTTCGAGAAGTCTGCGAGCACCGCCGAGTGGCGCACAGAGGGGCCACAAGGAAGAAACAGAGTATCCAGGAAGGGAGAATCTTCATAAATAATAATAATAGTAATAATAATAATAATAATAATAATAATAATAATAATAACTGGAGGGGTGAAACAAAAAACAATTAAAATGTGTAAAATCTATTTTTTGCTGTAAAAGTGCATAAAAATGACGTGTCACGGGTTTATACCATCAATCAAGCCTTTTTAAACATTAAAAAAATGGTGATTACCCTGGACGTCACTCTTTTATAAAAAATAAAAAAAAAGGAATCTTAATTTGACAGTTAAGTGAAGCCATTTACAGCATTTATAGCACTCTCAAGTGATTTGCATACATTAAAATCATAATTTCTCATATGGAAAATCATTCCTCATATAAAAGGAGGGATTTTAAAGGGAAAATGTACTTTTGCTTCAAGATCTCACCAGATGTGACAACAAGCTGTGGCTCTTACCGTGGTCAGGAGTGCTCCTTTTGCCCATATAACGCAAGAATTAGGGGAAAAAATGCAGGATAATCTAACTGACATGCTAAAATTGATATTGTGTATAATAAAGTAATACTGTATAGTGTAGAGTAAAAAATAAAAATAAAGCATCCAATACCTTCTGAGTATTAGATATTTTAAAATCGTTTAGTGGGGGGCAGGACGGCTGCAAAACCTTTGATTGTTGGGCAATTCCTTTGGAAGATCAGATAAATAATAATTATAAAAACACCAGGGGTAGTGGAAATGTTTATGAAGATTAAATTAATCTTTTCTTTGGATCAAGCATCATTGTGTTGAGCAACACCATTATGTGCTGTATTGGAACTTCATTGGAACTCTCATCTCAAGCTGGACTGTATTTTTAAATATGGCAGCTCCCGCCTTATCATCTCACAGAGTGTGAAATATTGCCCAAATATTGCCTATGACCATGCCAAAATCAACCAGAAGTACCTCACATATTAATGCTTTAAATCTATATGGTTTCATTGTGGGATTGAAGGTTCCCCCTTCAACCACACCCACCACTAAGACATAAGATAATTCCTTTTTTACCAGCTAAATGGCCCAATAATGTCATCTCTTTCTCACAGCACGAAGGAGCCAAAAAAGGGTAGAGGAATTGGCCTTTTTTTTTTCTTTTTTTGGCATGGCCGCGCTCTGTTCTTCAAGCTTCCCCTCGGGGCCCACACTCCATTCAGCTCAGCGGTCCTGCTTGCGCTCACGCCTGACTTACCTCCAGCAATATTTTTTAATACAAGAGTGAAATGGGAGGGCACAAATCATTGTAATTATGTTCAGTGGCTACTGCCGTGGTGATTATGGAAGGCGCGGCAGCACGATGGTCCCTTCACGGTCTGCCCCGTGACACAAACCTGCTTGCACGGGAATGACTTTGGTTTCTGAGCTCATTGGACTCATGATGGTAATAATAATAGAGCGAAATTAATGAGCAGGACATGTAACTGTGTATCTCCTCTTTGTCCAAATGGCATTACGGTCCATTTGGGTGGTGTGATAAGACTTCAACTTCAAATTCCCCTTGCGCTCAGCATGTTTAAATAAAGCACACAAATCATCAACATTTTTCAAATGATATGTGATATAATAAAATCATATACATCTGTTTAACCACACTTTTGCTTTTTTCTTAATGAAGCATGCTGAACGCTGACTGAGTCTCTGTCCATGGTGCTGACTCTACAGGAACCACAAAGCTGTTTTTCTCAAAGCAAGGTTTTTTTTTAGCAACAGATGTCATCATACAGACTCAATGTTTTTCCTCAAATCATCCATTTGAGCTCATCTATAAAGAGGTCACCCCCACCTCCCACCTACCCACCCCCAAAAACGGAACCTTTGCAACCATACAGCAGGGGGAAGCTTATTTTCACTAGGAATATTGCTCACTTCCTCATCATGGCTTCAATTTTTAGTTTCAACACTGTAAACGGTTGCAGCAAGGCAAATAAATGAAAAGGGAAATGAAATTCTGGGCACCCAAGTTACACAAATAGATTAATAATCTGCACAGGGTGCCCTTAAAGTGCTCTGGCGTTTTCAGAATTACCTATTCTGCATAGTAATGTCTTTTCCTATCTCTCATTGGCGTGGGACAAAGTTCTAAATCTCCTTTGGCCTTGGGACATCCAGGCTGTATATCACCTCCCAGTAATTTAAGAGGAAGAGCAAAAAGGGATGAGAAAATGACAGACGCATGACTAAATGCTCTAAAAGTTTAGAGGGACGAAGAGGGCAGGAAGGTCCTCTTTAAGTTAAATAGTGACAATTTATTAGAGATTGGCAGGGATGTGCCAAGAAGTAAATTACTGCAGCATTTTAAAGACTGCAGGCTTTGTTAAGGGGAAAAAAAGTCAATCTCTATTTACAAACTCAGCCTGTGTTCTTATGAGTATAATAAAATCAGTTCACACCTTAAGTTCTTTAAGTTTAGCATTATTAAGTTTACTGTAAAAGAGTATCAACCAACTTGAAGTAGAGTTTCCACCCTGTGACTGGAAGGTCAGGGGTTCAAATCTATGGTCGAGTTATACCAAAAACTCAAAAAATGCTACCTAATGCCCTCCCTGGACACTAAGCATTAAGGGGTTGGATTGGGGGTGTTTAACCACCAAATGGTTCCTGAGTGTAGCTGTGTTTGCACCGCTCCCCCAGGAGATGGATCAAATGAGGAACACGTGTAGGCGTGTCACAACTAATTGGATTTTATTTTTTAGTTTTAATGTTTATATATGTAAAGACAGATAGGAAGCAACAATTGGGAGATTCAAGACTATGACTAATTTTCTCAGAAAACTGAATTTTATTGGGTCATGTGTGGAGGAAGTAGCCTTCCAGGGGAAGTTTGCTGACGGTGCACAACCTTCCTGTAGCAGAAAACAAATATAGCCATCAAGATTAAAAAAAAAAAAAAAGCATAATACCATTAGGTTTCCAAAGTTAATCCTGATCAACTGGACTAAATGTGCATGTACTAGGATTCTGCAACCTGAGGCTCCAGAACCACATATGGCTCTTTTACCCCTTTACAGTGGCTCTGAGGTTAAAGAAAAAAAAAAAAAACAGGTTTTAGTTTTAAAAAGAAAGTGTAAAGTCAAAGACAAGAAAGTAATAACGTAAAAAAAGTAAACTAACTCAAACTTTATTCAATTCATTTATAAACAGTTAAAGGACAAGTTTTACTAAAAAATTTTGACAGATTATTGAGCGCGGTGTATCCCAGAAAGCACAACTAGAATCAAGGCACAATGGATTATAAGGCAGATCTGAGTGCACCTTATGGTTAAAACAATATGGCAAGAGTCACTTAATCAGCTTTTAATTTAATCTTGGTTAGTTAGATTTTCCTGGCTAGTGATTTTTTTTAATTCACTCCTGACGAAGCCAAATTCTTTGTACATGCACTCTACTTGGCCAATAAAGCGTATTTTGATTCTGAATTTTGATTCTGATTCTGACATCACACTATACCTACTATTACATTTGCTGCATTGAGATTATCCTAACTCCGGGTGTCTTTTATTTGGAAAGAAAGTCACATCTCTTACAAGTTGTAAAGTATTTCATATAAATAAAAGCTATATACTCTTTTTGTGTATGGTCATTTATGCCAAAAAAAAAACAACAGTTCGTTAGTAAGAATGTTAGTAATTATGTTAGTAAGAATAACGTAAATACAAAGCCTTGTCTTATTTTTGTAAGACTTTGTAGCTTCTTCATTGTAGTGGTCGGTGAGAATTCAACCTGATTTGCTCTTTAAGAGCTGAAAGTTGCCGATCGATGGCATATACAGAGTGATCATTTTCTTAGAAATGTTTAAAATACAAAATTTCTTTGCTGTAGGTCTTTAAAAACAAATCATTTACACATGTTTGTATCACTTGTGGAAATACAAAATAATTTTCAAGATCTGGACATACAAAGTACAGCACAGTTTCATTGAAACGCAAACGTTAGCGGGCAGACATTAACCCTTTTTGCCTAAAACTCCCAAAATTGTTGCATACGCTGCTTAGTTTTTCTAAAATGGTCTCATGACTGGACACAAAACAAGGACAAAAGGTTACTTCAACACAAAAGCCTGTTGAATCGTGAATTGCAGTCTCCTAAGGTATCTCATGCTGTGGTGCACTAGTGTGTGTTAACCCTGCAGTTATACCTGGCCTGCATTGGAAAGAGATTAGTGCTGTGACATTTGACATGGGTAGGCGTCTCTGCTTGTGCTGAATGCCGTCTGCACAGATCAGCCATGCTGACAGCTCCTCTCCTTGACTGACTGAATGCCCTGGAAACACAGGCCTCTTGACAAACAGCAGCTTCTTGAAAGCGTCACACATCCACTGCCTTCGCTCTGTGCACCTACATCTCCATTTTTGGCCCCCACGCATGCACTGGCACATTCTTAGGTCTGATATAAAACATATTTCATTCCATTTAGGCAATTCTTTGAGACGATGAAGTGGTTTTGTTGTGTCAGATGTCAGGAATCATCAAGTCAATCAGTCAAGACAGAAAATGCCTTTAGAGTCTGGTTTCTGTCTGAATCACGCAGCACCAAAGTCATATTTCCACTACAATGGATCAATTCTACTAAGAGCGTGATGTGGGATGATCTCTGATCCCAGCTTTGTTGGTGCAAACTGATTATACTCTAAGGGCTTGACCTGGTTGTCACAGTGATGTAACACCTCCATTCCAGATAGACCGCCATTTTGGTCCCAGACTCTTGATTCTGGTGTCAGGGGAGAAGGTCTGAACTCTCAGGGGAGAGGCGTTTTGTGTGGCTCTCCAGTGTACTCATGGGTAAAACACGTGAATGCTGTTTGTGCATGCACATCTGATATTTTTAGACTGTTGACATTCCTTCATGTTGGTTGCTAGACAAGTCAGGAGAGTCAAAACAGGAACCGTGAGTTTGTCTGAAACTTATATTTTTAGGTTTGTGTCACCAAAAATCTGCCACAGGCCTGCCACGCTGCCATTTCATTCACTAGTATTATTTGGTTTATTATGCTCATGCGCACATTTGTGAGTGTGTTTAAGAAATGTAAAGACCTTAGTCTCAACTTCTATCAAGCATATAAGCAAAAGAGTTAAACAATTTATGAGGAGCAAACTTTTTTGAATTCTAAAAGGAAAGAAGTAATGCTGCACTATCAAAAACACTCGATAACAAGCCTGATGTTAAGAGAGGAAAAAGCTTTTTACAAATGTCTGTATCGGCTCATCACTACACAGCACACATGAATATACATTTTCAATTTATTTAGCAATGTTGAATGTATTCAAAGCATTGTGCAGCCGGATTACCCTTTAACAAATAATTTCTGCTGACATGCTGGGTGGACTTCCAGAATGTGAATATTGTTCTCTACCACACCTTAAAGGTGGTTTAATGCACTGAAACTGAAGGGCTGAAGTTTTTTTTTTTTTTTTTGTACAGCAACCTCACCTTAATGCTCAAGAAGGCCATTTGAGGTGATTTGAGCTTTTTGAAACTGTGCATTAGGATGCACAGAAGCTTCAAAGACACAGATCATGAAGCGTTGCACGTGTTCAACCACATCTAGGGTTTTCTTCAACACTTAAATTATACTCAGTGGGACAGGTGTGCAAAAAAATATTTTTTTCTATACCATTACCCCCCTTTTATCACCCTAAAACATTCACATAAAAGTGTTGTACTTTAACTTGTACGTTAACTCTCAGTTCTGATATTTTTATTCAAATTTTTAGACCAGCGGTCTGCAACCTGAGGTTCTGGAGCCACATGTGGCTCTTTAGTCAAGGAAAAGTTAGATGTTCTTAATTTCAAAAATAACATATGTTTGAACAGCAAGAAGCACCAAATGAAGCAAAATGTCAAGTTAGGGTTAACTCAACTTATTCACAAACAGTCAAAGTGCGTATCACTCTGCAAGGCTCCTGACGACAATAACGATACTGCTACAACAATCCATCAAGTACTTTGGCTTCTTAGTTTACCAAAATCGTGCTAAAATATTTGGACAGATTTTTGAGCGCTCCACAGAAAATCTATCTGAGATTGCTAAACAGAATTCATGTTTGAGGTGCAACAGATTATAATGTGCATTTTGCGTATAATGTGCTATTAAGAATTGTAAGTGCACCAAATGGTCCTTAAAAACAAAAAAAGGTCACTTAATTAGCTCTGTTTTGATTTTAGTTTGCAGATTTACAAATTTGTGATATGCACCATCAATGATGAATGAATTTTCTGCATTGAGGTGATTTTATATGATGAAGGATGTTTTTTTATTTAAAAGGAAGTCATGTTAACCTCTGCCAGAAGTTATCATTTATTTCATATTTTGAAAAAAAGGCAATTTTCTCTTTCTGTTTTATTTATGCTAAAAAAATCAATATTTCATTTTTATGTATCGTGATAGTAATATGACGATAAATACTAATCAGTCTCTTATTTTCTAAAGGGTTAAATAAGACTTTGTGGCTTCTACTGGGCTGCAGTTCATGAGAAATCGACTCGAATGGCTCTTAAAGTGTTTTAGACGACAGACCCTGGTTCAGACAGAATTCAAGGTCAAAAGTTGGGAACTCTTTTGCTGTGAAACTTTGGAAATAATGGTGTAAATGAAAGCCTCTGTTTGTGTCATTAGTTACAGAGAGTAAAGCGATGACATGATCACAGATGACTTTCTACTCATTTGGTTGTAATGAGGTTGTTTAGACTGCCGTTGTCTTCCTGTCGTCTTGATCTTGCATGGGAATCTCCTCTAATCCTTACATCAACTTAGTCACTCAAAAACTGCTGCCAGCTGGAAGTGTTTACCTTCTGGACCGTTCTCTGCAGGCACAACTGTGTTTGAGCGCATTCTTAGAATAGGTCCACAGAGAAGGCTCAGGAAAGTAAGCAATGAACTACATTAAAGGAAAACAACACAATATGATGTGTGACTACTGGGGACATGGTCTGTAAGGACTGCGTCAAACTTCAATTAGACATAAAGCTCTAAAATCTAAACAAAAAAGTTTCTAAGATGTTCTGCACTCTTTACAGCATCCATTTTACTAAGTTTCAACTAAACCCAACCTTTTAAAGAAAACATGTTAAGCTCCTCTGTAAAGCATGACAGTGGAGGGATAATTATTTGGGCTTGTGGCGCTTAATCTGTAAACATCTGAAAAATGTACATCCAAATGGGAGATTCTTGTCTCAAGGGAAAACCTGGATAACATTTAGGCTTATAAACACAAAAATGATCAACGGCAGCAGTGAATAAAAACAAAAACAAACAAAAAAAACAAGGACGAATCAAAGTTTGGTTTCAGTTTTGTGTTATTTTAAGAGTAAAACCTGCAAATATTTAATTCTTTAATAAGGGGACATACCGTATATGTGTCTTATGAAAATCAAAGTGGTGGTATAACATGTTCTTGAGGGACTTTTGTTGTGATGGAGGACATTTAGAAAAAAATAAGTTTAACCCATAAGAACCCAGACCCATTTTTCTTAAAAATAATATTGTGTATTTTACCACAAACCACAGAATCCATTTCTAAATTTTTCTTTCACTATGATGTCCCCATGAGTTCTTATGAGTCAAAATTGCATTTCTGAGTATTTCTTTAGTCAAATTGTTGTTGTGTAGTAGGAGCAAATGAAAAAATGCTGTTGAAAAATTAGCTTATTTGTGACAAAGTAATACTCTGGACAGCCACAAGCTCCCTGCTTCAAGCTCTCAGCTAGGGGAGGGGAATGGGGGCGGGGTTGTTTTCACACCAATAGTTCCATCCACAACACTTAGCGAATTTAGAAGGAATTTCTGGAGAAACTATGACCTAGAAAACGACAAAGATTTTTTGATTTTGTCTAAAAACACCATAATCAAAATTGAAAGACCACAGGGAACTCTTTTAGAACATCCCAGACACCCTTGCTTCTAACTCATGGAAAAATGATGGCATCACCTTCCAATGTAACAACAAAAAAAAAGTACCACAGACTTTGCTGAAGATTTTAACAATACATTTTAGGAAAATGTTGATCAAAATAAGTTTTTTCACTTGTTTATGACCAAATATCTTCCTGACTGCACTAGTGTGATATGGGTTTGGCTCAAGCTCCTCCGAACACTATCCCAGCCACATGTCTAATTATAGCTGCTAAGGGGGAGTGATAGCAAATATTGACGGCACAGTTAAATCCCTGGCACAGAGAATAGCCAGTGATTGTGAAATAATCGTATGACATTTAGCTAGACAAAAAGGCCAAATAGAAACACATTTCCAGTCTCGGACGGAAAAAAAAAAGACAACAAAAGAAATAATCGTGGTCGGGTCTTGCAGGTGTCTATTTCTCTGGAGCCTGAATGGCTGGTACTGGCATGAGGTGTAGAGGCTTATCAGCAAGAGAGGAGGTATGAGTTACATGATTTTTTTTTGTCAGATAATGACATATAAATGGAAGCAGACAGACAAAAGAATGGGAGAGAGATGGAGGGGATTGCCAGATAAACAGACAGAGTGATAGAAAAACCTGTTGTACTGTCATGTCTGCCGTCACAGTTTAAATGCACTCAGGAGTGCGTCTTTCACTGATTGCCAGTATGCAGTCACTGACAATGGATAAAAATGGAAGCAAGATGAGTGTATTTCGGCTGTCTGTTCAATCGCACAAAAGATTTAAAAGACAAATACCCACAATGCACTGCTTTTATTAGGCGCAATGAGTATGAAAACGCTAAAAGTGAGAGCTAAAAGTCTGTGTTGGGATCCAAATTCCTCCAGGTTTTCCTCTGTCTGCATCCCTGTAGGTCTGTCTCCTCTCCTGTCAGGCACAAACACACAGAGCAAATATCAAACCCCAATTGTGTTGGTGTGACCTCTAGTTTCTGTCCAGCATGCCTCTTCGAACCTTAGCGTCTTGCCCACAAAGTTCATACTATTTTTGACACAGCACGCAGACTCTGTTTGACAAATTAAACAGCATTCCTGCGAAAGACACATAAGGAGTAGAGATCCATCAGCCAGCAAGTCTGAGCGAGGCCACAGCATCTGCCCTCAGCTTCTGGCAGACGCAAACACCAAGCAGCTCCTGGCAACCACTTTGCTCAGGTAGGGAAAGGTCATTAATAATGAATACTAAATCAGTACCTGAAAAAGGTTACAGTTTTCAAACGCTTCTCTCTCAAGCTTGTAACTTTCCCACATCCTTTATTAAAGCTGAATGTCTTCTCTCTCTGACTCTGGTTCTGCTGCAGAATTGCCTATCTACACAGCTTATTGTTACTGTGTAAGGTTAACCATGAAATGTACAATGATATGTAAAAAAATTGAATATATGAATATATATTTTCAGGAAAAAGAGACATAAAAACTTTGAAACTATGTAACACATATCACTCATGTTTTTTTTATCGACTTGAGCATCATAAACCATCATAACATTGTAGTATAAGTTAGGTTAATGTTCCACTCCAGTCATCTTTTGATCTAATTTAAAATCGTTCCAAGTGGTCTTCTAGCCAAAAGCTATTTTTAGCCACAATCAAAAGTTGTGTGTTGTGGACGGCAATCTAAGGAAATGGTGCATCAAAAATAGTGAGCAATATTTGAGCTAATTTTCATCTTTATGTGAATCCTTGTGGAAGACCCAAATGACATCTGTAAAAAAATTACCTAAAATCTCATGCCTAAAAAGCGCTACATCACATGGTTTCTGTAGATCTAATCACAACCTACTATAAATGTTACTTACCAATAATTCTGGTTTTAGTTATGAATGCTCATCCTTAAACCTTTAACACCAAAAATGTCACAGGTAACCCCTAAATAAGATACACTATTTGACCTAACGTATGTCTTTGACCATTCACGCGATCACCATGACTCAGCTGATTCTGATGTGGAGAAAAGGAGCTTTTTGCACCGATATGCAACACTTTACATTCGTAAAGTTTGTAAAAATGGCACAAAGGTGCTTTTCTCCGTGGCAAAATCAGATGATTTATGTTGATTCCATGAACGCTTCACTGCTGTGCAGTGTTACAATTCAGCTGCACTTTTCTCCACTTCACAATTTGCTGGAGTCACATTAATTACGTAAATGATTTAAAGGTTATGGTTGTCAAAAGAATGTCAACACTGGAACTAAAGTTCCATAGTAAATTCTTTTTTTAATATTTGCTTCTCCCCGGATACCATTTCAAGCAAACGATACAAGGGTAGCCTAAGTGGTGAACAGTCAGGAGTCTATAAAAATGGGAGCTTATCTAAGAATGAAAATTTGTGTACATTTCATATTCCTAAAAGGCCCTTTTCTAGGGGACAGAAAGCAGTTGAAGATCAAATCAAATCAGTTCTGTTGCAGCCACGGGTAATAAAGTCTTAAAAGCTGATGCTGATCATTCCCGCAATTGTTCGAACTTTTCTCCAAATTGAGGTGGGAAAAAAAGCATCTTTTCACGTCGGTTTTACATCGATACGCGACACATTACTAATAAAGTTCTGCATAATGGCGTGAAGGCCGCTTTTCTACGTGACAGAATCACCTGATTTACATTGATTGTGTAGTCACTTCCCTACTGTACAGTGTTGCATTTCACTGCAAAGTGTCTTTTCTCTGCATCAGAATCCACAGGAATTATATGAATTGTGTAAACACTTGAAGAGTGGTAGTAGTCTTAAGAATGTAAACACTGGACCTAAAGCTCTGGTGTTAATGAGGTAAAACTGCCACTACAGTCACCAGACAGCAGTTTTAGGCACAGCTTCATTGTAACCCAGTCTCAGTAGTAACTACAAGAAAAGTTGGACCTACTGGGTTGACAGGACAACAAAAAAGACACCAGTATAAGACAAAATGGCTTACCTGGACTAGAAAAACACCACTGCTGGATTACTGAAGACTAGAAGAAGGGGTTATGGATCAAAACATTTTTGTTTGTCATGCAGGATCTGCAGGACTGTGATGCATGGCCGACCTGGATTCTAAACTTCTGACTGTGTTCATAACAGTTATATAGCATTGTAGCCAAAAAACATGAGAATCTAAATGTGTTAGATGGATAGTGGTTGTACTTTTGCAAATACAAGTCCAATTAAAGTAAATGTGTTTTAGTGAAATACCTCACATGGAAGACTGACATCTCACAATCAGGACACATTTATTTCATTTTCCCAAGTTGGGAACTCCTAAATCACATAAGCACACTTGTGTGCCAATATCAATTTCCAGTCCCCACAGTCAAGGGTATAACACACTCATTGTGTCATCCAATAAAGTGGGAAGGGAAGAAGTGAGCAGTGTTACAAATAGACTTTCAGAGGGACTTCTGAGCAGAAGGAGGGGAAGCATTCAAAAGTGTGAGCCTTCAAAAGGCAGATGACAGCTCATGAGCACGCTCACTGCCTTCTCCCTGGATCGTCATTGTACTCAGTCTGCAGCGAGAACCTAATATAAACCGAGAAATACTTTGTTGAAAACCTTCTTCCCTCAAAGTGAAGTTCTCTCGCTCACAGGCTCCCGTGACCCCAGTGGAGGACTTCTGGAGGACATGCCTGTGTCATGCTGTGGTGCCACATATGTGAGCACCACATGGTTCCCCTGAGGGAATCGTCTGATTGGATGGGTGCTGGAGCCCATCGCCTATCTGTGAACTCTCCCTTAATCTGGATATAGTAAGCCTACAGGGAAAGACACATCAAAGGCCTAAGTTCAACTAGCCTTCACTGTCTTTCTTTTAGACTCGCAGCTGAGAAAAAAAACACATTAACCATATTTTGTTGCAAAGTGCCGCATTTTTACATTAAGTTTTTTTTTTTTTTTTTTATCACGTGTTCAGCTTCATAGAAGCAGCTGACACAAATGAAGCAGTACTCTAAAAAAATAATACAAAAGATACATTTTTGAGATTTAGACCGGATAGTAAAATGTTGTACTTTGAGTATGCACACATTTACCTATCATATATAATCACATTGAGCTCTTATTAGGTTTAAGTCAACCATAAGAAAATTCTTTCCTTATTATATGCCCTACTGCTCGAAGAGAAGGAAAAAAAATGACACAGAGGTCTTGTTAATTACCCACCAAGACCTCATTACTGAGGTAGTGAATAATTTGATGGTAGAGAAGTTAACCAGGGTGATGCTGGCAGGAGATGTTCCCTTGGCAACGTCATCTTTCACACTTTGTGACAACAGTTTTAGAAGCGTTCTTCCTTTGCATCTAGGATTTAGAAAAAAGTCAGCAACAAAAGTGTGTCTGTGTGTATTATGGGTATGTTAAACCTGCACACATAACTAATAGACGGGCGACCTCTCCTTTTATGTTTGAATCTGGTGTCATGCAGTGGCAGAGACAACATTTCCTGGGGTGGATCGATGTCTCGTACACGGCAGAGCTCCGCTCCCCTGTCTCAGACACAAAGGGAATGCACCTGCCTGGAAGTGTCTCTGACACTTACCCTGCAGGGAAGCAGATGTCTTTGAGGTTCATTGTAAAACTGATGCTTCAGCTTTGATTCGTTTATTCCACCAAAAAGAGAAGGCTAATACAATTTGAAAAAAGAAAAAAAAAGTCTGAAAACGAGGGTTCAAAGCCCTTCTGGAATGCATATGTCAGCATCCATCTATCCATTTTCCAAGCCCACTTAAAGATCCATTCCAATGAACATCCTTTTTGTGGTGTTTCTCTAGCAGTTTTCTGATGATGAAGGGCACATTTAAAGAACATTTATTTTAAAATTTCGTTTCTGTGTATTTCTTTATCATTGTGAATCAGGAGCAGAATATGTCATTGAAAAAAAAAACTTGTAGGAATCATATTACTTTTTAATTTTAATAATTTCCATTTCATTCTTCTTTGCATTAAACTTTTACACATATTTTATAAGTTTAGTTAATAAAAATAACAAACAAACAAGAATTTACAAATGACTTTAAAAGAAGCTGACACCCTTTCACAAATCAGGTAAAAGACCGTTCTCAAAAAAAAAAAGAAGTATTCATTAAAACTATTGTTGTTACAAGATCTAAAGTAGTTTAAAGAAAGAAAAGAAGAAAACCTCATTAGCTGAATGAGGATGGATCTTGTGGAACATTTACATCAATCTAAATTATTCTTGTTAAATGAGCTGAAGCTGCGGAGACAACAGTGTTACAGTTAAGCATTATCAGATGGAGAAATATTATAATTCACCTTTATCAAAGACAGGTAGACAGACTGACAGAGACACACAAAGACAGAGATGCAAGGACAAGACATGACACTCACAATGTGGTGCCCTGAGGGCTCTCGTTTCCTTAAATAGTTTTAATAAAAAAAGAAAAAGCAAGCTACACACTCTTCCAGAAAGATTAGAATAAAAAAGATAAACAGTGAAGAGGGATCAGCCTATGGACAGCTCAAAAAAAAGCTGTTATTTAGTTCTGTACTCCCCTAAAGATTATATTCTGCAAAATAATCCTAATTTTTACTTTTAAAAGAGAAAGAAAACTAGCAATATTGCACATTTTCTATTGTTTTTTAATCCTATTTTCCTAATTGAAATAAATCATGTGAACTAGCCGGAGGAAAAAAACCTTTTGTTGGAAAGTAACTGAACGGGGGATGCATAATTCCAAACAGGCTGCAGACAGTTCGGCATTCAGCCATCAACAAGCCTGAGTGTCCAGTCAATAAGCAGCACGCTCTCACTTCTGAACTATTGGCTCATTTCTCCAGAACGTCGGGTCATTTACACCTTCAACATAGCCAAACTTCTGATAAACGTAAAGCAGTAAATCAGCAGAAGACACCAGTTTTGGAAGAGAAAAGATTTAATCAAGAGCGTGGGAAGATACTGCAAAGAAAAGAACAGCGTGTGCTGTAAAGAGCTGCTTTTTTATTCAACATTTGCAAAAAAGTATTGCTGACTCGACTGCAAACTTCTAAAATGAAAGAAACTTTGCACAGATGGAAATAAGGCATATCTTCCAGTAGCATTTGGAATACAGAAATAAACTAATCTGATGCTTAAAGAAGGCAGAAATAACTCAATATGAGCCTTAGTACTGAAGAAAAAGAAGCTGTTACTTTAAAGTTTAAAAAACGTAAAACAATAAAATAAAAAAATAATAATAAATAAAAATGAACAAGTTTTGCTAAATGCAGTTAAACTGTAGGCACATAGATTGAAAACTGACATTGATATTTAGGCCAAGCAAATGACTGTATAAGTTGACATAAATTGCATCGCACTAATAAAAAAAAGTAAATATACGAAGCAAAATGTCAAGATCTCTTGTTATAGTGCACAGTGGGTGTTTGATCAGTCAGTTTTCTCTTGTAGTTCAGTTTGAGCCACTGTGAAACCTCCTCTGAACTCTGGTGAACATGGAAGCGGAGATCCAGGTCAACAAGTAAACTCTGGAGTAGCTCACAATAATATAATAGTATAGTACCATAATATAATAGTTACAGTAACAACATTTTAAAATGCAGCTGAATATAAATTGTGACAAAGTAAAAAAATGTAGCATATGTTTACCTACCATCAGTGTTTATTTTAATCAATGTCACATATTTAATGGAGTAGAAAAATCCAGCAGCTGTGTCTCCTTTTCTTTGTTGATGGAGCTCAAATTTGGCTGCATACTGGTTTGGGCACCAGTTTATTAGAATAACGTGACAAGAGATGCTTTAAAATGAAAACTTATTGTATATTTCACATTTGTGTCTTCTAGTGTCTTTGAACAACTAAAAAGTAGTGTTTGTGGTACCACTTTAAAAATGCAACCTTTGAAAACAGAACTTGTTATTTCCAATTGTTTGGTTTGTGTCTCATTGCATAACTGCTTGAGTGTCATGATGACTTGTTGACTTAAAAATTGTTATACATTTTACAGCCACTAATTAAAGCAACATACCTGTTACAGTTGCATTAGCAATTTTAAGGAACTGGTGGTGTAGGACCCAAAAACAGGAGATCAGGCATGGTGGCAAAAACTTAAACATTTAATAACTAAACTTAAACATTACAAAATAAAATAGGAAGCACAAAAAAAAAAAGAATGACTGATGACCTGATGATGAAGAACTAAAAACACAGACACTTAAACTGTGGCCGAATTCCCTCCCTACTTAGTACACTATAAATGTGTGTGTTTGCCATTGTTTGCCATGGTGTCTGAACCTAGCCTGGAAGTCTGTGTGAAAAACTAGTGTGTATCGATGCTCACTAGATTAGCAAATATAGACCACAATGCATTGCGTTTGAACAACTTGTCAATTGAAAAAAGTATGTAGTTAAATGTTATGTTTATAAATTATCCTAGATTTCTTCATCAGAACACATTGGATTATCAAATAGTCTTCATAAAATGTTTATGGTTTTTAACCGGAGACAGATAGTTTACCCACCCTTGGGGTCTTGTTCACGAGAGAGGGAAATGGTAAAAATGGTAAATGGCGTATACTTATATAGCGCTTTACAGTCACAGTCCCATTCACCCATGCACACAAACATTCACACACTGGTGGCGGCTCCGCTGTCGAACACTGGCGCCAACCTCCCACCAGAGGCAAGGTAGGGTTCGGTGTCTTGCCCAAGGACACTTCGACACATGGGCGGGCAAGGCGGGAATCGAACCTGGAATCTTACGATCATGGGTCGACCGCCCTATCGCTGCACCACGGCCGCCCAGGAAGATCGGAGTGTGAGATTGACAGGCGGATATGCAGTCGCTGAGCCAGAAATCAAAGTCCTGAATTTACGATCTTCGTTCTAGTACTCACCTATGGTCATGAGCTCTGGGTCATGACCAAAAGAACGAGGTTTGAGTAATTGGAAGTGGCTGAAGCGAGCTTCCTCCATAGGGTGGCAGCGCACTCTTTTATACATATAGGGTGGGACGCTCGGTCACCGGCAGAAAGTAGACCCGCTGTTCCTCCACATTGATATGGACCCAGTTGAGGTAGCTCGGGCATCTGGTCCGGTGCCTCCTGGACGCCTCCCTGGGGAGTGTTGTGATATTGGGCTGTATAAATGAAATTGAATTGAATTGGAGAACCTACATCTCTCAATTGCCCATGAACGTCTCGGGGTCCCCCCAGAGGAGCTGGAGAAAGTTGCCAGGGAGAGGGAAGTCTGGGCATCTTTGCTTAGATTGCTGCCCCAAGATCCGGTCCCGGATGAGCAGAAAAAATATGGATGGAAGGAAAATGTTCATACTTATCAGGTTTTTCACTTCGGCAAATGGATAACGTTATTTTTGACATTTGGAAAAACAAAAGTAGCGAGCAAGTTGTGTTAACATCCAGAGCACTAAATAGTCCCAGACTACAAAAACTTTTAGGGGTTAGGGAGTAGTGAGGGAATTCAAACGTAGCCTTAAATACACTGAAGTTAATTCATCTGAACTTGTATGACTGACAGGAACTCAAAACAGAGCATGACCAGAACCAAGAATTGTAGCTAACAAAATAAACTTGAGCACACTTTCCTCACAGCTGACATTAAAGGTGAAAGCTTTAGTATCACATTGCTGTTATTCTAATTACAGTTGATGAGCCGCTGGTAACCTTTTATTTCCAATGAGAGGACTTTATAGAGGCTCTATGACCAACTTTCTACTACTTGGTATTCTTCCTGCTCCAAAAATAAAAAATTCTGTCAGACAAAAAAAAAAACTCTTGTCTAGTTGGAAAAAATATATAATTGTTCCCATTGACCATTGTTGCCCTTCCTGCTTTTATACATGTTTTAACTATAACTCTCACAGTTTTGTTGTAGGAAAACCTTTCAACAGACTTGCACGCCAGTATGCCTCATGGGAAGGGTATGCTGCAGGAAGATGCTGCTGCTCCTGTGGCAGACGCGGAGATCATCAAATAAATAATGTCTCAGGCAATATCAAAGATATTGATGGGAGGAGATTTGAATGGCGTGTCATGAAGACGCTGCATATTATTCATGTCAGTTGTTGAAAAGATGAGTGCTCTGGGGCATCTGTCTTTCTTTTCTGCTGTTTTCATTGTCATATCCAGGAAGTACAAGGTAATGAATACCTTGTGCTCTGATGTCTGATGTAATTGAATAAGGGAGGGGATGTAAGGGTGTCACAGTGTGTGAAACTCAGACAGCCATGTCAGCAATGCCGTTTGTTTCATGCACAGGCAGGAGGAAATAGATTATATCAGTTTTGTTCCTAAAAAAAATTAGGTTTGTCATATTATGGACAAATCATGTCGTCGAAGCTCAACAATAGCCTGACAACACTGATAAGTACTGACTGTACAGGATTTATTTTTCTGAATTCAGAGTAGGCAACGTCAGAAGTAGTGAAGGTAATTCCTGTCTGATCTGGGTTGCCACATTTTATGGGTTTTTTCTTCAGCTGCAGCAGGCTTAGCATGAAGTGGTTCCTCAAAGTGAAGGATTTTGAGTAACTGGCTCATTCTGTTGCAGCATGTATCCACAAACGGACAACAGTGGTCACTAAGAAATCGGACAAAGCAAACATTTTAAAAAGCCGTAATGAAAAGACATGTGACCCAAGTCTACTTCACTTTTTTGTAGTACAAGCACCACATTTGGCATACTTGTGTTTCAGAAAACTATTTAGTCAGCCACCAATTGTGCAAGTTCTCCCACTTAAAAAGATGAGAAAGGCCTGTCATTTTCATCATGGGTATATCTCAACTATGAGAGACAGAATGAGAAAAAAAACAATCCAGAAAACCACATTGTCTGATTTCTAAATGATTTTTTGTAAATTATGTTGGAAAATAAGTATTTGGTCACCTACAAACAACCAAGATTTCTGTCTCTCACAGACCTGTAACTTCTTCTGTAAGAGGATCCTCTGTCCTCCACCTGTTACCTGTATTTATGGCAACTGTTTGAACTCGTTATCTATATAAAGACACCTGTCCACAACCTCAAACAGTCTCACTCCAAACTCCACTCTGGCCAAGACCAAAGAGCTGTCCAAGGACACCAGAAACACAATTGTTGACCTGCAGCAGGCTGGGAAGACTGAATCTGCAATAGGTAAGCAGCTTGGTGTGAATAAATCAACTGTGGGAGCAATTATTAAGAAAATGGAAGACATACAATACCACTGATAGCCTCCCTCCATCCATGGCTCCCTACAAGATCTCACCCCGTAGGGTCAAAATTATCACAAGAACGGTGAGCAAAAATCCCAGAAGTACACAGATGGACCTTGTGAATAGCCTGCAGAGAGCTGGGACCAAAGTAACAAAGGCTACCATCAGTAACACACTACACCACCAGGGACTCAAACCCTGCAGTGCCAGACGTGTCCCCCTGCTAAAGCCAGTACATGTACAGGCTGGTCTAAACTTTGCTAGAGAGCATGTGGATGATTCAGAAGAGTATTGGGAGAATGTCCTATGGTCAGATGAAACCAAAATATAACTTTTCGGTAAGAACTTTACTCATCATGTTTGGAGGAGAAAAACTACTGAGTTGCATCCAGAGAACACCATACCTACTGTAAAGCATGGGGGTGGAAACATCATGCTCTGCTTTTAATGGAAAATGGTAATGCTAGGGTTATTTGACAACTATAACTCTAATTTGAGCACAATTTGGGGGGCTTAGGTGGACCAATTGGTAGACTCAACAAAAATCTCAACTCACTTTTTCCTGCACAACCTAGCATTTATAGAAGTTGTTGAGTTGAAAATTTCTAACCCTTTCATAAGTCCAGTTAAGATAAATAGTTGAGACCTTCTGAACCAGAGACTAAAATTGCTTTCAACCTATGTAAAGAAGTAAGAAAACAATAAATAAATAAAAAAATGATCCAAAACTAGACAGCATAAGATTAGATTTTTTTCCCTGACAAATACTATGTGCTGTAAAAAAATTTTTATCAGATCCATAGTTGGAATAAAAACTTTGAATTGTTTCAACTACCTTGCAGGTTATTTGTGATATTTGCATGAAAACACAGCTGAACAGATGTAACTAAAGGCATGCCTGGCAGCTGCATTTCTAAGCGACTAGTTAAATGTATTTAAGTTTTGCAATGAGGTTTCCTGGTTGGTTTTTTATGACATATTTGACAAAATCTGCACACCTGGCAGGCCATCCTCCGTCTTTATGTCTCATCAAGCTCCATCTGAGTTTTCCATAAAATAAATAAATATAAAATGAAATTAGCCTCCCATCCCATGGATCCAGCACAGTTTTCATCCACCTCAACAGAAATGCAACTCTTTTATTGAATGCCACAGGGTACAGTTTATATATATTACTGAAACTGACAGTAAAAAATGATGGTGGAAGTCATTTGCTGTTGAACATGATGCCTGTGTTGAAGTACCTTAAAAGTGATATATAACATGGCTCCAAAATGTCTCTGGCTGTAATAGACTCCTACTAGAAAGCATAATGTTCTTCTCATGTAATGATGTGTCCATAAAATGTTCCCATGAGTTATTAAGGCTCTATAAGCTGAAGACAATCCTTCTAATCAGCATGAATGTGACCCTTCTGAAGACAATTCGACATGTCTCATTCAATTGGTGCCAAAGAAAAACTTTTGTCCAATCCTCATTAAAGCAGCTCTCCCACACCACATCCTCGGTTCAGTGTTATCCATTGACTTTTATGGTCAACTTAAAGATCCACTCCAATGGAAATGAGGTTTTCTGTGTTTTCAACATGTTTTTGTGGCACATATCTGATGATGGAGGGCCAATCTAAAGAAAATTAAACCTATAATTGTATATCTGTCTTTATTAAATCATTGTGAATCAGGAGAGGATGAAAAAAATCTGTTTGGCAAAGGTTGTAGTTGTCATAGAAGCTACAAATGGTGGACAACAAGCTTTCTGGTCCGCTCCATTCTAATGCATACCCTGGCTGAACACTCTTATGACTGGAGAGCTCTAAAATTTCTGGCCATTTTTGTTGTAACAGATGGGTGATGGGACATGGAGGCGGGCTTATTCTGGGCAGCAGCCCTGCTCATAACCTTGAGCTAAACTTCTAACGATTTACTGCCACTCTGCAGAAAATGTCTTAGAAAATGACAGGTTTGTTGATTTTGGCTAAAAACGGCATCATCATTTTTGAATGACCACTGGGGACACTTAAAATAGATCAAAAGAAGATATAAGAGTGGGACTTTAAGCATGAATTTCAAGATTCCAAGCAACTCTGGAAGCTCCGCAATCCACTTTACACCACAGGTCACTGATATGAAGGTGCTGCTAGGTATTAAGCCACAGGGACTAACAGGAAGTGAAGGAGTGACAAAGTAGAGCCATTCTGGAATCAATTTAAGAGACCCCTAGCACGATCATCGCCTGAACAACTGAGGCAATTTCCTCCTGATTGAAAAGCGCACCCTCATACTGACAGAGATATGTATCCACAGGTCGTTAAAAATTTTATCTGGCAATGTAAAAAGAAAAAGTCCAGTGTGCAAATCTGTTCCAGCAACAGCAAACATGCCTTAATGGCTACTAGACATGTCATATCTAGACTGCTCTGTGCCAGTAGTGAGGTACCAAAGAGTAAGTTGAAAGGTTTGCTCACTAAACACCACTATGAAACCATTAATGATATATAATTGGTGCTTCATGGCATCCGAAATCTTGTTCCAGTTCAACTATATGTAGATCCAGATTTTCTACTAGCGGTTCCTTTGCTATGCCCTAGAATATCTGTGAAAGGCTCTCCAGCATCCAGT
This sequence comes from Oryzias curvinotus, assembly GCA_023969325.1. Classification (NCBI taxonomy): domain Eukaryota; kingdom Metazoa; phylum Chordata; class Actinopteri; order Beloniformes; family Adrianichthyidae; genus Oryzias; species Oryzias curvinotus. The sequence goes on from CM043710.1 coordinate 21,632,523, forward strand.
TTTGCATAGAGGTGTCTGCCTCTTTAAGGACACTTGACAAACATTGTATTTTAATAGGACACTTATGTGCCTTCTTTTTTTTACAGGTTAACACTCGAGCGGTGGAAAACACAGCATAACAGTAGCTGCCTGGCCAAAGAAAGTGTTGCTTTTGTTTGCAGTTTACTGAATTCCACTGTTTTTCATGATCTCCTACTTCCCAGCATGGCTCTTTATTAACCACAGCTAACAGAGAGGTATGGTGTTATAGCTAAGGTTAGATTGAACAGTTTGCATTGTGTATACAGCTTATAGCTGCCAGGGCTGTTTTGTTATGGATAAAGTCTTGTTTTGTTTTATTTAAGGAGACTATGAAATACTGTTTGTGAGGGCATCCAATCCTAATCTCATAAAGCTTTCCATCAGCAAAAGTATTTGTGTTCAAACACTCACTTATCCCTTTATTTTCTCATTTTTCTTCTCATGCGTTTTGAGTCAGGGATGCCTTGTCTCTGCAAACAAAAGTTTGTGTTTTTTTAGCTTGACCTTTATTTGTTTTACTGTTTGAATGTGAAACTTAGCATCACATTTGCACAGAAAACACACATGGTTTGTAAACTGACTGGTAAGATTTTAGACTTAGTGTGAACAAAACTAAACTGTGTTAATCAAATCTGCAATACAGAGGACTGTATTGGTATGAAAGATTACACATTCTATTTATCTCATGACGAAATCAATTTGCTGAAAATTAACCACATTTTTTGAACTACAAATCGATTTAGAGTATCAGTCGCAGCAGTCAAAAAAAAGAAAAAGCAGAGAAAGAAGAAAAAAGAAAACATATATCTTTAATTTGAAATTTTGGGAGAATTTTCTTAAGCAAAATTTGGAAACAAACTGTGCATAAATCATACTCATACTCCAAAAAAAATGGTAGTTTTATCTACTTAGTGCAGCTTATGTTTAAAATTTAAGTAAATAAAGTTTCATTTGCTGAATAACTGCAGCCCTCCAACATCAGATCTGTGCGGCAAAAACATGTTCAAAACACAAAAACATAATTTCCATTGGAGTGGATACTTACATTTCTCTACAAATTATTTTATGTTACTGTTTTTGGTCTGAAGTCAATCTTGAATAATTTAAAATAAAGCACTAATTAATTTACATACTATAATTTTATAATACAGAATCATCATCACAGATACAACACATGAGCACCAACCCGTTTTTTAGCAGACTTGTGGCCGGTCAAAATTTCCCCTTCAAATCAGAACAAGCTCTTTTGGCAGTGCATCCTATCTTGAGTTTTATTCACTGAACAATTTTCCACAAAGTAGTGCACAAAGACAGACCCCCAAAGCCCACTTAAAAACAAAGAAAAATAAGAAAAAAGTTGTATTTGCTTCTTTAGAAAACAATGTTAAGCTATTCTTGACAGCACACCTCTATTATTCTTGACATACCTCTTTGACATCTTGACAAATCCAAGAAAACGTGTAGTTTTTTTTCTAAGCTATGCAAGGAAGACACAAGACCAGGATAGCTCAATCAACCTTTCCTCTTATTTCACTAAGTGGAGACTAGAACATTCAAATAGCTTCTAACAAATCTTACCCGCCTCATAGCCTGCCCAGATAATCAACATTTGAAAGGAGAGTAAGATTAATATGTTTTCTAATGTTTCTTTTTTTAAATATTGATTGGAAAGGCACTGAATTTTCTCATTGTGTTACAGTTCAATACATGAACTACAAACATTTCCCTTGGAAATAAAGTCAGTTGTTAAAAGGAGTTGACAGCTAGGAAAACAAGGTGGAAACAGAAGCTGTAAATAAAATTCATAAAATTGATGTATAATGTGAAATGAGAGCAGTGAAAACAGTGAAGAAGGACAGATGCTAACACAAACAGACACAAAGGTATAAAAAATGAGCTCAGTGGCTGAGAGACAGTTATGGGATGTAGGTATGTATGTTAAAAGCTGCTGTCCACAAGTGAAGACGCAGAGTCCAAGACATGACCAGCTCAACTGGGAATTTTGGGAAAACTCCAGACTTGTGGATGGAGCAAAGTGTGACAAACACTAAGAGGGAGAGAAAGAGAGATAAGAAAGTCAGTGTTGCAAACAAGCAGGTTGAGGGAACACACATGCAGACCTACACGCATATATGCACACACACACTGATGTGCGCACACACAAACAGAGCCAGGAATGAGCCTGGGCAGAAGATAAGATTCCTGGGTGGCTTTGCCATGAGCCCTGGTCTGCAGAGCACAACAGCCTGGGGCTGAAGGAGGAGTAGAGGGATGTGGCGAGGGGGAAATGGGGACACTGTTATCGAGCCAGTGCAGTTGCTGGGTAGGGCAAATGGGCAGTCTGGGAATCCCACTCACTTCCACTGCGTTTGTCCCTCTCCATGATCCAGCTGTGGTAAGACAGTGTCAAGGAAGATGAGAAAAAGGAAGAAAATATGCCTAAAAAGTTCAGAAAAAGTTCATTTATAAAAAGGACTACGTGCAACGAAGAGAGTCTGTACAGCGCAGAACGCAATTTTCCTTTATCAATTTAATGACATTGTATAAGAAGGGACAAATAGCACTTCAAACACATCTACTATTCCTAAAGTTGACACTGAACATAACGGTTTACAACGTGAAAATACATTCAAACATCTTTGCTTTTGGCATATCTCTGTAGTCTATGTACCTGTGTAACTGCATAGCTTAGAGGTTGTTGATAAAAAATGGTGCTAACATTATGACTTAAGCATTAGTCATGGAAGGGGTTTAACCCGTAATGGTGCTGAGGGTTCTTGGGTTTTCCGAATCTGTGGAGGGTCGAAGAAAGGTGCTGTCACATCTTAGGGTGAACGCAGACAATGGCGGTTTTACCTATGGGCAACATCGCCCATGGTAGAGTCTCAAAGGGTGGGAGGCTTGTGCCCACTCCTCCTTCCTCTGACCAAAAAACAAATTGAGCACATTGACACTTTTACCCCCCTTTTTTCCCCCCACTGGTTTCACTGGTTTCCACTCATTTTTCACGTGAAGTTAATGCTCTCGGGCACCCCTATTATCAAGTCAACTTGCTGCTATAATGATAAGATTGTAAGACTGTAAGAAAATGCAGGAATAGTGCGCGTGCGTGTGTGGGGGTGGTACTCCTCCTTATCCATGCTCTTCTGGCATTGATGCAATGTACACAATCTTTGTGATACTTAAGCACATATAACACAACAATACATCCTTTGTTAATGTTCATTCATGAAGACAACAGAAATTACCATAATTCATTCATTCAAAATTTGCATCAGGGTTTCATTCAGCTCAAGAAAAAAAATAGAAAAAAGGACAAATGTTTCAATTTTTCCCATGGACCAGCCAGTTTTAAAAAATCCTGGGTTTTGCACAGGGTGCCCAGCTAGCCAGTAACACCTTTGAGCACAAGTGTGTCTTGTAGTTCCCTCGAGGGAACATATGATTGTCATGTGTGTGGTAAGTGCATCATAAAGTATTTGTAAGGACAATGTAAGTTTAACAGACTCATAACGTACGGGTGATGCTGTCGTACCGTTGCCTTACACCACACTCTAGTCATTAGTAAGGTGGTGCGCACATTTGTACGCATGGGGTGTGCAGGTGACACTTAATTGTCCCTCGAACACCCCAAAGGATGCCCACACAAACTAACGCTCTGATTGGCTCATTTCCTAAATTCTAACAGTCAAGAAGCCAGGCACGGAGCCAGGCAGAGCGCACACTTATCACTTGAACAGCACTAGCGTGCCCCTTGCAAGGTGCCAAATACGTACGACGTGCTTGCGTGTCACCTATTTTAGCGTACTTACCCTTGCATGCTAAGTGTTTACTATGACCTGTCACTCGCAGCATGCTCATGGAAAAAAATACCCACAAGCATTTTCGCTCTACAGGTTCACCGAGTGGTCTTCGACTTTGACATTTTCCGATGGCCACCTGCATGTGCCGTACAGGTTTGCCCTTTTTTCAACCACAGAAAGCCTGTGTCAACCCGTTAGGGCAGTTGTGATGAAAAAATTAATAGAAAAACATTCACAAAGATCTAAGTAAGATGTTTTAAACATGGTGATGACTGTAAGCAGTCCATGAGCTAAATTAAACCACTTAAAGGTGAAAAGATCCGATCATATTAGCACTTGTCATTTTGATTCATTCACTGATGAACAAACACAAGACAACATCAACTCAGCCTCTCTATGATGTTCTGTACACCCACTTAGCCAAGCCACTTGTGTTATTGAATAGTCTATTTAAGCCTGATGCTTTCTGAATTTGTTTTTTACTAAAACTGTAATGTGCAAAAATCCCATTAGGATGTACACTGGAAGTGTGGATGTTCTTCCACCATCTGTATCCCCTTTCCTCCTGTCTCAGCCTAGCAGCGATAAAGCTGAACCATCTCTGCTAGACACATGGCCAATTACAAATTAACCAGTTTGTTTGGGGGAAATTGTAATTAGGCTCCAAGAGGTGAAGGCCCTTGAAGATTAATTGGAAATGGGGCCCCGGTAAATGTCAATGGCAATCAAGGGTTTGTGCAGCTCTGATTGACTCTATACACAGACCCCACTAACCAGGATAAGCTTTCTCCAGCCGTGACATTCCTGGCACCACTTCCCTTCCCTCTCCATCTCCAGTGAAAGGGAGCAAAGACGAGCACAAAAGAGGCGAGGAAAGATGGAGTTGTGAGACAGCGACAGAATACCAAGGGAGGAAAGAAAGGAGACACATTTGACACTTCTAACCTCCTGGAGTGTTCGTGTTTAGCTGCTTTGGTTGTGATTTAAAATGGGTTTGCTGGAGAGGCACCACACCAAAAGAAGCAATTTTCCATGGTGGAGTCAGGTCCAATAAGAAATTCATCATGAAGGCAATCTTCTTCTATATATAAGCTTCAAATTTTCTTCATATTTCAATCTCCTTTTTGATCTCTATTTCAATTTCCCTCATAGTTCCGCTTGATCTGTTTTATTTTGCCACCTGTACCAATGAAATTTAAACTCGTGTGTTATTTTACTGCAGTTGCATGTTTTTTTTTTATTCGAATCAATTTAAAAAATAGAAATCTTAAGGTGCAGCCCAGGTTTTAACGACAAAATCGTTTTTGACGCACATATGAATGTGTATTAAAGGGCAAGATGGGCAATGATGTTGAAAGATCACCACAGATAATAAAAGACAGAAATGTAGACTGGAGCTAGAAGAGGTGGCGGGTGGGGGTGGGGTGCTGTATGGAGCAAAAAATCAAGTAAATTGAAAGGTGAGGCATTTAGAGCGATGTGAAAGAAACTTGTCTCCTTTCATTTCAAGCATTTCATTCAAACCTTTTTGTGCATAAATCATGTTTTCATAGTTAGTGAGAACAGCTTCTTAATTAACTTTGCTTGATAAATAAAGTTTCAAATGACAAGCTTTATTTTAGTGCCAGAATCATACAGCTTGCGGCTTTTACAGAAAATAAAACAAGTTTACTGTTGTTATACATCTCCTAACCCCACGCTAAGGTGTGTGGCTACCAGCCTTTTTTTACACATCAGCAAAAATGGAGAAATTGGAGTAAACAGATATCAGCTTCAGACGTTGCTCGAGAAATACAAACTTTCATATATATATATATATTTATATTTATATATTACATTACTTTTAAATCTCGAAATACAACATATCTTAATATTCAAACCTGAGGCCTGAAATGCTTAGAGACTTTTTTCTCATAGCAGTGTTTGTGATTCTTGAAGAGTGCCACTGGATGAGGTGGAAGAGCTGTCCTCACTGTCAGAGCAAGCTGTCGTCTTAGCTTTGGGATTTTCACCTGCAAAGAGCCTGTATGACAGTGAATCGAAGCATGGCAGGTCAGCTTGGATTTGGAAGGCATCTCACTATCCCAGCCAAAGCTGTACTGAAGTGACAAAACCTGTCAATATATTGGCTGGATGTCAGAAAGTTTGAAAACAAGGTTTCCTTACACGACTCAAGCCTTGTCACACACATTCCCCAGAAGCCTCATTTCCATTTTCCTCTGCATCCCCCCTGCGTCCTCATACCCTTGCAAATTTCTGTTAGTGTGCTTAGTCAATTAGATTCTCACGCTGACAGAAAAAAGCCAAGTCACCTGAGCACAGATTCAAAATGGATAATGGGAAGGGACTGATGGTGGAGGAGATTCGGTGTTACGTCAGTCATGTGATGGAAACTGGCACTTCATCAACCTCCAACAAACTTTAAATGTAAACAAACAAGAATTCAGGATTTTGCTGTGACACTTGAGAATTTCCTGACAGTCAGTCATTGAAGAACACATAACTAAAAGGGCTGATGTCATATATCTAATGGCATTTTGGCTTTTATGTAATTGTGACTGTCTTTAACATTTTTAGTTTGGAATAAGACTACAAGCATTGTTGTATAGGCCTTTAATAAACCTTGCTAGAGTTATCCTACCTTCACACATTTAAAAGTAGTTAGATCAATGTTTTAGCCATTTTTTGATGGAACGGAGGCCTTGTGGCCGCAGACATGTCCCAAAGCACTTATAGCATAAGGAAAAATGAAGACCACGGGCAGACCAGTCCTCTTGCAGCAGCCTCTTCCAGCCACCGTCAGAGATGTTTTGAATTACCCATTGTCCCCAGTACTTAAGCTAGTCCACATTATCTCAGTTCTAAAATGATTAATGTTTTTGCAGTGTGGTTCTGAGTTTGACTGTTCCGGTAGCTGTCAAAAAGTGGCAAATACTATGTGCCAGAAACGACATCTCATTATTCACTCGCACGAAAGTGTTGCTTTTGCTTTCTCCTCTTGTGTGCATAAATAAGTTCACTTGTTACAAAAATTTGACGTTGGAATACTTTTACTTTAAAAAAATCAAACTTCCTTTGGGAATGGACATTATTTCTACACAGAGCAGTAAAAATGCAGGATAGTGGTTTGAGACCAGGAGCTGAGATCAAGATCTGAACATATTGTAAAGCATGAGGTGAATCAAAATGGATCTGGCAGCTGGCCCCATACTGTGAACAGAGGTGTTAGGTCAGATAGGAGAGCTTCAGAATACTAAGTAGGACAAGCTAAAAGCTGACAGGTATTTACAGTAAAAATATGAAGAGGTAGAAATGGCAGACACAGAGGCACCTCACCTCTGCCCTGCATTTGGACATCCCTTTTCCACATTATGAGCCCAGAGGTGCAAAAAGGATGCAGATCTGTTGTGCCAATAAAAGAGAAAAGCTATTTACTCTCAACCACAGCCGTGTTTTCCATCCACATTTAACACCTTTGACAAGCATGGAAAAAAATAGACAAACACACATATGAAAATAAAAAAGGAGGAAAAAAGTATGTCTAAAATACAGCTGATATCTTTTCAGAACATTGCCAGAAAATAAGTAAAAACGTATATTTAAAAAGTATGTTTCCTTTCCTTCTGATTTGTGAGCTGGTGCCAGTGACAACCGCATCTTAGAAGTGCTGCCAGATATATTACAAGGAGGAACTGGAGCAGAACAACTGTCTGTCAATGCACCGTGGACACTATGCAAATACCATAAGAGAACATATTAGCTACTCTATCGGTTCCCCTCAGAGATGCCTCCACCAAATTGTCTCAGAAGTCGCACTGAGCTCCCACTGAGCTGAGGAATGGGTGAATTTAAATCAGGGTGACGGAGCAGTCTTTTTTGACATTTCAAATTGCTCTTCCCAATTTCCAAACATATAAACCCAACATACTCTAAATCAGCAGCATCACAGTCATTTCTCTTACCGCATTTGCAGAAACCCGATCACCATAAATATGCCTTAGTGAAGATGCATTCAGCATGAAAAACCTCTGGTAGTTCATTGAAACACATCTGGTGTAATGGTACGTGATGTGCACATCTCCAACATGGTGTTTCAGCTCCATTCAAAATGGCTTACAACAGCATTTGTTTCTTGTAATCGCCTTGGTGTTTCTTTTAAAGAGGCTGTGGCACTGCATGCCGTTATAAGGCTAATGATGTACGATTGTCATCTGACACACTGCAGAGTTAATTGGGCCTCTGTGATCATGTCTAATGGCTTTACCAGAAAATTATTGACACTGTGATGGGGGCTGACGTGCTACAGGTTGGAGAATAAATAAATAAGCAAGCCCCCACTACACCCACCTCTATCTTCTTAGACACAATGCTCGTCAATCTTGGCAACTGCCTCTGTTGCAGCCCAGTCAGTTAACATTTTAGGAAATGGCTGTCTATTAATAATAAAGGCATATTAACATAAGTGAATTCTGCTGTGGTTTGGGATTCAGTGGAACAGTTATTAAAGTCCAATTTGGCCCGATTAATAATGCATCAACCTTTGACTTTTTGATATCCAGATTATGTGGTATAACGGTGGCTATACATTATTTATTAACCACTTTCAATTGGGGACCTTGATGACTTCTGATTGTTAGGTGGTGATGCCATTAGGCTGTCCGTAAAGAGACCTGTCAATCAAGAAGCACTTTTTCAACCATAGTGTCCACTAGAGTACATAAGCTCATGCGCTTGGTAAGAGCCAGGTGGCAGCAGTGCCAACAGTACGGAGCAGGGGCGTAGTGCTTCACCCCACAACACAGAGGTCCAGGTCCTGTCCACCATAGCACTCTGAAGTGCGACAGAAACAAGGTTAAAAGGCTCTGGACGTGCTGTACCGTAGACCTGGCTCCTAATGCGAATGGCTCTGTACTGTGATGAAAGACGCTGCATGGGTGAGGAGCTAGCATGACTTTTTCCTCTGGGAAGCTGGGAAGTCAGTCATTCTGATGGACAGGAAATACACAAGCAGAACCATACAGATGCCAACCAGGAGGTGTGGTGGCTGCACTCAATCCGGCAAGTCAAACAAATCCTTTCCTGATTCGCTACTTTGCAGTATCGTTATTTCAATCAGAGATAACTCAAGAACCACACTCACATACACGTCTAGGGCCAATTTAGAGTCATCAGTTAACCTATGAAGCATGTTTTTAGACTGTGGGAGGAAGTCAGTAAGCCTGAGGAAAACCCATGCGTGGACGGGGAGAACATGCAAACTCCACACAGAAAGGTCCCGGCTGGGATTAAAACCAGAGCCTTCTAGCTGTGGGGCGAGAGCACTAACCACTGCACAGCCCTGATGTACGCACTGACTGTCAAACCTGTCCGAAAGCCGTGTTTCAGAATAAAAATAAAGTTTTATAAATGAAGTTCCAGGAACCACAGCTGAATTGGAGAATTGGCAACAGTGATCAATGACGTCAAAAAAGCGATGATTAACCCTTTAACACCCGAGCTTTAGCTCCAGTGTTGACATTCTTTCGACAACCTAACTCTACATCCGTTTATGCAATTAACGTCATTCCAGATGATTCTGACATGGAGATAGGTATCCTTACACGAATGTGAAACACAGTAGGGAAGGGCTTACACAATCAACATAAATCAGCTGATTTGGTTGTAAAGAAAAGCAGCTTTGCGCCGTTATGTGTGCTGCATATCAGCGCAAAGCCCATATGAAAAACTTCTTTTCTCTGTGTCCGAATCAGCTGATTCAAAATGGTGGCATAAAGGGTCAAAGATCGTGTGTTAGTTAAGTGTCGCTGGGGACATCGCTGATGTTAAAGGGTTAACCAAACAAAGCTAAGAGAGAATTAGTTCCCCTTCTTTGGCTACTTTCATCAAAAGTGCTTCCAGTGCCGGGTTTGTGATTGCAGCTGGATTTATAATTGGTCAGAAAATTGTGATTTTAGGGCAAACTGCCATTCAGGAATCTCTAAAATTGGGAAGGTTTTGGTCACAGCTGAAGGAGAAATTCGGTCAAATGCAAAACAAAAACAAAATAAAACATTTGTATATTTGCATACAGACAGCATGCAGCAAAATGAAGACTGCTAGAATGCAAGGGAGCATGCTGTAACTCTTCTGATGACACATGATGTGCTACACAAATAGCAAGACAATGGCAACACATCCCCCTCAACATCGGGTTATTACAATCATGCTGAATAGCATGTCATTCTGTCCAGCAAGTTGAGATTTTATAGCACGGTAGATCAGCCTAGACTAATTTGAAAGTGAATGACAATCACTCGCTGAAGAAGATTCCTGCTGCACGAAAAAGGGTTGAATGACAATTTTTGCACAGCAGAGTAAAGAGGGAAAGGGAAAGAGAATAACGACTGTGAATGTATTCTACTCCCCTGAGTGCAGGCAAGAAATGGAATCTAGATAAAAAAAAAGGCAATGAAATATCTTGCTAAATATGCGGGAATGGGATACACACAGCTGCATCGTGCAAAAGCACAGCCTCACAATAAAAACTCACACACTTAAACTTCTCAGAGAATAGACTGAGAAAAAGCTTCCACATATGGCAAAGCTGAGAACGATTTGCGAGCGTCAAAGTGAGAAAATCATTACAAACCTACCTGGGTGGTGTTAATTGATATTCAGCTCAGGGTTCTTTTAAAGAAACATTTAGGCAGTAAGCTGCCAACAGCCAAAAGGTTACAGTTTTATAACAGATATTTGGTTTGGTTAACAAGGACAGATGTTGTGCAAAGTCACTCATAAGGGAGTTTATAGTCACTGCTGACAATGTCACATCACATCTTCTTGTCATAATGTAATATTGACACATCCATCCAAAGGATTGACGATCATCTGCCCTTGCATCCCATTTCTAAACCTTCTTTGTCTCAACTGTTGTAGTTGGAAGAGGCTGGGGGGGGGGATTCTGCTTGAAATGGTGGATATGGATCACCATCATGTCAGAAGAGTGGCTTTGGTTTATGTTTATTGAAACAACAACACAGAGGTCATCAGGCTTGTGGTTGTGCCGGGGTTTACCAGCTAAACCAGCTATGCACTGAGTTTGGTGAGTTTCACCACCTGCTCCATGTGTCACTACAAAATCCCAGACCCTGATTTGTCACAGTTCGACCTGGTTTACTTTGCAACGCACCTTTATTGGCCACAACTTTTGTACATAGAGCCCAGAAACTGTCATAAAAACTTGTGTAGCTACTCTTGAAAGCGAGAATTTTAAACATAGAAGTGGGAGCGTGAATGCATATTGCTGAGGGTAATGTGGAAGTAGCTTCAGGAGCTTAGTACATGGAAGGAAAATCTGGAAACTGAAATTTCATTACTACTCAAAATTACACAGTCTGCTATTAAGTGTATAATAGCAAAGTAGAAGTGATTGGGTACAAACACCAAATCAACCATGATGTGTTTGGTCAACTAAAGTGGATCCAGAAGCATCAAAGTGGTTGAGATCTCCTGCAGATCCATGCTGCAATCTAAGAAAAGGTTTGGAGATGGCTTTGTCTTGCATCAGTGCACAAAAAAGGTCCATAAAGACATGGATGACCGAGTTTGTTGTGGAACTTGACTGACCCGCACAAGGTCCTGACCTTAACCAGAAACAACTCTTTTTGAATGATTTAGAGCAGGGGTCGGGAACCTATGGCTCGCGAGCCACATGTGGCTCTTTTGATGGTCACGTATGGCTCGCAGACAAATCTTTATTTATACCATTTTTTTCCATCAGACCAGTCCTTCTCATGCGCGCTGCGATGCCAGAGGGGCGCAGTAGTAGCGGTGCTTGGAGAGAAAAATCTGCGCCAGCACTCAGTTTACTATTATCTACTATTTCACAGAGTTTATTCCAGCAGGAAACCTATTAATTTCTGTGCCAAAACCTGCGCGCTCCCGTGTCTGAGAAAGAGCGCGCAGATGAGGGGACGGGATGTGAGGAAGAAAGCAGAGGGTGGGGGTGTCCCCCACCCTCTGCTTTCTTCCACAGGCAGCAGGTGAATCGCACAGGGATTGTCAAAACGTAAAACACGCTGCCCGTCACTCACTGCAGTGTGTGTGTGTGTTTGTCTCCACGTCTGCATGTGAGTCTTTGTCACGTCTACAGAACATTCAGACCTACGATCACGTTTAAAGTCTCAACGCCTGCATGAAGCAGAAACTCACCACGTATCAACCAGACTAGACCATCAGCAGAACCACCACGAGAAATACTCATCATTTATTAGCAACAGCATAACGATGTTATTAAAAAGAATCCACAGACTTATTGGACTTTAAAAATGTTGAAATTACATCAAATGCTCACATTCACTTGTATATTTAGTTTTAAACATATTGTAGTGGACTGAGTTGGGTCCGCTGTTGGGCCACATTAAAAGTTCTGGAACGCATGAACGCATCAAGCAGAGATCTGATTGGCTCTCAGTTCTGTCACTCAGCCTGTTGTTGGGTAGTTTGGACCAATGGGGTTCAGCTATGGGCCGAATAAGAGAAATAGGAGGACTGGAGCGGGAGGGGGGGAATATAAAGTTGAGAGAAGCGCTCTCGTCTCAGCGGGAGAAATTGAGGAGTTGATGAATTAATTTTACGGCGTTTGCTGTGGTCTACAGTAACCAGAATAAAGAACCTTAAAAGAGGTTAAGTCTCCGTGCCTCAGTGTGGGACAGGGACGCTACATTATTGTATGGCTCTTTCGAAATTACATTTGAAAATATGTGGCGTTTATGGCTCTCTCGGCCAAAAAGGTTCCCGACCCCTGATTTAGAGCAAAGACTGTGGGCAGTGTCTGCCCTCACAAATGCATTTCTGGAAGAATGGTCAAGCACATTCCTGCAGAATTTTATAACAAAACCGACTTACACCTTTCTAATAATTCAAGGTGTTATGTCTAGCATGCAATGATGGACAAACCTGGGATTCAAACCCCTGACCGGCTAATTGGTGGACAGCTGCACTGACCTCTAGACACCCCTGGCAGTGTGTCTGTGGTTTGTGGAGGACCCACTTTCAATGCAACGTGCAATGTGAAAGAAAATTAGAGAATAAATTACCTGGAGTATGACTTGAAAGTTAACAAAGAAAAATCTGAAACCACATGTACAAACAAAATCTAAAAAACATGGGTGCTCAGTGTCTTAACTCTCCCATAAACAAAATAGAATAGCTTTGATCATAATTACAGCATGTATATATATAATTTTATTTAGATTTTTTATTGCTTATTTGTGGCTACTCTTAAATGATTGACCAAAAATGAACAAGCAAAGAAAACAAAAAGAAAATTGTTGAATTAAAATTGTAAAATCCTCCATTTACTGTAGATATTTATGTGTTCCCCGTGTGTCAGGTTCTTTCTGATTTCTTTTTTTAAGTTTAGTTCAGGTTAGTTTTTTTTTTTTCAAAATAAAAATGATTTTATTTTATTATTCATCCATTTTTCAAAACTTTTTTTTCCAAGTCTTTCACTGGTTTTCTTGGTTTCGACATTTTTCACAAATAAACGTTAACATTGTGAAATCAGAGCCAGAACACACTGTTAATATTAATGTTCTTAAAGAACCTATCTGGAAGACTGAGTTTTACTAAAAGAAATCTAACTCTTATGTCACTGATGCAAATTTGCTCTCTAGGAATATAGTTTGTACTTTTTATGGTGCAATGCAAAATAAAAAAAAAAATGCTTTCTTAAAGAACTTACATAAGCCTTTCTTGGTATAACAGAGGGTTCTGTATATCTACAAATTAACATATTGCTAAGACTGACAGGCTGTGTAAATCATGGCACATTAAAGATACATTTATCTGTATTATCATATATTTTGTGAGTATGATTAATGATCGTTTTTAATGTTTAATTAACCATTAACAAATAGTTTGTTAAGGTATTGTTGGAGACATTACAATGGAATGTTGGCATTAATATTTATGCCCCCTGAATATTCATGTCCCTCCGTGGCCATCAGCATGCTTGTAAGGTGCCAGCAGAAGGCCAACACTTATAATTGGCAATCTCTTCCTGTTGCTTGACAGTACAGAGGACTCATTTCTTTGCATTCAAATCTGCGAGTTGCACAAAGCCAGCTTGTCAACTTTCCACTTCATTACAGGTCAAGCAATAGACTCATTTCTCTCAGGCACAGCGCTCCTATAATTGTTTTCCACCTCTTCTTTCCAAGCCAATTTACATGTGCTTCCTTGCTGAGTGTAATAGAGACAGAGAAAGGAAAGACGAAAATGCTCCTGCTTTTCACTTCCACTCACCGTCCATTAACGGCTTGACACATGGAACGCAAAAAGTAAAATGAATTTTGCTCTCTTTTCTGTTGCATTTGCTTTGAGGCATTCAGTGTGTTAAACAGAGCTGATAGTTTGATAGGAAATCATGATGCAGAGCAAAAAGGAATGGGGTAAAAACAGGCTGGAGGGAGGCTGTGGGCTCTGCTCTGCAATGATTAGATGAAAAGTGGTTTATGTGCTTTTTCTCTATGTAGGAGCCCATTGTAGTAAACTTTAAATATTGTATTTTAGTCCCAATTGGTCTAAAGGAAACTGCAATAGTTCCATTTATGTTCCAAACTGATCAGTGGAAGGGCAGTTAAAGTGTTACGTCCTTATGGACCTCCAAAGTTTCCAAACCCTCACAGTATTTTTGGACTACATGACACCACATAATGGTAAAGAACTAGAGCAAACACAGAGGCAGACAAGCATACCTGCCACTCCAAATAGTAGATATGCTGAGCATCTGTGAGACGAGCACTATAAGACAAACACGTAAATGAAATTTAAAGCTATTAGCAGCATGGGGTTTGCCCATTTGCCACCACCCACATTCATCTCCAGTTCTACTCCATAGCTCTCCGAGGCCGATAATTGTTTGAAATCCTGTGGCTGATAGCCACGTGGGCTAAATATCCCGAGGCTAAATTGAAACAAATCTGACATGATTTCCCAGCAACCAATATTTACATTAGCTACCCCCACGTTTTTTTAAATGGTTCCAGAACTTGGCAGATTTTATTGTGTCTGGGGTAAATTTGACAAAGCAAAGCGTGAGCCATAGTGGAGTATTTTTAATCAGGGGGCTGGCATTCTGGGATGTTTGTTGGAATGGAAAACAGTTCAGCAAAATGTGCCATGACAGCTTTGTGTCCAGATGGTGTCTGCCATAAAGCTAAAGTAAATCTATGACTTTATTCATTTTTTTTTTTAAGTTAAAAACATCATTGTCTATTATAACTGTGGAATACTGAATAGCATAGCCAATGAAAAATGTTCTTTGGGAGTTAGACTCAGGAGCACAGATTGGCAGAGGTGGGACCAAGTAATGGTTTTTCCAAGTCCCAAGTTAGTCTCTAAGTCCGAAATCAAGTCCCAAGTCAAGACCAACAAGTCCCAAGGTAATTCCCAGGTCAAGACAAACCAGTATCAAGTCACCTCCAATTAATTTTTTCAAGTCATTTCTACAACATAATAATATTATTTACACAGCTTTTAAGAACTGTATTTAACTATCAACATTTTGCAAGCATGATAGGTAAATTGCTTCTGAGCTCACATCTGCAAGGCAAGTCGAGTCAAGTCTGAATCAAGTCCAAGTCTTCCTCAAGTCCAAGTCATGTGACTCGAGTCCAAGTCTGACTCAAGTCCAAGTTAAGTGACTCGAATTCAAGTCTGACTCAAGTCCAAATCATGGGACTCAAGTCCACATCTTTGTTGACGGTCATGGAAACTGATGATACTGTCCTAGGGCAGAAGGGGGTGGAGAAAAGGTGGAGAAAGGTTTGCATAAAGCGATCTGAAAGATAGAGAGAATGACAGCGATGAAATTTAAAGGAGAGGAAACTGACAGGGATTGTCTGGAAATCACAGGTCATGTAACTGTTGGACCAAGCAGTAAGGAAATCAATGAACGAAATGACAGTGTGGGAACCAAAGCAAGGCAAAGCAGGCGCATATGATAACTGATGTCATTCATTCATCTTCCGTTTTTTTCCCATTGGGGTCACAGGGCTGCTGGAGCCTATCCTGGCCACTTGGGGGCGAGGGCAGAGGACACCCTGGACAGCTCGCCATTATGACGCAAGGCCACATATCACACATCCATTCACCCTCACACCTATGGACAATTTAGACTTGCCAATTTACCTATGAAGCATGTTTTAGGACAGTGGGAGGAAGCCTGAGACCCTGGAAAAACCCACCCATACATGGGGAGAACATGCAAACTCCACACAGAAAGGTCCCCCATTGTTGTTCTGTTTCAAGTCCCCCAGCCAGGACTTGAACTGGGGCCCTTCTTGCTGTGAGGCAAGAGCGCTAACCACTGTGCCACCAGGCAGCCCATGACTGATGACGTTAAATGAAAGTATGCCAAAACTTTCAGCTCTATCTGAGGATATAAGCCTCCAATTTTGTGAAGCTAGTATAAAATCTGATGTGCAGGTATTGTCAGTTCTTCAAAAAATTGTAACATTTGTATTTAATATGTTTGTGTATCTTGTGACCTCTACAAAGCTGGATGTCAATGGAGATCTTTGCTCTTGAGTAGACCTCGGGTAAATGTTTTGATCTTCACCAAAGGTCAGGTGACCTTTCACATCTGCCAAATAAAGCAGACAATTATAAAAAACAAAAAATAGCTACATAAATTAATTTAATTAGTTAATCAAAACAACAAAATTAGGAGATTTAAGTAAAGTACATCTGACAAAGGGGGAAAAAAATACTGCAGACTAATGTTTTTCCACCTTTAAAACATGAATATTGCTCTGCTGATGTTTGTCGTAATCAGACTTTTGCATAGGTAGGAGGTAAATGCTACATTTTATAAATACACACAAAGACTCCAACATGACTGCATATGAATGAGCAGAAGCAGAAAACGTGCAAATAGAAGTGAAAATAAAAGGACAGAAGGCTCCAGCCACATTAAGCCAAAAATCAGGATCTAACTTTTTCTTCTGTATGTTTGATATTGAGCAACAATTATGTCAGTTAAATGAGTATACACATTTTTTACAGCTAGTAAAGACCAAATCAATCTGGATCATTCCAACAGAGCTCGGGATGTAAGATTCATTTATGCAATGATATGATTCATAGTCAATATTGGCTTATTTTGATCCAGGACATTTTCAGCCAAAAATTCAAACACTGCTTTAACGTCCAATGTGTGGTCCTGTTTACTTGTATGTTTGTAAACATTTAATTTACACTTGGTTATCTTGTAATGATGACTTGGTCGGATTCTGCTGCCATCACATGCGTTTTCCTCTGTGATGACACTTGGTCATTTTTACGTTATAGTAAAATAAATCTACCGTGCCTCAATCAAATTTGTATTTTCCAATATCAATAAAATCAATTTATTTCATTTTGAAATGATTTTATAATGGTAAAGGCAAGGAGTCAGCAACCTAGAGCACATGTGCCACAGTCGGCGCGCAGAGGTAAAAATAGTGGCACGCGGTTGTGTGACAACAATAAACACAAAAAAAGGGCTTGACTGTCAATCTCTTCTCACAAAGAGCATATTCCTCTATGGGGTCCAATCACGCAATGCTGTTACTGCCAACCTCTATAAATACTGCTGCTTTTCCACGTCAGCCTTCAGTTAAATTCACATTTTAATTATTGTAGGGGAAAAACTATGTTTGCTTCATAGAACTGAAAACGTATTAATTCCCGTGTGTTTTGAAGCTGCAGGTGAGATGACACGTGGGGTGATATGAGCGGGTGTCTGTGGATGGAAAGTGAGCACGTGCGTGAGTGGGAACAGCGCAAAGCTGATCTGCGAGCTGTTGCATGTGTTTATGACTACACAGCTGGAGTTTGTGTTGATGTGTTTTTTCATGTTAATGGTTGTGAAGTTCTCAAAAATATTGATGCTTTTTTGTTCTGACATATTCAATCCTAATAATCCAAATGAACATTCTTGCAATACTTTTTCAACTTTGGCCTATTTTTCTTGTGCAATATTGTCAAAACTTGCTGTTTGTGAAGAAATAAAATTTCATATATATTGGAAATGTTTTTGTATTTCTTTGTATTAGAGTTAGCATTATAGTTGGTGATGGCACAGTTGTTAAGGAGAACATTTCGAATTGCCCGTTTGTGCCATAAATGTTGCTGACCCCCGGTTAAGGCCAATTTGATTAATAACTTGCCTCTGACAAGTTATTGATCTGGTTGGATCTGAAATCTATTCACTGATTAAGTTGATGAATTGTTACACCCCTAAATACGTGGAGGTAATTTGTTGAAATTATATTTCAGCTAATGCTCACGGAAGTGACCAATGCTAATACTGTTTTGAAACATTCCAACCTACAATACCACACCACATTAGCACGTCACTTGATTTTTAAATTAAAATTTTAAAAACAAGGACATAAAATATTTAACTGATGAAAAAAAAAAGAAATCTGGCTATGTGAAACATATACATACAGCCGCCACAGCTCTTCTTTATTTCATATTGACATGTATTTCTAAAATCACGCTGACTACAGCCTGTCAACATTTTCAATTGTGTCCACATTGCTTAGACAGCATCTATGTATCGTCCTGCTATATGTCTCACTTCTGTGCCTGCCAGTATTAATCTTTATCCTTGTGAAGTCAAAGTGCCGTGATAATCGTGCTCCCTCTCCTCTGAAAATGTCTCTCATCCTCTTTCCCCTCCCACACTTCCTCCTCCATGCCTCAAAACACCCCTTTTTGATTTCAACTGGCAGTTGTAAGCGGAGGCAAGGCTTTTCCAGCGCCACCCTGAACCGGAACACCAATTCACCACCCAAAAAAAGCAAAATAACAATTCCGCATCTTCACCAGAAATGTTAAATGTGCTGAAACAACCTCATAATTACACTGAAGCAAAAAAGAAGCTGACAAAACCGAAATGAAAAGAGAGCACACCTTACCCAGTATTGCATCATTAGGACCGATTCTAGTGCAACAACAGACTCTGGCAATGCACAGCAGAGATGCAATGTTGTTGCTTACATGAGCATTTTAAGACTTGGCCTAAATGTTTGCATAAAAGTGCAACGGGAATCTGGGGTTGATTGTCTCTGCCGTCTCCTCATCCTTTCTACCTAAAAGCAATCGGATTCTTTCATATCGTATCAAAGCCCGGTTTCTTCTTCCTTTTAAAGTTTGATGAGGACACGTTTCATCAATGAAGAATTGGTTTTAACATGGCTGCATTTTATCACTGACAAACAGGTGTGAGCCTCTTTCTTTCACACGCCTGCTGTTTTGGTGAACTTGTAACAAACCATTATCAAAGAACCGATAGAAGCTTTTCATTTTTCCTGCTTCCACCCGGCGTCAACGCTGCCGTCTTGTTGGCTGTACAGCACAGACCTTCACAAGTCCGAGCTTTTAATTGCTTCTAAGCGGGGGGCTTGTCTTGACAGTGGCTCACATCCTTTCTGCTGCAGAAAAAAAGAGAGGAATCTTAGAAAAAGCAGCAAAAAGGATTTCTGCCTATGCCTGATCTCCCCTGTGGAGTTTGTCAAACAAAAGGAGATCCTTTAATTTGGTCGCAACAGGAGCGCTCAACTAGAGTTGACACGCAAGAATTCTAGCAAGAACAGTCAGTTGCTCCTTCTAATGTCCCAGAAGAGCTGTCTGACCTCACAAAGTTCATGAGCATGACTACGCATCTCTTGTCTTTCTTGGTGCTGCTTTATTTTTTTCATTCTTGCAACGGCAAAGAAAAAGGAAACACTGTGTTCCTCTGTGATTTTGAAACTTAAGGTCACTCTTTCAGCTGTGTTGGAAATTTTCTCCTCTCCCTAGAAGATTCGCACCTGCAGCAGGGTCTCTTCAAATCTCCATGGGAACTGGAACAGGAGAAAAATGTTTCTCCAAACTGTTATGTGTAAAAAAAGATCTGCCTTCAAACAGTGAACAGTGGTCATGATTGACACTGGAGCTTTAAACTCATTCTGCATCAACTTTGATGCAAGAAATCCACAAGGTCGCTTCACATGTATCTGCTGCTACTCAGATGGGAACATTTTCAGATCCAGTTTTAGTTCAGTACGAAAGAAACAAACCCAAGAAATTTGACAGCAAAGGGATCTGACTATAGCAACCAAAAAATGAACATTTTGCTTAATCAACCTGTTTCATTTATATACACTCAGTCTCTCCCATCCTCTTTGAGACAATTTTTAACAAAAATGTTGACAAATCATTTTTATAATAAAAAGCAAAAATAATTATACTGATTTTGGAATTTGCATAGAGCTGATTACCCGTAGCTTTGAAGAAAAACATGTAACTCACACTTTAGATTTTTTCATTGCATCTTGTTGTTGAGTTAGTAAAATCTTAAATAATGATCTTTTAAAAATGTTTTTGGTGTTTTCCTTATGCAAATGTCACTCTTGTGGAAGATATTCTGATGCCTTTCCAGTTGCAAACCTCCCACATGGTTTCCAGTACAAATGCAATGCAGTGCCAAAAAAGAATCGTTTAAACATTTAAAATTTTACTCTGATCATCTTTTATCTCTTTTATCTCTTGTATCTCTCTTTTATCTCTTTATGCCATTCTTAGCCAGTTGTGGGTAGGACTGTTTGCATGGAGCAATCCATACAGAGCCAAATTCCAGCTCAGACAAGGGAAACCAAGGTGTACGTGAATCTGCTCCTGATTCACAACGATTGGAATAGAGAAATACTCAGAAATGCAATTTGATCATCAGAAAAATGCTGCAAGAATATGTTAAAAAAATTCCAAAACATGATTTTTATCGGTGTAGCTCTTTTATTTGAAAATGTTCAAGAAAGCACATAGTTCATACAAATCAATGTCAAATCCTGCTCATCTGTTGTGCGTATGAATCATAGAATTACACCCCGCATGCTGTAGTGCATCAGATGCGTCACACACCTTTCCTTACACACAGCCTTTCTGAAAAAGTTGCTTTTTTATTAGCAATTTTTTTAATTCCTTTTGTTGTTTAGGGGCCAAAAGCACACTATGATCAAAAATTATGATTTTCCAGAGATTATGAGAAGAAACTACAAAAGAATCATGCAGCTGTCCCCCCCCCGGCAAAAAGCATTGCCCCTAAATTTCAGAGTCAATTTTGGTATCATAATTAACAACAAATCATCAATAAAAGCTTTTTCCAGCATTTCAGCACTCTACTGTTCTCATTTGCCACCGTTGCAAAGTCTTTAGCCTCCTCCCCCCATGTTCTAAGTCCACCACTGCATTTTTTATATATATTTTAAAGTGGACTTAGGTGTTATTCAATAAAAACCACAGGCTGAGTGATCTGTTTGCCCAGCAGGAGCATGCTGCTCTGTGGGAGTTGGAGGTCTCAGTGTCCCTGGGGTAGCTTAAGCCTCGCTCATCCATCTCTTTGTGCATCTGGGTACTCTCTCGATTAAAGTCTATCTCTCACTGTGCTCAAAGCTTAGTGAATCCAGGTATTTCTTACCCCAGAGCATGGCTTTTTCATTTAATGAATATTGCTATGGTGAGTGCATGTAGGCTCATAAAGATGGCAAAACCAAACAAAGCAATATAAGTGTTTTGAAACTTATTTGTACTTGTTTTTTTTTTTAATGCACATGGAAATTTACCCAGCAGCACTTCAGTCGTCTTCAGGCACATTTTACTGATTTGCGAAATTTCCAGTAGAGCAGTCCAAGGCATGTTAAGCACATCAAGATGTTTGCTTAAAGGAGTTGCAATGGTCACATTGAGAAGAGCCAATCAATGTGGTTTGGACATCTGGTGAGAAAGCCACCTGGACACCTTCCTAGTTAGCACTGGCACCTTATTGCAAGAATGTCCTAGTTTGAATCCCAGCTGGGCTCCTCTGTGTGTAGTGTTTTTATGTTTTTTCTTTGCCTCGGTTTACTCTCAGCAATTTGGCCTCCTTCCAAAAGGGTTTTGGATTTCATTTGGAAGGTTTCTAATTGTTCCTAAGGGGTAAATGTGTGAATTTGAGGTTATTTTGATGTGGCTGACTGATGACCTGTCCAACGTACCCTTCCTTTACCCGCAGTCAGCTGGGATGTGCTGCAGCAACCCCAATGACTCTAACTGGGATAGAGATGGGATGGTATCACACACCTTTGTTCTCTTCGTTCTTACAGCTCTCCTGAAGGAGCTGTAAGATGCAGTCACAGCTGTGCTCAGGAAAATTTTCAATCTAACTCTTTATGCTGAGAGCCAAGCAGAGTCTTTGGTCTTTGCTCACTCTCAGCCCTTGAGCAACGTTCTTATCGCCCTCAGCAACGTGCGTTCAAGCAGTCAGTTCCAAATAAAAGTTCCAATTAACGGCTGTAAATGTGTGTTTCAGACTTCCATGTTCTAAGCTCTCGTGTTCACATGTAGCAACACACATTTTTAAGACCGTTTTCTATGTACAAAACGTGCAGCCATTGAAGGCACATTTAAAGTTAAACTAGGTCAAACTTTGACCAGTCAGGGGCTTGGATTTGGTAGTCACATTTGGATGATGTCACTTTTATGTCATGAAAGTGCCAACCAATTGAAAATTGATCATGGATGAGAAATTAATAATTGCGGTTTATCCTCGGCTGGAATTATGACACCAAGTCTTTCATATATCGGAATAGAGCTGTGAAAGAGAAAAACCTGGAGCAAAACTCACAAGACTTGCCCCGCTTTGACATTAAAACCAAGCCTCTTTCGGGCATGTTACACGCACTTCTGAGTACATTAAACGCGTGTTTTTGAACCCACATGACATACCCGTTGTGTCCGTAGCTCCAAGGTGTTCACTAGAAAGGTTTCCCCTGCCTTACCTTGCCTTAGAGTTGCCATTTGAGAAATTCTAATTCTATGTGCACACCGAGCATGTGATGCACGCTCGGAACATGGGTTTCTGAAAACACTTTTGGCATACTGTGTTCAAACTGGACTATCACTACCCGATAGTACTGCATGTACTCACATGTTGGAAGGTGTTTGGTGTGAAATGTCAAAGCGGTGCAAATCTAGCTCCTGGCTTTTTCTTTCACAGCTTTATTCCGACATATGAATGACTTGGTGTCATATAATTCCAGCTAGGCACACATTAAAATTATTAATTTCCCTTCCATGATCAATTTTCAAGCAGTTGGCACTTCTGTGAATGAAAAGTGATGTCACTAGCAAATCTGAGCCCTGATTGGTCAAAGCTTGACTTGGTTTAACTTTAAATATGCATTCAGTGGACCTGGTTTTGTACGTAGTGCCCAAGAACTGTCTTAAAAATTTGAGATTTTTAAATGCGGAAGCTCAAAACGCGTGTTTCTGTGTGTTTACCGAGACTTTTTATTGCAGAGGGCAATGTTGTAGCATAAGCCTGAAAATGGCCAGTAGGAAGGTGTCACATGAACATTGCCTTACCTTGCCGTACAGTCTACAGTTGAGGTGCCATGTAAGTACATCTTACCCAAAATTGTAACATTTTACTACAAAAATTGGGAGTTTTGGATGTGCTCCCTATTTTGTAATTTGTTTTGTGTACAAACAGGAAATGACACTTGTCAGCATATTATTGGGAGGTGGGTCACATCAGGAATCTCTGTGGGAACTACTCAGTCTCTCATTTCAACGGAAATGAATGTCAGACACCGTGCTTGATCAGCTATGACCACAATATTCATGCTGAGGAATTGTTGACAAACACTTAAATCACACTCTATGACTTAAGTTGCTGCTATGCACTTCAGCTGCTTCAAATTTCCCTTCTCTCATCGCTGTCATTCCCTCTTCTCATTTCTCTGCCTTCCCTTTCTTCTCCGTGCTTCCTGTCTTCATCTGAGAACATGATTTGTCATGGTGACTGAGAGAGGAGATTGGAAAAAAAAAATTTACTTCAGGAAAAAAATATCTCTTAACGTGTCTTAATGTATTCTTTTAAAAGAATTGACGCAGTGGCACGGAAAAAGATTAATTTATCACGCCATCAAGCACAGGAACAGCTGCAGAGAAGGATGGGTGTAAATTGCGAGCCGCTGACAATGCCTGCGTTACAGATGGATTTTTCTGTCTGCGTTTCATATTGAGATGCAGAGTGTTTGAGAGAAAAGGGAGAGAAAAGGGGTTAGCGGAAAAAAAGCAATTTTGTCAGCTTTGGTCCAAACTTTGTGACAGGGGTAATTTTGATCCATTAGCTCTGAGCTGCTTGCCTTGTCCAATTTTTCATCTTCCACACTTTCCCAAGATCTGCGCGAGGAATAAATACCTTTGGTCCAAATGGAATCTATTTTCAGTGTGAAATGTGCACAAATACATAACTGTTGGATGCTTTTTCTCCCTCCTGAAGCATTGTGTTGCTTAAGTCGGTGTGAAATTGTATGCAGGTGTAAGGATTGTTAGCAGTGTTCACACTTTTTGACCGGAATTAAAAGTTTTAGGGCATATTGAGGAGTTTTAGAAATTGCCCCTGCAAAAAATAAAAAGCCTGACAGATGGGCAAAAAGGCCAAGAAGTCACCTCCTGAACGCTGGGACTATAAGGTGACAATAACAGGCAGGATCAAAGGGAAAATGGAGAGAAGAGGGTGAAATTGTGGCAAGCTACCTTTGAAATCGCATCACTGACTGAGCAAGTGTAGCAGCTTTTAGGTGCTACTGATAATAACTTTGTCATCTTATTCAAATAATGGAAAATACAATTAAAGGTATAAGGTGAGAACTCAGAAGAGAAAAAAAAAACATTTAGAAATATATATTCTTAATACCATTTTAGCTAAATAACCATAATTTCCACAATACAAGGCACATTTTTTTTTAACATTTTTTGTTTTAATATGGATTAATTCTGATTGCACCTAATGATATCAAAAGGATTTTTAGAAGTACACAGCACTATGTCAAAAGCTCAGTCTATTTTTATTTTAAGCTGCAAACAAGGTCAGATGTTATTGTAAATACCGGTACTCTATCATAGCTAATATGTAGCTGTGTCTGACTGTGGTTTTTTACCAACAAGGTAGTGAGCGTGGTCACAGTAACATTTTTTTAGTTGTATCAGTCTTTTTTTTTTTTTTTTTTTTACAAGGTTTGGAGTTACAGGTATTGTGAATGCGCTAACGTGGCATGTAATAAACATGTTCTAGACTTACTATGAACGGAGCCAATGAAGTCTGCTGACTGACAGACTTATCTCGGATTATTTTGTTTTGCTTAAAGCGCCTTATAGTTCAACGCGTCTTATGTATGACATAAGTCGTTGACGGTGCACCTTATAGTGTGGAAAATACATTAAAGCAAAATTAAAAAAAGAGTTTATGAAATTTCTGTTACCCAGAGATTGATTGTTAATTGCTTTTTCTTGATACCATCATTAAAAAAAATATGTTTTAGCCACCTGTCATGGTTTTAGGATACCCACAGTGAATACATATGCTGTGACAAAGCGGGTGGTCATCTCTGGAGTGGAACCTGTGAATCATTGACTCTAAACCAGGGGTGTCAAACTCATTTTCACTAAGGGCCACAACAGCATTGTGGCTGTCCTCAAAGGGCCAGATATAACTTATGCATGTAACTAAATGTAATGACAAATAAATGTAACTACTCCTTAATATTAACTAATTCATTATTTATTTACTATAAATTTTTAAAGTGACAATTACAGTTGCATAGAAAACATATGTTTCCTTGTTCCTCTAGCATAAATCCTTTTACATTTGATTCCATCAGGTTAGGTTATATGGACAGTGTTTAAATCCCAATGTATAGTTGCCAAATCCAATATTTCAAGTCTTTTTCCCCCAAGATATGAATAAATACACACCAATTTTTATTTTTTATTCTAAGAAATTAAAAACTTTTATGCTCTTGCGGGCCACATGAAATGACATGGAGGGCCGCATTTGGCCCCTTGGGCCTTGAGTTTGACACATGTGCTCCAAACCCACTGGACCTTTACCATCTCCTGTAGTAGATGGTAAAACAAACAAACAAAAAACATCCTGGAAGGCTTTTAAAAAAAAACATCCTTGTTGAGTCTCTACCCAGTTAGTTGTTTTACAGTGTGCCCCACATGATCAAAAGCATCTCCTTATGTCATCATGTCACGCATAGTGATATGCCATAAATATATAATCACTACAATGTGAGATGAATTGATTTCTCTTAATTTTAAACGTTTTTTTTTTTTTTTCCAATTTCTGCAAATACAGACAAGAGGTGATGTTTACAATCTGCTGCCTCTGTGGACAAACATTATCTGTTTTCTGTGAACATCAAATCAAATCAATTATTAGAACATATGCCACATACTGATTAAATACATATGTCCCAACCAACAGCCGTATTTGCATTTGAACACATCATTCTCCTGAGACTCAAAACAACGAACCGCCACTCTCTGGAACTTCAGTTCTTTCTTGCAGCAGCTCTGGTGTAAGTGTCTGCCTATCAGATATGTGTGGTAATATGATGCTTGTGAGTGGAGGACAGTTACTTATCCTGCAGTCTGGAGCTAATTTTGTGGATAAAGTGTCTGACTTTTATTAAGGTATAGATTCTCTGTGCTGCTGTTAGGCCTTCTCTCCAATGTAGCTTTGATGCTGGGACTTTTTTTTTCTTGAACTTCAAGAGGCTATAAATGTCACACTTTTGTGGATGATAATGATCATAAACATTATGAAAGATATATTGTAAATGTAAAAAAGAAAAGGAAAAATTGAAATTTCCAGCTTTCAACCCCAAAGTCTCCTGCTTGTGGGTTCTCCAAACATTGTTTTTCATTTTGCCAAAAAGGATTTGTAGAGGTGTGGTGGCCCTGAAGTTCAATCATAAAAAATCTCAATGTAAAATCATTGTAAAGATCACAACAACAATTAAAACAGCAAAACAATTAGTAAAAAAAAGAACATTACAAATTTGAAATCAAATCAAAATTACAAAAAACAAAATGAAACAAAATAAAAAGGAAACATTTCAGAAAACCAAAATAATTTCCAAAGATCAAAATGAAATGTTAAAATATTAACAAATATGAAACCAGAAAAGATAGGTATAATGGGACGTCAATGGACATCACTGATTGAATGATGGCGATTAGCAAAGATTTCTTTAGGGTTCCGGTTACAGCCTCTGGAAAAGTTCAGTGATTGCTCACTTACCTCTTTACCACACATCGGTCAAATCCTCCGTCTGCTTTTCTTCTTCCTCAGTACTCAAACATCATCATTCTATCACTTATGTCCCATAGCAGGCTTAACTACCCCCCACAGCTATCAAAAAATATTGTTTGCATTTCTTATTGCTTTGGTAAGTAATGACACAATCTTTTGTTTTTTTAACTGACTTTTAGTTTTTAAATTGACTCTACCGGTTGAGATTCCTTAATGGTAAAGTACAAAATCTCATACGATTCACTATTTTAAAAAATCATGTCATAATTAGCATTATTAACACATATTATTGTCTCCATTCTTTTTATCAGCCTAAACATTGAACTTTTTTAAAACAGAGCAAATTTTGACCTATATTTCCCGGAAGTTGTTTAACAGTACAACGATTTTGGATATTGACTCACTTTTGATGGTATTTCATAAAGCATTCTTGATTTGAAATGAGACTCAGAAAAACATATTTCTGACATCTTGACCTCTGTGGACAGAGGTATTATCGTCCCTGCTTGTCAGAATGAAGAGGCCGGTGTACCATGTTGTCAAAGTACACATTGTGGTTTTGGTCGTGAGGGTCTTGGTGTGTGGCCTTTCCACATCTGTGGTAGAGAGCTCAATGATGGTCGGCAAACTTTGGTTGCTTGTTGATCTTATTTAAGCTGTGTGCAACAGCCAGGTGGAACCTTTTGAGTGACACTGGTTTTTGCTTCAGTAGGTCCCTCCAGAAATTAGTGACACAAGTCAATGATGTATCCAAACAGGGGACTGTACCATCACTTTGATTTAGCTGAGGTCTTGTACAGGTGCACCAGCATATCAGAGAGATCTATTAGGCAGGGATCAGTGATGGGCATGGGATGAACTCTTTTGACTATTTGCTCCACCGCCTGACTGTTGAAAGAGGCATGATCCCAAAGGCAGGTTGAATCATTTGCTGTCAAATTTTGTAAAATTGTTGAAAGAGATTCTTCTTCATCCAGGGATTCAAAAGAACAGTCACTGATGGCCTTTGCATGTGTGGACTGATAATCAGGACCCTCTGTTGGGTCATCATCACTGTCATACAGATCTGCATCTGAGTCGTTTGGATTTTGTCGTGGTCTTGCATTGTAGAATGTTTTAGAGTCTATCTAGTAGTAGTAAAGCAAAATATAATGATAGAAAACTTTTGTAATAGTTGGTAATACTTTTATTGTAGCTTTTTTTGTTTAGTTTTAAGTGAATTAGCTGTAATAATCTTGATTTTTCATGTATTTACACTCTAGCTGATATAAACTCAAAAATAGACAAAACTATACAGTAGTTTGTATTTTAAATTGTTATTCATGATGTGTTAATGATTATTTCTTTAGTAATGGAGGATTTAGAAGGTTGTTTTAACTTATTTTATGACTAACAGTCCCTTTATTTAACATTGGCTTGATTCTGCTACTTATACCATAAAGTGACAAATCAACCGTTTGGTAGAGCATGTTTTAAAAAAATTATCACAAACAAAATGTTTTTATTTTTGTTTATGTAGGAACATATTTCTGTTCATTAAAGCCTTTACTAGTAATATCAAGTAAGACAAATATTCCTGCCTTTCAAATTTTCATAAAAAGGAAGAAAATGTATATGATCATTTTCAAGTTGTGACTTGCTCGTCAGTCAAAGAGGTTGGGCAAGCAACCACTGACTGACACAATGCCATCTGTTGGTTTTCTTTAGCTTTGCATGCTTCTACCAATTGGTTGAGATGGCTGAATCAGTTTGAGTCAAGTTAGAAACTTCTCTCATAAAAATATGGTGACTCAAAGTTTGCTCAACCGTTTGGTTGAGCAGGCAGTTATCTACCGTTTTTTATTTCAGTTTTTAACACTTAATTTTGATTTATGGAAATATTTTTAGTTTTACAAAATGTTGTTTTTTTTTTGTTTTTACATTTTGGTGTCTTAACTTTAACGCATTTTTCCCACCGCACATTGGTCCATCTTGTCATCTTACCTCTATTCTACTTTTTTCCACTGGCCAGCTATACTCGGAATGACCACCTCCATGCGATGCAGCCCTGCTGCATTGTGGCCCTGCTCTGAGATTTCTTCACTTCAGATTAGAAATGTCATTTATGTCTTATCAAGATAGAGAGTCAATAAAATATTGAAGCAACAGTGTTTACTCCGATTAAGCCACCGAGTGCCAGATGGAGATTATGGGCCAGTTCAAATTCTAGTTCGTCGAGAAATAGGTGAAACTGTTGAATTATGGATCACACGCTGAGCCTGTGGGAATGCAAAGAATAGATAGGGAGGTAATCCCAGAAAGCTGAGGGACTAGAGCTGATAGGAGAACTAAAAAGAAACAAAAAACAAAAGGCAACTTGTTTGTCTTTAACTGACTGTGAGCCAATCTTTGTTTTATATAACCAAAAAGAAAATGCTCAAATTTACAATCCGAAAAGCTTTTTCTGCTCTGCTGCTCATAAATGATTCGTTTACATACGAACCAAATGCAATCAGCGTCTTTACTAAAACGGTTGGAGCACCAAAGGTTAGGGATGAAAACACAGTCAAATCTTTTCAGGTAAATATTAAACATAAAATAAATGGGACTTTGTAAATAAACCTTGTCTACTCACAATCTCCCATATATTCATATGTACAATAATTTTCCAGTATAAGTCACAGTTTTTGGCAAATATTTGTTTATTGATAAATAAAAATTGGCTCAAATATTAATTATTTTCTCACTAACAACCAGTGGCCCTTTAGCGGTTTTTTTCCCACTGACAACCGCTAGAGTGCACTGTGCTGTGTCAGTATTTGCTATTGAGAGCAACGCAGAAGAAGAAATGCCGTATAAAACACACATGAAGGAGAATTTCATTGTTCTCCTCCTCAACTTTATGGTATTTTTCTTATTTGCATTAAGACATCATTATTGTTGTTTTCATTTTTTCCTTCCTCGGACTAATGTGGGACAGAAAGTCATCAAAGTGGGTTACAGAGAGACAGAAGTACCACTGAAAAAGCTGGCATTCAGACGCAGCTCCTGCAGTAGAAGGTAAAAAAAAAAAAAAAGACTTGTTGAGCTCATGACCAAATTTGACAATTTGGGTTTGCGTGAACGCAGCATTATGCTGATTTGTTCAGAAGCGTTTCACTTTTCTTCCAGTGCGACAAGCCCCTGCATGGGATGTACCACCTAACAATATATGTGTTTTTATTTCTTCTTTATTATGCATTTTTCGCTTCTGTGACTTATACTCTGAAAAACATGGCGAGTACATTTTTCCTTGTGAGGGGATTTTTTTATTAAATGTGTTTAGCTTTCTCTGAAGGTGCTGGTGCTGACATACCTCAAATATAATGTACTAATTAAAAGAACAAAAATAGTAACCCAAATAATAATAGTCTCCCAAACTGGGGGAGAGTGGAGATGGAATGTAACTCATGAAGCTTGTGAAGTTTCTGCTATCTCATCAGTCCCATTAAAAGACGGGAGAGCAGCTAAAATTGAAAGTGACGGTAGAGTCTTTAGGAGGCGGCCTGTGATTTCCAAATTATCATATTTTCCGAGTCAATAATAAAAAGCTTATGATAGTGCTAGCTATGCTGACAGGCTTTAATAAGATAGGGTCGCTGGAGCGCGGCAGACCGAGGGCCAGGCAGTTGTGTGTTTGCAGATGTGTTGTGATGTCTATGTGTGTGGGCGAAAGTGTGTTTCTTTCGATAAGTGTGTTTTAATTGTGTACGTGTGTTTCGGCACTTGGTTGCTTGTGTGCTGAGTTTTTATGAGGCATCTTGAAATGTACAGGAGAAAAGGGAATGGGTTTTTGATATTTTTTCTAACTAAGGAAGAAACATCTTGTGTTGACTCTCCACAGAGAGCAATGGGCAGTCCAGGACAGAACTAACCTTTCTAACCAGCTTATCCGGTTTCTTTCATTCCTAGTCAGTGCTGCCTGTACACTGGCAGACTACAATAAAGTGGATGTCTGAGGCTTCACAAAGTGGGTAAATCTCTGAAGCCCACTCACTCCAAAGAACTTTAAAAGGTGAGGATGACTTTGGCCCTTACTACACAGACATCAGATATGAAACAGGTCCAGGTTGTTTTTAAAGGAAACACCTAGAAACTCAACTGTCCTCCATCTCAATGTCTTAGCACAGACTTGGAATTTGATGTGCATTTAAGAATGCGCTATATCATATAGGTTCTTGAACATGTGTTCAGCCAATGGTGTTCATACTGGAGAAGCAGGGAGGGCTTCTTCTTCTTCTTTTTTTTTTATAGTTTACTAGTCCATGTTCAACACCAACATTTTTAAGAGGTTTGGTGCGAAATGTCAAATCAGTGCAAATCTTGTGAGCCTTGGTCCAGGCTTTTTCTTTCACAGCTCTATTCCGATAGATGAAAGACTTGGTGTCATGTAATTCCAGCCGAGCACAAACCTCAATTATTAATTTCTTCCCCATTATCAGAGCATTTTAAGTATTTTATTTCATGGAAGTTGGCACTTTGTGAATTAAAGAGGACATCACCATTTGTTGCTACCAATTTTGAAACCCTGATTGGTTTTGAGTCGGTCAACGTTTAACCTGGTTTTTGTAATGCACATTCAATGGTCACAAGTTTTGTAAGTAGAACCCAAAAACATTTTTAAAAACTTGCGTAGCTATGAGTTACCATGAAAGTTTTGAACACAGAAGCCCAAATCAATACATGCACTTATGTAGACTTTTCATTGGCCGCTTGAACGTGCGTTTCCGAGGGCGGTGTGACTGTAACTTGAAATCTTTTCTTCCCCTAAATTATCGTCTCCTAGTCTATTAGCATTTTCTTTTCTTTGGGCACAGGTGCTCATTCTTTCTCTTATCTGCGATTACTAAGCGACTGCAGTAGTCAGAACAAGTCAGCATAAAACATATTTTTTCAGACACTAACATACTGCATCTTTATGTGGTTTGAACATCTCCAAACATCTCCAGGTGTCTATCTGCTTTTCAATGCAAATTGAGTGATCTAAAAATGTTAACTGAGGATTCTGAGTATCTTTTATCGTGTACTGGGAATTTGAGTTACCACTGTTCAACATCAATATGAGAACATTTGTTTTTAATACATAGTCGTATATACAGATCCCTTCTGATCACTTCTGGTGTGAAACAGCGGACCCCGATTAGCTAAAAATGAATCCAGAAGTGGCTGGAGTTTCCTCTGTCCACCACAACAAACTGCTGAAACTGGCCAACTGAGTGGGACAAAGTGAAGTGAGAGTTTTTTTTTAATCCCTCCATAGGTCCACCCACCTCCCAATCAAATTAACATACTCTCATTTGTGCTCTAATGACACTAAAATGTCTGGAATAAAAAGTCATTAACACTCCATCATGGTTGCTGTAAATAAAAAATAAAGTTGTAAAAAAGGTATTTGAAAATAGGCTGTTAAAAAATGTTTTGGTGTGTAACTTTAACATGGAATTATTGGAATTGCTCCACTTTGCAACCATCCCTCTGTGGTCTTTTGAGGAACTGCAACAATTGGTGCTAATTGGTTTAAGTAAAAAAAAAATACAAACGTTGCCAGAAGACGTCAGCAAGCAGTGATTGGTTCGAGTTGGTCAGAGTCAATACTATTATGGCAGTCACTCTCACTAATCAGGAGTGAGCCTGTTGAAAGTCTACACCCCTTCCACCAAAAGCCAGTTTGGGAAAATCTGTCAATCAAACCCTTCATTGTGGGGACCAGCGGGCACCAAATGCTTTTATTGAGGCATCTGATTGGTCAGTTTATAATTTGCAATGGAGAAAAAATATTTTAAAAATGAAGAACATGTTGAAAAAGGTATCATAGCATGAATGGTTATTCTGAAGAATAGAAGGACTCAGTAATAGCTGTTAATTTCTCTACAGAAGTCTGTGGTATTAAGGCTTCTTGGAGCCAGCAGGTACTTCCTGTTTGGAACGCAAGGAGGGTGGGTTAATCAGTTCAGTTCTCATATTGAGTCCGTAGACAAAACTTATCCAATCAAATAAAAAAAATAAAAAAAATTGGAAGGATAACAAAGACTTTAGTGACTATAATGTGCTACTATATGATATTGTTTATTGCTTGTTAGCCAAATCCCCTCTTACTTTGGAGTCCATGCCATTATACCATAAGAACTTTATTAGTGCTTTGCTTTTCCACCCACAGAACCCCGCACATAGTTATCGTATTGCATAAATGGGATGTAGTCCCCACAGCTTGTTGACACCCGTTCAGCTTGATTGCTAATGAAGCTACCCCGCTGATTGGTGTGTGGTGAGCGCAATAACTATGCCGAAAGTTTTCACTTTCTTCTCTGTTTGACGAATCGGCAGCTGCTTTTATCACCACATGACTGTGCTGTGAAATCTAAGAGGCGCATACTCCATGATACATGAGCCACCCTATCTGGGGACCTCATTGATACCATATTAGGAGAAAAGATAAAAACTAACAGGTCCATTGGGCATAAGTGCAGATCCTTTATTAGGGCACTGCTCATTGATTTCCCTGTTGGTAATCTCACACTGATGAAGTGAGTGGGTACAAATATGCATGGCCCAGTGATTACCTTGACCCTCTCCTAGCCACAGCTATTAAGAACTTGATGGGTGTGTGGGGCTGTCAGGAAGGGCCAATTGCCTCTGGGGGGGTCAAGAGGGAAAGTTGAGGTGGGGTTATTGTGGTGAGATCCAATGGAAGTACAAGAAAGGATTCAATCAACCTGAGAATAAACTGTGTGGGCAATCTTACGCAATGTACAATCATTTACACAAACGCTCTTTTCACCAGTTATCACCGTGATGCCTAAAGATGGGTGGAGGCTTTTATCAAAAAGAGCAGAGACCAATGTGTTGGAAGAATCAAGTTCAACCACATTACAATATGTTATCAGGCTAAACAGCTGTGCACCTGACACCGTGGACTCTATGTGAATCGCCCTCCTCTTTACCAAAAGTCTTTATGATCCTGATTAAAAAAAAAGAGACATTACAAGGATGTCAATTCTTTGTCCAATAACTTGAATAACATAAACATTATTGGCACTGACTGGCGATATGATTTATGTGGTTGAATTACAATTAAGTCTTTATGTGATAGTGGCTCATTAGATTGGCCCTGCCAATGCGGTGACAGCCACACAGGCTGTTATGAAAAGCAGGCAGTGGCCTGTCCTTTCCAATAACCTTTCCTTGGAGGGAGGAAGACAGGGACAGACAAAACAGGTAAAGAAAAAGACAGCTGGAGAAGCAAAGAGAGGCTGGTTATGGTATCGGTTTGTGGCATTATCCGCCTAGATAGCTGACAGGGATGGCTGAGTCTAAAGCGTCCTCTCATTAGATATGCGAGCACATTAGCGGGGAAGGCTGTCTTGCTAAAGGTCAGGGTTGGAGGATGCTGGGACGACGGCGAAGCGCGAAGCAATGAGCATCCAACCTTCAGGATCACCTCTTTGAACTTCAATCATTTTGGCCTGAGCTTAATAGGTCCCTGGGGAGGATCAGAGGCAGAAAAGGCATGTGAGGGGAGGGGAGCCTTAATGGGACATCACGCCACCTTGACATTTTAATTAAGACTCCCAACCATTAGCATGCCAGAACTTGGACCATTAGAGTGGAGCCCATGTAAAAGCAAATGACAAGATGTCATTTTTTTTTGAGTCTGTAAGCGTAACATGAGGATCTACATGGCAACATAATGGACACAAAAGAAGTGCAAGAAAATATACTGACGACACAGGATTCTTCCATGAACAGCTTCCTACAAAACAATATTTCAGATGTTAGGTTTGAAAAGGATTATTTAAAGAATAGTACATTCACTTTTTCATGAATCTTTACATTTTTTGGTAACTCCTAATGAAAAAACAATATAAAAAACATTTTTACTATTATCATTATGATATCCAGTGTTATTCCAGTGCACTGGTTAAAAATTCTCTCCAGCCAAACACTTTACAAATCTTTCCAAACTGAGACTTGGAAAAAAAAAACAGACATTATTGATCCAAAGGGTACACATATTTTATCTCGGCGCCTAAAGTAAAAAAAAAAAATGGTTTGACCGAAGGGTTTATTCAATACTATTCTCTGTCTGGGTCCAGAGAAAGAAACTGTGTTTCTGCACAAGAGTGAGTTATGACAGGTGTCAGAAGAGGCTGAGTCTCAGGACAGAAGCTCAGTTTTAACTTTGTCATTTCATTCGCAACTTGATTTCATTTTTTAAGCACCATACACAACAAACCTCTTCCACCTTTTCCAAATCTAAAAAAAAGTATAAAAACAGTAGACACTATGACCCACACTTCCTCGCTAGATCCAGTGAATGAAGAGATATCCTGAGGCCATGTGGTATGTGGTATTTCAATTTAAAGAGACATCATTATATTTAAAAATACAGGAGTGTTATACTTTAATATTTTTATAGATCCGACCTTAGTTTTACCTATGCTTTTACTAGTAAGCCTTAGGTATTCTACCAACATACTTAAACTGTGAAATACGGAACAAAACTCAATTTTCCTCTATATTCCGCATGTGCTGCGTCACGTAAAATTGAGTTGAGAGCAGCTGTTGAAATGCCAGGATTTTGCTTAAATATGCTAAAAAGTAAGTTGATCGAGTCCTTAATCTTTGGATGAAAATCATTTACAGAAAACCTTATTGAGGATGTTAATGCTGTAACAGCCTCACAAGGTGCCCATTGTGATTTATTAAGTATTTTGTGTAAAGAGAATACAATTGTAGATTTTGTACTATGACAAAAACAAGCTAATTCTTTAAAATCCTATTTGAGGGTTGAAATATTTTTTTAAATGGTCAGAAATGTTGTTGTCACGAAATCTAATAATGTCTAAAAAGGGAGGCAGTGGGTTGTGAGATATCCAATTTATATTGGTAATTGAAATTATGACTTTAATATGGAAAAAGACAACAATTTGATGAGTTTTCTAGCATTAAGTCATATCTGCCACAATCCTGCAGTTACATGTGAGATGCCACTATGACACAAAACAGACATTTTGAATTGCAGTGTGCAAATCACACTTTTATTTTGACGTGATGTCTTAAATTTAAAGTTGCTGTTATACAGCACCCACTAAACTGAACTAAACTGCGACATACTTTTGTAATCAGAAGAAGAAAAAACTCACCCCTCTTTCTTACAGCTGCTGTTACTGCTACAGTTCCAGACGTCCGTGTTAAAAAGTGATGAATCAATGATTCTCAATCCGGTTTGGTCAGATTCTGTTCACAAAGCGTTACACAAAAGCAGCAGGACTTCATTCAGACATGACACTTGAAGTTGCCACCGCATGCCAGAAAGCAGGGAATGTTTGAAATGGGATTGGCACACTTAAAACTGGATTTCTTGCACAAATATGGAATTCTTTCATAAAGTGACCCACTTTTCACACCCCACCTCGGTTCTTTTCTCTGTTTGATGGTTCTGCCTTTGTACCTGGGATACTTCACCATTAACAGACAAATAAAGGTCTTTGCAACTAATCTACCTGCATACATTTTTTAGAGGACTTGGGAAGCATTGGCTGAGGACTTTTGCTTCTTTTCATTTCACTGTGGAATATGGATTTGGGAATAATGTGTTAAAAAACTAGTGATTATTACCTTGGTGCATAATTTGTTATACAGATAATTTATAATCATGATTTAACTGTAAACATTGCAGAAAGGGTGGAATATTCTCAGAAATATTATAGTACAGTTTTTTCGAGTCCCCTACACCCAACAGAAATGTGATTTTAATTTACCTATAAGTTTTAAGTCAAACCTTCATGTTGAATTGGATTTAAGATCAATATATGGATGTTTGAGTTTTTTAGGGGGGGTTCTCTCCTCACATTGTGTTTATGGAGCAGTGATGCAACCTCATAATTTCCGCAAAAGCAGATTGTTCACATTTATGTTGCGTGAATTGTAAAGGTTATGCTTTCTCTTCTGCACTGCTGTTCCATCACAGACATCCCACTACGATACCTCTGACTCACATCCATGTGGGTTATAAGAAGGAAATACTACAAATAAAGCTAAAATAACATTTTTAAGGAACTTTTTAAATAAAATTGTATTCAGAAGTATAGGATTTTGCAAAAGCCAAGTGTATTTATTTCAATAAGATCGTATCTTTAGACAGCTATGACTACATAGGTGTTTTACAGGTCAGTCTCAGGAATCACATGACAACACGTGAGAAAAAAAAATAGCGTTATGAAAAGATTTTGTATTGTGAACTCAATTACTTTACCAAAGGTTTGGAAAATATATCAAGCTACTTGTTGGGTACTTCAAACATTCTGTCTCTGAATTGTTATTGTAGCGCTCCAATGAACAGCAGGCAGATACAAAGAGCGCTGCTTCAAACAACTTGGGTTAGGGTCATCCATTTATAACCAAAGATTTTCAGATTTTCAAAGTGCCCCAGTGGTGTTTTTTGATGTTTTTAGCCAACATTTAAAAAAAAAATGTGTTGTTTTCAAGGACATAGTTCCTGCAGAGCAGCAATAGTTCCAAAGAAATTTACCTCTGATTTGTGGGTGGGACTACAGAGGCAGAGTATCTACCTCTACTTCCTATCATCCATGTGATTACAGCCCCTCACAACCCCAACCTAACATTAGCTGTGCAACAAAAAAAGCAAAAGATATTGGAGCTGTGCAGCCGCACAGTTTTGAACCGGATGTCAGCTCAGACGAGGAAAACAAAGACGTACATGAATCTATATATCTGGAAGTAGATGCATCAGAATGGAATGACACAGTGTGGCTTGGCCATTGCAGTTTCTACATAGCAAATACAATCTATTTCAAAAGGCATTTTTTGTCTGCTCCTGATTTACAATGATTTTAATAAGCAAATTAGAAATGCAATTTTAAGCTTAAACTAAATGTTGGAGGACATATTTCATATGTCATATTAGCAAAGTGAGTCACGTTAAAAGTTGTTTTATTGAGTGCATTAATCCAATAACATTTTAATGAGTTGCTGGATCTCATCATTGTGGTTTTATGGCATTATTTTTTAGAGAACTCTGTTGAGGACACTACAGGGTAACTGTTAGGGTGATGTCACAGAAGTGTTAAAATAAATGTTCTAACAAATAAACAGCTGGACTCTTTTCTGTTCGATGACGGGACAATCGTTCCTTTACATTTGTCCGCGACTCATCGGTTGCTTCCTTCCTACTCTGTTAATGTTCGCTATGGTGGCTGTTTTGGTTCACCTATTCCGTTCTGGGAACAGATCGTATTCAGACTAAGGAATCTCAGAGCGAACCAAAGCTCATTGTGATTGGAAACGAATCGAGACCACCCCCAAAGATGTGTCCAAGAGTGGTTTCTGGTCCAGGACCGGGGTCCGCTTGGGTGTATTCAGACTTAAAATGATTTGTTCTGGATAATCGAGGAAAACGAACTCTGGTTCACTTAAAGCGGATCCAATTTTTCCAGTCTGAATACACCCCAAATGTTTCTAACAGTTTTTTCAGTTTTTGTCATGCATGGCTTGTCGCAGGAGCGAAATACTCAATCTGTTGTTGCTGGAAGAATGCCCAAAAGCAAAGACTTTTCGACAAGCCTTTGTCTGAGCTCTCTCCAGAAAGGCCTTCAGGGCAGTTTTGACACAATGTCAAGATTACATGTCCAAATGGAAAGCAAGTCCATTTTCACTCGTACATGGGAGGGGTCATTCTTATATGCTGCAGGGGCCACACCTGGCCCCTAGGTCATGTATTGACAGACGTTTTAAAGTTCCAGTTTTATAAAAAGTTTCATTGAATGCCTGTCACAGAAAGAAGACACTTTTCTCATTTGTGCACATAAAATAATTAAACTAACAAAGTTCATAGCAGCAGATTTCTTAAAACTTGCGTGATTGAAATTCCTTTTTTAGCAGAACATTAAAAATTGAGCTTAGAGTCAACAGTACGTCTTCTGGGTTTTTTCCATGCAGCCCCAAGAGGCATCCTGACGGAGCTGATGCCTGACAGCTGTCTCGGAAGAGTTGTATGTGAACATAAACCCACTGGATCTTAAAAATAGCCTAATAACTTCAGACATTAAGAACTCCCAGGGGCTTTTGAGATGTAAATATTGCTTTGGAATGTTTGGTTTTTGTTATTCATTTCTAGAAAGTGGCTATAAAAAATGTACAGAGTTGAACTTGTTAATAAGATCAATATCCTTTTTTTTTATAAACATCAAAGTGCATGATGATTTTTTTATCTAAGTAAAAAGTATCAACACCTCTTCAAAGCTCTGTTTTTGCAGTCATGTTCTGCTTTAAGTAGCTTCATAAACTTTCTTGAATTTTCTCAAGAAGGTCATATTAAAACCGTGGATGCACTTTCAGGGTTTTCTTTCGGCATCAGAGGATTGATCTATAGCGGGAAGCTACTTTGTTTCCTTGCAGTGTTAAGCTTTCATGGTAATGATGTACCTGTGACAGAAGTTGAGGCAAACAACCGGAGCAAAGAAATGTAATGTCAGCCATTAACTGATAGGCAACACAAGCACATGAGATATGTCTTCAGCACAACTTCCTTGGAACACCAAGGGGAAAGCTCTTTCTAATCCACTTGCTGTTCTTTCTGGTTTCACACATCTGTTTCTGTACTCCTTTTCATGCCCCAATTGATGTGAATGGAAATTTATAGTTCTTCCCTGAATGTGCTGAAGCAAATTCATTAGAGGCTTGTAACACACATGGAGGGTGATACCAATTTCAGAGCTATAACCAGTGTCGGATTTGAGGTAGCATACTATAATGCCAGGAATATAAAAAGTTCAATTCTCCCTTTCCTGAGCAGGAGGTGCAGCTGAAGAAGATGAGTGGCTTCATCAGTCTTCTGTGAGCACTTTGGGATGTGGGAGGGGCTGATCACTAACTGCTGCCAGTTAAAGGGTAGTATGTGCCTTCCACTTTTGTGAAAACTAACAAAATATGTCATTTTCTGCATGCATCATTGTCTTAAAAAACCTAAGAAACTTAGACTTTAGAAATATTTGAAGACACGCTCCAGTTGTTGTGTTTTCATGTGGCATTTTTCTCATGATGGAGGATCTGTATAAAACAATACAGATTAAGATTGCATTTCTGAGTATTCAAATCGTTATGAATCTGGAGATGATGAAAAAAATGCTCTTTGAAAAAGATCATTCTTGTCGTATCTGCCCACTAGCTCCCTGCTCCAGCATCCACTTGCAGACAACTCCACCTTTTTCCTTATCTGAGCTGGCATCTGGCTCCAAACTGTATGGCTGGATAGCTCCAATATTACCTACCATTCTGTATTGGTAGCTTTAGAAATTATACAGTATGTATGGTTTGTAAAGTGTGCTATTGCAAGAAAATATTGCAATGAATTTGGTAAATACATGTTTTATGTTTTTACCCAAATCACTGGCAATTTCTCAATTTTCCACACCTTTTTTTTTTCCCAGTTAGCCTGTCTTCGATATCATGTCTCATCTGCAATGCCTCTTGTAAATAGAAAAATGCAATTAAGGCAACCACAATCAAGGAAATTGTACAGTTTTTAGAAAGTACGGGGGTCGCATTATATTGATTTAATGAAATGAACCTTGAACGGAACTTTGAACTCGGACTGCATTTGGCCCATGGGCTGGACTTTGGGCATGCCTGCCTTATATTAAGACATGTAGCCTACATTTGTTCTGAGTAAATCTGCATAGCAGCAAAGCAAACTGAAATGTTTTCCAAAGTGTTAAAATGTTTTTGTTACAATTTTTTTTTTTTTTTGTACACTGTATTTATCCCACGAGGGAACTTCCTTCTCAAGCATTTGACCCATCCCCTTGGGGACGGTGAGCTTCAGCCGAACCGCGCTCGGGAGGCGGTAGCGTTAGGGGTCTTGCCTAAGGACTCCTCACTGGGTTAATTGCTCGCCATTGAATATAGGTATTGCCCCCAGTACAAGTGCTCATCCCCTCGGAATCGAACCCTGGTTTCCTGCGTGGTAGCTTCCCACCTTACCAACCGAGCTACCCAGCCGCTGTTAATTAACACATCTTGTTTGAATGCTGCACAACACAGAGCCTGCAGTAAAAACTGTAAATGCATTTTTGCTGTGATTTGTTCATTTATCATCATTGCATTTGGTGTTTTTTTTTTCCACTTCATTGCCTAATAGCTCTGTGCTTTGTATGCAAAGGGTTCCTGTTTATAGGCCGAGTGAGCATGTAGCAAGTAATCTTTGTGTGTTAATATGGTCAACATGACTTTTTGACTTGCGCTGATGCATCGTCTAATACTGTGAGACAATTCATGGATTTGGGCATTCATCCACCAGAGCGTCTAATTGTGTTGTTTTATCCCAACCTTAAGGAGCAAAATACTGAACTAATGCAGTGCATCTCCACCACATTAGCCAAGTCAATTTCATTTTTTTTTTAAATTAAGAGCTTAGCTCTGAAGTAGGTCAGACTAATAACTGTCACGTGAGCATGTGAAACTGATAGCTTTGTGGCAAAAGTTTTGTAAAACTGCTCTGACAAACGTGAGCTTAATAAAATCTATCATCTCAAGGTTTCATCAAAGTTTACAGAGAGATTTAGCATTCATAATGGAAGTCATTTGGAAACGCAGTCCACCTACGGCAAAACAGAATGGGAGTTATAATCCTGAGCATCAGAGCTGAACGCCTCAGCTAGTGTAGGCTCTGTGGAAATGTGCTTAATCAAAAGCTTTACATCTGCTGGTGTCATAATTCCGATGGAAGGTCATTACTAGTTTGAGGAGAAGCTGAGCATTTTTACATTAAAACAGAGAAAAACTAATTAGTTTGCGCAGCAAATAAAAAACAAACACAAACAAAAGAGCAGAACATAGCTGCACTGCGGGCTATCTCGCAGATAACTCTCTTAACCAGACATGTTTCGTAATTAGTTTTCCCCTCCACTGGGACATTCAATAACCTGCAGTTGGAGAGATGGAGGAGAAGATAGTAATACTTATCGCAAATGTTTTCTCGGCACAAAAAAGTAATCCTGTCATTCAAAAAAAAAAAGAGAGGATTAAAACTAGAAAGAGTGTATACATTTTCTTTTTTCTGGGAAACAGGTTTCGAAGGAGAGATATTCCCCTGAGCTAAAGCTGGAAAAACATATTTTCTTTACTGCTTTTCTTTAAATCCCAATAGTTACATTCAATTGAAGCACTTGTATGGGAAATAAATGGAACGTTTGAGGCACAAAACAGCAAAAAAAAAAGTTCAGAAAGTTGTAATTAAGGGAAAACAAAAAGCATTAAGTGTTTGTCACATTTTTTGTGATAACTTGACTCATTTTAATTGTAGACAGGGCCCCCAACACTGAACACTTCAAATAATATTACTATAATTTCCACGCCATTATAATCTAACTTTGCCATAACAAAACCAAAATCAGTGAAATGGCTTAAGACTTTTCATGTGAAAGTGCATCGTCCTCCCATGTCCCACTGCAGCAATGGATTATTCCGTCAGGAGCAAGTCAGCTAGCAGAGAGATTTGAAGAGATTTAAAAAATAAAAAACACAGTAAGATAAGAGTAGTTATCCGAGTGCCAGCTATGAAAAAAGCAAAAGGCTAGGAGAAAGCAAGACATTTTTTGCCACACTCCCAAAAGTGCAGGCAGACAGAACAAGAAAAAGAACAACAGAATCAAAGTAACTCAGAATGAAGA
The DNA here is from genome assembly GCA_023969325.1 of Oryzias curvinotus. NCBI lineage: Eukaryota > Metazoa > Chordata > Actinopteri > Beloniformes > Adrianichthyidae > Oryzias > Oryzias curvinotus. The sequence continues at coordinate 21,675,215 of CM043710.1, forward strand.
TAACGTAAGTCAAGAATGAGAAAAGGGACAGAGAAGGAGAGGAAAGGCAAAGGGAGGGGCAGAAAATGATCATTCTTTATTTAATATTTCTTTATTTAATGGTATTGATGCCACTACATAAGGAACTATTCTGTTCCATCATTCAAGGATTTGTGTTTCTTTTGCTGTCTTTAGTAAAACCTGACAAATAAAAAAAGACAGAAGACAGCCATTTGTTCCTATGAAGTCAGTGGTCAACTAATTAGCACATTTGATTAATTCAGTGATTTTTCCCAATAAAAAACTGGGGGATTTTACATTTAAATGTGCATTTTAGATGCTTATTAACTTTAACATTTGGATTTTTGACACGGATGCTGTCTAAAAGTGGACCAATGAAGAAATTTTTCGATGGACTTTTTACCCTAGATAAGGATATATTAAAAAAATATAAACAAAGAAAAAATATTAATAAACCGCTGTAGAGGGCCCCATGCTTTTTTTGCCCGGGGCCCCCAAACCGCTAGGTCCACCAATGTTAGTATTGACATGAAATTTTCACCAGATGTCGGCATCAACCCAAGTAATGCACACATAGAAAGAAATCCAAACATTGATGTCCATAAATGAAGTTATGTGTAATAAAGTGAAATGGCACAGGGAATAAGTATTGAACACGCTTACTGAAATTTATTTAACACTTAGTGCAAAAACCTTTGTTGGTGATTACAGCCTCAAGACGCCTCCTGTATGGAGAAACCAGTGGAATACATTGCTCAGGTGTGATTTTGGCCCATTCATCCACACAAACTGCCTTCAAATCTTCAAGGTTCCGGGGGTCTCTTCTGTGAACCCAAATCTTCAGTTCTTTCCAAAGATTTTCAATTGGATTCAAGTCTGGTGATTGACTGGGCCATTCTAGCAGCTTTCTTTTCTTTTTCTTCAACCAGTTGAGTGTTACCTTGGCTGTGTGCTTGGGATCGTTGTCTTGCTGAAAGATCCACCCTCTTTTCATCTTCAGCAGTCTGGCAGATGACAGCAGATTCTGATCAAGAATGTCTCGATACTTTTCTCCAGTCATTATTCCTTCAATGATATGAAGTCTACCAGTACCACATACTGAAAAACAGCCCCACGCCATGATGCTCCCACCTCCAACTTGACTGTTGGTATGGTGTTTTGGGGGTGATCTGCGGTGCCATTTTTCCTCCAAACATGTTGTGTCTTATGACATCCGAAGAGTTCAATTTTGGTCTCATCTGACCAGAGTATCTTCTCCCAGAATGTCATGGGTTTATCCAAATGTTGTGTCACAAACTCCAAACGAGCTTCAACATGCTTCTTCAAAAATCTTGCGAGGAGCACCTGGCCGTGGCTGGTTTATGGTAATGCCGTGTTCTTTCCACTTCCGGATGATGGCCCCAATGGTACTCACTGGAACTTTCAGAAGTTTAGAAATACGCCTGTAACCAATGCCTTCAGTGTGTTTTGCAACAATAAGGTTGCGTAGGTCTTTGGACAGCTCTTTGCTTTTACCCATCATGCAATGCTTCTTGTCTAACACCTTGCTGGTGAGAAACGTTTTTAAAAGGCATCAATCAGGACTATACCAGCTGATATTACTTTGCACCAATAGGGGGCAGGTTAACCTTCTGAATACTGACAAACTCCAGCTGCTTTCTTGGCTTGCCAAACCTTTTTATCCCTCCTTTTCTTCATGTGTTCAATACTTATTCCCTGTGCCATTTCACTTTATTACACATAACATCATTTATGGACATAAATGTTTGGATTTCTTTCTATGTGTGCATTACTAGGGTTGATGCCGACATCTGGTGAAAATTTTGTGTCAATAGCGCAATTATAAATATGTTTTTTGAGAGAAATGTTGACGTGTTCAATACTTATTTTCCCCGCTGTATGTTGGTGGATTCACACGTACACAATTTCGACAATTTGATTTTTCTCATTCCACCTGGCTGGAGCCAACCTCAGAGCCTCACCACATGAAAAAGCCAGTGCCATGCAAGCGGCAAAAAAAAGAAAAGTATTTTGTATGAATTTATCAGCCGAATAAAAGCTTTCAAGTGAATGACAAGCCCTGCATTCTTCTTGGAACATTTTAGATATGGTTTGTGTGATAAGATAAGATAAGATAAGATAAGATAAGATAAGATAAGATAAGATAAGATAAGATAAGATAAGATAAGATAAGATAAGATAAGATAAGATAAGATAAGATACTTTATTGAACCCATCTTGGGAAATTCGGTCCTTGCGGCGACCATGTACAGGCTCAATAACAAACGAACAAACACTGGGTGACAAAATCAGGGAAGCAATCAGTCAGATAGCAGTTTGTAGAAAACAAACATTAAATGTGGTTATCTATGCCAAATGGATGATGAATTCTAAAGTCCAATGGAGTGAGGTAGAAATGATCTCCTGTAGCGGTTGGTGTGACAGTGAAGCTGCCTTAGCCTCTTGGAAAAGGCGCTCCGCTGTCCATCAAGTATAGGATGGAGAGGGTTCTCAGGATTATCCATGATGGATACAAGTTTATTCAAAGTCCTTCTCTCCATCACAGCTTTGAAGGTGTCCATTTTGCACCCCATTACAGAGGCAGCCTTTCTAATCTGTTTGTTCAGTCTCTTTGTGTCACTAGCAGCTATACTGCCCCCCCCCCCAGCATACCATCGAGAAGAACAGAGCTGGCCACAACATCCTGCTGCACACATTGAAGGACCTTATATTTTTATATCTATAATATTTACAAGAGGAAAACAGAGGATCGTTTAAAAATGATTTTTGATTTAGTGGCTTTGTTTGTCTTTTAGTAAACATAAAAAAGGCTATTCTAGTAGTTTTACAGTAGGTTAAAATGACAGACTGTTGGAACAAATTAGATGTAAAAACAACCCCAGCACAATAAAAGATTAGAAATCTTTTGCATTTTCCACAGCAGGTAGAGATTCCTCTGGAAACTATTATCTCGTTTAAATGCGATGTTTTTTCTTTGCATACACTGTTTTTGAGAAATCAATTTCACATCTTTGTGGAGCTACAGTCCAATCTCCTGAGAGCTATGAAGTTAGTTTATGTTTCTGAGATCAACATATTTATCCATAATATTTAACGTGAGGAGGCAAAACCTTTACAAGTTTGTCTTGACTTTAACTTATAGATTTTCTTCCACATTAGGTGAATAAGTTCATTAAATTACGAAGATTTCATTTTTTGTTCATTTTTATGCTGCACTTCAGTGTGTCCAACAAGTCATGAGGTTCTGGATGAAAAGATTTGTAAGTGGGTTCTCAGAATGTCTCAAATGTTTATCAGATTCCCTTAGAGTTGCATAGAATAACTTTAAATGAATTTTTAACACCTTTAAAACATTCCATGTGTCTCTTATATGAGGGTCAGCACACTATCTCTAACAGAACAGGGAGGTTGATGGTTCCTGTGAGGATTTTGCCATTTTATTTGTTTTTTGTCATGTTCAGTTTTCAGGTTTTGTGTGTTACCCCATCACAGTCACACTAATTTAAAGTTATACCTTAGTCACAACTGTCCTTAGAGGTAAACACAGGCTGTCTATGGGCAAAGAATAGGCACAACTGTATGGGGCACAGATGGCCTGCAGGAAATCATGCACATTTTTTTTTTCTACAGGCATGCTGCAGACATCAGGCTGTAGTGGACATATATACAACACGCAAAGGTAAATAAGGATGAAGTAGGTGAGATGCAGGCGTAATGTACGGATTGTGGAAGGGGCCTGTTGTGTGTTTCAGTAAGGGGACTGATGCTTTACTAACAACTAGAGTATGGCGTGAGGGCACCATACGACAGCATCACTGTACGTCATAATTGCGTACAACTAACATTGTCTCCACTCGTACTTCACAATACACTTCCCACACACATGACAATACGCTCTTTTTCTAAAATATATGTACTTGATTAAGATTTTTATCCTTCTCAGCTGTTTTAAATTTGTTAATTATCCTGAATTATAAGTGTCTGGTTTTCTGGTAATCTGAAGTGTCACTTTTTTCCCCTACTTTGTTCAACAGTTTTTTTTATATTTAAGTTTTGTGTTAGTTGATTTGTCAGGATTATTAAACTCACAACCTGTCATCTGTGAGCCTGTTACATGTTGTGTTTGTGCTCATATTCTAGCATCTGCAAAATGTTTCCTGCAGTACTACTTCCATTTTATTAAATAGTTTGTTTCTTTGAGTTATTGTAAGCGTAATGCACCATTAAAGGAGTTTTTTTTAGACTTAATAAACCAGTAATAAAGAACGAGTAACAGATATCTTATGGTGTAAAACTTAACACCAGAGACAACAAAAATGTTCCTGCCAGAAACATCATGAAACATGTGCAAGGACGTCTTTGTTGGCTGTTATAATCCTGCTTGCTATGCAGCTCCAAAATCCATTTGACTGTTTACAGAGACATCAAACCACATCAATGAAATGTGAATGAATGGATAACAAGATTTCCATTTCTTTGATAAGACAACGGGCTTCTGTTTTTAAAGTACACTGAGATTCAGCAATCACACATGTAAGAAGAGAGAAAAACAAATCCTCACAGCTCGCCTTGTCTTTAGTTTGATAAAGAAGTAAAAGCTGACAATAGACTTATACAATACTACCCTTGGCAATGCATGTTCAAATGGCTACTTCAAATGAAAAGTTTTATAAATGTGTAAATGCATGTTTCGAGCTTCAAAACTCTCGCGTTCACCCATAGCTACACAAGTTTCTATGACTTTATGTACAAAACGCGCGGACATTGCACGCCTATTAAATGCGTTGTGAGTTATACAACGATTCCAGAGGTTTGCACCACTTTGACATTTTGCATCAAGCCTCTTCCAACTGTAGGTGGCGGACATGAGCTAGTAAACAGTAGAAAGAAGAAGAAGCCTCTCTCTGCTTGTCCAGTGTGAACACCATGAGCTAAATGTGCGTTCAAGAACAAGTGTTTAGGGTGTTCTTGTGCAAATGTTCCATGCCCGGCGTGTTCGTAGATTTACAGTGACTGTTCTATACATGAGAAATCAGACACCATGACAACATGCTTACCACGTTGATAGATGACTTAAAATTTTTGATTGTGTGTGTGGCCCTGTGACAGACTGGAACCCTGCCTTGACCTCGATGTCACATAAGCAAGCAAATTCAGAAAGTGGTCTATGCTTTTTAGCTGCATATATTGATTCCAAAAAAAATTTAGAGACTCCCACAAATGAGAAAATACTGAAAAAAATACAAACTCAGTCAAGTGTTGCTCAGAGAAAAGGCTGTATTTCAAAACCTTTATGAAACCTTCCAGGGGTTTGGATGACCTTAGGTAAATAGAACCATTTTTGAAAAAAAGAAAAAAATCATTTGCCTTGTGGCTCAGCTCCATTGAAAAAGTTGCTGCATTGCAAACTTCATCAGTCTGATAACATGCACATATGAAAGTGTGTACATGCGTATGTGCAGCTCTGCTGATCAAAGCCGCAGTAAAGAGAGCAGGCAGACGTTTGAAGATGGCCCCCTGAGTTGCGGGCCACTCTCCACTCATGCACATTCACAAAGCATATCATTAAACATAATAGGGTTTTTATCACCGACTGTCAAGAAATACCGCTGCATTTGCATTCAAATTTAATTTGCCACACCGAAGCCCATGCATCCAAGAAATTTTCCTATATACCCTCCCCCTTGTGTCACACACATATGCGCAGACATATACAAGCACAAGCTCATGATTTTTAATACTGTTGTAAAGCGAGGTGGTGGTATAAAATCCTTATATATTAGTTTCACTTTCACTGTTGGGATACTTACGGCAGTAATTCATGCAGGCATTTGACCACTTGTGATTTAAAGCAGTTTGAGCAGTTTAGACAGTTTAAGATGTATTAATATAAACAAAGATTACAATTGTTGTGGAACTTAAATACCAGCTAACCATCTCAATGCAACATAATTACGCCAAAGAAATTCTATAATTATCTATGGGAATTTGAGGAAAATGGTTGAAGTTGCACTGTTATTGTATAATCAAAGCCAATAAAAACAAATCCAAATACATTACCATGTTGTTGTTTTTTCAAGCATCCCAAAAAATGAAAAAAATCCAGTCCTTTGAAATAAAAAAAATAAAACTATGATGAAATAGTAAGACTGCTTCTCTGCCCACCTGTCTTTTTCCCCATGTTTCTTCACCTGAAGTAATGCAGACCCCATTTCACAGACAAAATATCCTCTGTAGAAAGTGTCAAAGTGTTTACCCACAGGCCTGAGTCTCTATCTGAGGCCTGACATCTAATATAGAGAACTGGCCTACAGCTCACACCACCCTCCCCTCCTAGATAAATGAAGGAAAGATGAGGTGCAGCATGAAGTCTGCGTGCTTGTTTTTTTTTTTTTTTTTTGGTTTTCTTTATATTTGTGGAGTAAGTGGGGTTCAACAGCTTAAAAGACTTTATTCAACCTCTGATGCACCATTACTAGGGTCTAGTAGTCCTATGTAAATGCACATGAACGGGCGTATGCGTTCAAAACTCTTGCACATACAAAGATATGCATGTTTTTGCAGATTTCAGGCTCTAGGTACAAAATGAATGGGATCTTATGGGAAGGTAAGGCAATGGCCACGTGACAACTTCCTAGTGACCATCTTAAGGCAGATGCTACGTTCAAACCGCCCTCGGTAATGCGCATTCAATAAAACGTCACTTCCAATAAAAAGTCTATGTAAACACGTAAATGCTTGTTTTGGGCTCCCATGTTCAAAACTCTCACATTCACTCATAGCTATGCACATTTTTAGGACAAATTTTAGGCTCTACATGTAAAACGCATCCACTGAATGCATGTTGCAAGTTAAACCAGGTCAAACTTCGACCAATCAGGGACTCTGGTTCAGTAGTGACTTATGAATGGCGTCCCTTTTTAATTTACTGAAGTGCCAATGGTTTAAAAATTGATCATGGTGGAAAAATTAATTGGGGTTAGTGCCTGGCTGGAATTATATGACACCAAGTTATTTATATATCAGAAAAAGAACAGAGAGGAAAAATTAAGCAAAAGAAAAGAAAATGAACTAGAAGCCCCTCCCTGCTTGTCCAATCTCAACACCATAGGCGTTTAGTATCCCCGTTTAGTTCTTCCTAACATAAAAATAAACATTACAGACAAAGGAAAAGACATTTTGAAGAGTAAAATCTTATTTCTCGTTCGTACTGATCTCCTAGCCACCACAGGCCAAAAAAGTGGTGTGTCTATTTACACTTCTGTGTAAATGACTGTTTATAATATTTGAGCTAACCCTCTGCACACGTAGTCAAAGAACCCTAGGCAAGTAGAAGTAAATACTGTGGAAATGTAACCTAAAATGTGATGTCCACAAATGTAGATTACAGAGGTTAAACAATTTAAACTACTGTTTTTGGTACTTTCTTCATAGTTTTCTCATTTTCTTAAGCTTTGTTTCGAAAGCCCAATGTGAACCTTAGAAAAATAATATAAACCTTTTTGATAAAATGCTGCTTTTCCAAAGGTATATTTGCAATAAGTGTGCTACTTTACCTCTTTATAGTACCCTTGGAGTGTGGAGGCTAGAGAAAGGTACATGTTTTATAACCTATAAGGAAGACATTTCTATAAAATGGGAGCTGCCTCTTGAGCACCATCAAGTTTTACTATCAGCTTTAGCTGCCACAAGGAGAGCAGAAAATGAAGAGTAGCTGCCTCTCCCAATCAAACAGACACTGTTTAAAAAAAAAAAAAAAACACTCTTCAGATGCTGTCTGGTGCTGCCAGACGTGCTCGTGTTCTACATACTGTGTTCACACACATGCGCGGCACAACAGGGAGCCGCAATCCAATTAACTTGATTATTAATTAAAGGGCTCTCTTAGGGAAAAAGTGTGGTGTTGATGGAGGCAGCCTTAAGGGGGCGCCTGCTGAGATGGCTCTGGACTCACCTTAACGGCAGGTGTGCTGGCTACGACTATAACACATGGACCTGAGCTGTCCGCACGCACACCGATTCACACAGCAACCTGCGCTCCAAGCTCCATGCAGGCGTACACCTGAGCGCACCTGTCAGTGTGACATCTTTCTCTGATATTTTTACTGTCTAGTCATGCAACAAGCAAAACACTTAAAGCATTTTTTTCTTTTCTCCGTGCAGTGCTCTTGCAGATGCATCCTCAAACGAAAGTATGATGTGCTGTACGGAGTGTTTCAGCCTCGTTGTGAGGGAATTGCGCTTTGGATATCAATTAAAGCTTGTTGACTTATCAAAAACCGTTTTCCATTCAATTCAATTAAAACAAAATGTATACAACCCATTATTACAACAATAGTCATCTCAATGGGCTTCAAACCATGTATAAACATGAATCATAAAGAACATAAAGTCAAATAATTCAATAGGTAATGGCTAAACTGAACAGACTACCGGTACACTAAACTGGGCATCCCTCTCCTCCATATTTGTCTGACATCCTCCGTATCCATTTTGGTTGCTGTTCATTTTATGAAAGACTTTACCCTTAAGGTTCCTTAGAGTTTGGCCGAGGTATCCCACTGTCTGTTAATCAAGACGTACATTTGTATCCTTGGATAAAGTTAATTGTGGGTCTTTGTGTGCAAGTAAATAATGTGATTTCAAAAGATCATGAATGCTGAAAGGGCTGTCCAGCATTAGGAAAAAGTCAAGAAAAGTGATGTGAGTGATGTGTAATTAAAGTCCCACTCTGATCTTCTTTTGATCTATTGTAAAAGCGTTCAAAGTGGTCTTTTCAATAAGATTATGTGATTTTTTAGGAAAAATCAAAAAAACTTTATTTTTTCTAGGACATAGTTTCTGCCGAGCAGCGGAAGTTTATCAAAAATTGGCTTCTGAGTTGTGACTGTTGTTTCCCATCATCCCTTTGTTTGCTGGCTGTTACATGCCACCACTCATATTTTGCTTTACTTTACCTATTTATTTTTTTACCCAAATTATCAGTATCTGATTCTTCACTTCTGAACAGTTATTTATACTTTTTATATGACTTTGATCAATTAAAAAAACAAAACACAATGGAAATTCGTCATTCTATTAATCTGTGTATTTTTAAATGTACGTACTAGCACATTATTTTATTGCTTTGGCAAGACAATTTTGAAACCCTTTGATTTTTTTATAAATTTATTTCTCAAGAAATACCAGAATCTCTATGAATGCACCATAACCAACAATAGAAGTTACACAAAAACAGAAAAAATAACTAAAATCAGTAAAAAAAAAGTTAGGTATAGGCTACCTTTCCTTAAAATTATGAATAAACTCAACATTGATTGATGCTTTCTCATTGATAGGAAGCTCATTGTTGTTATGTCATACCTTTTTTCAAGTAGTGAATGCAAAGGGGCTACAAACGCACATCTACAGACATATGGATCTCTCTACTCACATTTTTATTTACATTTTTTAAGTTAGACAACGTGCTTTAGCAATATTGAGAACTACAGTAAATGGACTCTATATACATTGGCTTTGATTGCAGAGAAAAACTAAACACCAACAATGAGGCTCATCCTGACCTTGGGCAATCTGAGTTTTATTTTTACAGCTTGCTGCACATTGAAACAAGTTTGGCTTCTTGGGCCAAGGCCAAATATTGTGCTATGGTTCACAAACGACCTGCTTTTACATGCTGCCTGTTAACCTTGGCTGGGTTCTGCACTTTACGGTGTGGTTTTTGTTTTTTGCATTTTTAATATAAATGAAAATCCTAAGAATTTAAAAAGAAGGAGAGTTTGACACAGTAAGAGAAAAAAACCAAGTTGTTGGATATAAGAGTGTTTTCTGTTTCGATTTTTCCTTTTCCCTGTAACTGCACCGCAGCAGTCTTGCCTGTATTTTTTTACGCTTCCCTTTTTGTGTATTCAGCCTGTGTGCTCATCTCACTGCTTGTCAGGTCGTTTGCATTTGTTCCTTCTTAATCCCAGTGTCTACATTTGTAATTTGTGCTCTTTTTTTGTGCTTCTTTGTCCATCGTTTGACCTTGCTTGGTGTTTAACAGTGGTGGTTAAGATTCCTATAAGTTTTGTAGACTTAGGCTGAATCCGAATTCTCTCCTAAACCCCTTCAGCTTCTCACTTTCCCTACATTTATTCCTCCAAGCAGAAAGATATGAAAAAAATGGTGTCTTCAAATTTGGATGTTACTACTGCATTTACGTTAGCATGCAGCTGCTAGCAATCGGAAAATGCATAACAACATTGGTTTTAGATTTTAAAGACTCATGCAAGAACAAAAACTCAATACTTACATCTAAATGTAAAGTTCTGTGCATTAAAGCACACCGATGTGAAGAAATGCATTTCTCCCCCATGCCACAGCGCAACGCGGATCACCCTACGGACAGAGAGATACCCAGCCCTACGCTGTCATGGCTCCTCCTTAAAAAAAAAAAAAACACTTTTGGACACCACTACAGCTTCAAATACCTTTACAATTGGACTGATAGGGAGGAGTCAGACAGGTAGGGAAGCAATTTAGATTCAGCCTTACTTCAGGTTTGGGTAAATCCGTTTTCCAAGTCATATATTCAGGTCCTTCAGAAATTGAAAGAGAATAGTTTTCATGAAGAGCAACAGTGATTTCTGACAAAAATTTGCAAAAAAAAACTTTGATTTGTCTTTCAACTCTGTACACAGAGAGTGTTCAAATTGAAAATCATTCAAAAGAAGCCAAAACAGCCATTTAGAACAAAGTAGAGAAGAAAGCAAATACAAAGACTGTGGACTGACTCACAGAAAGACGGCCCGGCCTCCCCTGTTTTGTCTCAAAGTCTCAGTTGGGAACTTGCCTTCAAATAAGCTCAATTAAACCCCACAGGTCTCCAAAAAGCTTCACTCACATTCCTTTGAGCTTTTCTGTGACGCTTCATCAGTTCTAATGTCTGTTTCCTGTGGTTACCAAATATTCCTAATTCATTATTTTGAGCATTACTGTTAGAAATATGGTTGCAGTCATTATAATTACAACACATTTTGTAGTCGGGGGCATTTTAAAAAGAACTCTGGGGCTCCAGGCACTCTTATGACTCATACCATTCAACATTTCTGTTAGCCGAGTTCTCTAAGATTTGTTCGTTTTAATAAGGTGCTCTGTAAGAGCAAATTTAAAGAGGTATATCTGCCCTTCATGTTTGCTTGCATGTTTAAAATTCATGTTCATGCATGACATCTATTGGTCCACTCAATAGATACCTGTTGTTACAAATGACAGCCGATGCATTTATGTGCTCCTGCTTGCTGGAATGAAATGAACTTTCGGCATAACTAATTCTCTGAACTTAAAATATTCCCGATTACCACCTTCCTTTTTTTTCCTTGACTGTCTTTTTCATTTGGTTCGTTCAGATTTTTCTCTCAAATTATTCATGTTTTGACAGCAGCAGGGATGCAATTTTTACCTGAGAGGATTTTTAAATAGAAACCCATTGGATCTTCTTTTTGACAGTTTTAAGGCTCAAAAAAAAGAGTCGTCTCCAATTATCTAAAAATGTTTCTAAGCATGCTGTTGTGTTTGTGCCTCTGTGGAAGAACATGGAATTAAGAGTAAAGTTGAAAAGCAGTAATTACGTGTGGTAGTCTGTGAGCATAAAAAAATGATAAAGTGCAATGCTTACGTTTTTATTTTTCTCTGGTAGTAGCTGGGGTTTTAAGGGAGAGGTTGACTGTGACTGGTCTCACACAAATACCTTTTTAGTACAAGTTCAGTGCCCACTGCCCCACAGCCCAGTGGGCCTTAGTTGCCTGAGTTTTTCATGTATATTGGATATTTTGGTTGTTGACTCAGTTTGCATTCAAAGCCTCGATGGTCATGACACAAAACAGAAGGAATTACATGTATGTTTGAGGGATGTGACCATTCACTGTACATGAGAACTGGACTGAGTGTGACATCACCGATAGAAAATGACTTGCCTCCTTTTCCAACTAAATGTAGTCAAGTCAGTCACTATTTTTTCGTGATATGGACGCCACCAGACAACATTAGTAAGCAGTAATTGAGCCTAGTCGGTCTTAGTCAAAGTTTCCATGGCAATCACTCTCCAATCAAGAATCTGTCAATGAAAGGTTGGTAAAAGGGTTGTGACCAAGCTGAATGATGATGGGTTTAGTTGCAAGGGCTACAGGAAATGTGGGTGAACACTGAGATTAGTTATGTCTCTCCTCTGCCCTTCTGTTGTGTTGACACTTGGTTGATTCTTAAATATAAGAGTTTTATTTCAATTCCTTGAGTATCCCCTGAGTGTTAGCAATGCCATAAATTCATGTGTTTCATTGTCATATTTTTAGGCCCACACACATTTGGTTAGGGCACGTTAAAATAGCAGTTCTGGTTGTTCCTAAAGTGTAGGGGCTCCACCTTCTCCTATCATTTAGGTTTGATCTTTGCCACATTATTTAAAGATCCACTACAATAATTTTTTTTTTTTGTGTACAGATTTCAACATGTTTTTGTTGCATAATTCTCATGATGGAGGACATACATAAAGAAAATTAAGCTCAAAATTGCATTTCTGAATATTTCTTTATTCAAATTCTGGTGAATCAGAAAAATACCCTTGGAAAAAGCTTTTAGTTGTTTTGTTTCAACTACAATCAGCAGGCCATAAGGTCCCTGCTCCACTCCATTCTGTGCATCCACTTGCAGACCAATTGATCCATGTACATCTTTGTTTTCCTCGTCTGAGCTGGAATTTGGCTCCAAACTGTACAGCTAGATAGCTCCAATATTGTTCAACATTTTTGTTGCACCACTAATGTTAACTTGGGATGGTGAGAGTTTCTAAGCTTGTGAGAAAGCATTTAAACAGATGGATTATGGGTAATGGGGGTTGGTTTACTTCCCACCAACAGTTCCAGCTACAATTCAGAGGCTAATTTCTGATGAACTCCTGCTGATGGCAGAAACTATGTCCTAGAAAACAACAGCTTTTGTAAAACTTTGGCCAAAAAACTCTATAATTATATTTAAAAGGGACAATTTGGACAATTGGGACAATTTTTTAATAGATCAAAAGATGATTGGAGTGGTACTTTAAGATATGTCACAATCTAAATTTGGTTCACGTAAATAACCCTGTTTGGAATCCCTTAAAAAATGTCTTGAAATTCAGGTCAGAGTTTGTAGAGAACAAATAAGTAATGCAGACGTCAGCTATTACCATTGAGATTATTTCATGTCTTCACTAATTCAAAGGTCTTTGTTCTGTTTTACACTGTATAATGCTGCATGTGATGAGCAGAGGGCACTGAAACAAAGCCTGGAAGGCTAAGCTTCTCCCATGGTTTCATTCACATTGTTGAATTAATATGTTCTGCCGACCTCTGACCTGCTAATTTACATTGCATCTCAAAGACACGGGTTGCAATAAAAACTCAGGGCCAAAGGTATCTGCTGTCTTTTGCCTATCTGGCAAATGAAAAGCACAGTGAGCGGAGCTCCAACAGGGACATTAAATGGAAATTAGAAAGTAGAGAGAAAAATGGGAGAGAAGCTTTCTGAAATTAATCGTGAACTTCCATTAAAGAAACAAAGATGAAGGGGAAAAAAAGAAGCGTAATTGAAATTCAACACAGAAAGCTTCTTGGCTCTTAGGCTCGTCTACTCCAGAATATTTTTACTCCTAAACTTTATGATTTGCCCAACCAACAAAACATAAAGGGTTTATGAATTGCGAATGTACATTTTCTTTCTGAGTCGGGTCTGAGTGATGCACAAGAAACCGAGTGGAGCTGACAGGTGCCCATCTGCAAGAATCTGATGAACATCTTAAGTAGAAAACCCAAACGGATCAAAACAAAATAAACAGCTGAAAGGAAGACTCAGCCTGTAAACTAAAGCAGACTCTAAATTCCTAAATCACAGGAGACAAATAAAAGCTTCAGATTTGTCAAAATAAGGAAAAACAGCTGCTAGGGACAGCTTTAAACCTATTTTGATACTGCTGAAGCCACCAACATTTCAAAGCATTCCTGATCAACGTTGGCTGATTTACCATTTCACAGAAAAATTGATCTAATCCTTTGCTACGCTTTTCTTTTTACATTTCTTTAGGCTAAATTTCTTAGTTAGATTTAAAGTTTTTGAACTGTAGGTTATTCATCTCTTTTTCTGTGTCCATGCTACCTTTCTTTTTACCACATTTGAGTCCATTTAGTCTGGGAAGATGTCCATCCATGCAGCTGTTGTTGTCTGCAGGGACATCATTCTTTAGTACAGCTGATCTGTCAGATTCCATGATTTTAATCTCTGCAACAGTCTAATCATCTAGCTTCTCTCCTGTTCTTGCTCGACCATCAGTGGCATCTTCAGACTTCTATTCTCTTATGTTTCAAGAGGTCATCATTCTGTTTTCTTTGACATTTTGAATTTCCTGTTTGGTGAAAAAAAAGCATTTGGCTGATTCCTGAGAACTGATGACTTCATTTTCTTCCTATTGCGACAGTAAAGATGAAAAAGCTTGTTGTGTTTGTAAGGAAACAAAGCTAAAACATGCACTCAAACCCAAATCTTTTTTTAACCCAGCCATTCCCTTGTCTTAAACAACGAAAACTTTGGTAGTCAGGCCGCATGCCCTCTCCTTTCTCACTGAGTCCTCGTAAATTTCACTTTTTGTGTCATAAGTGATCTCATGTCTTTGTACTTACAAAAGTAAACTTTTGTTGTCGATGGTGAAAATAGACATCAGTGTTATCCATGGTGTAAATGTGTGTTACCACGTGAGCATGTCACCAAAAATATAATATAAAATTTTATTTTGAAAGTACAATAGAAGTTTTTATTTTGAAAACCCAGAATGGTTTTGCGTTTGTCCTGCTTTTAGCCATCATATCAACTTAAAAAAAATGCTATGCCTTCCACGTAAACTTGCGTTGCGAAGGGACGGACGTCAGACGCAGAAAATGACGAACATTCTGACTGATTAATGAACGTTGTATTTTTTTTGTGTTGAACGCAAAGCAAATCCACCGTGGATGGACCAGGGAAAATCCGACTTTACATATGAGTGTAGGGCCGCTTTTCTCTGCTTTGGAATCCCCTAGAATTATGTTAATTATGTAAATGTATAACAAACAGCACATGCAACTTTGTGCTCTGAACTATGGGCTCCAATTAAATCATTACTAAAATCCATCTATCCATTTCCTAAACCCGCGTAGTCCCTGTCAGGGTCTTGAATTGCTGGAGGCTATCCCAGCTACTATTAGGCAAAGGTGGGATACACTCTGGACAGTTTGCCAGACATTTGCAGTTATTACTGAAGTTATTCAAGAAAAAGTTGGAAAATGTCTTTTTGACTGAAGTCAGGAGGTGCTGAGGCCTATCACGTTATTATGCTGAAACATGGGTGATGTTGTTAAGGTTCCTAAAACTGAAATGTGAAAGAAAAACAGACAAAATAAACTGAACCGATCTATCATGATCTGAACTTCAAGTCAACAAGATACAGGAAGGTTAAAAACAAACTAGTTTATTTAGCCCTTTAGCATCAGAGCTTCAGCTTCAGTGTTTACATTCTTTCGACTACTGTATCTTAAAGCAGAGACAAGTACCTTTGCTCTGATGTGCAGGACTGTACAGTATTGAAGTGCTTACACAATCAACATAAATCTGCTGATTTTGTCTTGGAGAAGGGACCAGATGATTCACGTTAATCGCGTAAACGGTCGTAGAGTTATGTTAGGTCAAAGATTGTATGTTATCTTAGCTTCACCAGTGTTGAAGGGCCCATTTAATGCAAAATGAACTTTTTGAGCTTTTAAGTGTATAATAATGCTCATTCCTCACGAGAAAAAAAACCCTCAAAGCAGTGTTTTGAGCTCTCATTTGATTTCTGAGCATTCATCTAAGACCCTTTGCACTGAGCACCGGCCCCTCCCAATCGACGCAAACGAGTGGTTTCTGACATTGTCACAGAAATAAATGAGGAACAGTACCATTACTGCCCCCACACTAACACACACACCCAGTTTCTCAGTGGAGCTAGTGGTAACCGGCAAACCGCTCTCCTTTTTTATGCACAGTATGCACATCCAACTTTTCAGAGGTTCCGATGTTTGTTTTCGTGGGTGAAACGCAGATACGCTGCCAAGGCCAATTCTAGGTATACGTCATGAAATGCGGGCGGCACCCACAAGGAGCAAAAAGTGGTACCTCAGAGATTGAGTCATTTTACTGCTGGATAGGAAAATGACCCGGTAAAATAAATAATATTTAATTTTTAAAAAATTTTTCTTTATGTTCATATATGTTCTATGATCATATATATGGATATAGTTTACTCTGAAAAGCTTAAGAAAAGCATAATGTAGGCCCTTTAAAGAGTTAAGTCAATGGTGGAAGAAAACAAACAAACAAAATAATTGCCAAGAATAGCTAAAAGCTGAGTGTGTAATCAAAAGCATAACGTTAAGAAGAAACTAACTATAGATTTTACTTCTGTGTACTTTCAGAACAGAGTATTTAGAGCGCCTGTCCTTTCAGTTTGTTGTAGATTAATAGGATAAAGAGGAAGTGAGTTGCAAATGTATCGTTTTTTAATAGCTGATGTCACAGTTAGCCAGTGAAATTTACACCTTCACACATCTCACAGTTTGAGCCTGCATCAGTGTTGATAGTTCTAGTTCAGCTTGTGACAGAGACAATGAATTATATCTGAGCCAGCAACTAAATCTAAAATGAAAGGCTGCCCACAAACAAACGCAAAGTGCACAAAAGCAGTCAACAATAAAGCATTTTATTCCCTGTTTTACTGACTCTATTTGTCACTGCTCTTTCTCTCATTGCAGCCTAATAACACCTCCTTCTTATCACCTCTTTTGGGTATTACTTTAGCCAGGAGTTGTAAAAAACAAAACAAAATCTCCAGATGAGAGCTCAGCACAACTACTTCTCACAAATCAGAGGGAAATTTCCAACACCGAGTTTGCCTTTCATTACTGTGCAAGTCAATTCAAAACTGGAAGAAATTCAATATTTATTTCTTAAAGTTTTTCAGGATAAACAATTTCTACATAAAAAACATAAACCAAAAATGTCACATATTTCTTCAATTAAGAGTGTGGTGGCCCTGAAGTCCAAATCACATAAATAAATTACTCAACACAAAAACAAATCAAAGATCACAACAACAATTAAAAAAAAAGCAATTAACATTCATTCATTCATTTTCTATTACGTTTTTCCCTTTTGGGGTCATGGGGCTGCCGGAGCCTATCCCGCCACTTGTGGGTGAAGGCAAGGGAAATCCTGGACAGGTCACTAGTCTGTCACAGGGTAGAATGTCCACAATCACACATCCATTCACTCTCACACTCACACCTATGGACAATTTAGAATGGCCAATTAACCTATGAAGCATGTTTTTGGACGGTGGGAGGAAGCCGGAGATCCTGGAGAGAACCCACGCATACACGGGGAGAACATGCAAACTCCACTCAGAAAGGTCCACCATTGATGTTGTGTTTTTCATGTCCCCTAGCCGGGACTTGAACCGGGGGGCCTTCTTGCTGTGAAGCAAGAGCGCTAACCACTGCGCCACCGTGCAAATATTAAGCAAATGTTAAACAAAATAAAAGATTTTAAAAATCCAAACAAAATTCCAGAATCTTAAACACAATTCCAAATAAATGAAACATTTCAGAAAACAGAAAAACATAATTTACAGATATTAAAATGAAATGTTAAGAAAAAAACTAAACCCAAATAGAAACCGAAAAAGGTAGGTACTATAGGACATCTCTGATTGGATGATTACCTTTTATTTTTTAGAAGTTTTTCAAATGCGTCTTCAATGTTCGCATACTAATAAAAGTTTTATGGTTAGTACTGCACCTATCCAGTATCACTTCATGCCAAAAAACTTTCGGTTGCAATGTGCAATGTCCCATAGTACCTATCTTTTCTGGTTTCCTTTTTTTCTTCATTTTTTTACATTTCATTTTGATTTCTAGAAATTACTTTCATTTTTATTTTGTCGTTGTGATCGTTTATATGGTTTTGGTGATTTGTTGGTGTGATTTGCACTTCAGGACCACCATATAAAGGACTGAAAAATGTAATAAAACAGTTGTAAAGCAACACTATAGACCTTAATTTACACTTTTTTCATTACTTACATACAAAAAGAAGGCATTTTTTGTCAGAACAAATTAAATAGATTTTCTCTTTTAGGCTCTTCTTTATTTTCTTCTTGTGGAAAGAGGGTGCAAGGGTTGAGTGAGTTGCTCACTGGAAGAGTAAATAAGGCTGGATAACAGCGTCTGAGTGTCTCTTTCACTTTGTGCACGATGTGACTGAGGCTTGGGTGGGAACCCGAATCCCAAGGTTGAGGGGGTTGTCTGTTGATTGGTCTAGACATTACATACCAGGAGTGCCACCTGCTCCCTTTGCGTGCACTCACACAAACACACACAGACACACACATGCATGTAATATATTCACCAGTATGTTGAGGTATTTTCATTCACGTGGGCAGACATATTTCTGCAGCGGCACAGGCGCATGTTAGAGTTGCACACAATCACAATACGCACAGGCATTATCCACAGGGGACAGGTGGCACTGTGCGCTCCAGGATGATGCAACAGCCACAAAAGTGATTCTTTTACTGCCACCATCCTATCTGATTCTACAGGGTAACCTTTGTAAAGCAAGGACACAGAGAGACAGAGACTCTGTCTGACAGCACCAACCTTTCCAGATGCCGAGGTGAACACAGGAGCTTTTTGGTGCACCTGAGCTCAAAGATAGATCCTAAAAAAAAAAGCATTTTTCTTTCACTTGAAACCCCAGCTTTGTATCTGTTATCACATATTCTTTTTTTTATGGCAAGTCAAGAGAAAAAAAAACATTGAGGATACTTACAAGTTAGTAGATCATTTTTGCAAATAAAAGTCTATTTGATGCACTTAAGGAGACAGCAGTGGTTTGACTCCTGCAGCCCCAAACAGGATTGCCTTTTGACGCTGTCATATAATGTCTAAGACCATTTTTCAGTATCTCACACATTTAAATGGCCCTGGCTGAAAACTGAGTTTGTGAAAAGTGGATAATAGGAATCTGTCAGGGAGAAATAGGAATGAGCAGAAGAGAGATGCCATTCTGAGGGAAAATATCAGCCTTTATATGGCTTTTGAATGGGAAGCGAATGGAGTGCAGTTTGGGAATTATCACAAAGTTTGAATACATGGAAGCAAAAAGAGCCCAGCTTTTTTATATATGTATAATATTTTGCACGCTTTCAAATGTTCAGTACTAACTTTGTGTATCAGTGAAGCCTGAAATGATTGCATTTGCTGTTAAAGGCCAACATATATCGGGAAGGTTCTTGGGCGAACAAACATGCAAAAAAGAATAAATGTCAGTGAAATTTACATGATATGAAATGAATCAGGGGGAAATCCGTGCCTTTTTTCCAAGATCAGCTTTTTGGTTTCCACAGAATACACATTGGTTTGAAATGAAGCCATAGCTCTTTGTGCTGATGAACTCAATCTCTGAAAAAAAAAGACACATGGAAGGATAAGGATAATGAAAGAACTGAAACACAACACAGTTCTTTATGATGATTGCAGCGAGTAAGAACCGCCGCAATGTGACAATAATGCATAACACAATTGCCAATAGCATTTATTTCATGCTGTGTTTAATTCTGTAGGAATAATGATAAAAGGAAACAATCAGAAAGTGTGTGAGCACAATAAAGAGCTTGACGGAATGGGCTATTGCTCTCCTGCTGGGAATGATTGAGCCCTAACAGGGGTCGGCAGAGGAAAATCACCCTCCTATCTGCAGTAACATATGACATCCAGGACGCCCACTAGATTCTACCTACATCAATACACGTGCTCTTCTTGACTTGAATTTTGATCATTTAGGATGCAATCTCCATTAACAGACACAAGCTCCTAAAGGCCTTGTTTTTTGTCCATTTCAGTTCACCTCTTGGATTTGTTTTTGTAAGAAAAAGACACTTAAAAATTATTTACATTTATGTAACAAATTAAAGTATATTAAAGTTTAAAAGTTCCACTTGGATTGTTTTTGATGTATTGTAAATGTGTCACAGTGTTTTTTTTTTTATTATGATTATGCAGTTTTTAACCAAAATAAAAAATGTAAAAAAAGTGATTGTGGTGGGAGTGTTGGTGCAAAGTAAGCCTGTCCCCATTTCCAATCATCCCTTTTTTACACTCTCTCCCACTAGCTTACAGTGCCTCATATCCCCAATCTAACATCATTAGCAGAGCAAAAAAAAAAATGGTGAGCAATATTGGAGCTATCCAGCAGTACAGTTTTGAGCCAAATACCAGCTCAGATGAGAAAAACAAAGACGTACATGGATCTATTGTCTACAAGTGGATGCAACAGAATAGAACAGAGCAGGGAGCTTGTGCAGTAGTAGATTATACATCACACAAGCTTTTTCCGGCAGTATTTTGGAAAACATCTGCTCCTGATTCACAATGATTTGAACAAGGAAAAATGAGGAAATGCAATTTTAAGATTAACTTTCTTTATATATGGCCTCCATCAAAAGAAGAATGTCACAGGGACATGTTAAAAGCACATGATAGAAAATATCATCAGAGTAGCAGAGTGGGTTTTTAAAGAATTTTTCACGTACCAGTGTGTTTTAGGTCACCTAGTGAGTGAATGTTTGTCATGAACAAGATTTTAAAATGCTGCAGACGTTTATTGTTGTTGTGGTGTTATTTCCCACCACTCCTTTGGGCTTTAAATTGTAAAATGTGCATCCTAGTTGAAAACGCGCCTGCCATTCTGTTTTCATGCTGACGTTAACCTGTGCGTGTGAGTACACAGCGGTTTGTTTGTAATTACGCATTTGTCCATGCGGCTGCATGCGTCTACGTGTGTGTCACCTACTCCATTTCTATGGAAATCAAATGCGGCAGCAGCCACAAGTTTACATATTCCCCCCGTTTTGACTCCATTCAATCAACTGTGTGCATAATTACCCCGGTGCCGTATGCTAATCTATTGGGACCCAAATATTGCAGTTTGACAAATCTTTCATTTGTATTCAGTCGCTACACAAAGCATCAATAGTGCTTTAGCACACAAGCTGCCCACCAACCCCCCCCCCCCTTTTTTTTTTCTCTTCACACATGCCACCCTCCACCCCACTCATGCTTTTCCCCAGAAACACCGAACAGTGTGGAACTGAAAGCTGGCTGATTAGAACAGCAAGACATGCTGGGATTTGGGTTTGTCATTAATATTTCTCTCTTCCAGATGGCGCCTCCTACAATGCAAAAAGATACCACCACTGGGCCTGCAGACAGGGAGGGGCTTTTTATTGGAGGGAAGGACAAATTAAGGGGAAGACAAAGAGTGGAAATATTTGTCGTCGTTTTTTTTCAAATGGCAAGGATAGAAGGCCAAACAGCTGTTATTATTAGTTTATACTCTAATGCATTTATTATTTCATAACTTAGACCTGCCACTGATGATTAATGTAGCTGTTGAGGTATAGTTTAATCTCAATTTGTTGACTGGTAGTGACATCATGAACATTTGTATTTTACCTTTCTGCTAAAAAAATTTTTTTTTCATCTGTTCAACTTTTATTCCGGAATAAAAATGACCTGACCAACATTTTGCTCTTCAGGTTTTGTCATTCTAATTTATATTCCCTTTAATCTATAATGATTGTCAAAGTTGAAATAAATATTTCAATATAACAAATTTTGTTTGAAAACACATTATTTTACTTTAAGAAAAATTAACTTATGCTAACTGCCTCTGGCAACGCAGATATAGGCCCATTTCACTTTAACACAGGATGAACATGTTAAAAATAATTACCATACTTTTCAGAGTATAAGTTGTGTATTTTTTTTCATAGTTTGTCTAGGGGTACAGCTTATATTCAGATGCAACTTATATGAGATTTTTAAAAACTTAATTAGACTCATATATTCATCAATTTTTCCAATAACGACCGGTTCACTTTCAGCGATTGCTTCCCCACTAGAAGGTACAGTAGGTGTGTGTATCAATATTTGCTACTGACAGCAATGTAGGAGAAGAAGCGCCATTTATGAACACATTTTTGGACAAGCGTTAAATGTGACACGTGACCAAAAGAGGCAGTGGATGCAAATCTGATGCACTGAAACAGTAAATTTGAATCACCTTTGATGATTACATTGGGCTTGGTGGATTTGTTCAGAAGCTTTGCACTTGGTTCCTAAAACTGTGACTTAGTTTCTGGAGCAACCTGAATGTTTTTTTCTTCTTGATTTTGTATGTAATGGCTCCTGCGACTTATACTCCAGTGCGACTTTTACTCTGGAAAATACGGTACTGTAAATATGCAAAAATGTTAGCAGATTTTATTGACCACAAAATAATTTGAAAGCTTTCTAGATGGTTTGGAAATAAATCAGTAGTAGTCAAGCTATTGAAACACTGCTCTCATTTTGCCTTTAGACATATTTTGTTTGGTAGCTACAATTGAAGGAAAAATTCTAAATTTCATCTGCTCATTCCTAATTTAGTTTTTGTTGAATGTTTGCTTTTTCGTATTGCTTATCCTATTTTATGGGAACATCCTCTGTACTTTTAACCTTTCTTAGAGCACTTCCTGTAGCTTGTATGCTAGTAGTAAGGCTAATAGGTTGAGCGACAAAATTTGTGACGGAACCACCAATGACCCAAAAGCAGGAAGATCAGTAAAACACTTTATTAACAAAATGTGAAATATGACACACAGGAAACCAACCAACACATTCTGACACCAGTGAGAAAGTGAGCGACTAGCCCTGTGTAGGGATGGGTACCGTACCCCGGTATTGAACCAGCCCCGGGGCCACATTCTTCAAGACCGCAGTATCATTAAGATCTGACCTGAACGGTTCTGCTATCGGTACTGAAGAAGTTACTTTTTCTTTTCTTTGTGTGTCCCACAAGCGTTATCTGCCATATTTAACTCACCAAGTCAGTCAATTTCCGTTAATTAATGATGATAACAATTTCTGTATTCTCGTTGAAGAGGAGAGCTCTGTCTGTCTGTCTATTTGTGTGCACGGGGGGCGGGGCTGTTGTTCAGACAGCACGCGCCATTCGCGCACACACACAAGACAAGGCAGCGCACACACAGTCAGTGGCGATCTCACGCCAAACTTCTTTGGCGTGAGCGCCCTAGACTAAGAACACCCGTTTCTGCGTAAAATTAATTAAGTTTGCATCAAGGAGCCCCTACCATCCTGTCACCTACGATGACCGTATGTTGCGCTGTTTGTGTAGAACACGCTGGGGCGGCGTGTTCTACTCAAAACAAACAGGTAGAGAGGCGGGGCTTAGATTCACCGCTTATGATTCCAGACCCTGCGACAAACTATCAGCTGCTTCCTAATACTTAATAATAATTAATGACTAATGATAGTTGTTATCCGTAACATTAATATAATTTATTGGGTTTACTGGATTTAAACAAAAATAAATAAATACAAAGGAGTCTGCATCAAAATGAATTTGTTTCCATCATCTCACTCAATCCTAACTCTGGTGTTTGAAAGATGGAAAAAGTCTATTCAAGGATGTGGAAAATGGACAAAATATCAAAGGAAACATCACACTTATAAAGAATGAAAATAATTAGATTAAATAATTAAATAAATATCCTGTCTGGGACATTCTCATGTATAAAGTAAAATGTTTTGTTAAAAAAAACAGTGTCGTTGCACAATGAGGAAATAAAACACTTTATGTTCTTAATTTTTTATTTATTTATTTATTTTTCGTCCTCAAAAAGTATTGATAAGAGTACCGTTAAAATACCGGATCGAGAAGCAGTATCGATAAGAGTAGTAGTACCGTTAAAACCTTAACGATACCAATCCCTAGCCCTATGTAATCAGTTGTATCATATTCACTACGTGTATTTCTGAGATCATTCCCATGATTAAAACTTTCCTTAAAATCCCATCAGATATAACTTTGTCCATATTTTCGACCCTGTAGTGGATTATCCTTTTACTAGAGGCAGTAGAAGGACTATTCCTGCTTCCAAAATGGCTGCTTCCATAAAATCACAAAAACACCTTGGGCGGGAAAAGTTGAGCTAATTTTCAAAACTATGTTAAAAAAAAAAAAAACGTATATATTGTCATTCATCGTTTTGAATAAGTACTTGGTGTATTGAAATAATGCAAATTTTAATTCTTTGTAATACAATTACACCATACTGAAAATGTTTTTCTTTCCTGAAAAGTCATGTCAATCTTTTTGCATCTTAAACTAACATTGTTATTACTGACCAAATCACCTAACGTATCATAATTGATTCTTTATATATTAATGTATTTTATGTATACTTTTATTGTACAGCAGCTTGGCTTTATACTACAAAGGGTTAAAGCTGTTGATTTAATCAATATGTCAATTATTTGTCAAAATTCTGATAAACAGGAAACATTCAACACTTCAGCAGTTTTTATCAGTTTTAATGAAAGTCCTCAAATAAAACCAAATATCATCCCAGTTAAATGCTTACTTTTTGTGTTTACAAAAGATATGGAAATCTAATGCACACACACTCCAATACTTAAATCCCACAATCCCACGGTGCCTGGGGGCGACTGTTGGACCAGTGACATTTTGAGCCTTATTACATGCTCACAACACAAAGAGGCACAACAAACAAGAAGAACAATTTTACTTGTTTCTGTTTCTCTCCCTCTTGCTTCAGCCCCCTCCCTGCCATTTTCTTTTATGCTGTTTGGGATGGAGGATGAGGGCTGCGGTAAACAAGGGCAGAAAGAGAAAGAAAGATTAGCAGCAGCTAATAATCCCCTCTTTCAACACGTGGAGCTCCATATTTCCAAATTAAAGTTGAGTGCCAAAAAAAAAAAAAAAAAAAGAAGGGGCTTATTAAACATTAAACATCCTCTGGCTTCTTCAGACCAAGCACATCACACTCCTCCAAGCTCTGCCCCAGAGGCATGCAGTGCTGGGTTTGCAGAGCTGCAGTAAACCAAAGCCATACATCACCTAACTGATCAGGCCTTGGGAGAGGGGCCCGGGCCAATCATTTTGAGGTTAAACAATGTAATTTGGATCTTGTAAGTGCAATTTATTTTGTCTGTCAGACAGACGTATTGAAACATTCTCTCTTTTTCCCCCTTTCCATTAGATAGAAGAAAGATGCTATTTGAAAAGGAAGGCGACCTGCAAAAGCGAGGCATCATTAGCTGTTTGCAGAAAAAAAGAAGAGGACAGTAACTAATATTCTTACAAAACAGACTGTTGCCTCATAAATCTATGGTTTTAATCTCTTAAATACTTATTTTATAACTTAGAACTTTATTTTTGTAAAGTACTGACTTTTTTACTTGTAATTTTTACGATTTTAGTGAAGTAAAAAACTTTTTTTTTAGTTTATTCTTATAAAGTTTAGCCTTTTTTCTCATTATTTTATTACATTAATTTTGTCAAATTATATATTTTTTTCTTGTAATTTCTGGACTTTATTTTAGTTGAATCACAACTTTTTTTTCATCATTTTATGATTTTAATAACGTAGAATTAAGAGTTTTTTTTCGTAAAATTACAACTTTTTCTCATAATTTTATGACTTTATTCTTGTACAATTATAACTTTTGCCTTCAATTTTATGACTCTATCCTTGTAAATATATTTATTCTTTAATTTTATGGTGGTCCTAATACCCCGTTAGAGAATTAACTAAAGAGAGGTAAAAAAAACCTCCCCACATTCCCATTCTTGTCAAATGCCAACTTTTCGATCATAATTTTACAACTTTATTTTGATAGATTTCCAATTTGTCTCTCAATAATTTACAACTCTATTATCGAAATATTTATATAACTTTATATAACTTATAATGTTGTGACTTTATTCTTTTACAAATATTGCTTTTTTCTCAAAAGTTTATGACTATTCTCACAGAATTACAACATTTTAATCCTACAACTTTATTCTCACAGAATTGCGACTTTTTGTCTTTAATTTTATGACTTTTTGCCTGTAATTTTACAGCTTTACTCTCACAAACCTATTATTATTATTTATTTATTTTTATGTTAGATCTTTTACCCGGTCAAAGAAATTTGACAAAAAGAGAAGTCAAAAATTCCCCACATTAGAACAATGTGAAGCTGCAGTTTTTCCTGCTTTACTGCTGCTAATTTATTTCTTCACTCCAACGCTGACTGATGATAATTTACACTGTTTCTTTGGGCCTAATTTAAAAATATGCAAAAGTCAAAAAAGAAACATTTATATTTGTGTTGTATCAAAATGCAAGATCAGACTGCTTAACAATCAACACTTGTTTCTTTTATTTACATTCCCACATTAAAGACTGGAAGAAAACTGTAGGTCCTCCTTAGCTTGTAAAGTGCACCGATACTGCTGTAAATACAAATTATCTCCAATTACTTCCACCAAGACAGTCAGAGTTATATAAATAATTGGATTACTCTCTGAATCACAGTATCAGATTTGCTGACCAGAACACAAAAAGCCAGTTTAATGTTCTCTCCATTGAGAATGATTAGACTCTCTCGTGAGCATATGTAGGTTTTCAGTTATGTCTTTTAATGTGTGCTGAGGTTGGAGCTGGTCAGGAAATCTCCTTTAGTTTAGAGGATTAAATGCTACAAAGTGCTGCTAGTGGAAAGAATGAGTTAGCCATACAAGTGAATTAAGAGATTAAAATGGTTTAGAAGACAGATTACAAAACCGCAGGGATTTAGAAATGGAAAGACAAACTGTAAGATTAAAAAAAAAAAAATCCCTTGTACTTTACTTCTTTAGTAGGCTGTGGCAATTATTGAGCCACCAGCCATAACCAACAGTCACTAGAAGCTTTTAAATTGGATTAAATCTCCACATCTACCTTTATCAGAAGAGGTGGACTGAGGCACAAAAATGACTTGAACAAGATTGTTTTAACAGCAAGCCTATCAAGACAACGTGGAAAATTTTCACCAGAGCGAGGAAGCCTTATTAGCACCAGCGCGCCTGAATACACAGCATTTCTTAGCCCCACAGATTTGGGGCTATTTGTTTAATAGTCACAACACTGACATACAACCACTTTATTAAGAAAATCTTGCTTGCTTGCCGATTTGGACACCTAGTCATTGTTGCCTTAAGTTTTTTAAACTGTGTCCCCAGAAATGATCTTCGATACCATTATACTACCACCACCAATAGAACAGTTAACACCATACTTTAATAACAGGTTAAAATGTTTTATTCTATTGTTATTCTTAATTTTGCAAACAAAACTATAATTCATTAGATCAGTCGTTGTTGGAATCTTCTGTTGTTAAATTCCTTTTTCAACAAGATAGAAGTCCGTGTTTTGTTTCCTGTTCTTAATCTATAGTAATCCAGTCAACGTGGTTTTCAACTGTTGTTGCCAATTTCCATTAAGGGTTGGATTTGTTTAGAAGTGTTATTTTGTGTACTGTGGTTGCAATAACAACACAATTTTACCTAATTTGCATCGGTGTATGCATATTAGCTGCACGGTGGCGCAGTGGTTAGCGCTCCTCACAGCAAGAAGGCCCCCCGGTTCAAGTCCCGGCTGGGGGACATAGAAAACACACATCAATGGGACCTTTCTGTGTGGAGTTTGCATGTTCTTCCCGTGTATGCGTGGGTTTTCTCCGGGGACTCCGGCTTCCTCCCACCGTCTAAAAACATGCTTCATAGGTTGATTGGAAACTCTAAATTGACCATAGGTATGACTGTGAGAGTGAATGGACGTGTGATTGTGGACATTCTACCCTGCGACAGACTGGCGACCTGTCCAGGACATCCCTGCCTTCGCCCACAAGTGGCCAGGATAGGCTCCGGCAGCCCCGTGACCCCGAAAGGGACAAACGGTATAGAAAATGAAAATGAATGAATGCATCGGTGTCATGTGATTGGCTGATTAGACCCTCTTGTCAGTTGAACAGAATATCGTATAAAAAACTGCAGTGTTACTATGTCCAAAAGTGACATTAAGTGAATCATGTGCACTGCATGTGCCCAAAGTTAAAGCGGTGCTAATCCCTCAAATCTTGCTCCAGGCTTTTTCATTCACAACTATGTTTAAATATATGACATACTTGGTGTAGTATAGTTCCGGCCGGGCACAAGCCATAACTATTCATTTCTCGTCCATGATCAAGTCTACAATGGTTAGCACTTCTGTGTTTTGAAAAGGACGCTACCCACATGTTACCATAGACACATCACTACCAAATCTGAGTCTCTCATTGGTCACAGTTCAACATTGTCGCAATTTTACAGCCTAAAGGTTCAACCAGTGGAACTTCCATTGTGTGATCAATGAACGCCCGTTTTGTACGTAGAGCCTGCAAATGGACCTAAAAAATGTGCATAGCGGCACATGAAACTTGAAAAGTAATGATAAACAAACCTTTAACTTAATAAAATGTATGTTATATAATGAAAATACTATGAATTAAGTAAAAGTTAAAGTATAAATATCTGGATTCTATCCATCAACATTTTTTACTATTAAATTAGAACATTCTTTGAAAGTGATAATTCCCTGTTTATGTATGCACTTACATTTTCATGCTTTCAAATCTAGATATTTTTATGAAAACTAATAGGTTTAACTGTGCAGCGATAATGATTTTCTATATATAAAACAAAATCCTTTGTATAAAATTGGATTCTGCATATCTGAAACAAATTAAGTTGGGACATCAGTGTAGCTAATAAATCAAGCGCATCTGTGATGCCTTTTTAGCGGCAAATGAAATATCCTATTGTAGAAAAAACACACAACAGCTTTTCATTTGTTCCCAACCGAATCCACACACCAGCGACGAAACACTGTTAGCACATAGTGCAACAGTAAAAAACTTCAGCCAAAACTACACTGCCAGACATTATTCTGGAACGAATCAATCCAAAAGCAGCCTGCCAGGCTTGCAACGGTGTCCCAGGAAAGTGTTGAGGAGAGGAAGAACAAACGGAATGAATAAGAAAATGGAAGAAAAAAAATGGAGAAGAGATACAGGGGAGATAGAAAGTGCTGGCCACTGCAAAGTCTCCAAACAAAGAGGATATGTGAGGCGTGTACCTCAAGCCTTTTTCTCTTACAAGAGGAGCCAGTAAGCACTTTTCTCAGCACAGGAAAGCTAGCTCCCGCTCTTCGTGTCACATCAGCAGTTTTTTTTTTTTTTTTGCGGAGCACGGTATCCAGGTGAGGTGTGTATGTTAAGGATTTTTTTCCTCTCCGCTATCAGTATCTTTCACTTCCACACCGCTTTTCCCACCCCAACCCCCCCACCTCTTAGTTTTTCCCTGCCAATACGTCTCTTCTCGGTTCTCTCCTCCTCCTCGCATTTTACAATTCTGTTTCTGCTTCCCTAAAGAAGCTTCAAAGGTAACGTAGCTCCTCTCAGTCTATCCGTCTCCCCTTTTTTCATCTTTTTTTAATAAACCATTTTATTCCAAACTGTGTGTATTTACTGTATTTTGGGGTGTGTTATTTCACTTTCTGCTACCATATTAAACAACAGGAACAAAAGAAACATGGCAGCCATCTAAAATTTTAGTAATTGTATGACTTTTATGTTTTCTTTCTTTTTTTGTGTTCCTTTCAGTGAGTTGTTACACGGTCACAGCACAACATGGACAAACACACTCAAAAAAACAGCCCCCCACCTAAAAAAAAAAGTCATGCCAGCGCACATGTGCACACACACATGCAAAGGTCCCTGGGTGGTTGAATAGCAGAGCTGTTCATAAGACTGGAACACCCCCAACTGTGAACACCACTTTCCACTGGAAAGTGAAGCTGGGGCACAAATCACATTTTCTGCACAATTAAAGAAGGGCTGTGGCTAAGTGTATCTGAGCCTTGCTCTCCGCAGGAGCTCAGAAATTCAGCGAGCCTGTCCCCCCCATAATGGCAATGTGATGAAGATGGCTTCTCAGTAATTAGTTTCTGAAAGTTCTCATTCTGTGAGTGAGGCCACAGGCCGAGTGGCAGAGAAAAGGCCAATTTGTTTTGCAACCTTGCACTTGCAGCACAGACTGTCATTCATATGACACATGTGAGAAGATCCACTGCACTAATGTATTGGCAAAAAAAACAGATAAGAGAAAATGGCAAAGAGAAGGTAGAAAGCCTACTTTTAGTTGTTCAAATATCAGATTACTGTATTTTCGGCATTGTAAGGCGCACCATTAATGAACAGTCTATTTTCAAAGTTATGCCATATATAAGACGCGTCAAACTATAAAGTCCCTTAAGTAAAACAAAATAGTCAGAGATAAGTCTTTCAATCAGTTAAACTTTATTAACTACATTCACAGTAATCCCATAATTGTTTGTAACTTGCCCCATGTTGGAGTATTCACAATAACACCCAACCTTATTTGCAACACGTAAAAAAAGCAGACTGTTACGCTAAAACAAACGTTACTTTGACTACGCTTACTCCCAACATTGTTAGTAACACATAAAAAAACACAGTCTTACACTATTACATGTTAGCCTCCTAAGGGGCTTCACTATAATGCTAAACTCACAATGGGCTCGGAAACGCCTGTTCAAGCGACCGCTTCAAAAAAAAGGACTATGTAAACACATTGGCTATATGTGAGTTTCTGGATTTCCCGTTCAAAAGTTTTGCGTTCATGTGTCCCATGAGTCAATTTTCGGATTCTACAAAATGCGCAGTCATTGAAACTATGTTGAAAGATAAACCAGTTGAACTTTGACTAGCCTAGGATTAGGTAGTGACGTACGTACAGTATGTGTAGCATCCTTTTTAAAGCATGGAAGCGTCAGCCATTTAAAAAATTTATTATGAAGGAGAAATTAATAGTTGCAGTTTGTGCCCGGCTGGAATTATACTACACAAAGTCTTTCATGCATAAGAATGGCGCTCTAAAAGAAGATAAATCCTGCAGCAAGATTTACTAGAGTCACACCAAGGCTCTTCCAACTGTGAGTACATTCACTAGTATTAATGATTTAATCAGATATCCCATATTTTTACTACCCTCTCTAATATGCTCATTAGTCTCTTAGACCTTTAGAACAAACTTTATGTTGGGGATTTGCTTTAGCTCAAAAAACAAATCACAGACATTATACCTATGTTTAAATCTATTCAGAATGTGGTTGTGATTGAAGGCAGGGAATGCTAAATAATTTCATTTAAACATCTAATTAAAAAATACTTTATAAATATTATTATGTGGAAATTAAATTGCTGTAGGCTGTGTCAATCAGCTGAGTCATTAAAGTCAATGTAGAGATTAATTATGGACAATTGCTACAGGTATGTTAAGAAGTCTCTGGCTGATGACAGACTTGGTCTCATACAGAAGGTTTACAGAATCGGAAAAACGAAAGGTTGACCGCACAAAATTTTAAGATTGTCGACCACTCTGTGTGCTCGTGAGGTGAAAAAATGTTCAACCCCTTTTTTTTCAATAAGCATGCTGCGGGTGAAAGGTTGTAGTGAACACTTAAGCCACATGTAAGGATAAATATGGGTGAGGTGAGGGACAGGCATGTCGTACAGATCAGTACGTCAGTTAATTTTTTCAACCGCCCTAGAACCCTGTGCAGGGAGCCCATCAGTGCTGTTCATGGAAAGGTGTCCCCCCCCCCTGCACATCCCTTGTGCATCCCCTGCGCACTGCCTGACTGTTAGAAATAAGGAGATAGTACTAATGACTCGAGTGTGGCATAAGGACAGCGTGTGATACCATGACCCGTACGTCATTGGTGCGTACAACTAACATTATCCTTACAAATACTTCCTGATACACCTACCACACACTGCACAATAGTACATTTCATTTTCATGACGTCCCTTAAGGTGGCTGCTCAAGCCTCAAGGGAGCAGTAAGACACACATGCGCTCCTGTTAAGATGTGCCCCCTCCTCTGTACAACCCTCTACGGGCCTGGACAACTGGTGTCCATGGGTGATTGTGACTAAGGCATTAGAGACACTGAAACGTTGAGATACAGAAACACAAACATGTGCTTGCAATGTCTGCGTAACAGCTGTATGATGATGGTGCCACGTTGTCAATTGTTTGATGATAGGCCATAAAGCCTAAATAGGAGTGAGTTAAAGGTCACATAGCTCTTTGAAGTGAACATGGATGCTATCTTCGGTCTGGTTTAGCCACCTGATATGAACAGAAAAACAGCAGCTACACACTCAGAGTTAATGGTTCTTTTTTATGTTGTTATTATGGAAGGAGTACATGAAAGGGAGAGACTTGATGCAGTCGCATTATTAGAAAATGAAGGAAGTTTCATCTAGCAGATTCACAGTATTAGATATCATATCACCTCTTAATCATAAAACTCCACAGGTCTAATTGGGAAATCTTAATAAAGATGGCGGATAATAGCATTCTGGAATGAGTAGGATTATGTTTCTATTTATGACAGTCTGAACAAGAAATTTGATTTAAAAAAAGAGAAAGGACTAAAAAGTACATATTTTTAAGATGGAAAGATTAAATAGTTATCCCTGTGCCCAGGTTCAAACCAGAGAAACTGAGCCAGCCAAGATCCCCAGACTTCTTAAGGTCTTTCCCCAGATTTGATCATCTCCTTGACCCCAAAGTTGTACCCTTACACCCCAAGGAAGTTCGCTGGAGCTGAATGTATTGGTTAGCTCATTCTTTCCATCACTTCTCACAGCCACAGCTCATGGCCATGGTTGCAGAGTAAAAAGAATATTGATTGGTAAATCGACAGCTTTGTCTCAGCTCTCATATCCCTGCAGACGCTGCCCAATCTGCCTGTCAATCTCTGTTCTACCCCCACATGTGAGCTCAACCCTGGGATAGTAAGCTAGCATTTCATTCCCAACTCGAAGTCTTTCCTGACTGGTCACTGCAGGCAAAGAATTGAAGGTGCTCGTTTTCTCTGTGACTCACGGAACAGAAGCCCCCAGCTGTCAGAAGTGTTTGTCCTTCTGAAAGACCTAAAGGTTAGATGAGGACATAGAATCGAACATTAGTTATGTTAGGACTGGACTGACGGGAGTGTGATGTCAATCATAGAAAATTACTTGATTCCAGTTCTAACCAAATGAAATCAATTCAGTTGCCATTTTTTTGTGATACAGACGTCGCCATGATGGAACCAGAAATCATTAGTAAGCAGTGATTGGTCTGAGTCGCTTTGAGTCAACATATCTGTAGAACTCCCATATTTTTATGGTAATACAGAACACAGACACTCACCTTTGTACCAACTGTATTCTTCCAGGAGGGATGTAAGCTTGACAAGTTTGTTATTATGCATGAATGTGCATAATAACTACATGAGCTACATTTGTATTATGTTTTTAGGTTAGGTTTTTTGGAGCCAACAGGTATGTTTGTAGTGTTTGAGTGTGTGGATAACTGTGTCTGTGGACAGTCCCTGCCTTTTTGACTAACATCTATATTTGATAATAATTAGAGCTGCAGGATATGTGAAAAACCTGTGATATGCGATATTAGTGATCAATATTGCGATGACGATATAACTTGCGCAACATGAACAAATAGCAAAACAACCAAAAACATAATTTCCATTTTACTGCAGTTTAATTTAAATAAGATTCAACATATCTTAAATTATAGTCCAAATGAAACTAGTCTACATGGAAGGCGAGCATCTAACATAAAAGGGCTCCATCCGATTGGTTAAATGCATTAAAGGATTCATTTGATGCGGTAAATACTTCAAGCTGCCATAACATCTCCTAATGACCCGAAACCATGTAGTCTTAGTAGACAATACTATCCAGTTTCAGGTCTGACTCTTCCCCCATGAGCACATATAAACCAGCTCTTTTACCAGCTATGTCAAAATTGACAAAGCCTTTTGGATAGGAGGTGAAACGTCTTCAATTTGAAAAACCAAGTCCAGATGGAATCTACCTGTATGAATGAGAGCCTTCATAGACATCTGCCATTACATTTTTGGCACATTTAAAGTAACCATTTATTGTGATTTTTTACAGCCTTTTGTGATATGTATATTGCTCAGCTTGATATCGTGATGACGATAAATGTACAATTTATTGTGCAGGCCTAACAATAATAGTGATACATCTCCAGCAACTTGTTGCCTCATCTACTCATTCCACCCCTTCCTAGTTCTAATTTATCCTCCATCTTCCTCAACCCCTTTTTTCTTCCCTTTTGTCTGTATCCTTATTCCTCATCTCTAACATCCACATTCTTTTTTCTGTCTGGTCAGACAAGAAATCTATGCAAGTATAAATTATATAAATATATTTCAGCCTCAAATACAAAAGGGGTTTCTACAAAGATACCCTTTGTGTTTCTGAGGATTTGTTGTAACAGTAAAGCATGTCCAATGCAGGAGGCCTTTAGCTGTTATCTGTTTGCTCAGCTGCTGGAGAGGACAAGTTAAAACATTTCTATACCAATCACACCAATACCAATCTCACCAAGCGGGAGTGAGCTTGTTGGAAGTCCACACCCCTACGGGAGAAAATGCTTCAAAGATTCAGATCACATCATCTGATTGGTCTGTTTATTGCTTGAAAACCTTGCAATGAAGAAATAATATCATGAAAAAAGGGATCATCAAGAACATGTTAGAAAGGGTAGCAGAGCAAGTATATGTAACTTGAATAACTTGCAATTCTGACAAAGTATCAAGAAAAAAATAGGATTATAAAGGACATGCTAAAAAAGGTATCAGAGCATGAATGGTTATTCTGACAAACGTAAAGACAGAGTAATAGCTGTTTATTTCTCAATAGACGCCTATGGGATTTTGGCTCCCTGGAACCGGCAGGTACTTCCTGTTTGAAATGTAAGGGGGGAGGGGTAGCTCAGTCCAGTTCTCATACACAGTCAATAGGCAGAACATCAATTAATCAGCAATAATGTGTGACAGCAGATCTGACTGAATATAAGAGAAAGCACATCAGAAAAGTGTTTTCAGAGGCATGGATGGGTTTCCCAAATTTTGCCCTTTGCTGTCAGTTTGTCAAAATTCAAGCATCTCTGTTTTACAATTGAATCTCATGTGACAGAAAGAACCTTACATGAATTTATGACTTGCATGCATCCCTTTTCAAAACGTAAGCCTACTCTGATAAATTATTTCCCATAAACCTTTACTCTTAAGAAGGATAATTGATGTTCTGATTAATTGTTAGGTAATTAAGAGTACACATAATAAATATTTTTCTTTTTTTTTTGAGAAACTAGTTTAAAAGAATGTAGAAACTGCAAAGATAGTCAGTGGAGCATAGATGGCCATCTGCATCATTTGTTTTGCTTGGATGCTGAATATCTCATTTGAAAATATTTCCATGGGATAAAAGCAGAGCTGGGTTGGAGCTTCCAAAAATGCAGCATCCTTGGCTGCTCAAATAAATGCTTGACTCCAATTTTGTTTTCTATGTGACATCTGTGATGGGAGAGATTAGAGCATGAATCACAAATACTTCCTGTGTCTGCCAGGGATTGCCCAGAGTTAAATGCGTGAGACCCAAGCATGAGGAATTCTCCGGAGCTGTCAGCTGAGATCAAACTCATTTGCCAACCACAAGCCACAACGTGCAAATCTGCCACAAACGTGAATACACTACCAGAGATTGGTTTGTTGAATTGCTGCGGCCTCTCCTGCTCTCAATCTCCATCTACACTTTATGTTAATAGAAACCAAGATGGCCACTTGTGTAAATCATGACAAAATGTAATTGACTAAATATTTAAAAGTAACTACTACCAGTGCACTGGGGATATTTTTAACCAGCAAATAATGCAAAAGAGGAAGTGGAGGCTTTGAAAACTCATTTTTCAAAAGCTACAGGCCCTGAACAACAGCATTACATTCTGTCCTTGTTGTTATCAGCTGGAATTAAGTTGTGCTTTGTGGTGTGCACTAAAATGCCTTCTTGTTCCACAACTAAACTGGTAAAGTTAGACTTATTCAGACCAGTGCTGTTTGGTTTGGAACACATTTGATTTGTGTGGCTTGTTCATTTTCCTGTCATCAGGGTGTCTACAGGATTGAACTTTTTTTTTTTAACCCAATTTAAATGTAATACCTAGAGTACAAAGAAAATGTACATTACACTGGGCTAGGCTAGCATACACATATTTACATACAAATCACCCAGTATGGCACAATTTAAATGTTGCTGTTCTTCTGGTTAAAAAATTGCTCCTAAAAGATTTCGACGCATGCTGCAACACCAGATATATTGCCACTCCAATAAAAAATGTGTTTTTGCTGTTTTTAACAAGTTCTTGTGGCATTTTTTTCATAATCAACGAACATATACTGTATAAAGAAAATTAACATTAACTTTG
Organism: Oryzias curvinotus; assembly: GCA_023969325.1. Lineage (NCBI taxonomy): Eukaryota > Metazoa > Chordata > Actinopteri > Beloniformes > Adrianichthyidae > Oryzias > Oryzias curvinotus. The sequence continues at coordinate 21,711,634 of CM043710.1, forward strand.
CATTCGGAGTATTTCTTTACTCAGATCGTTGGGAATCAGGAACAGACGAAAAAGTGCTGTTTGAAAAAGCTTGATGTTGAAGCTACAATCCAGCAGGCCACAAGCTTCCTGCTTCGCTCCATTCTGATGCATCAACTTGTAGACAAATAGATCCATGTACGTCTTTGTTTTTCTTGTCCGAGCTGCCATCTGGCTCAAAACTGCACAGTTGGATAGTTCCGATGTTGCTCGCCATTTTTTTCCAGTGCTAATGTTGGCTTGTGGTTGTCAGGAGCTGTAAACTAGTGCAAAAACGTTTAAACTGAGGGATGATGGGTAATGGGTATGGGCTTACTCGGCACCAAAAGTCCCACCCACAGCTCAGAATCAAACAATGAATTGTCTGCACTGCAGAAATGATGTCCAAGAAAAGGACAGTTTTTTTATTATTATTTTGGCTAACAACTGAATAATCTCAATTAACCCTTGTGCTATCCTAGGCACTTTAACAATGGGAGTTGGGTCATCTAGACCCACAAGACAGTGCACTGAACCTTTTTTCTTCAAGGATTTGTGATCTTCACTGGTGTCCATGGATTACATTAAATCCTCTCCACCTTTATCATGGTAGGGATAACACATCAATGTAAGGGTGGGGTCATAGGATAGCACAAGGGTTACAAGACAACTGGGAACACTTTTATAATAGATCAAAAGATGATTAGAGTGAGAACTGAAAGGTTACAAAATCATTACTGTGATTCTTTTTACCAATATTGCAATTTTTGACATTTCTGTTATTCAAGTTGCCAAGGTGGAAAACATGTATTTGGCATTCTCTTTAATTTATTAGCAAAGTTATCACACTTTAAAAGTTTGCTGTTCAGTCATAATATAGAAAAACATTTGTCATAAATGTGTCACGGCTAGCGTAACAGACAGACCCAGACGCTGGAAGAAACACAGGTAAATTTGATGCTAAGTGAAAGGGTTTTAATATTTGCTTCTTGGTTAGTAGATGGTTTCTGGCAGAGCTGTGACGTCCCTGGGAAACCCACGGCGAAGATGGTTTGATTCTGCAGCCCGTGGCGTCACTGGTGGAGGCAACCTTGAGTAGGCAGAGGTTCGTGGTGGAACAGGAGGTTTTCTGAGACTTGTATTCGGGAGGTGGACGACTGCTGCGACCACTCGTGAATGAATCCTGGAGACAAACGGAGAGCAAGGCATAGGCAAGAGCAATCAATGACTGCAGCTATGAACGTGGCGACCATCCTATGCACCATAGAGGAGCAACGAACTGGCGATGAATCCTGGTCCTGGATCTCCTTATAAAGGCCAGCGGAAGATGAGGTGAGTGGAAGCAGCTGTGTCGAATCAGGAGCCAAGCAGAGAGCGGAGGGAGAGGATAGCTGACAGAGGCACCATGACAAAATGCACCAACATGGTTTTTGACTTAAATTACATCTACCTCTGCTAAATTTAATTCAGTTTACTTTTATTTAATAATACCACACAGTGTTTCTTGTCTTCTGTACTGATATGTTATAATTTCCTATCTACAGACTTCTAAATCTTATCTACGAACTTCTAAATCTTCTGAACAGTGTCTGAAGTCACACATACTGGAACGTGTTTTTCACATCTTTAGCAGTAACTCTGAACTTCTCTCATAACCTTTTACACACTTAGCAAACATATTTTGAAGTTTTAAATCTGCACATGGACTAAGTAAAAGTCACAAGTCGAAAATCACGAGGCCTTGTGTATCCAAGGCAACTACGTTTTCTACTCTGCAAAGTAAAGAGAACAAAAACTGTGCAGGTTTATTTCACATACCTGCAAGCTCCTACCTTACCAAAGTAACGCTGAGACCATTGACAATCCAATGTCTAAAGGTTACAAGTTAAAAACGCACGTCCCTATAGATATGCGAAAATAAAAGTCCCTCTAGACTACGACAAACCCATTTCTAATCTCTGATGTGTATGATTCAACCCAGTTATCTGACCTTTCATAAAAACTGGCTCATGGAGCAAACTGCGTTGAAATATCCTACCGTTTCAGCAGCTGCTCATTTGGGGGCACAACACAAAACAAACTAACCAGTGTCAAGAAAAAAACATTTAAATATACAGTCAGGCAGTGTTTGTTTGTTTTTGTGACATTTTTCTCCTCCCAGCTCCGATTGGCCTCCATGGAGGGCTTTGCACAAGTCTATCAAACACTTTCAAACACTGCAGGGAAGCCCTGGCTCCTAATGTCTTTACTTTTTAATATTTGCTCATCTCTACAGGGCTAAATCATGTCAGCTATTCACCTGTTCCAGGCTCACAGCAGCTACAAGGCAGAACCTGCCCAGAGAGAACAAACAACACAGAGCCATGATGGACGGTGTCATAAAGTTGTGACTGAGGCTGTTCTGTCTTGCAACTAAGCCCAGTGAGGAGATGGCAAAAAGTATGTAAACCAGGGTCATTGAAATGCTGGCCTGCAGGCCACACATTGCCCAGGAATACCTTTGAGTGTTCCAGAGCGCAATCACTGGAAACAACACAAATGGTTTTGTGCATTACAGGGGATGGAGACATTTCCATGAGTTTATTGCAGGAATGCAGCACATTAGGACAAATACAGTGTTTTTAATTCCTATCTACATGGATATATTTAATAAAAAATATATCACTGTACTTGCACATGACTTAATCCATCCGTTGGTCAAAGTAATTTCAGTGTGTGATTGTCAGAACAAGTATGACTCCCATTTCTAAACCGAAAAAAAAAAAAAAGATCAGTTTGATTCACATAAAAAAAAGTATGGACCTCGGTTGCACACAAAAAAACCCCCCAAAAAAACATGTTACTCCTACATGAATATTGCGCATAAAAAAACTAATGTTTTAACCGTAATGAATGCTACGTTTTTAGCACACCTAACAATTTTACATAGAGACACAAGATTTTAGTATGCAATTTACCATAATGTTTTCAAACATTTAAGAAACAATAAAGTATTTTAGCAACACTATTATTCGTTTGGAAAATAAATAAAGAAATTTATAAATATTTTGTATCAAATTTAAATTGAATAATAAAATTGCAATTGTAGATAATAAAGCAGATTATATAGCACTTGCAGATTAGTATATAAAAGCCAATATTGTTTGTAGAACCTTATTATTATGACTATCCAATAAACATTTGACACTGAACACAAATTTAGGTTTAGTTTTTTTATTACCAGAGGTTCAGGACTAGAATGATAAGATTCTGCTCCACATTTGCTTTACTGATCTTGTCATTAACACATCATGTGCTAAAGTGGAGCCTTGGATTCTTTGCCAAAGTTTTGATTTTTAAACTGTCGGAGTACCAAGCTGCCTAAAACACGCTGCTGCTAGATGAGCAGCGCCCAATGCAATCAGATCCTCTGATTGCATCTGTACATTGACCAAACATTGAAACTAGACGCCTCTAAGGTGTGATCGTGTTCTGTGTGAACGCACCTTAACTCTGGTTTTTGAGCCACTGGCACTGTCAACTGACTCAACACTATTCTATAAAAAAGACAAATGAATGAGCTTTTACCTTTCACCTTTTTGTGTGAAAAGGTTAACATTTTTCATTACCCAAGTTTTTTTTAAACTAAGCTTGTAGTTGAATAGCCCAGATGCACACAGTTTGCAAAACCAAGATCAAACAACACTTTGAGAAAGATGGAAAGTGGTGGAGGAGTGGAACAGGTAGAGCCCGGAGGTTTAGTGATAATCTGAAGGCACACTTGCCCAGAGCGTGGAGCTGGTGTCCTTTGGTTTGTGCTCCTGCTGCTGCGCCTGTCACGGTTCTGCCACCTTCCAGCAGAAATAACCAGCACTGGCAGAGCTGGTGGCCGGATTCAAGAAGATGCCAGTGGCTATAACAGCAGATATATCGCTTATGAGATCAGATGTCTGCAGGGCTGGAGGAGCCATGAGAGACTGTGAATGAGAGAGAGGGAGATGCAGCATTCGCATCAGGAGGAAATTGCTTTGCTGCCACCAGCCCTTCGGTGGTAAACACAGAAAGTTAGTGTGTGCGGCAGAGACTGGATATAATTGTCTTGACATGGACATTGTTTCGACGGACAGAGGGAGTGAAGAGTGGGAGAAAAAAAAGAGTGTGTGTTTAGGGGGGGTTGGGGTGTTTGGCTGTGAAGTATGGATTCAGGAAATTGGCATGGCGTTCACACAGTGCCTCGGTAAAAGTGTCTCAACAGCAAAGGGAGAAAATTGTTTATGAAGCTTTCCATCCCTGAATCTAAACTGAACAGCAAAAAGAAAAGGGAGGAGGGAGAAAATTGGATTGGATAGTGTCTTGGGGAGAGGGGGCTGAATAAGAAGGCAGCAAGTGGAATATATGGATTAGAAACTAAGATAGAACCCAAAATGGACTGAGAATCCACTGCAGAACACAGGCTAAGACTATAAGGGCTGCTGCTTCCCTGACTTCAAAATATTGGACTGAAATTTTGTGCTGCCAACATGAAAAAAAAAACTAAATAGAACTGGAATGTTAAAAATGTAGAAGCATTACAGTTTGTCTTTTAATTAGGATCAAGCTGTTTTTAGCTAAAATAAAAAAACTGTCATTTTCTAGGACATAGTTTCGACAGAGCAGCAGTAGTTCATTAGAAACTCACTTCCGAGTTGTGGCTGGGACTGTTGGTGCAGAGGAAGCCCTCCTCCATTTCCCATCATCCATCTGTTTAAACTGTCTCCCATTAGCTTACAGCCCCTCATAACCCCAACCTAGCATTACCGGTGTAGCTAAAATGGCAAGCAATGTTGGAGCTATGCAGCCAAAAAGTTTTAAACCAGATGCCTACAGTGGCCGAAAGGGGCAAGACATGTTTACATTTAAGATACAACAACAGCTAATACCGGTACGAGCTAACAAATCATGAAGCACTAAAAACAATCTCAGTACAAAAGAACAAATACTGAAACACAAAAGCAAATCCGGGTGCAAATTACCAATTACCGAATCACAAAAACAATCCTGTTACAAATCACCAAATCCAGGAACATAACAACAAAAGCAGAGACACGGCTTCTAACGTTTGAGGACTCTGTAATTTGTTCTGTGATTTGCTGTTGGGTTTCAGTATTTGTTCTTTTGTACCGAGATTGTTTTTAGTGCTTCATGATTTGTTACTTTGTACCAGGATTTGTTGTTGTTGTATCTCAAATGTTAACGTGCCTTGCATCTCTTGGCCACCGTAGATGCCAGCTTACCGAGGAAAATGAAGGAACATGGACATATTTGTGCACAAGTGGATGGATCGGAATGGAGCTGAGCAGGGAGCGTGTGGCATACCCATTGTAGCACCTATATCACTGCTACAGGCTTGTTGCATCTACATTTTTACGTCTGCGCCTGATTCACAGCAATTTGAAGAAAGTAATACTCAGAAATGTAATATTGAGCTTAAAAGTATTCATATGTATCCTCCATCATGAGAATTATGCAACAAAAACATTTTAAAAACTGTAAAATTACAATTTTTATTGAAGTGGGTCTTTAAATAATGTTGCAAAGATCAAACCTAATAAATAATAAATGGAAGGGGTGGTGGTGATGGAGAACCAGAAGAAGCAGGTGGAGCTCCTTTTTCTTTATACATTTCCTTCATCTTTAGAAAAAAAGGACATGTTAAAAGAAACACCATTATCATTGGAGTGGGTCTCTAATTCTCCCAGTATCTGTTTGTGAGGAGAAAAAACACACAGAAAACATCAACTTTTAGCAAACTGGTTTCACCAGAGCAGCTGCTTCCTCTGCAGCTGAGGCAAGACTGTGGGGGCTCTGGGCCGATAATCCTGGGCACCGCAGAGTGGAACAGGCATGAGGCACAAAGAGAAGAGTGGATTACTCTGGCTGGTAGAGATACATAGCAAGAAGCTGGATGGAGTGGAAATGGAGGAGAATTATCCAGTGCAGATAAAAACAGATGGTGCTGCAGGAAGACCAGAAATGAGGCCCAACAAGCAGAAAGTGAAAATTCTGATAAAGAAAATGTGGTTTCATTTGCCATGTTAAGCTAATTAATATGCAATACTATGATATTTATATGCCTTTTCACCAGCAAAATTGTCAGCAGTGGTTTAAAATTTCACATTTATTTTAAACAAATTCAGTTTTACTTTTTTCTTTCTTTAGTGCTAAAGTACTTTTGAATAATATCCTTCCTGCATTCTACTTCTGAATGGATAACTTTCTGAATGAGACCAAGGCCAAGCTTTTAACTACCATTGTCTGTTTCTTAATTAGCGTTTCGTTTAGAAGCTGGAGGTTGTCTTATAAAGGACGTATGTCTTTATGAGATTGATAATTATGTTTAGTTGTAAAAACACTAATCAGGCAGTGAAATGTCTGTCAGTCATACAGGGTTGTATGATAAAGCAAAGAACATAAAAAAAATCTGTTTTAAAACAAGTCCTTTTTATACCCAGAACGGGGAGAGTTTTACCTCAATGCCACAATTCTGCTACTTTCATGCCTGCAACTCCCAGAAGTATAATGGGGAAATGCATCTATTAATATGTATGTTGAAAATAACAAAAAATATTCAAAAATATGTTCTCAATATTTGCAGCATAGGTTTATTTTAATTGGTGCATGCATTTGTTTGCACACAAATTTACGGAGGCCCTGAAGTGCAAATAACACCAAAAAATTAATCAATGCAAAAACATATCAATGATGACAACAATTAAAAAAGCATAACAAATAATAAAAAAACATCATTATATTTTAGTAATCAAAACAAAATTCCAAATACCAAAACACAATTCAAAAAAATATCAAACAAAATAAAAATGAAATGTTTCAGAAAACAAAAATAATTTCTAGAAATTTTGATTTATTTCGCTTGTTTTATGTCTTACCATTTCATTTTGGTTTCTGAAAACTAATTTTGTTTTCAGATTTTTTTTTCTTTTTTACAAAACTTGAAAAGGTAGGAACTATGGGACACCACTGATTAGATGACAATGTTTTTACTCCTTTTCTTTTTCGTGTTTTGGTTCCTGTGATTTTGTCTTGATTTAAAAAATATAATGTTTTTTGTTTTTATTTTGCTTTTTTTACTGACATTGTGATCTTTAATATGTTTTTCCATGAAGTAATTTGTTAGTGTGATTTGCACATCAGACCACCGTACACTTGAGCCCAACAGTCCTGCACAGGATGCTCTAATGATCTAAAGGAGTTGATGGATTTCGTTTATGTTTTTCTGCTTATTTTTCTGGCAGACATTAACAAGTGCACCAGACTGAAAATAAAACCTTTTCCCAAATACTTGGCTTCAATTGCGAGTAAAGAGTTAACCTTCTCAGTCCTTTGCACATCATTGATCTTTTCACACTAATTAAAGGATAGCCAGAGCTATTTAACAAAGCTAACGAGAACAAGCAAAGTCAGCCTTCCTATTACTGGGAGAACACTGCAATGAAATACTCCTAACCTGCCATCTAAGACAAAGAGAGGGAGTGTGTGTGCATGTGTGTGTGGGTGTCTGTGTGTGTGTGTGTTTACAGTGATCGTAATGGTGTGTTTGAGCAGCGGCTAGAGAAAGAACTGAGCATAATTAACTACAGTTCAAACTTTGTAATTAAAAGGCAAAAGGACAGGTCAGATAACAAACAGGAAGAAAGGAGGAAAAAAAGAAAACAAGATTTTTATTTTTTTTTAGATTTATTTAATTATTAGCTCTACAGATTTAAAGGAGCAGCATGCTGCAAGGAATTTTAGATCCATTCATTTTTGCTAATATAGCCCTGTGTACACTGACACTAATATGCATCTTTGTTAAAGGTAAAGCAAAAATAGAATCTCCTAGAATTCTTTGAAAACAAATTTAAGTCAATAAGTTTCACTATAGTGACAGATGGGCAGAGTTTAATGTCACATTTAAAGAAAAATATGAATCAAAATATGTCACATTTGTCCACAGATTAGCTGCCTGCATCTATTATTAAATTAGCCTTTAGGTTTTTTTTGTTTTGAAGGTTGTTAAGCAATTGTTTTTGAAAAATAAATCAGTTTACTTTGAAAGACTGGAGCACTAATTAAAGGCTGGCCCCAGTGCTGAGCCATTATTAATGTTAGCTATAAGCAGGGATTAAAAAAGGGAGGACCGATGTTGCCGTGTTGCTTTGTGTTTTGGAAAGCCTGAGGAGTTAAGCACGAAAAGTTACCAGTTCAGCTTTTTCCTTAGACTGGCTTTTAACCTTGCAAGTATGCAAGGGCCATATATGAATATACTCATACAGGAAGTTGAGATCCAGGGGGTAGAGGAGCAGCCTTGTAACTGGTCAGTTGGTGGTTTGATTTTTGTTGTGAAACTGTTTAATATTGGCCTCCATATCATGACAGGGGATTCCAGACACTTCCTTGGTGCTGCTGCGACAGGCACAATTCTCATGTTGCATTTGAGGGAGTTTTAAGCCCTGAGTTTTAACAGGATGGCCATAAGGCTTACAGCTGTGGTTTGATAACGACATCAACTTTCCATGATCACATCACCAGTATTATCTCTCATTTTCTATTCTGCATCAAGCCCTGGTCTTTGTGCAAGAGAGTGTTTCAAGTATTTAAAGTCAGAATCTGTTTTTATTTTCTCTGTTTATGAATTCACATCTTGGTTTCTCCTTTTTTTAGTTATTGCACTTTCATTGTCTGTGACTTCCAGTTTTGTTAAGGTCTGCTTCCTGTGTGTTTTTCCTGTTTACACTTGATCTCATTCAATTACCCCACCTGCAGCTTTTTTTTTCCGATCCAGTCTTACATCGTCACATAGTTATCTCTGGAGTTTCTCACCTTTTTTGCTATTATTTCTGCCAGTTTCTTGTGTTACTTTACCTCAGTGATTCATCAGTCTGAGTCTTGCTTTAAGTTTTTTTCCTTTTATTTTGTAATGTTAATTAAATTGGCACCATGTTTTTTATTTATGTTCTGCCGGCTAAGGATGTACGGTTGAGCTCTTCGTTTACACAAAAAAGTTTGTTTAAGACTGATGATACCGCAGGAAATATATGAGATTTCAATTTTAAAAAATGCCAACTTTCCCTAACATCTACCTCTGTAATTGTTTAATCAGCTAGTGTCACACTAATGAAACACCTCTGATGGCTCATCTGGTGATCCTCATCATCGGGCATCTGCTTGCTCCGGTAAAGTCCCAATACTATGCGAAGTCACGATCAATAATGCATAGAAGTGGATGTGAGGGACACTGCTCAAAGGCATTTGCTTATCTCAGATTCCAGTTACTGCTTTCATCCTGCCGGCATGCTGAGCTTGTTTGTGTGGAGGAGTGTGTGTGTCTGGAAAGTAGACAGAAAGTGGTATTTACACACCTCCCATCATGTGATATTTACTTAATACCTTGATGTGTTCATCTATAGCATCCCTTTGAGCAAATCAGCATTAAACAAAAATCAGCAAAGGATTTATGAGCTGCAAATGCAGCTATCTGTAGTGTATTTAATAATATTTTCCAGGTACAGAATTAAATAGTCAAACATTTTGTGAATCTTGATTAGAAAAAGGTAGAAACACTTGTTTATAAGAAATATCATTGCTATACTTTATGTTAATTCATAAAAGATGCAATTCTCTTCTTTAAAAAGCCATATTTTCTAAAATCCTATTTTTATACTATTCAACTCACAAAAGGTTATGACTATTGTTATTTAAATGAGTGTTTTTTCCTATTTGGTCTGAATTTTAATTAAATGTGTAAAAGTTCCTATTGATATTACTAATGTTGAATACTAAAAAAACCTATATCTTTATTAGTTTTAAAATCATTACCCAAAATATTAAGACAATAATAAAGATAGCCCCAAATAACAAAATTTGACCACATCAATTGCGGAAATTTCCACCATTTGCTGCAATGACAGCTTGACAACATTGTTTCAAGCTCCTCACTTGATGTTCTGATGCGTTTCACTCTTTCACAAGTGCTATAAGGAGTTCTGTCAAGTTACTTGGGGGTGGCTTCCCACCTGTCTCTAACACAGCTCATCCAAGACATACTCTATTGGGTTCAGGTCAGGGGTCATTGCTGGCCTTACCAAATGAGACACTCCCACTTCCTGAAGTGCAGCTGTGACAAATCAGGTACCATGTAGTGGACATTAGCATCCATGAACAGAAAGTTGGGTGTTCTGGTGAAATTGGGGATTATGATGATTCTTTTATGTCTCTGAGGTGAGAACGTCCATTAACTGGCCATATACAATACCGGAATCGGTTTTGGGTTGACTGGTGATGCCTGCTTAGACTGTTGAATCTCCTCAATCAAAGAGAACCCTGGGAACTTTGTTGACCAATACTCACCTCACCTTCTCCAGGAATGTCCAAGGTGACCCGACACTCACCAATGAAAAGGATGGTAGAGAATTGCTGTATTGTCCAGGTCACAAGGTCTTCTGTTTACTGCAAACGTTCACGGGGGTGTCTTGGTGTCAGAAGAGCCACTTGCAATGGTCTCCTAGCATTCCAGTCAAAGCGGTGGAGTCAGTTATGAATGGTTTGTCTGGAAATTCTTGTTACCCTCACATCTGGTCAACAATCCTGTGAGTACATAGGTCTTTAGGTACTGGTCATGGTTGTAGTCTGTCACGTGTGAAGTTCCACTCCTGGGTCTGCTATAAACTCTGCCAGTAGTTTTGTGTCTTAATGATGTTAGTCTGCTGATGACACTTCCAGACACACCAAGTTCACCTGCAACATCTGACTGATTACTACTAACCCAAAGGCAAGTTGTGACCAGGTGGCCCTGATGTCCATTAAAGCCTTAGTCACATGCACCCGTATGGAGGTTGACCTGTTAGGAGGAAGTGTTTTAAATGTGTTTCCTCATTGATTTGTATAATTAAATGCCAAAATGCAACTTATTGCTTCTCAACATCTTCTACTGTCTCAACAAGAATTTTTGGGTAGAAAGTTGCAGGGGCTATGTGTATGTGAGTTTCTAAAGTTAAATAACATGATAAAAGTTATTTTAGAATCAACTACAGCTTTCTTTAAAAGAAGTAATAGGAGAGAAACAAGTAGAAGACAGCATCATGCCCTTTTGTCCAAAAGACAAAACTGTTTAACTTTTAAACTGTTTTTATTTTAGCATATTTTATTGTATGTGAAAATAGCAAAAAAACAACAACTATATTTTATTACGCATCACCATAATTAAATTATCCAAATCTGCTACTGTATAGCTAAGAAAAAAATCTGTAATACATTTCAAATTTTTATAACTCCAAAGATGTAAAGTGTTGGTACTCTTATCTCAGCGACTGGAAAATGTTGTGTGCAGATATTTCCAGCGTATGCGTTCTCCTCCAAACCAATATCTGCCCTCTTATCATAAGAAATCAACTTCAGGAGGACCTGTTGTGAATTAAATCTTGCTGTCATGATACAATTTAAAACAGTCTAGCTCAGGTAAAATTATATGAATCATCACCAGCGTCACCATTGGATAAAATCTGAATTAAAGATAAATCTACATTTTTTAGCAGTCCAGGGTCAGATCTCATCTTTTTCAAGGAACCCTTTGACCTCTTGATGACTTTTGATCCTTATGGATATTAAATGGGATAATTATGCTCTTCATATTCAGAGTGAGAAAAAAATAGAGTTCCCAGCTTTATCTGCATCAAATTAGCCCCTCCACCATTTGTTTTTCTGCTGAATGATTGAATTGGAGCTCCACTGATAATTGTGTTTTACTCTTAATCTGCATGGCGAATAATCAACACAGATGTTTCCAACCAAACTTTGGCCAGCATTTCTGGAACTACAAACTCAAAGATGTGAGGACTGTACCCTTGTCAGTTTTATTTTCTTTGTTTCTGTTATATTTTCAAGTTTTCTCCTGTCAGACTTACCAGGTTTAGGTTACCAATTATCCATAGCTGCCTTGCTTTTCATTAATGACCCTCAGTGTATACAAGTGTCTGGTTCCTCAGTTCTTCACTGTCAGGTCATCTGCTTTGCTAATTCTTTATTATTGCCCTCTTGGGTTTTGTCATGTTCAAGTTTATTTAAAAAAATGTTTACATTTGTGTCACAAAGCCTGATCTCCTGCATTTTGGGTCTTACACCACTAGTTTCTGAAAAAAGTTAACTAAGACTTCAGGGTTCAGTTCTGAGATTCAGTCACAATATCCGGACATCCCAACTTAATAAAATATTTTAGTTATGCGGAGTGACCCCCTGGTTTAATCTGAGTCAAGATAACTTCTTGGGAGTAGAGCTAACATGAACACAGCTAAGACTTTCCCTTTGTGCTGGACTTATTTTGACTGGCTTAATAGTTAGTTTTATCTTCATGGAAAACACACACAAAAACTTGTACTCAAACACAAGACCCAAGAGTAATGACTTTGTCTGCAGTTTCAGGTGAAAATGTTCCAGCTTTTTACAAAAAAATAAGTCTAACCTTCCACTGGTATTAGAATTTTAAATATAATCTAAATATTTTGTCTTTACTTCAAGACTGAAGGTCTGGTTTGTTGCAGTGTAAGTACAGCTGCCATGTAAAAAGGTGTGACTCATTCTGCTATTAAGTGATTTAAAAAGAGACTTCCTTTAAGGTTGCTATCAAAATACCTTCTGCAGAGTGGCCATGTGGAAGTGGAGTAAGAGAACCTCCCCAACAATTTATTCTTTTCTGTGAATCACACGAGTAAACAAATCACAGGGCCACTGAGTATAGCCGAGGAGCAATCAGAGGGCATGTGGGGAAACACTTTTGTCAACATTTTCAATAAAGCAAAGAAATTACTACTGTGAAGTCAGTGTGTGAGCCATCAGCAATAGTGGAAAACTAGACCTGTGCAAACAAAAAAAAAGAACAATGTCTAATCACTCATTTTTTAAGCTGTTTTTTTTTATTTAAAAGGAGGGTTTACTTTTCAAGAACCATAAAACAGTTTAAACAAGCAAAATGATGCTTACTTAAATTCATGACTCATTACCCAGCATTCTTTGACACTCTTTGTTGTTAAAATGTAAACACAATAAATTACACCCATTTATCACACTCACTCAAAAGTTTAGTGAAGAATAAATTGCCTATTGTCTAAGTTAACCTCAAGGGGGGTTGTTAACACGCTGATGATCACTTTTTTGTCACTTTTCTTCATTGTTCACCCAAAAGCAACCACCATCTTTGCCCACTTTTGATTTTTTTTTTTTTTTCATTCCAGAGACTAACATATTATGGAACCAAAGATACTTAGACCTAGTATTTAAAGACCCACTATGGTGAAAATAGTGTTTTTGACAGGTTCTTGTGGCATTTTTCTGGTGATGGAGGACATTGGGATGGAGGACAAAGTAAAGATAATTTCTGCCTATTTCTTCATTCAAATCAATGTGAATCAGGAGCAGACGAAAAAGCCTTCTAGGTGTGACGCAGAAGCTACAACCAGCATGCAAAAAGCTCCCTGCTCCACTCCATTCTGATGCATCCTCTCGTAGACAACTAGATCCATGTACCTCTTTGTTTTTTTCTGAGCTGTACAACTGGATAGCTTAAATAGTGCTCGCCATTTGTGTTGCACCAGTAATGTTAGGTTAGGGTTGTAAGGGGTTGTATGTTAGCGTGAGAGTGTATACAAAGGGATAATCGGAAGTGGGGGCAGGCTTACACTGCACCCACAGTCCCGTTCCCAATTCAGAGGGAAATTTCGAATAAACTACTGTGGCTCTACAGAAACTATGTCCCAGAAAATGACAGAGATTTATTGATTTAGGTTAAAAACTACATAATCATAATTAAAAAACCACTGGAAACGCTTTTCCAATAGATCAAAAGAACTCATATTAGAACTTTAAATGCTGTTATTTTTCAACAACAATTATATGTATACTTAAATATATATTTACGAGTATTTCAATACAAAGTTAATTTTTCGAGAATGTAAAAGATTTTTTGTCTTAATTTAAATGTTAAGATCCAGGTAAGACCTTATATCTAATGATTATTAAAATGTATGAGTGTATGATCAAGCCGAAATATTTTTCCAGAACTTTCAGTTTACTGAATGAATTTTTAAGTCTGTCTGTCAGTCAAAAGTGATCACATGAATGCAGAACAATGATTCATTTTGTGATTGCTTACTGGTAATTAACTACAACTCATTTTTTCCAGCTCTGGATGTGCGTTTGTAGTAAAAAATAAAGGCAGCTGAAGAGTAATGACCACATACTGCGTAATAAATTATTTACACTTTAGCTGATTAAGTTTAACATATTCCTCCATAATTTCATTTCATCGTCACACAACTTTAACAGTGTGAAGCAAGGGCGGGGGTAAGAGTCTGAGAACAAGGAAGGGAAATATTATCTTTCTTGATGTGTTTTTGTCTGCTTAATAATTTAAGGTGACAAACCCATGCACTGATGTACCAATTTTTTGTGGACCAAACAGCGTTTTAATAGACAATTTTGCCAAGTCATCCACTAAAAACTGTAAATTGATAAGGAATCCGTCTACTTGGAATTGGAGCCAAGTCATTTAGCCTTTCTTAAAGATCTCTCACTGGCCACCCATTGTATTACGCTCTAATTCATGTTTTAAAAAAGTTGTTACAACAGTGTATGAAAACTCTGGGTATCAAAAGTCATGCTGCCCTGGAATTACTAGGTGACCTGAACATCTTATTATTACCATCCAGATGTACAAAGTTTTAGAGATTCCTTTTACTTCTTCCAAGATAATCTAGTATAAATTCAATGTGAACACTCAAACATGTAAACAAGAATTAATGGCAAATCCATTCATATTTTGTTTCATTGTGTCATGTGTTGCCCCTTGATTTTGTCTTGTTTATGGTTTTCTTCTGTGTTGTTCTTGCATGTTAACTGTGACTTCTCCTGTATGCCCTCGTTTCCCCTCGCGTCTGTGACAGCTGCCAGCAATCACTTATTCGGTTTTCTGTATTTAAAGAGGGGTCTTTCTGTGGTCTTTATGGGTGCATCTTGTGCGATTAGATTCTTTCTTTCTGTCTGTCTCATGTTGTTTTTAAACTTTTGGAACCACCTTTTGACCATGTTGGAGTCGTTCTGTATCTGAGTTAAAACCTGACACATTCAGTTCACTGTTGTTTTTTCACATCAAAATAATGCAAAGGGTACATCGTTAGAACATTCTAACAAACTGTATGGTCACGTCTTTGCAAAATTCAAAGTGCTTCCACACATTGGACAGGAATGATTGACTGATTATTTTTTGCTACAGGTGTTGTCAGCTGTGATACACTTGGTTTATTTACATTGTATTAAAATAATCCCACCGTGTCTCAATTCAAATTTACAATATTGATTATAGTCAATTTATCTCATTTCGAAACGATTTTATAATGGTATAGGTCGATTCGATTAACAACTTGCCTCAGACAGATTGATTGACTGGATTGACTGGTTAAATCGTAGGAATTCATCGATTAATTGTTACATCCTTATTATTATAAATAAAGACTATTGATAGTCCGGTTATTAATTTAAAACACAATGTCTCAACTGTGAAACCCTGTTTTAAGAATTTTGACAAAAAACAAAAACTTCCTGTGCAAAAACTGTCATTCGCTTTATCTGCTTCTATTACAAAGGAATCGCAGAAACAGAATGCTTTTTGGGTGGCACTCCTGATGGATGCGCTCCCTGGTGCTTTCTTTCACTTCTTCCCTCACCTCCTTCTGAACTGGTTAATCACATCTCTTCAATCCGTGCCCAGTGAGCCCAAAAGACAGCCTCCAGGGTCCTGCTCACAGTTCAGCAAATATTAGACAAACAGGCGCTTTGTGTGTACGTACACTATGAAAAAGATGTGTGGCGGGATGTCATATTACGTTTCCCTTGGCCATTGGTTAACCTTGCACTCTGCCGCGCACAAATTCGGAGAAGTGTTTACACACGGACACATAAGAATGAATTCACTGCATCCCCTTGGCAACATTTAGTGAATCCAAAGCGAGGTTACGCAGAGTTCACTGTACACACATTCACTCAACAAATTCTTACCAAACCAGACACATACACACATTTCTTGTCTATCATTTCCATATTTCTACACGGTACTCTGTTGTCCTTGCAAATGCTTTTCAGCCACCCGCTTCTGCTGTTTGCAGTACTTGGTTTTCAAAGGATTTCATGGCCAAGAAATGACTGCTGCTAATGCTCATGAGCACAATAAACAAAAATGATATCAAATATTCATGCAGCTAAAACAAGGATGGGAACTACAGTGTAAGCAAATCAAACTTTATTTGCTTTTAGGCTTGCCTCAGAAAAAAGTTTAGCATGATTTATTGCAGCTACATGCGCTTAATTGTGTAGATTAAGTTGTAGTCTGTGTAGGCAAAGTTTTAGCATGAGTGGAGAAAGGGGTTGTTCCAGTGCAGAGGGCATAATTTGTATCCTAAACTATGGAAAATTGGGTTTGCAAAGCAGAAACAAAAGGAGGACTAAAGTGCTGGAAGAGATGTAAGGGAGCAGAAACTTTTATTTTTTTATTTATTTTCAAAACAGCAAAGAAAACAGAAAAGAAAGCAAAGGATATGGATTTGACAAAAAGTTGGCTTAGCAGTGTGATGCACGCCAGGGCCAAAATCAGTCAGTCAACACCTTGGAAATTCTCAAAAAGCTTCCTTGTGAATCTGCCGTCCCCTATCACGGCTGCCAGGAGCAGATAACTACAGACTAACTCGGTTAACAATCTCGCCTAATAGACTTTTCTCCTGTCAATCACCTTTCAAAATACCCACACTCACTCATCCAAGCGCACATGCATGCATGCACATGCTCGCATCGTTCACATGTGTCAACTTTCTTGAGAGTGCAGCAGCTCCCCGAGCTTAATATATGCAGGCCAATGAACCTGACCAAATCATATCTCATGTCACGTGTGCGCATTGATTTTCTTTAGTTTCTCTAAACAACTGCAAATTACAACATCGGTGTGCCGCCATGCTGCAATGCTGCTGCAAACTGTGGAAACCATAGAATATGCATAATGAAATTACATGCAGTGCAATACAGTAACATGATATGACATTGCAATAATGCTATACATAACACTACAATGCAACATGAAACAGTAGAGTATGATAAAGTACATTGCAATCAGATTACCAGTCTATAGGACCCACACACACAAGCAAAGGCTGTGATCTCATTTTCTTTGATTAAATGACTGTCTCCCTCAGGGGAAACAGGGAATGCAATTGCTATGCATGCGAATTTCTGCATGAATGTGAACCACGCTGCTGTATGAGGCGAGCCCGAGACTTCAAGCTGTGACAGATCCACAGATGTCATGCCTCCCACTGCTCCGGCAAACTTCAGGTTCTCTGCTGTCTGCCATTATAAAAGCATCTTTGCTTCAGCGCTAACTTTTCTCACAAATCACTTCCTGAATTTTATTGTCAGTAGATTTTTTTTTTAATATAGACATATAAATGACATATGTAGCTTGCTGGTTGTGACCCACCACCGGCTTCCAATATCCACACTTAAAAAAAGTATCAGCTATTAAACTGTTTATTTCATTATTTTTATGTTTATTTAATGTACTATGAAAATTACAAGAAATTTATACAGGGTGTTTATGACATGTCTAAACTTAAGACAGAATTTTTTGTTGTTTTATTTTTATGAAAAAAAAAAGTCTGGTTGTTTTTTATGTCATTTGAAACATTTAACATTTTCTTTTGCAATTAAAGACATTTTTTCCATCATTTAAATTTGTAGTTTAGTCAAATTCGAAAACTTTTTCGCTACTTCTGAGGCCACTTTTATTGTGTTAGAGTAGAGTGGATAGTTCTATAAGCTCGCCTCAGAGACATCCCATAGTGCACGGGACTGCAGTGTTTGTGCATGTGACAGGACAACGAGTTGTAATGAAAATCCGAGGTGTAGAGTAAAGACAAATGATGACATTACAGTCCCCTGAGGTGCTCCTGTGCTGCTCAACACCTTTTCAGACACAGAACCCATCAGCTTCACGTACTGCGGTTCATCTGTCAGGTGGTCAATAATCCAGACAACTGTGAAGACATCCGCCTGTGTTTTCTGAAGCACCCCAGACACAAACAGCAAAGAAAACAAACATTATCCTGAGATTCCATGAAGAGCAAACACAAGGGAGCATTAAACAAACCAGCATTCAAATGAGATTTGTTCTTTGAAATCCCAATTTAGAGAATAATCTGCAGAAATCCCAGAAGAAGTGGCTTCAGAGAAGTTCGTTCACATCTTTACTAACACTTTGGCTCAAGTTTTAATGCAGTTTTTCAGATAACACATCTTCTTTGCAGGATGTCATCTTTGGTAAAGTGTTATGTCCAAAAGCAGAGCAAGCTGGTTCACCTGCTACTATAGGCAAATTCTAGAGGCATCAGTGTGGGGATACTTCTGTGCTAACAGTCCCGCCCACAACTCAGAAGCTAATTTCTGATTATCTACTGTCACTCTGCAGAAACTATGTCCTAAAAAACAACAGAGGTTTATTGATTCGGGCTAAAAAAAATGGCCCAATCGTAATTAAAAGGCTGCTGGGAATGCTTTTACAATAGATCAAAATGTAATTGGAGTGCAATTGTAAGCCATCTGATGTTTTGTTATTGTGGCCATTATACTGGGGATTTTGCCAGAAAAAAATCCCAGTCCATTTCAAACCTTTTAACACCTAGAAACAGAAATTGGTTCAGCCAAGGACAAAACAGAGAAATGTAGTGGATTCCTTTCACTGCAGAGAGGATGGCAATGAGCAGTACATTTGGGAAACTAAACAATCATTGCATAGGAGACTATATTAAAATAGTAGGGCCAACCCTAGTGGACCGGATTCTGGGGTACACCTCTACCTGAAGGATCCAAACCATGTGTTTGAGGACCTTGAGATTTGTCTCTTAGTCTGAGAGAATGGATGATTTGAGGGAGGTGTAGAAATAGCAATATTTGTTAGAAAAGGCAATCATTCCCTCAGTAGAAATGGTAGACTCAGGTACAATCTTCCGTTCCTCTTCAATCAGATCTTAAAACCCAAAAAACTGGTGTCACCCAGAGAGGTGGACAAGCCTGTGGAATGCTCATGACTGTCCCACACCTCGCCACAGCTAAGGACAAAAGGATTCACAACAACCTGAAACTGCTTAGATGTTTTGTTAGCCTAATAATCTCCGAACCTATAGAATGAAGGGTCATATCTTTACTGCCCTCTCCCTAGAAGCAGATAATTCTGAAATACAGTGGTAGGAGAGCGGGATTAAGAAAGCATTTAGGAGAAAAGGTGAAATCAAAGACAAACCAGATCCGGTGGACTTATTTTTCTTTTTATCAACTACTTTATTGTAAACAGGTTATTTTCTGATTGAGGGGGGTACCAGAGGGCATCACATTGGGTAGGGCTGTGTTGTCTAAGGAGCCCGAACTGCAGACAACCAGCAGACAAATTAAAATAAATTGTGTAAACATAAGGAAATGCGCTTCCTAGGATAACATGAAGCACAAAACCCAAACTGTTTTGGGGTGAAGACTCAAAGACTCAAGCACAGAAAACTATATACTAACACAATGGATCAATCACTGAGGCCCAGTGTGCCCAGTGAGCAGGTTCTCTGTGACCTCATTGAAGACCACCTGTGCTTGCCAGAAAATAGTCATTTTCTTAGCTTGACCTCCATCTGGAGGGCTGCAGGGTGTGGTGGTGCTTCCGTCAAATTATCACTTAGCTTTTCTTAGACTAAAAAAATCATTTCAGCCACTTGATGCTAAGTAAATAATTTTTTAAAGAAAACAAATTCCTGAGGGAACAAAGTACAGAGAAAAATAAACTACACTAAATAACAATAAAAAAATCTTATAGTCAATTATAACAAAAATTGAACGCAATGGTTTGACCAGACATAGAAGTAAAAAGAATGACCCAAAATGACAAACTGTAGAAACAAGACCTCAAAATCAAGACTGCAGTCAGGAATTAGAGACTACTCTCACAGTCTTTTCCTGCATTTTAGGGCATGCTTTACTTTTTACACAGATTTCTTTAGCATATTTTAATTAAATTTTGTGAAACACATACTTAATGGTTTTACTGTGGCAGGCAGCAGTCACAACACTTTCACACTGTTTCATCAAAACGGAGACATGACAGTACACGCTTAGTTTCCTGTCAACGTTTACACCTGGGTTTGGTTTCCACTTATCACAGTTTTTTTTTTTTTCTTTTCATTTTCACACTCTATTTTTGGCTTCTTTTGCTGTCAGATCCCCACTATTGTATCACTGTTACCTGTTTTTGGTGTGATAGTTGACACTGTCATCTCATAACAAAAAAGTTACAAATTTTAGTCTTGAAGGTTGGACCCTGTCATGCAATTTATATTGTAGGCACCCATTCTTAAAGCTAAATGATTTTTTGGAATATCTAAGTTTATTCTCATGAGTGAGTGTTTGTCTGACACTCTTAGTATCCCTGCTATAGATTGTTTAGAGTGTGCTGGATTGGCCCTATGACAGAGTTTGAGATAGGCTCCAGAAACCCCCATAACCTCCACCTTGGATGTAGCTTGTAAATATCATGGATAAAATGCTCATCAGACTAAAGGACTTAGTGACAAAAGAAGAAGTAATCTATCTGTTTTAAATAAAAGTAACTAGTAAGTTCAAATACAAAGTAAAAGGATGTTTCTAAATTTCCCCGCGATTTGGTTCAAACCTCCATCCATCCATCTTCCCTCCGCTTATCCGGGACCGGCTCGCAGGGGCAGCAGACTGAGCAGAGATGCCCAGACTTCCCTCACCCCAGCCACTTCCTCCAGCTCCTCTGGGGGGACCCCGAGACGTTCCCAGGCCAGCCGAGAGACGTAGTCTCTCCAGCGTGTCCTGGGTCTTCCCCGGGGCCTCCACCCAGTTGGACATGCCCGGAACACCTCTCCAGGGAGGCGTCCAGGAGGCATCGGGACTAGATGCCCGAGCCACCTCAACTGGCTCCTTTCGATGTGGAGGAGAAGCGGTTCTACTCCGAGCTCTCCGTGGGTGACCGAGCTTCTCACCCTATCTCTAAGGAAGCGCCCAGCCACCCTGCGGAGGAAGCTCATTTCAGCCGCTTGTATTCGGGACCTTGTTCTTTCGGTCATGACCCATAGCTCATGACCATAGGTGAGTACTGGAACGTAGATCGACCGGTAAATTCAGAGCTTTGCTTTTCGGCTCAGCTCTCTCTTCACCACGACGGACCGATAGAGCAACCGCATAACTACGGACGCCGCTCCGATCCGCCTGTCAATCTCACACTCCGATCTTCCCTCACTCGTGAACAAGACCCCAAGGTATTTAAACTCCTCCACCTGGGGCAAGGACACTCCACCCACCGAGAGATGGCAGACTACCTTTCTCCGGTCAAGGACCATGGCCTCAGATTTAGCGGTGCTGACCCTCATCCCAGCCGCTTCACACTCGGCCGCAAACCGCCCCAATGCACGCTGGAGGTCCCGGTTCGATGGAGCCAACAGGACAACATCATCTGCAAAAAGCAGAGAGGAAATCCTGTGGTCCCCAAACCAGATCCCTTCCGGCCCCTGGCTGCGCCTAGAAATTCTGTCCATAAAAACTATGAACAGAACCGGTGATAAAGGGCAGCCCTGCCGGAGTCCAACGTGGACCGGGAACAGGTCTGACTTACTGCCGGCTATGCGGACCAAGCTCCTACTCCGGTCATACAGAGACCGGACAGCCCTCAGTAAGGCTCCCCGGACCCCATACTCCCAGAGCACCCCCCACAGGATGCCACGGGGGACGCGGTCGAACGCCTTCTCCAAATCCACAAAACACATATGGACTGGATGAGCGAACTCCCACAAACCCTCCAGCACCCTAGATAGGGTGTAGAGCTGGTCAACTGTTCCACGACCAGGACGGAAACCGCACTGTTGTTCCTGAATCCGAGGTTCGACTATCGGACGGACTCTCCTCTCCAGTACCCTGGCATAGACTTTCCCAGGGAGGCTGAGGAGTGTAATTCTCCTATGGTTGGAACACACCCTCCGGTCCCCCTTCTTAAAGAGGGGAACCACCACCCCTGTCTGCAAGTCCAGTGGTACGGTTCCCGACCGCCACGCGATGCTGCAGAGACGTGTCAGCCAAGACACTCCCACAGCATCCAGAGACTTGAGGTGCTCAGGGCGGACTTCATCCACCCCCGGGGCCTTGCCACCGAGGAGCTCGTTGACTACCTCAGTGACTTCAGCCCGGGTAATAGACAGCCCCACCCCAAAGTCCTCATTCTCCGCTTCTTCAAAAGAAGGCGTGTCAGTGGGATTGAGGAGATCCTCGAAGTACTCCTTCCACCGCCCGACAATGTCCCCAGTCGAAGTCAACAGCTCCCCACCTGCACTGAAAACGGTGCCTGTGGAGAACTGCTTTCCCCTCCTGAGTCGTCGGATGGTTTGCCAGAATTTCTTCGAGGCCAACCGATAGTCCTTCTCCATGGCCTCACCGAACTCCTCCCAGGACCGAGTTTTCGCCTCTGCAACAGTCCGGGCCGCAGCTCGCTTGGACTGCCGGTACCTGTCAGCTGCCTCCGGAGTCCCGCAGGCCAGCCAGGCCTGGTAGGACTCCTTCTTCAGCTTGACGGCATCCCTTACTTCCGGTGTCCACCACCGGGTTCGGGGGTTACCGCCGCAACAGGCACCAGAGACCTTGCGACCACAGCTCCGAGCAGCAGCAGAGACAATGGAGGTGGAAAACATGGTCCACTCAGACTCAATGTCCCCAACCTCCCTCGGTACCTGTTTGAAGTTCTGGGAGTTAAAGACTTCCCTGGCGGAGGGCTCAGCCAGACGTTCCCAGCAGACCCTCACAGTACGTTTGGGTCTTCCAAGTCTTTCCAGCCTCCTTCCCCGCCAGCAAATCCAACTCACCACCAGGTAGTGATCAGTGGACAGCTCCGCCCCTCTCTTCACCCGAGTGTCCAAGACACAGGGCCGAAGGTCGCCTGAAACAACTACAAAGTCGATCATTGACCTCCTGCCTAGGGTGTCCTGATGCCAGGTGTATTGATGGACACCCTTGTGCTCGAACATGGTGTTCGTTATGGACAAACTATGACGAGCACAGAAGTCCAATAGCAAAACACCACTCGGGTTCAGATCAGGGGGGGCGTTCCTACCAATCACACCCCTCCAGGTGCCACTGTCATTGCCCACGTGGGCATTGAAGTCCCCCAGGAAGACAATGGAGAGAGAGACACCAAGAAGGCCTGGTACTCCGAACTGCTGTTCGGCCCTTAAGCCGAAACCACAGTTAGAGACCTGTCCCCCACCCGGAGGCGGAGGGACATGACCCTCTCGTCCACCGGGGTGAACTCCAACACTTGGCGGCTGAGCTGGGGGCTCACGAGTAAGCCCACGCCAGCCCGCCGCCTCTCACCTTGGGCAACTCCAGAGTGGTAGAGAGTCCAACCCCTCTCTAAGGACTGAGTTTCAGAGCCCGGGCTATGTGTGGAGGTGAGCCCAACTATATCTGGACGGTATCTCTCAACCTCTCGCACCAGCTCGGGCTCCTTCCCTCCCAGAGAGGTGACATTCCATGTCCCAAAAGCCAGATTCCATGATCGGGGTTTGGGCCGCCGAGGCACCCGCCCTCGAATGCCACCCAAACCACATTGCACCGGCCCCTTTTGAGATCTCCTACGGGTGGTGGGCCCATAGGAGAGTGGTCCCACGTCGCTCCTTCGGGCTGTGCCCGACCGGGGTCCGTGGGAAGAGCCCCGGCCACCAGGCGCTCGCCTGCGAGCCCCGACCCTGGGCCTGGCTCCAGAGCGGGGCCCCGGTGACGCCAATCCGGGCGACGTAATCGGGTCCGTGTTGTTTGTTTTCATCAGGGGTTTCTGAACCGCTCTTTGTCTGGCTCGTCACCCAGGACCTGTCTGCCATGGGAGACCCTACCAGGGGCTTAAGGGGCTTAAGCCCCAGACAGCTTAGCTCCTGGGATCACCCGAGCTCTCAAACTCCCCCACCACGTTAAGGTGGCGGTTCACGGGGGAGTGGTTCAAACCTAAATTATTTTTTTTTGGTCATAGTTTGTTTTGGTGTGATACACAATTTGTATATTACAGCAAAAAACGAAAAATGTGAAAATAAAAAAACTTTTACATTTGGTAATAAGCAAGCAAGTAAGAATTAAGAGAAACCCTTCAGTTGGCTCATACAAACGCTAATGTCTTGTAAAACCTGTATTAAATATAGTAGATTCAGGATAACACACATGTTGGACACTTTCAATATAAGCAGTAGGGATGCAATGATTCACTTTCCCCACAAATTAATTCAATGGTGTGACATATGGTTCAGTTTTAAACCAAGAATTGTGGCATCTCTAGTTTCAATTGCTTTCTTTTTTTATTTTTTTCTTACCAGCTGTATTGTGAAAACCAAAGGGTGGCCCTCCAAAGACACTTCAAAGAGGAAAACATTGCAAAAAAGAAATAGTTAAGTTAAACCTAAAGGCCCGTACACACCGGGACGAATATTCGCCAGGCGTTATTCGCCAGCATTTTTCGCCACGTCTTTTGTGTTCACACCCAGGCGATTTTCGCTGACGATGAGCCGAGCCAACATGCAATTTCATTCCCTGACATTAGATGGCGCTTAATGTAAAACAGAAATACTCCTGTACACAAGGTGGTTTTCACTCAGAAGAAGAGAGCCAGTATTTACACGCTTGTCAGAATCATACAAAGAAAACATGAATATTTCAAACACCAGTATCTCCAGCTCCAGTTCCAATGATGAAGAAATTATTGTTGTTGAATGATGAAAGACGCCGGAAAAGACGCCGATTTTGGGTACATCCCATAGCTACGAGAAGAGAAGAACATGGTGAGTTTTATCGACTGGTACAAGAGCTGAAAATGTGTCATGAGCGTTTTCGGGGATATTTTAGAATGTCCGTCATTATTTCTTTGCGGCAGTGTAGCCGCTACTTGGCGTTTATCTTCTTTGCTGGTACGTGTGCTCAGAAAGGCAGTTTTGTGTTTGAGCGCCCCCAAGTTGTGTTTTACTGTAACTTCAGAAGCTCCAGACATGTGAGCAAAAGCACCATTCTCATTGGTCGAATAGATTTCGACGCGAGGCGTGAAAAAAAAAAAAAAAACGAACCCAAGGCGGGTTTTTTTTTTTTGACACTTTAACGCGTGGCGTTTTTTCGCGTTGGTGTGCACACTCTCATTGGTGCCCTTTGTTTAGTCACGAGGCGAATTTCGCCGGCGAAATTTGTCCCGGTGTGTACGGGCCTTAAGACTAAGAAGAAAAACCTGGAGAATAAACTAAAAACATTTCAAACTCAAACTTTATTTATTTATATAGCGCCTTTCATTTTGGTTAAAAACACAAAGCGCTTAACATAAGAACAGATAAAACTGTCATGAAAAATGAAAGTTGTTAAAAACGGAAAACAAAGGACAATCACACAAAGGAGAGACCTCTCCCTCACCAGCCCCCGCCCCCACCCACCCAGTTTCCCCAGTAGAACCCTGAACAGAAACAAAAAACTGGAGCTTAAAGAAGGTCTGGCCTGGTACTGCTGTGAGGAAACGATGTCATGGGGATCCATTTCAAGGGCCTATAACTTGCAAAATCCATTTTTGAGCTTTAAATTTATTATAATGTTGTATTTTGATCCATTCATGCATTTCTGAGCATTCCTCTAAAAACCTGCGCTCTGAGCAGCAGCCCCTCCCAACCCACGAAAAAAAGAAGGTTCTCACATTGAGATGTAGAGCGGTGAGAACAGCCCCTTCCAGGAAGAGTCTGCACTTGTAGCTCCACCCCCAGGCTAACAGACACACCCACTTTCTCCACGGAGCTAGCAGTGATCGACAAACTGTTTTCCTTATATATGCACAATATGCACATCCATCATTGCTATAGTTTGGAAGTTGTTTGTTTTCATGGGCGAGATGCAGACACGCTGCCAAGGGTGAAAAGGCTGACGTCATGAAATGGGGGGCGCCCACAAGAAGCACTAGCCGATTCCTCAAAGATCGAGTGTCTTACTTCTGGGTTGGAAAAGAACTCAGAAAAATACCTAATATCTAATTAAAAAATGTGTTCTTTTGTGTGCCAATTGCCATATACATGGAAATTGTTTATTATAAAAGACTAAAGAATATCATGCTATAGGCCCTTTAAGACTGGGCAAAACAAAGCCTTTAAAAATATATAATTCGTTCTAATTTCTAACATTCAAAAGAAATAATTTGACATTCCAAACCTGCTTTTACTTTTTTCTTCAAACTATTATGTTTAGCTTTCATATCATTGTGCCAAATAATGAAAATAATTACCCTTTTTAGCATATTACACATCCATTATGTGGCTGTTATGACTCTTCATATAACTGTCATGAGATTATGATGCACCGATGCACCAAGTACAGGGATTTCCTTGTTGTCACTTACTGAACCTTTACTATGGATCTCATGTAGTGCCAGCCCCATTTCTGCCCTGCTTTAGCACATCCATGCACAGTTGTGCTTTCCGACATACCAAAAGACTCAAACATTATAAACACACATACCGATCACATATCTTAACCCGCAGTCCCACACACACTAGCGAGCACGCTCCCCCACTCTTCTTGCAGTTTTGCGTCAGTGCTAAGACCACAGGGACGGTTGACATTTCACTCTGGCTCCGTTTCCATTCCCTGTGATCACAGCCATGCTGCCTAGCTTCCCTTAAAGGTCACTGTTGTTGTTTGTCAAAATTCCAACAAAAACACCATGCAATGCTCTTTGTGTGTTAGGGCACGTGTGTGTGGGAGAGATGTGCAGGCTAGAATGTGAACTTCTGTGTGTGTTACTTACAGTGGGTCAAAATAAAAGCTGTCTGTCAAGTCAAATGATATTTTCTGTAACTTCACTCAGACTTCAACAAAGACTCCTGATCTGATGAGTCAGTGGATGTTGGACGATTACATTGGAAAGGAAAATGCAAATCATAACCTATTCTAGATTTTACCGTCAAATAGGTGCCTAAGGAGTAGATTGTATAACCTCTTTTTATAAAGTGAATAAATACAAATTATGTTTAAAATAGATTTGATTCTGAATGGGACTTTTGAGCATTTTGAATTTTAAAATTGAGAAGCTTTGTTAAATGAGTGACTTAAAGTTTCAGCAACATGACCTGGGGCCTCATTTATAAACATTGCGTACGCACAAAAGAAGGCGTACGCCACTCTCTACGCAATAATTGATATTTATAAAAAGCAAACTTGACGGGAAAATGTGCGGTCCTTCAAGCAAGCTCTGACCCAGGCGTACGCACAAAAACTGAGAAACGGCGACACCGTCGGCAGATGGAAGAAACACGTGAAAGTGAAAATGACAATACTGCCTCTCATAAATAACATGAAGACTTCACAAAGCAAGTCTTACAATTAACAGCCTACACGAACACCCGTTTGATCGATCAGCAGTGAAACAAACAAAAAAAAATCAGACGAAAATTACAACAGAAATTCAAATGAACACATATTTGCAAAAAGGAAAGTGAAATATGTTCTGCAATATTGGCATGTTGTGCAATTCATCCTCAGAAATAATATAGTTATTGCTGTGTTGGCCCCGACCCTGAACCTCATCCCCAAGCATTTGAGCCAAATGCTGCTGCTGTGCGCCAGCGTTTGGAAGTGATGCGTCGCTTGTAAAGAACAACAAAAGGTGTGGAGAATATTATTTATTCAAGAATTCCCTCACCGTGCAGTTTATTTCAGTCAGGGCAGTCTTGATTTCGCCCAACTCCTTGGCCACCTCTCTGATTGAACTTATGACTTCCCTCTACATTTCAAGGACTGCATCGGTGAGGACACGTCCACTGCTGGAGGGTCGAGAGCCGCGTGCCGTGGAGACGCTGGGTCCAGACGGCTGCTTAGCTGCAGCATCGTAACCACTGGCCCCGCTGGAACACCCAGCAACTAAAAAAAAATTGTTCTATATTAATAAACTGTAATTGTATAGCCTGCATACATGTGACTTGAGTGAATTTATTTTAATTATTTCTCTTACCTGTGTCACCCGGTGCATCTGGCGCATCGGTGTCCCCCTCCGCCTCAGTCACCACACCACTTAAAAGGGATTCCCCAATAATTCTCTCATCAAGAGGGGTCAGCTCCGGTGTCCCCTTTCCCCCACCCGTGGCAGACACACTCTGGCGATGGAGCACTAGACGCCTGGACTTTGATGTCCGACCATTTCTTTTTTATTTCGGCCATAGTCCGAGGTTATGAGGCTACAGCATTTACGGCGTCTGCCACCGTTTGCCACTCAAGTGGCTTTTTAGCATTAGTAATGCCCACACTGTGCCCTCCAAACAACATTTTTCTTCTCTTTTCCACCTCGCTAACGATAACTTCTACTTCACATTGAGTGAAGTTACATTTTTTTGATTTCCTCTCTGTGTTTGCCATGGTTTCGCAATCATTGAATATTAACTTGTGGGCGTTTCACAGACTATTTATGGGCAAGTATGGGTGTGTCATGAAGCCACAAAAGCTGCGCTACATTTAGAATTGATTGTGATTTATTAAGGGAAAGATCCGTAGGATGTGCGTGCGCACGGTTTTATAAATCCGAATATTTCAGTGTGTACGCACATCCTATGGTTCATCCGTACGCCACTTCTGACGCAAATTCTACGCAAAGTTTTATAAATGAGGCCCCAGGATACACCAAAATAAACTTAGATTGTCAAAAAATTGCCATTTTTTTAGGTTGTTCGACAATGTCTTCTTAATTTTTCCTAGTTTCAGTTGAGCGATTTAAACTTTCTCGTTTAGGTGCAGTATTGTTCAAGGTCCAACCAAGTAAAAAAAAAAAATGCATGAAAAAATATCTTTTTTTTTACTTTAACATGCACATCAACAAGATACTGTCCTTTGCAAACTTTTTGCAATCCCATCTGTAATGCTTGCTTTTATTTACTTTTTCTCTTTGGTATGCTAAATGGTGTGTCTGCGTTTACACTGTGGTGAAGTGTACCAGGGTTCACTTGCAAGCAAACTGAGCCCCTGGATTTTGTTTGACTTGGATTTGTTTCTTGATCAACACTTGAGTTTCAATCAGCCTTCACTTTCTCCAAATGAAGAAGACTATCTGATGAAGTTAACTCTGATGCAGACCAAACAGCCTTGTGTTGGAGCTCTAAACAGACTGTAGGAACAAAACATCACTCAATTTTACAACTTGTATATATTAGCATAGGCCTGAAATGCAGAAATTTATATCTATTATCCCGTTGAGAATGATGGCTGCTCAAAATACTGAAAAGGTTTTTAAAAAACGTTAATACACTTGATTGACTGAATACAATTACTGTGTTTTAACTTCCTGAGAGAAACTTGTCATGAACAATTTGTGCTCAGAACAATGCTTTGTCACAAAGCAGCAGCATTGTCATCCATTTTCAGACTATCTATGGGGTTTTACCATTAAATAGGACATGGAAGTTTTTGAAAATTGCCAATACTGTAGTTGGAATAGTACATATTTGCGCGTACATATATCTTGTTATCTCTTCTTGCATTTAAGTAATTCATTTGTTGAACAAATGTGTGTCTGGCAAGCAGTGTGTGTATGTGTGTGTGGTAAATGTCTGCAGATCTGGAAATTAGCTTTAGAAAGTTGCTGACCAAAGATGTTTTTAAAGATATTATCAAGGTGACCAGTTTCGGCTTCATTCCAGCGGGCTTTAAAGTGCCTGACAAGCTTTAATGTATATGAAGACATCAAAAGTATATTAAATAAATTAGAAAACGGCACGCATTTTTAAAAACTAAGAAAACATTTCTACATTGACATCTTTTCTTAAAAGTCAAAGGGAAACAATCCAATCAATGGAGTTGAGCATGTCTGTGAGTTTAGTTGGTGAATGCAAGAGAGCACCCCTTTATGTCTAATACCGTCATATATAGTTTGGCATCTTTGCATTAAAACATTTAGTTGAATTTTTTTTTACAGTCTAGAGTGCACAATAAACTTTGAAAACACAAACCTGTGAACTGAGCGGTTGGATGTGCCAGAATAAAACAATGTATCCAAACTGCTTGTCTCAAACTTATTCACTGTCTTCTTCTGTGAGTAATTAGAGCGCTCTCTCTCTCTCTCCACTCATTAATTCTGGAGCTCACTTGACCCCCATTGCTCTCAATGTGCGTCGTCTTTTTAGCTGATTGAAGCTGCATAAATGGCTGCGTTTGAAAGTCATCTGCACAAATAGTAACAACCAGCTCTAAAGATTAACAATGCCAGGAAAAAATAATTTCTGTAATATATAAATTATATGTAATATACATAACTTTTTGGACTCGTTTTAAGGCAGCACAATATTTGTGCACAAAGCTACAAAGTGGATTTACTACTGAGACGAGTTAGTTTTTCAGAACCACTAATATGCCTGCAGACCACAGTACTCACTGGTGTGTGACTGGTTTTAATACATTTATCTGCTAGTTGACAACCTATGAAGCATCTTTGCTTTAGAGTGCTCACAGTCTTTGTCCTCTCGCCTTGTTGCACTGGAGGCTGTCAATCCTATTTTAGTTTTTTAAGAGTAGGCTTCAGCTGGGACGGAGGAAAAACTTGGTCGAAAGTTTTACACATTCAACAAAACAAGACATGACAGCTCTCCAATAAAAGTTCTTGTTCTGACAAACACTTCTGTTATTATGCTAGCACAACAAGGGCTGTTTTCTTACTCAAATTTTTGTCTTGACAACAACAATTTTCTTACAAGTTTAAGGATTTACTATCAGTAAGTTTTATATATTATTAAGTTGGATTTTTTTATGGCAACTGAAACAGGCAAACTGCTATCAAAACCTGGGACATTTCGAAATATATCAAATAAATTCAAGTAGTTTCTGAGATTATTTTTTTAATTTCCTAAAACTAGCTGTTGTGTTTTGCCTTTTTACTCTGTGAAGAAAACAAGGAAAAAAAAATTATCACAGCACAATGACTTCTAAAGTACAGAAAATCATTCATAATTAATGAAGTGCCATTAGATAAAATGAAGCTGTAAACACACATATACACATACACACACACATGCACACACACACACCCACCCCCACACCCCCCCCCACACACACACACATATATATACATATATATATATATATATATATATGTGTGTAGTAGTGTAGGTGTGTAGTAGTAGTGTGTATATATATATATATATATATATATATATATATATATATATATATATATATATATATATATACAACCCCCAAGCTAGAGGAGTGGCTACAGCAGATCCCTGGAAAGATCTCAGACCTCTTCAGAAAAGCACAGTGCTAAGAACAACTAGGATACTGAACTCTCAAGCTCCCAGGCCTCTGGTAGAGGACCACCCGTGGAAGGGTGAAAGGGGCGTATTGTTATATATATATTTAAAAAAAAAGTCTTATATATATATACACATTCACATCAATACTCACCAGATATACATTGAATCCATACAGACAGCTTTTGAGAATTCTAAAGTGGGAAGCGGAGCAATTTGAAAGCACACTATATTCTAAGGAGTTTATTTTGTGCATGCATTTAACGTAAGTATGTAATGTAGTTTCATGGGAAATGCATGACTGTGCAAATAGCCATTCTTTTTAAATGTCTAGTGGTAATGATAAAATGTTTGATGTCAATTCATTAAAAACTTTAACAAACTCATGATGGTTTTTTTTTTCAGAATTTCTCCTTTTTAACCTGTTTTTCTTGTTTGTTGTGCCCATTGACTGTTTGTGAGAACTGGACTAAGTGACCCCGCCCCCTCACATTCCAAGCAGGACGTACCCACTAGATCCATGAAGTCAAAATCTAATGGACTTCTATTGAAAAATAAAAAGCTGTTAGTCATTATAAGTCATTTTATTTGTCAGGATAACCAGTCTTGATGTGCTGCCTTTTCTTAACATGTTCTTGATAATCAATTTTTTTTCTTGATGGTTTTTCAGTATTGCAAGTTATTCAAGTTATAAACTAACCAATCAGATGCTTAAATACAAGTGTGTGGTCTTATGCTTCGTTCACACAGGGCTCAGAAACATGCTTTCAACTGACCAATTTCAATAAAATGTCTATGCAAATGCACACATATACACATTTCATCTTTTCACGCTCAAAACTCTCGCATTCACATGTTGCTACGCAAGTCTTAAATTGTCAGGCTGTAGGTGCAAAACACGCGGCTAAACCAAAAAAGCTAAACCAGTTGGACGTTGATGAATCAGGAACTCGTGGGAATTAGTGGAATTGGCACTGTTTAAAAATCAATCATGGAGGGAAAAAAAAGTTCTTGAATGTGCCACACATGCCCAGTTTGTATGTAAAATCATGTCCAATGTTCAAAACGTTTGATTGACACATTCTCCCAGACCTGCTTTTACGTGGTAGAGGTGTGGACTTCCAACAAGCCCACCCGATTGGCGAGAGCGGTAGCTATAGACATGTTGACTCACACCAATTCAGACCAATCCCTTCTTACTGACGTCTGGTTCCAACATGGCAGTGTGCGTATCATGAAAAAACGATCGACTGAACGACTTCATTTGGTTTGAAGTAAGGCATTTTCAGTAGGTGACATCACACTGACTATGTCCAGTTCTCTACAGTCTATGGTACGTGTCAAACTCAAGGCCCGCAGGCCAAATGTTGCCCACCATGTCATTTTATGTAGCCCGCAGAACATAAAAGTTTTTAATTTCCTAAAATAAAAATTAAAAATTGGTGTGTAGTTATTTATATCTAGGGGGAATTGGACTTGAAATATCGGATAAGGCAACTATACATTAGGACTTAAACACTGTCCATATAACCTACCTAACCTGACAGAATCAAATTTAAAAGGATTTAAGCTACAAGCAAACATATTATATTTCTATACAGCTGTAATTGTCACTTTAAAACGTTATAGTAAATAAATAATGAGTTATTTAACATTAAGGAGTAGTTACATTCATTTTTTATTACATTAAGTTACATGTATAAGTTATATCTGGCCCTTTGAGGACAACCATTATGCTGATGTGGCCTTCGGTGAAAATGAGTTTAACACCCATGATCTATGGTTTTGACTTTGGAGCTGTCCGTGTTGCTGATACTAAGGTAACCCAGAGACATTTCTGCCTTAATGAAGGTGAAAGAATGGAACATTTTGACAGTTTGTTTTTCTTTTTTTTTCTTTGATGCACTTTGTGCTCATTTTCAAGTAGAGATGAGTTATTGGTTATTTGATTGATTAACAGGCAGACAACAAAAGAGTGAAAACAAGCATGTGGTTTCACATTTTCTTTCAACACTATGATTTACAGCTCCAGGTGACTGTTCATGGTCCTTTTTTGGAGTGAGTAGGAGAAAATATAACTGTGGCTAAACTGTCTGGGAAAAAGAAGAGAGAAAATGAACGGGAGAAAAAAAAACAACAACAATTCATATGACAGATTGACATGCCAGTCTATTCATCACAATGAGGAATGGAGGCAAGTGCATACAACAAAAATCCCCAGTTAGATGGCAAACATCTACACACCCTGCTTGCACACAGAAACACACATCAATGGGCTCACATTCACACCAATAGGAAAGTAGTTCGATACTTATTACAGTGCAGCTTTGTTGAAATTTGGAATCAAATGATTGGTGGGATCTGCTGCAGAAAGTAGAAGCAGCTAATAGTTGGTGTGTGTGTGCAGACCGGTTTTATACCCCCCCAATCTTTTTCTCCCCCTCTTTCACTCATGTCCACAGCCATTAGTGAGGCGGCCGTTGAGGCTGCCTTGTTTTGACAGATGCTCACTCTGTCCAAATGCATCTCTGAGGACGTTATAGCGCTTGTCACACTCACCCTCCCTTTCTCTCTAATTTCCTGTTTCTCTTCTTTATTCTTACTTTTACCCTTTTTTTTCCTCTCATGCCTGAATTGAGGACTCAAGTTTTAGTTTTTTTTTAGACTAAATTCATTATGGCTTGCTTGCATGGATCCACACTTTTTCCAAATCTTTATACACACTGAACTTGATTAGTATGGTACTTTTCTTGTGATTTTGAGTGTCTGTAAAGCTCACTAGTCAAGGGTTATCATTATGGGTGCACTGATCCATCCCTGCTGCCTCCAGGCATGGATGTGAATGAACCAATGTGAACTGTGTGGCGAGGTCAGCCTTTCACCGGGGTCTCCAGCTGGGTACCTTGGGGGCAAAGTTTTGAAGTAGAAAGTATGGTGTTGTGAAAAGGACAAAAAAAAGACCAGGAAAGAAGCAACCAATGTTTTCCCGTAGACGGAGGAAATGCTGAATTATTGCTAAAAGTTGTAGCTGGCAGTGGTAGAATAAGGACATGACTGACCTGTGTGGTAACTCATGCATCTATTAAATCTTATCACTTTATTATCCAGTTGTTCTGTTTATTAAAGACATGACTAAACATTCTCAAACAAAGAAAATGATAAAAGCTGGTAAAAAAAAGAGTGCTGTATCATTTTAACTGTAAGAAATACAGCATTACTGTGAGGATCAGGCACTTTGGTTTGCGTTTAGCGCTATTTCTTGGTTTTGGTCATGTTCTGTTTTGAGTTGTGTCCCTGTTAGCGCCACAAAAGGTTCAAACCAACTATTCACAGCTCTTTTAATCTGTCAACTATCCTTAGCATATCAAGTGTCTGGTAAGTCTGTTTATCCTTGTCAAGTCATCTGTAATGTCATCACTTTGTTGCTCCATTATTTCATTGTTTTGTCATGTTTAAGTTCATTTTTTAACTGTATAGGTTTCAATTCCAAGCCTGGTCATTTTTGGTCCTATACCACAGATTCTGCAAGTCACTGCTATCATGAAGAATCTCTGTCTAGTGATGAAAAAATATAAATAATCATTACAATGAAAAGTAACATTCTAGTTTCTCTGTAAACTAAAGGTATCAACTTTCCTTTTTCTTCTATTAGTTTATGGACAGGACAACTTTGAGCCTGAAAAATCTGACGCAAAAGACTTTCATTGAAACTAGTGGGGTCATGAATGTAGGATATATGTCAAAGCTAATTGGAGCGATTGTAACTTATAATATGAGTTCTGTAGTTGTTCCTTACTTGCTGTGAAAGAATAGGAAAGAAAATGTGTTTTTAAAATGCTCCATAATTTTTTTTGTCATGTTATTAGTAAAATACATCATAATAAAGGAAGCGAAAAAAGAAGTGAAACGGTTTTCCTAAATTCTGCTGAATAAAACTATCAGCTTCTAGACAGACAGACAACAGATAGATGGATAGATTTATCTACACATCTACCTGATCTAGTTGATTTTTATCTGTGCAGTTGGGATCTACTTTTTTTATTGTTTTTTTCTGAAGATCTCAGATATTTAAGTGAGTTTGCTCAAATGTTTACACAGTGTAAAATACATCTTAGTGGTTGCTGAATGTCAAAATGCTTTAAGTTGAGCTCATTCATGTTCAAAGGCTTTCCATGTGGATGTGAAGTGAAGAATTGTCATTCTTGCAACAAATGCACTACTGAATAATTGGATGTTTTTACTTAATATTTTAACCAAGGCCCCAAATAAATAATCAAAAAAGAGATTAATTCAGAGATTTATGTTTTATGTTTTATGTTTACTGCTTTGTTTCCTATTTGCAATAAGGCTGTTTTTGATTTTAACAGAGTTCAACTTTGGGCAAAGCACAGGTGTATCTGGGTGTGGCAGGTGGGTAGACTTAATAGAGGTCTTCCGTTACCCAATCCTAAATCTAATTTTCAAAACAGGTTTGAGCAAAGTAAATTCCATGCTATCTGGACGGAGCCCTTCAAGCTTCATTTCTTCAGTTTAAAATCAAGTAGAGTCAGAAACTATCAATTAAGTGTATACATGTCTGGCATTTTAACAGATAACTGAATTTCTCCGCAGATGACAACGCTTTAAAGTTTTATTAAGAAGATTGCTGACATGCTAAATACTATGGAGCCCAGGACATGGCATTAGGAAAAAAAAATAGTTACCTCATATTAATTATTTGTGCACAAAAAGCTATTTTTGTGCTCAAAAATATTAATTTGCGGGCACATATTAGATTATGTGGGCACAAAAAAACATTTTTTACGCAGAAATTACGGTAATATTTTATTGTGTCCAAAAATTTTTAGCAGAAATTGATTATATTTTAAAACTGGTTTGTGTGCACAAAATACTATTTTATTTTCAACAAAATAATACTTTTTGCACACAAAATACTAATTTGTGTCAACAAATAAATATCTTGTAGGAACAATTGTATTTTTTATTTTGAACATCATGTCCAGGGCTGCACAAAATATCAGCTCACCAATATCTACAACATATCCTCATAAATTAAACTGAGTAATTTACAAGCATGGCTGCGGTGGCCACTGCGGTGGCGCCATGTTGAGAGATGGGTCAGATGTAAGGATCAAAATTTGCTGGATCAACAAATTCAGGTGTGGCAAGTGGCAATTTACCTATAGAACCAGTAAAATGAAACTTAATGTTGTCGTTTTTTGTGAAATAAAGAATGGCAAATTAAAATATAAATAAAAACAAGTTTTAAATTGTGTTTTTTTTGTGTGTGTTTTTACAATACTCTCTAATTCTCCCTTGTAGTGTCACAGTGGGGGTGGATAAAATGACACGCAATCTTCATGTCACTCAAAGAACTCCCCGGCCGGAACACTAGAATGATGCTAATCACCTGGACACAATGAGGTCATTTGTACAGAATATGTCTTGGGCTCAACAGAGAAACCCAAAGATGTAATGAGAAATACAAGCCAGCATGTGGTGCTCCGCCTGATTTAGAAATTCCACGGATGGATGCTCTTGATGAGAATTTTGCCTTTTGAACCCACTGCAAGATAAAATGGGAGATTGCTCTCCCTTGTTATTCACCATGATTGCAGCTGATGTTTTTGATCAGCTTCCAGGATTTCATTTTAATCTGAAGTTTTATGCTCAACATTGTGTCAAATTAATTTCAAAAGCTCAAAGAAGATATTCCTGCTTGATATACAGTGAAGCAAAAAAAAAGTATTTGTTAGTCACCAATTCTGCAAGTTGTTCTGCTTGAGACATATGCTTCAACTGTTGGAGAGAGAATGTAAAAATAGAGTTAAAAAAAATCACAGTATAATTTTTCAAGAAATTATTTGTATAATGGTGCAGAATAAGTATTGGGACAATAACAACATTCACCTCAGTATGTTTTATGGTAACTTTGTTATAAATGACTGAAGTCAAATTGTTCTGCAGGTTTTCACACATTGTAAGTGCACTGTAAATGTGAGATTCTTTGTTTGGTGATGTGTTTAGAATCATTGTCAAGCTGGAAGATCCAGCCGTGTTTCAACTTTAATGTTCTCACTGATGGAGGAGGTTTTTTTGTCAAAAATCTCTCCATACATAACCCCATTCATCCTTTCCTTAACATGGATCAGTCTTCCTATACCCTTTTCTTTTAGGAAAGCAGCTCCAAAGCATGATGTTTCCACCCCCATGTTTCACAGAGGGTGTGGTGTTTTTGGGAAGTAACTCAGCATTCTTCTCCTTCCAAACATGGCAAGTGGTATTTATACCAGATAGCTCTATTTAGATTTGATCTAAACATGTGATATTCTCCCAATCTTCCTTTCAATCTTCTAGATGGTTTCTGAGAATCTTTAGACAGACCTGGACATGCTTAAGCAGGGGAACTTTTGGAGCACTGCAAGATTTTAATCCACGCTTATGCTATTTGTTGCTAATAGTAACCCTTGTTACTGTGGTCTTAAATCTCCTTGGGTCATTGGCCAGTTCCCCTATCTAGTTCTTGGATGTTTTTTTCATCGTTCTTAATATAATTTGTACCCCAACAGGAGAGATCTTCCATGGAGCCCCAGGTTGGGGGAGATTGTCAGTGATCTTGTATTTTTTCATCTTTTAGCAATTGCTCCAACAGTTGATCTCTTCTCATCAAACTGCTTTTTTGTTATAGATTGGTTCATCTTGGTCTTTTTCAGGTCTATAATCTTGTCCCTAGTGTCCTCAGATAACTCCTAGGTCTTGTCTATAGTGGGGAAGTTTCAGTCTGACTATTTAAGGGTCACAGAATTCTTACTTATTTGAGCTAAATACTGTACATATTTTCTGATTCATTTAAATATTTCTTTAAAAAATCACACATTGTGATTTACCATATTCTTGTTTTTACAGTCTGTCTTGCACAGTTGAAGTGTAGATATGATAGACATTACAAACACCTATTCTTTTTAAGTGGGAAAACTTTCATAGTCAGAGCCTGCCAAATATTTTTCGACCCGCTATAACCTTCGTTTGCACTTCTGACACTTCAGAATGAGATTTTGTTTATAGAACACCACTAGCATATTAGTATGTTGGTGGTTCATGCAATCATACAAATGCACCAACATTCAAGTCAAAGTGGTAGTGGTTTATAGATTTCTGCTTATGATCTATTCCATCATGTAGTTTCTTCCCCAATAAATCATGCATGCAAGTCTAAAAACATGCCAGATGCACTATACATGTGCATCAATTTATGGGTTTACCCTGAGGGGAGCTGAAGCTGTTTTGATTGAAGTTTTTTAGAAGTCCAACTTCACCTGTGCCTTCTTCAGTCCATTTACTACCTCTGCATGCTTAAACCCAGGTGAAGGTGACCTTGCCTTGAGGATTGAGCTGCCTCTCCACACCTTTTCTTCCCGCCACTCCTCCAGCAGCTCTGGTGTGACTTAAAGACGTGGGTATGTCTGTGACTTTG
Organism: Oryzias curvinotus; assembly: GCA_023969325.1. Classification (NCBI taxonomy): domain Eukaryota; kingdom Metazoa; phylum Chordata; class Actinopteri; order Beloniformes; family Adrianichthyidae; genus Oryzias; species Oryzias curvinotus. The sequence continues at coordinate 21,750,493 of CM043710.1, forward strand.
TCTTTGAGTGGATCTCTGTGTTTTTGTCACCTTTTATGCAAGGGAAGGAATGTGTGTGGGTGTGTGTGCGTGGCGGCTGAATCACACCGTCTGGGCTCTCCACTGGATGGACAGAACTTGGCTTAGGGCTGAGAGGGTCTTTTATGCATCAACACACTCTTCCAAGGTCCACACACCCTTCTTGATCCTACTCACAACCAGTGTGATGATGAGAGGAGACATTCCAATACATCCCGAGATTTCAGCCACTGCTGGAGAGAAAAAGATGGGGTGAAGGGAGAAGGAGAGTAGATGAAAGTGAAAAATGTCTGACAGCATGTGTCCGTGCGTATGCAGGCACTTGTATGTGCACAAAGAAATGGAAAGTGCAATCACTTGGCTCCAGACAGTGAGTGCAGAGGAACAATAAATCACAGTGAATACAAGTGGGTGAAAATAAAGAGGGAAAGAAGCTGAAGTGATTCCCAGCGTACAGTTTACTCTATATTTTTTCACAGCCTTTTCAAAGAGGCATCTGCTGAGGCCTTCATTTGTTTCACCTGATAAGGGTAGCAGGACTTTTTGGAAAAGCAAAACTCCTGAATGTCACATTGGTACCTTTGGCTACAATAGATTGCTTTGAAACTTCAAGTTCACTTGTACGCTTGATGTAGTTTTGTTTCACCATAGGCATGTATACTCTGGATTATGTCTGATGTCACTTATCAGACAATGAAAGGCAAAGATAAAGTGGGACCAAATGGGCCCCCCCCTGGCTGATTGAACAAGACAAACGCTGTGTCCGAAATCTTTCTCTACTCACTACATAGTGTACTATATAGTGCGTTTGCCATTTTGTAATGCTGTCTGAAGCTACAATTCATAAAATCGAGTCCCCTAGAAATTTCCCAGAAGCCTCTGTGAAAAATTAGTGTGCATTGATGCTCACCAGGTTGGTGAATATAGACCACAATGCATTGGGTCTGAAAAAATTTTGCCCATAAAAAGCATTTAAATGTATTTTTTTTTAATAAACCATCAACTTTTTTATCTCCAGATACAGTGGATTCATAAATGATCGTCGCAAAAGGCTCATATCAATTAGCTTTTAAGTTTGTGAAATCGACGATGTCATATTTGTCAAAAAATAAAAAAGTAGTGAGCATTGCTTTGAAAGTCCAGGGTGCTAGATGGTCCCTGTATAGTTTTTTAGTAGTTGGGGCTTAGGGTGGGAATCTGGACATAGCCAAAGTTAACTTACAGTATTGTTTGACTTCATTAACCTGCCAGAAAAAAAAAAAAAAAAAAAAAAAAAAAAAATATGCCTTTGATTAGGACAATAAAAATGACTGATTAACCCCCTCATTGACATACAGCACGAAATAACCCTTTAGCCCTTATGCCATTACCATAGTTCCAGTGAAACTGAAGTGGAGAAAAGCAGCCTTGAAGACCCTGGTTGGAATCCTGGCTGTGTGGAATTTGCCTATCCTCCTTGTAAATGTGTGGGTTAGGGGTTCTGGGCACTGAGGTTTCCTTCCACAGTCCAAGCTTTATAGGATAATTGATGTCTCTGAGGCACATGTGTCAAAGTCAAGGCCTGCAGGCTACATCCGGCCGGCCTTGTAATTATGCGAGATCATTTTATGTTATTGGTATTAATGGTCCGGCGAAATGTAGCTCTGATAACGTATCAACTACAGATCCCATAATTCAGCGCTTCAGCTGCCTGATGAAATACAACACTGGCATTATCCTTACTACAGATCCCACAATGCAGCGCTTTAACTCCCCAATGAAATATAACGCTGGCATTATACTTACCACAGACCCTATAATGCAGCGCTTCAGCTGCCCTCCGCTAGCTCTCACGATGCCAAAGAGGAGAAGTTGATTCTGAAAACAGAGCCTTTTAAAAAACCAATTGGAGGCAGAATAAATGTTTACTGACATTACAGGTAAACCTGTGTGTCTCATCTCTGGAGCCAATGTGGCTGTAATTAAAGAATACAATTTAGGACGGTGCTTTGAGCCAAACATCAAATGCACACTTGTCTAAGATGCTGAGCACACGGTATTTGCATGGCGCTTTGGTAACTTTGAAGGACAAAAAAGGAGTCAACCCAGCAGTTGCCGGGTTGAATCTAGCAACCCCATCACCCTGAAGGGATTCATGGGGTTCTGAAGATGGATGGATGAATGGATGGATTTTGCACTGTGACAGTCAACAAAAAGTAGCTCCCTTTAACAACCATAGATAGATATATAGACAGACAGACAGACAGACAGACAGACAGACAGACAGACAGACAGACAGACAGACAGACAGACAGACAGACAGACAGACAGACAGACAGACAGACAGACAGACAGACAGACAGACAGACAGACAGACAGATAGATAGATAGATAGATAGATAGATAGATAGATAGATAGATATGTTGTACATTTATAGCAGGACATAATGTTGTTATTTGACTTTGACAAGAAATACCTTAAAGGTAAAAAGTTTCAAAGTAGCAGTACGACGCAGAAAAATCCTGTTTGGTGAATGGAAAATACCAGAATAAAGTGATAGTACATGCTTTCACACATGTGCAGATTCTCTACATTCAGGCCTTTTCTAGCATACAATACTGTGACGGGTGACTTGATCGCCGTTCCAATCCCAGCACACACCTCTCGAAGGAGCAGCGATGTCACTGGAACAAAGAGGAATAGAAATCAAATCTGTTTGAACTGAGAGTAAGCGAGGGAGAGCGTGCCAGAGGACAAGGCAGTGATAGCAGATAAAAGAGGAGGGGGAGTGAAAGAAAGATATTTGAATTATGTAACCCAGCTCAGGGATGATTTGGAAGATTCCACCGTTGACACCAACATCATTTCTCATTACCTGAGAGCTGTGTGTGCCCGCTGCTTGGCCGTGTCCCGTGAGTCATCTCATCCAGCTTTCAGCGACAGAGGGGGAAAAGAACGAGCCGATTGGCTCAAGGCTTTTGGGACGTGACTGACAAGAAGATGAAAGACCCTTTTTTTTTCAAACAAAATATCTAAACAAATGAACACATTTTAGGCTATAATGAAAAATGAAATCAGTCCAAAAGCTACCTATACATCGTAGCCTTTGCCAAACCGTCATTGATTGGCTGAAAAACCAAAGTCAAACAGAAACCATCGTGGGAAAAAAAATTGTTGTACTGAAAATTGATGTTGACAAAGTTAGAAAAAAAAGACCTTCATGTCCTAAACCCATAAGACATTTCAAACTATTTAAAGCAGATTGTAGTTACAGTCAACAACTTCTGTCCCATGAAAGAAAAAACACTAAATAACACAATCTCACCGCTCTTTCTCTGCAGATTACACTGAAAATGAAATGGCATATGCCACTTAGTTTATCTAAAATATCTGTGACCTCATCTGACCTACGCAAATCAAAAAAGTGCAGATTATTTGGCATACAATCACAACAAGGTCATTGTTTTATCACATTTTGATTAAAATCAAAAGCCCCTTTCATAGTGCTGTTCCTATCCGCCTCTGCTGCGATGCACACACAGGGCATATGCGGCACGTTCAAGGACGCGCCAAATGTTGGTTTTTGTATGTGTTTTTAGTGCATGGTGTTTTACACACCAGTGTCGCTTGGTTAAAAATGTGGAAGTGATGCAAATCTCGCAAATTTTTCTCTTTTTTTCTCTTTGCAAGCTCTATTGTGACTTATGAAAAACTTAGTGTCATATATATGCACAAACCGCAATTATTGATGTCTCCTCCATGATCGTGTTTTGAAAAAGAAGCTTCACCAATGCGTAACTAGTCTCGGATTGGTCAATATTCAACGTACTTAACTTTTGACGTGCTCTCAATCGTGTAATCAAACATGCATTTTGTACATAGAGCCCAAAAATTGACAAGAAGCGTGCGGATTAGCATACGAACGCGCGGGTTTTGAACACGGAAACTCAAAACATGCATTTACATGAATTTACATAGAACAGTCCCTCAAATGTGCATCTCCACGGTGTGAAAAGAGCATGAGGCTTCTTTTGCATGAGTTTCTATGGACTGTGAAACTGCCAGCTCGCATGACACAATACCGTTATGTGTTTAGGAACCGCGCCCAGAAGGTTGCCCCAAGTGCACTACAGTAGTTAGGATGGAACGGCGCAGCATCTAAGGGATGTTGTAGAGACAGATGTTACTGCTTTCATGCTGTTATAAATGATGATTTTTTTATGCTACTGACATTATGTTAAAATGTTATTAAGCAGATTTTCAGGCTTATATCTTTTAATGCTGTGTTTACATCTTCAACACTGATCAGCAAATATCCTTTTTCAGAGTTTACACAGTTTATTGGCATTTTATTAAAATGAACATTAAAAAATATTTGAGAATTGCGAGTATGTGTGCCTTCTAATCTGAAGCACCTTATATAAGGAAAGAAAGTTGGGTGTTATTGTAAATACACTAATGCAGCTGAGGTATAGCGGTGTTAGAGAGTGGTTTTTAACATGTTACAAGCAAGGTTGGGAGTTAGCGTAGTCACAGTAACGTTTGTTTTTGTGGTATGGTCTGATTTTTTTACATGTTGCTAAGTTGGGAGTTACAAGTATTGTGACTACGCTAATGTGTTTAACACTTCTAACATGGCTAATGTGTAGCTTGTTAATATAGTCTGACTGATGAGCTGTTTTGTTTCCCTTAATGCACCTTATAGTTCAGTGCGCCTTATATAAGTTTGAAAAAAAAAAAAAAAAACAATTATTGATGGTGCGTCTTAAAATTTTATACCATGGAAAATACAGTCATATTCAATATAAAAAACGACTTGGGCTAAAACCTTCCAACAATCCAACCTACACCAGTTTTTATTATTAGTATTGTTTGGCCAAACGTGAAGCAAATTATCAGACTGAAACGAAAACATAATTTGTTATATCAACCTAACATAGATTAGAAAATATTATTAAAGTAGACTTTAAAATAAATATGATGTGAGTCTCTGTTGTGTCTCCAAAGCCATGAAGCGGACCAACAAAACTTAGACCAACAGCAATGAACCACATTACCAGAAGAACAATGAGTACTTTCCATCGTCCACAGATTCAGACGGTGGCCATGCAAGATGCAGACCAAAGAGAGGTAACAATTCAGAAGGGGTAGTAACATGGTGAGTCTGCTGATTTCAGCTAACTGCTGACAACTTGCGTGAGAGAAATGGGACAGCCGTTGTACTGCAAACCCTCATTGGCACGATCAAATTATTCACAGATTTCCAACTGACTCTGATAAAACAGGAACCACTAGTGCTGTGGGTGTCACAGCCATTTTCCCAGCTTTATTTGTGCTGTTCATTTACTGGGTGTGGCTTTGATTAGCATAAACATTTGTGCAAGTTTGTTGTAACCTGAATCCGATGAAAGTGCGGTAGCATGATTTTAGAAAGGCCATTCATCCTCTAACCTTCTTCAGTGTGGCTGAACTACAACAATTTTGCAAAGATGAGTGCGCCAAAGTTCGTCCGCGGTGCTCCAAAAGACTCATCGTCAGATATTGCAAACACTTGACTACAGCTGTGGCTTCTGAAGGCAGCTAAAACAGCTATTATGTTTAATGGGCAGCCACTCCCGAGGAATGGATTTCTTTCCCCTCCATTTAAAACCAGTATACTGTGTTTGCTTGTGTTATTTTTGCCGAACATTTACATGTGTTTCATATGAGCATCTATAGTCACAAACAAGAAATCCCAATGGGGAATGAAACTGTTTCACTCCTCAAAGTTGAGGGAAATTGCCAACATGTAAGGAGGAACCTGATAAATCTGTGGATGAGGGTCACCCACTCAATATACAGTTGATTGTTGACAAGAAAAAAGTTGGAATGAAAATAAAAAAGCTTAACATCAGTCTCAAGATTTTTGTCAAAATTCTAGAGAAAATTGGTTTAGTTTGATTTGACGCCCAATTCTTTGGGAAATAAGTCTAAAAGCTTATTAAATGCAGCTGCTGAGCTGCTCAGCTGGCTGAACGCTTAAAATTCTAGCAGGGAAGAAGATGAGTTTATGGTGGCCAAAGTGCTTAATTTAAAAAGTAAATGCTAGTTGGACATGCACCAACAATGGGGAAAAAGGACAGAAGTTTCATTGAGAAACTTGATAAACAACAAACACTAACAGAGTGTGGCTCTAAACTCCCTCATCCAGGAGCAGAAAGTGTGTGTTGGATTGTTGACACATTTTTAACAGCATTGTGTAACCCAAACAACAATTGACTCTATTATAGTCTGGTAACATTTTATTGTATTTTGCTTCCACACACTGGACAAGCAGGGAGTGGCTTGTTCTTCTTTTTCTTTTTCTACTGTTTACTGTCCACCACCTACAGTTAGAAGAGGCTTGGTGTGAAATGTTAAATGGTGAAAATCTTCCTCCAGGCTTTTTCTTTCACATCTTTGTTTTGATAAATGAAAGACTAATGTTGGGCGAACCCAATACCCAGACTTACAAAAAGACAGACAACCACACTCTCACACCAAAGGATCGGTTTAGAGCCACCAATTAACCTATGTAGTAAGTTTAGGGATTATAGAAGGAAGTCAACGTATATATGGAGAAAACCCACACATGCACACAGAGAACATGGCAACTAAAAACAGAAGAGAAGCAGCCAGGACTCAACCCAGGTCCTTCTTGCTGTGAGACAACAGAACAAATCATCGTGCAGCCATCAATGTGATCCAATTTTTTTGTACATACCCACCAGCAGAACACACTGTATTTAGTCTGAAACTCTGTTAGGGTGTACCTGCAAAAAATAATTTGATAAAACTCTATCTCAAGATTGTTACCCTTAGTGATTTACCGTCTTTGTAATTGTCAAAGAAAGTAAAAAAAAAAAGTCTACAAAAGCGCTACTTTATAACCTACGATATGAATCCGGATGTGACTTATGGCATATTTAGATTCCTGTGACAGAATTGCTTTCTCATATGTCTAGTTTTAACAATATTAAGATGATGAATTTATACTAATTGCATAATTGATGGTTTGTTTGAGGCATATGTTGCTTTTGTAATGAATAAAAGAGAGTGCTCTTCACAGCAGACTACACTGGCATACGTGGATAGTTCTTCTGAACATGCATTGTGCCAGCCTTCTCTGCGCTGTCTGTGTGGGGGTGGTTGGTGCATGACACATTGCTTAAAATAGACATTTGCTTCCTTTGCAAGAGAAGTTGACAAAGAAGTGAGAGGGAATGAAAGCTCATAAGGGAGCAAGACAGTGTGACAGAGACTGGGAAAGACAAAAGGGGGTGGAAAAAAAAAACACCAGAACCAGGGAAGAAGAAACAAAATCCTCCCTCTGCACCAAACCAGTCCTCAAAGGAAACAAACATATACATCTGTACAAGTATGAAACAGAGACGGAGAAATGAATATTTCAGGTACAGGGAATGAACCAGTTTTCCAGGAAAGTAAATGAGGTCATGTGCAAAATGGAGATAGAGCACACATAGCACGCAAAGCTACCGCTGTGGTACTGTACCTCTTCACTTAATTTCTTTCTTTGTAAACCCAGATATAGTCTGAGTTTGAGTATAAACTCTCTCAATTCTAAAAAAAATCCTTTTGTACTGCATGTCAAAATCAATCGTTTCATTGTAATTGTCTCCTGCACCTGCCTTAGAAATCCTACTTTGAAGTTTGTTCTAAAAGTTACCACAAGTGTAATATGAGAATTGCGTACAGTTTGATTAATCATGTACTATGCAGACATCACAGAGCGGATGCTTCTTTGTCAGATGGTACTTAAGTTGAGATTGAATCTGGATGGATAAAAAAAAAAAAGTTAGAATGAATCACAGCTTGCTGCTGAGGGATGTAAGTATTTCCGTCATTGTTAATATGCGCTCGCCAACGCCTGAAGTTGGGTAGTCAGCAAAATGAAGTTAGCTTGTGAGTCATCTTCCTCCACCCTCCCCCAACAGCACACATCTTCCAAGCAATGGCTTAAGATAAGTGACATCAGGGCCATAGAAGACTACACTCAGCGGCTTTGTGAGGGCGGGAGTCCGCATCTCCATGCAATATCCAACATGCAGTACCGAATTGTTCAATGGTCACATCCTATGTGTGTGGACGTTTGCTGTCCAGTCTCATTAAATAAAAAAATATTTAACAGTCCACAAAAGGAAAGCACAGATTTCATCCTGACTGGGCTGGCCATGGTGCAGATGTAAAGCGGTCGACCTTTCATCAACGATTGCAGGTTGGGTTGCTGCCTTGCCCGCCCAGTTCATGTCAGTGTCCATGAGCAAAACCCCACATTGCTCTTTGTGGTTACAAGCTGGCACCAGTGTTATGCAGCGGGCTGGGTGACTGTATGTCGCTTTGGACCTTAAAGCAAGGCAGAACAGCGTTTGCGCCATTAAAAGAGTTTTAAAACAATCCTATCAAATTATTTGGTCTCATTTTGCGAGAGGGAGCTTCAACATGTTTGCCTCTACTGTAAATGTTGGGATTTAATGCGTATAACGGCCTGCTTCTTTGTTCTTGAGTAGGTTATCCATCATTCCAAACCTTGCACGACATCGCCGTGACCCCCATCCTGCTACTCTTACCCTTCCACCCGCCCCACCAGCCTTTCTCTGATGGGTTGGCTAAATGCCACAGTGCACCCTCCTTCTCCATCGCCCTTCTTCTTATCCTGTATTTGACTTAACTCAGCTGCTTTGCTGAAAGTGCTGAGTCAGCAAGGCTGGCCCCAGTATATACAAGGCTGACATGGGTCAGGTGTTGGATGTGTTGAAGTGTGCATGTATGGGTGCATTCCTGTATGTGTGCAAAATCATGGCAGATTTATAATCAATACAGCGCCACCTCTGTGCCTCTAAACTCTTGTAGCTGCATTAATGACCTGTGATCCACATGGGGGGTACATTATGACAGTAACTGAGTTTATTATTGAGTCCCAGTTCATGACCCCAGGAGGAGAAAAGTGACTTTGAGAAGCAGCCTATGAGATTGTATGGAACTGAACTATTGTTGAACTTAGCCTTTACAAAATGCACTTTAATACCTGTTTTCAAGTTAAGCAACAAAACACTGACATACAGTGTGAGTTTAAGGGTGTATATGTCTTCACTGCCCTTGGCATCACTCGTTCAAGTGGCCACCTCCAATGAAAAGTCTATATAAACACGTGGTAACTCCTGGATTTCTGTTAAGTGATATATATGCCACCACATTGCAAACAATACGTTCTAAGTTGCAAATGAAATAAATTAAATATTTGCTTTCGCTTACTTTTTCTTTGCTTTCCAAATTTTCTTTTTGCTTTAAATTTCCTTTTTTATTTTTTGCTTTCATAAAATGAATTTACGTTTACAACACCATTGTTTTCACAAGCATTGTGTCTCATCTCGCTTTCTCCATATCTTTGATTTTGCGTTCATAAGTTTCCGTTTAGTGTGTACTCACTGCTTTTTTCACAGAAATGCCAACAGTCTGACAATTGTTCAGGGAGTAGAAATGAATAATTGCGGTTTGTGCCCAGACAGAATTATCTGACACCAAGTCAGTCACATTTCTTTTACATTTTTTAATTTAACTTTTATTTAACAAAGTAAACTTTAAGAACGCATTTGTATTTAAAATAACAGACTTGGAATTGAGATGTGAATGAAAATGCCTGGATCAGGATTTGCAACATTTTATCGTATCGAGATTTTGCACCAAGCCTCTTCCAACTGTAGGTGGCGTACATGCGCTAGTTAGAAGTAGAAAAAGGAGAAGAAAAAGCCTCTCCCTTCTTGTCTAGTGTGAACACCGTGAACTAAACATTTTTATCAAGAATCTTTGTTTAGTGCAGTCCTAACACTGAGATACAGTTAGCTAATGTGTGACAGCGTCGGATACTTGTCGCTTGATAGGTTAGGAGTTAGCGTAGTCACAATAGCATTTATTTCAGTATCAGTCTGTTTTTAACATGTTCCGCACAAGTTTTAGGTATTGTAAATACGTTATGTCGCAGAGTTTATAAAGTCTGACTGACTGACTTATTTCTGACAGTTTTTTCATACTTAATGCGTTTTGTAGTTTTAACCGCCCTATTATTGACATAAGTTTTAAAAAAGATCATTCATTGACAGCGTGCATGATAGTCCAGAAAATACATCAAGCAGACTTCAGAAAAAGATAAGAAACAACTTTTTTACGTGGTGTTAATCAAGTTTAGTAAAATATTTGGATGTGAAATATATCAGACAGGCAACCGGCAATTGGTTTAACACTAAATTTGTAATTGGGTATATTGAATATTTCTAGTTTAGAATATTTTTTCTCGTATTTATTATTATGGATATGGATGTTCCACTATCACTTTTATTGGTATTTATGATTATTCAAACTACACTGATTACCTAAGTCTTGGTCAAAAAAATCTGTTGTAATTTGTTGACTCTGCCATTCATGTTGAAGGACCTAACTTTATTGAGCTCCCTTAGGACTCTTTGCAGTGGGTTTCTTCCTACTCTCATCCAGCCCTTCCTTACTATATGTGCTCTCTATGTACAGCATGTAGCTTTTTTCTGCACTCTTCTCTGCAATCATAGTCTCTCAGAGAATAATGAGGTTCATTGTTTTGAGCTAGCATATTTATTTCAGCTTGTTGAGGGACTGGGAATCAAGGCTTTGATTTTCTGACTAGAAAGCAACCACTCTTCCACATATCTAATCAGAGACGATGCTCCTTAAAAATCTGGGCAACGTGAAGAAACATTAATAAGATCACCTGAGGATGTTGTAGTGGAAAAACAGCTCAGAAAATACTGAGCATCTGCAGTATAAATGAAGAGTGAATGCATGATATGCATGTTTGAAAGACTTTGGTAGAGATGAGGCTATGGATTGGATCTGTTTAAGCTTCACATGATTTTTCCCACTAAATATGCTGATCCAGTAGAGTGAATTGAAGTGCTGTGCACAATATTTTTTCCATGACTACTTTTTTACAAATATTAACAGACAAATGGCCATTCTATTGAGTTGTATACTTTCATATTTTTGTGTTTCTTTGTGAAATGCTAAAATCTCATCAGTATCAGACCCTCCACCATCAGTGTTTGGGATTTTATGAATTTATGTATGGCTCTTGCTAAGACCTTTTTATCATGTAGCAGATGTTATGAGCATTTTTTCTGTCTTCTTTTATGCACTGAATAATATTATGCACATGTGATGCCGAAGACACTCTTCTTAAATACCCAGGCATGTAAATAAATATATTTATCAAAGCCTGCGCGGGATGCTCTGTTTAGCTGCTGCCAGGAATTAAGACGTTAAGGGGAAGACAGCTCAATTTACATCTGGCACTATGAGTGAACATTCTTTTTCCCAAAGCACAATGAACACACGACTCACCTGTAAAGTTTGCAGCAAGTGATATAGCAAAAAAAAAATTGTGTTCTATAAATTTGAATTTTGTATCTCAGTTTATGTTTTAGTTTTAATTGAATGAGTGGAAACAAGATACCCTCATCTTAATAAAAATAGACAGGTAGTTTAAATACCAAGCAGCCATACCTGACTGTTTACGGTGACCATTCCTAGAGGGATTGCATTCCATGTGTATAATTACAGTGTTATGGAACATTAACTTAGTGACTTGTGGTGCATGTGACTGTATATACAGTTTGACTTTGTGATGTCTGGTAGGTTAATTACCTCATAAGTGACCGTATTAAAAAAAAAAAAAAATTTCTAACATTTTGACACCACGAGAAACATTATATATTCCCAATCCTGTGTTCCATTAGAGACCCTTTTTACGACATTATCTAAAAAGCAAACAAAAATAAGTATTTAGGCAACAAACCTAAAAGCACAAAGCACATGTGAGTGTGAAGCTGACTTGCTGATAGAGGTGTTTGTCTTTCCAGCCCATTACAGAAGGACCTGTTTGGAGAAATCTACTCGAAGCAAAACAATTTGTGGGGAACCTCATTTCATAACTTAATGGGCCATATCATTACATTGATTCTTGATTTGCTCACACACTGAACTGTTTCCTTATGGTTCAGCTGACATGATTGCACACAAGAGAAAAATGTGGAATGTGTAAATGGTTTGCACTTGTCTTATCTATCTAAATGTGGGACTCTCTATTCGCCGAGCAATTTGTACTTCCGTGCATAAACTTTATTCATCTGGTCACCCAATTACGTACAGCATCGTGAATTCGGAGGGGCAGTTGAAATGCTCCAGACTGCATTCATCTTGTGCACAATATTCTTCTGTGTGTCAGGTGTGGGGGGGAGGTGGTTTGGTCATGGGAGCGACAGCTATTCACTGAAGAAGGCACATGTGTTGTGTATGTTCAGGCCATTTGTGGGGAACACCAATAGAATCACACATCACTCACATGGTGAAGAAAACAAATGACCACGATGGAAGGCATATACCACAATCTTCAAAAAGGATCTGGAATGTGTTCCTAACACATAAATAAAGATAGATAGATAGAATTTATTCCAGACTCATGGTCCAATCAGTAAAAAAGAAGTACACAGACCCACCACATTTAAAAAAATACAGTGTCAAGAATATACAAGTTGAGGTACAGTGTATAGTTACAGTTAATAAAAAGTTAATAAAAATAATAACAATAAATTAATTAATAAAGAAATAAAGATTTCATTTAATCTGTTCTTTACTCATTTTCTTTAAAGTAACTAAACAAAGCAACTTTGTAAAGAGGTTTCAAAGTTCAACATATATTTAAAAAAAAAATGAATAAGTTAACATTTGTCAAAAATTATAGCTGTAATAATAAATAAATACAAAAATATTGGTTGTGGTTTTCATGGATTAACTTTTGTTTTTCCTCATTCAAAATGTATCAGCAGGATCGTTTCAATATTTATTTTACTTTCATATTCTCTTTGTTTGCTAAATGATGTGTTTTGGTTGAAGGTTTCTGTAGAGGCGGTAACTTTAACGCTGTTAAAAAAGAAAATAATACTTCTTAGAAAAAGAAGCAAAAAATAATAAAATGGATTAGAAAATAAAATAAAAACAAATGAAAAAGTAAAATTTGCTAACTTGATTGAGTTCAAACTTTTTTCCTTAAAGATTACAAAGTACTATAAATAATTCATTTACTGGTTATTGGTATTTACTCTGTTTGGTCCCCAGGGAATTTGTGTGTGCACAGCTCGACTTCAGCCTGTCAGACAGACACATCCCTGCTTCCTATTCAAAGACAACGGGGAAGAATTCAGACCGCAGTTACAGCTGAGGACACAGGGCTTCACTCTGTTCATAAAGTTATGGGTTTATAATTCTGTATCATTTAATTTATTTTGAGAAAGTTATCATTAATCTATTGGTGATTACCATGCTTAGCTTATCCTGTTTTGTATTGATTCTAAACATAAACATAATGGATTACTTATATCTAATTACAATAAGCTAGTATAGGCTATAGCTTTGTTCGATCAAGTACAACAATAAAGAAGCTGATAATTAAACATATTACATGAGCTATATGTATTCACTAGTAAATTTGAACATGTTAAATTTAGAACATGAATGCCTCCAATACTCTGCCAACATTTTTCTTAAAATTTCCTATTGCTGTGAACAACAGCACGTTTGTTTAACCTGATTAAAACTTTAGGTGAAACTAATCCTCCTTTGTGAACCCTGTGAACACACAGTCAGTCTTTAACTACATTCACACTGGGAATGTGACACGTGTACAAGAATGTGGTCAACATGGGCTCTTAAATGCAACTTTAGCCCGTTGTGTTCACACTGGATGAGCAGAGAGAGGCTTCTTCATCTTTTTTTCTTCTTCTACTGTTTACCAGCACATGCCCACCTCGTAAAGTTGGAGGAGGGTTTCTGTGAAATGTCAAAGCATGGCAAACCTCGGAAATCTTGCTCAAGACTTTTTCTTTCGCAGCTCTATTCCGATATCTAAAAGATTTGGTATATAATTCTAGCCGAGCACTGCCTGCAATTATCAATTTCTCCGCTATGATACATTTTCAAAAAGGGTTGGCATTTCAGTGAATTACAAGGCTGCACGTTTTGTACATACTGCCTGAAAAATGACAATAAAATTTAGGTAGATATACGTGAGCGCAAGAAGTTGGAAGCCCAATTGGCCCATTCATGCATATTTACCTAGACTTTTCATTGGGAATATTCGCTTGAACATGCAGAGGCCGGTGTGAACATAACTGTTCTCAAAGAAATATCAAGACAGTTGTTTTCTCTCTTGCTCTATTAAGAATCAACAACTGTTCTGAACTCGTACTCTAACCAAAAAAAATATAATTTTCACTCCAGGACTGATGTAGTTGTGAAGTTTATTTGTACTAACAATGTTCTCAATGTAAAAAAAAAAACAACAAATGTCTTCTTCAACCACTGATAGTCTATAGTTAGCTAGGCTGAGGTCAAATAAAGTTTCAGCTAAAAATATTTTGAGTGTGTGTGATCAGATAATTAAAATGACAAGGTTGCCAGACTGCTGGTTTCACCAGCTGAGCTCCAGCAGGTCAGACAAAGTCATTATTTGGCTTCATTTCCAGATCAAGCTCAGGTCTCACCGAGAACATTTTCAAAAGTTTTGTTTCTGTAGCTGACGGCTTCCCAAAAGCTGCCATGATGACCCACATCTTACAACAGGGGTGACTGAAATGACCCCAACAACTTTGGTTTCTTACATAGTTTTCACATTGTGAATACTAACAAAAATTCCAGTTTGGAATACAGCTTATCTATCGTCCGTCTAGTTTGTGATTGGCTGTCATCAAAAAAGCTCATCTGGAACAGCTATTGCTTGACTAAAAAATAAAATAAAGTAAAAGTTAAATTAATTTGTAACCAGCCGTGCTAACTTATCAGTGAGTAAATTTGTCTAAAAGTTTTTTTTTTACTTAAGGCTTTGTCACACAGTCACTACTGACTACACATACATTTTGTGCATTTTCCACACATGACATTTTGGTCTTTCATGATACATCGGTGATATCATTGGCGCTTCTTTCATTTGTCACTCGTCAATATTTTTGGCTTTCTACGACCGTTCCATGTATGTCTAACTGACTTTTCTCACAAGTACCAACCATGTATATATAACTTTTATATTGCGTATACAGCACACATATCACGTTAAAATTATGTAATTGATGCACACATGTTGGGCCAGATTTGGCACAAACTTCTTCTGTGGTTGTAGCATGGTTCATTTATGATACATCTGTGAAAATTTTGCATAAAGACCACGTTTCCCACTTTTTCTACATATATTCATGCATTTCCGATTTTCTTTACCGATTACTTTCTACTGGTTACATTTATTTATTTATTTAATGGCACATCTGTTACTTGTAAACTATTTTGTAAAGCTAACAAATATATTTTAATATTTATATTTAATTTGCAAAATGAGAAAAAAAAACTAAAATTTAAGTTTAGACCTAATATAAATTTGAAAATGTGATTATACATGTAGATTTGCATGTACATTCAATCTGTTGAGTTATATTCATTCGATTTTTAGATTTATTTATACTTATTTTTACATTTTCATTTACACATAAATTTAAATTAACATGCTGTTCAACTAATACATAAAATACATTTGTTTGCAATAAATCCAGACTTAAATGGAATAAAAAATGCAACTAATAGGTTAAAACTGTGAGCTTATTTCAATTGGTGGAATCATTTTTTATGTGGTCCTGGCATAGACTTTTTGAGTGTTTTACGAGACTACTGGAAGTGTATTATGTTGTAAAAATATTAGATTGTTTTAAAATCTGTGCAAAATATTGTTTATTTTATTTCTTTGCAGTATCAACATTTCAATATTTTTTTTTTTTATAGGAATGCCATTATCACAGAAAAGTCGAGCTTCTTTCAAGACCTCAAAGGTTAAAAGTCTGCATTGGTTACAAAACAATTTAAAAAATAAAAATAAAAAACTAAGGTGCTCCACTGACACAAATATTTTTAAAAGAAAACACCTTAAAGAATTCATCAAAGAATTTTGCATAAAAATGCAAATAATCATGTTTTTTTTTAAATAAAAACTCTACATGTAGCCTACACAGCTTTGTTTGGTCAAATCCACCACTGCGTCAAATTTGTTTAAAAGTTAGTAAAGCTTGGTTAAATAACTAGTGAGCCCTGTCAAAATTGGCAACAAGGAGACCTCTAATACAATTTAGTTGAGGGGCATCATCATCTTATTTTTTTTTTTGCTTTAGAAGTAGGCTGGAATAGAGCTTAGCTGTAAGTGAATGATTTATCAGCTGCACACTGCATGACAGCCTTGCCTTTTCCCTAAAAAGGATAGCTCTTCTGTTTTGGTGCAGCATTAAAATGCACTTCATAAAAGCAGAAACCTTAAAGGACTCCAAGAAAAAAGCAGAAAGCTTTGGACTCTCCACTTTTCTGCAATAAAATCATCTCCTGCCTGAAGTCATTTCATAAAATGGCAGCGATAAAGAGATAGACCGTTCTTTATTGTTTTTAGATTGCGGGCACTTTGTGAACTCTTCTCGCCTGTGTCTAGAATAATGTAAATATTTCACAGCTATGTGCCTGCTAATACATAAAACAGATATATAAGTCCAATAAAGCTTCATAAATGTTTGTGCCTGGCTTCCCCTGAGGGGCCAAACACTTTAGCAGGAGGGAATATTCCCCTCTCAGCCGACAAAGGGGACACAGAGACTCCCCTGATTAATGGCACACACCTGCTGGGCACAAAAAAAGCCTGCAGTACCATGACCGTCTTCTTGGAAAGTAACATCGTGAATACCAGACTTTGAATGTTTTATGATGAAAAGTGATTTAGGGAAAATTTGAGACCCAGGGTGGCTATTTTTTTAAGCATGCACTGGCCTTGGTTGCAGACCAAACTGCTGAAAGACCAAAAGATAAGTTTTATTTTTTTTTTCTTCTGTTAAAAATATAATATTGGACTGTAAAAGTATATTTGAAGCAAAAAAGCACAAATTGGCAGCAACGTTCTCTTATGTGTATTTAGTGCACAAGTTCTGATCAGATTCTCAGAAACAGTTGGGTGAAATACTCACCTCAGTCCTGATTCGGGTTGCTTTCATAGTCGCATAGTTAGTCGCATGTACCCACACTGGGTTTGACCCATACAGGTTTTTAGGTTTTCCGGACCAGTGAACGCTCATAGAGAAGTGCGGCTGCATTGTAAAGGGAATCTAGCCTTGTGGCTAGTGCAGAAAACTCAAGGAATGTCATGAAAATGGAATGTACCAATTTTCATGCGTGTGGTTAGCGTATCATGAAGTATTTATAAGAATCGTGGAAGTTACAAGTCTGAGTCCTCCTGTGCCAGTCCCTAGCTCGGATAAAATGCAGGGTTGTGTCAGGAAGGGCATCCGGCGTGAAAATCTCTGCCAAACCACCTGTGCAAATCAGTTAAAGCTGATTCGCTGTGGCGACCCCTGAAGGTATACAGGTTGGCACCAGTGTATGGCAGTGGAGCCGCCATCAGTGTGTGAATTTGTGTGCATGGGTGAACGGGACTGTGACTGTCAAGTGCTCCGGGCCTTAAAGCAAGGTAGTAAAGCGCTATGCAAACGCCAAGTACACGCCAAAAAGACATAATAATAATAGTAATTATAATAATAATATTGAATTAGATGTATATAGATATATAATTTCCAGATACTCAAAGCGCTTACAATGTGTCCATTATTCATTCACTCCTCGTTCATACTTGGTGATGGTTAGCTACTGTTGTAGCCACAGTTGCCCTGGGGCAGACTGATAGAAGCATGGCTGTCAGTGCGCGCCTATGGCCCCTCTGACCATCACTGGAACATTCATACGCATTCACACACCAGTGGAGCAACACAATGACGGTTGGCTGGGGGGAGTGGGGATCAAGCCGCCGATCCTCCGATCATTGGCCGACCTGCTCAACCGCCTGAGCCACTGCTGCCCCACCTAAAATATTAAATTGCTCCATAAGATTATGTCTAAGTTTTGGGCTGACTCATTATTGTAAGCCACTCACAAGCAAGTCAAACTGGTGTCCTTGCATAGTTTGGAAGTAATCCAGCTTGCAACCACAACTGACACTTAATAAAAACCATGAAGCAGAAAACTTTCTACTCATCCTTTTACAGTCAAATATCAAGTGCCTTCCTCCGTCATCACCAATAGACCAATTTTCCCATGCCATCTGAGAAAAATAACTGATGTAGAGTTAGAACCTAGTGTGAAAGCTTTATGGGTTGTAAGTTTTAAAACATGTGTCATTCAAAGGTAGTCATCTACCTATTCATGTGTTCAATACCACTTATTACTTTTAGTGAAGGAGGTTGATAATCAATGTTTGTCGATCAGTATTCATTTGCAGTAAAAGAAAAAAATACTGGCAACAGCATTTTTAATAAACTCCAACACTTAACTTTATTTAAATGCTACTAGTAGGTGTGAGGTGTAGACGACTGGGAAGTTTTGTACAGTATCGGGAGCTTTTAAGGTGTTTACATGTCTTCAACAATTGATGTGGGGCTTCTTTCTGTGGCTTTTCCCCGCTAAAAACCTTTGTGAGGACCCTACTTCTGACCCACTTGCCTTTGCTCATGCAGCTTCGGCCTCTGATTGGATCTAGCCTGTGTGGTTTTTGTAACCAATAAGATGGCACCGTGGGCGGAACAATAATGGCAATTAGGAGTGGCATTGCTGTATTTGAACGAAAACAAAAACATTTTAATCTGAGATCTTATAGGTTTATTGAATCGCTTAAAAATGGGCTGATACAGATATGCTTGAAAATACCAATCGTCTGCCAATTTATTAGACATATTTAATGGATTTAGCTGTCAACTTTTGTTCAGAAGTTAAAGGGATGTTTAAAATTGAAGGTAAATAATAGTAAAACTCCATTTGTTGTGTGAAACATTAGAGTTACTGTACCTGTGACAGCTAGAAAAGGTTTAAAAAGATGTGTTCACAATTTTTCAGGAATAGTCCCAAAAATGCCAAGGACAAAATTGATTAAAAGCAGGATATAAGCCTTGAAAGACCAAAACAACAGTAGTTTGAATATTTTATTTACTACTCCAGAGCTGCAAAGGAGAAAACACAGCTGACACATTTTAATTTGATGGTTTTTTGTGCTACAAACTGTAAACACACAATACTAATGCAATCTGACATTATTCCATCAATGTTTTTAAGTTCAAATATTTCTTCTTCCACTTACCACCATCATAATGTATAATGCAGTATACCTGGCAGCCTTAACTATAGTGGGGTAACAGTTTGGATCATTTTACTAAAAAATTGGTAATAATAATAATAATAATAATAATAATAATAATAATAAAAGTTAATGCAAGAAATCCACTGTGAGATTTGTTTTTATGAGTAATACAGGGAAATAAAACATGCAGAGATATGTGAAAATGTACAGAAATGAGACCTGATCCAGTTTATTTTCCTGGAATCCATTGTGACCCTGAAAATACCAGCACTGAAGCTGTGTGAAGGGAGAATGGAGGGAGGAGGCTTTAGTGAAGGACGGCTACAGCTGTGCTCTGCTCTTGCCTCTGAGACAGAACAAAAGGGGAAAAAATCATAATCTCATGCTGTCTGATGCAACCTTAAATGCTCTATTGCTTTGCCGATCACGTTGCTCTCCTATCATCTTTCCCTGGCGTCTCCAAGACAAATCTGGGCTTCTGCCATGCACACACAAGTAAACCGCTATGCACAGCAACAACAGCAGCTGTGCTGTGATGAATGACGCTCTCGTCCCGACGGGTCCCTGTCGATGCATGTTCAAGTGGATGGGATTGAATTTAACCATAGAAATGACAGGCCATTCTTTTTTAGGGCACGGGGCAGGCAACTTGAATGGTTTGTGGCGATGAGAGGCGCAGTGATTGATGCCCCTTGAGGATGAGCCAGCGAGTCTGTGAAGAAAGACGAAGGAAAGCAACCCTTGTCATAAAAGTGAGCGTCTGGAGGATCCACGGTTTGAGGTACTTTTCATGAACCTAGCCACTCCTTATCCTGTTTACCACCTGATCCCTGTTTGAAGGAGCTTATACTTCTCGTCACCCCTCTAAAATGGCCCTATTTATCACCCCCTTACATTTCTGTCACTAGTGACCCACAATGATGTCGGATGAGGCACTTAAGTTAAGCCCTAGTGAGCTGCAGGAGGAGATGTTTCCTCTTTTGTGGGCCAGCCAAACAGAATTGTTGTCTTTATTGTTAGATGATAGTTTAATTTGCTTGGGGGCAAAACACAATCCCCACAGTATAAGTTAATAATGTTGTTGAGATGCAAAAACAGTAATAACTTTTAAATGGAGGGTTCAAAAGTTTTTTTCAAACAAACAGTTTCTTTAGAGTTCTTTTATTGCTAATAACAATAGGTGTTTGTTTGGTTTGAGGACTACAGTATTTCATCTCTGCTCTTTGCAGATGATGGTGTCCTGTTGGTTTCATCAACCCAGGACCTCCAGCATGCATTGGGGCGGTTTGCAGCCAAGTGTGAAGTGGCTGGAATGAGGGTCAGCACGGCTGTTTGAGGTCATGGTTCTTGACCAGAGAAAGGTAGTTGGCCCTCTCTGGGTGATGCCCCTGCCCCAGGTGGAGGGGTTTAAGTGTCTTGGGGTCTTGTTCACGAGGGAAGGAATCTGCATGTAAGATCGACAGGGAGACTGATGCGGAAGCGGACGCTGTGCCGGTCCGTTGTAGTGAAAAGAGAGCTGAGTCAGATAACAGAGTTCTAAACTTACCGGTTGATCTTCGTTTCAGTACTCACCTATGGTCATGACCGAAAGAATGAGGTCCTGAATACAAGCGTATGATGAGCTTCCACCGTATGGTGGCTGGGCGCTCTCTTAGAGATAGGGTGAGGAGCTCAGTCACTGGGAGAGAGCTCGAAGTAGAGCCGCTCCACATAAAAGGGGAGCCTGTTGAGGTGGGTCAGGCCTCTGGTTCAGATTCCTCTTGGACGCCTCCCTGCGGAGGTGCTCTGAGCATGTCTCATTGGGCGGAGGCCCCGGGGAAGACCCAGAACACGCTGGAGAGTCTCGGCTGGCCTGGGACTGCACCCTTTGAGGAGCTGGACGAAGTGTCCCGGTAGAGGGAAGTATGGGCATCTTTGCTCAGACTGTTGCCCCCACGACCCGGTCCTGGATGAGTGAAAGAACTTGTACTTGTTTTGCACAAAATGCAGTAGTTACACTACCGTTTTTCAAGATTTGAAAGCTTGTATGTATGACTATAAATGAGTAATTTTGGGTGTGGACTTTAGACACACTTTCTACAAAGCTGATCTGAGCTGTATACATGTATGTGGTTTACCTGTGGCCCTTTGTCTACACCTCATCTTCTTTTTGTGTCTCATCCTCTCTCACATGTTGCGTTCACAGAACCCTCAGCATGTGACGCGTGTTTAGCCCATGGTCTTGACACTGGACTGTCGCTACCCGATACTATGTCCACCACCTACAGTTTGAAGAGGCTTGCTTCAAAATGTAGAAGCGAAGCAAATTTCGCAGTTCTTGCACCAGGCTTTTTCTTCCAGGCAACACATTTATTTCCAGTATTTTTACTCTAATGACTGACAGAACTAATAAACCAATACTGTGAACTAAAAAATACATTAGAAACACAAAACTCAGTGTTTTTGTACGTTAAATACATAAAGTATGCATTGCTTAAGTGTAATTGGGAAATAGAGTAAAGCAGTTGCTGTTTTTGTGTGAGCACAGAGGAATGTTGCTCTCTCCACATGCTAGTTTGGCTCTTTTATTGTGAAAATCTTCAGTATTTTTCGCTCATTTACCACCACTGGTCAGTGCCCCTCAGCATCTGTGTAGACTTCCTGCGCAGGAATGGATTTGGCGGTACCTCAGCGGTTCTTCCTCTCAAACTGCTGTTCAGCAGATTGGCATAGCTGCTGGTTTCTGTCCTGCAGCTTCAGCAGTGGGTTTTGATGTTTATGATCCGTCTCATCAAAGTCTTCTGATCACCTAGTTTTGAAGAAATAAAAAACAATGAAGAAAAAGAAAAGCATTTTCATCTATTTAATGTGTTTACACAGTTATATTTATAACAATCACACGACCTGAATCTCTTCACAACATTATTTTGTAATCACTTACTGGTAACGGAGGGAATTCTTCATTATGTTCTCCACAGTCACTGAGACAACTGACCTTACTAACCTCTGGTGGAGCGCTGCGCCACGGTCTACGTGCTGGACTGAAGCCTCGTTCGTTTTTAAACAGACCTCAGGAACAATAATGAACAGAAATCACATTTATCCCACCAAAATATTTCTAAAATGACTATACATACTCTGTGGAAGTGTTGAACGCCGCTTAGATGCGATGCCGTATTTACAAGAGGCCGTATTCTTGGTAGCCTGCAGCTTGCCAAACCTAAATCATCTCAAATCTTTAAAATATTGTTTATAAGTACTTTACTACTTCGTGGTATAGTGAGATAAATAATCATTTAGTATTTACATATTTTCATTTTTGCGAAACTTACATTACATTGGATCATTTTGTGAGATTGTCAGCTAAAAAAAAGCTCCAGCCTGGGCTGGTCTTTGTAAACAACAACGGGATGGTGCACCGTCTCTGACCCTTCCTACAAGAAACTAATAATTAAAAAGGTTCCAAGGTATATATTAAATGTAAATCGACAGGGAGTGGAGATTTCCAGATGGAATTTTGGGTGCATTTTGTGCCAAACCAGTTTGAGGTGAGAATGCCACTGTTGGCATCAAGGGGTCTTTGTCAATGTTGACTCAAACATTTGGGTGGAATATGGGGACAAAGCTTTCCGCTGGGGTGGCAGCTGCCCACCCTTGCCACCCTGTAGCTCCGCCCCTGTGTATGAGCCTTTACATAGATTTTTCATTGAAAGTGGTCGCTTGAACGTGCAATGCCAAGGGCAAGTCTTTGTGCAGGAGTTGGGTGGAGAGCTGGTTGTTCCTGTCTAGGTCTTCCTCTACAAGTCACACCTTCAACACACCTAAACCTGTCAGACAAAGGCAGGTTTACTCTGGACAATTCACCCGTCTTCCATCAGGTCTCCCATCACCAACAGCTGTATATAGGGCAAGCCAATTCTTTCACCCAGTGCTAAATTGTTGGTTTTCTATTAAAGTTAACTTTGGATTCATTCAGAACATTCATTCTGCACAAGGTTTGGAATTGAACTGAATAATTCTTGGAAATTATCTGGGTTTTTTTTGCTGTTTTTATCCACTGGACGTGGTTAATTAAAACAGTTACATATATTTACATCATTTTAACATCCTCCTTACACTTTAGCAATAACACTTCTTTAATGTTTTTCTAAATAAGATCATAGTGTTGGTTGATAACTGAACAGTGCAGCTCAGGTGCAGGTTATCTTCAGTATTTATTTAATTACTTAGTTTTATTTTTATTTGCCTTTGCAGTAGTTTTATTTATAAAGTGCATCATACAGTCCAGTATATGGAAGTTCTGATAATAGGTTACATTTCTAGGGTAAAATCTATCCATCCATTTTCTTAACTTGCTTTTCCCTTTTCAGGGCCACAGAGCTGCCAGGGCCTTGCCAGCCTGTAGTCTAAAGGCAAGGTACACCCCGGACAGGTTGCCGGTCTGTTGCAGGGCCACATGATCACTCACCCATACATACACACTCACAGTCACACCTAGGGACAATTTAGAGTGATCAATCAACCTGTGAAGCATTTTTTGGACTGTGGTAGGAAGCCAGGGTGCCCAGAGAAAACCAGGCCCTTCTCACTGTGAGGTCAAGGCGCTAACCACTGTGCCGCTGTGCAGCCCCAGTATAAAATCCTCTGGGTAATCTTTTGAAAGAAAAAAGTCAGAAAAGTCATACTGCACTATACTTGTAACTTTAATATAGATAGATAGATGTGTAAGATAGATGTGTGATGACTTTACTTATAACTTTTTTGTTTTTAATTATTTTTGTAACACATCAGGAAAAGTCCCGTTAATAAAATGAAGGTTTACACAAAGTGATCTTGATCTTAATTTAAATTATGGTCATATTTGTCCTTTATTAACTTCCTGTCAATACTTAAATATTTTTACCTGTTACTTTTCTATTCCACTGCAAAAAGTCATTATTATGTAAATATGCATAGACATTTTGAACAGTTGTTTCCTCTTGACTCGTACAGCTTTGCAGAAAAACAAACAGTAAAGCCCCCCCAATACCAGCAGCTGTTTGAAGTGGACTTGATGTCCCACTGTAGGGAATCCAGCACTCTAAACGAAATGCTGAAGCTTTCAGAACAATGGAGGGTTAAGAGGGTGAGACCTCTGGAAGAATTAGGAGCATGTTCTCCACTATCTTCACTTCTGCAGGCATCTCTGCAGACCACACTCAGACCCCTGAACCCGCTCAGGCTTGCCTTCATTGTCTCAACCGGTACAGGCGGAAAAACAACAAAAACATCCAGCAATTCAGTCTCCAAAATCAGTTGTAGAAACCAATTTACACACGAATGCAGCTCCACATACACAAGAGAGAGACTCTTACTAATGTTCCGCCATTGTAGTAAAGGAGAACACAATTAAAACAGCTCTCAATAATTAACCCAGATCCATCTCCGATCCCATCTCTGCTGATTAAACAAATGGACATTACCAGGGAACCATGAATATTCATCACTCCTGAGAGGTCCTTAAGACGCTGGTAATTCTACCTTTTTGGGTGGGTTTAAATGGGGTATAACAAGGGGTGTGTTAGGTGGGGTTGTATTAGGCTGCGACTGATTGCTACACAGTTGAGCAAAATGTAATCCATGGCTGCTCCTTCAAAGCAATTTTCTTGTTAATAAGTATTTTGTTGTCTATTTGCTGTTAAGTAGTGCATTTCTTTATACTGTCGTTTGCTGATTCGGCTTGACGTTTTAAGTGTTTCAGGATCAGTGGTTAACTATTAAATTCATTACAGTAAATTACATTTATGCAAATAAGAGTCATGCACATTTTCTTGTAGAGGATTGTTATAGTTACCTAACTTTGTTTTGCTTTCATGACTAACTTTTAGAATCTACGCACGCTCACAAGACTAAGAGGCGTCTGTCAAGTTCAAACCTCTACTACGGGAGTCGAAAGAGGCAGGTTCAGGAGGTTAGAATTAAGTGAGGTCGGTCTTGTGACCACATTGTGCCGTGATCATGCCGGAAGACCTCAGCGGCAGCAAACAGAGCAGAACAGGGAAGAAAAGGAACAACGGCTGCGGCCAAGAGTGGAAAAGGCGAGAAAAAGCCTTTCATGATAAAAAGTGCCCGCTCACAGCGCGATAAATTGGAAGATGACACAAGCCACAGCACAACAAAAGGGGGAGAGCATTGGATGAGGGCGCTTCACTGAGAAGTTGATGAAATCAAGCTTGAAAGAATTGTCTGTGAGAGCCAACACCGGGGCTTATCCCCTAAAACACTCCAGGATTAGGACATCATTTCACTGGAGGCGGAGTTGGCACGAGCTCATCTTTCCCTCATAATTTCTCTCACTTTTTTTTGAAGCGACTAATACCTCATTCTTGCTAAAGCTGCCTTATTGTTGTGGGAAAGTAAATATCATAACAAAAGAACGACTGAAGTCACCTTCTGGAGCAGGTTTGAATTTTAATGCGTTTTGAACGCAGCGTTTGCAATACTGACTTTTGAAGCAAAAAAAAGGGGGGGGGGTGCTGGCAGACTGGGCAACTCACTTGGGAATTCAGCGATCTGTCTCTGATAAATTGTTTGATCTATGTGAGATCAACTTCCTTATCCAGCAGCTTAGTACAGACGCCGACACTTCAGCACTTTACACAGTGTACATGTGCCCTCTCCTTTGCAGTTCTATCAGAGAGGATTATTATATTAAGGAGACAGCAAATCCTGACATCCATCTATCCATTTTCTACACTCACTTATCCTGTTCAAGGTCATGGAGCCTATCCCACTTGTCATGGACCAAAAAGGGGGGAAGGTTTGACATGGAAAAGGTCAAATATTCAGCACCAAACCACACAGAAACAAACACAAAAATAGTAATGATAATCAACGCACTGTATGGCCTACAGTTGCCACCATTCCTTACCATCCTCTTTTGACCAGTCCGCAATGGCTGCTACATAACCCTCACTCTCCTCTTCCCTGACGCCCTGGTAAGAGTTTCACATGACAAATTCTTTAAAAAAAAAAAAAACGTTTTCCAAAATTCAGCTTTCCTGTTGGTTCTTTTTCCATAGCAACCATTTTATTTGTTGGTCGCCTGAAGGGGACACACAAGTCTGTTTAATTTTTAGTAGAATCTACAAGAGTAAATTTTAGGATTCCCTTGGCAACAGATGGTTTTTGGTTAACCATGCCCACATTCCTAATAAGTTCATATCATGTGTCATATTGTTTTGTTCATACACATTTTGCATATGCCAATAGCTAGAAATGCTTAATTAGAATGTTTGTACCTTTTGTTTTTAATGGCAAGGCAAGGCAAGTTTATTTGTATAGCACAATTCGTACACAAAGTAATTCAAGGTGCTTCACAAAACAGAAAAATGCATTAAAATTCACAATACATCATTAGAAATAATCAACGTAAAATTTACTTATAAATAAATAAATAAATAAAAAAAATTAAAAATAAAAAAATTGAAAATTGATTTAAAAAGAAAGGAAGGAAAAAGTAAAGAAAAGTGCAGATAGGACCTTTCAGTCATATATACGGCTAAACAGAAATGTTTTAAGTCTAGATTTGAACATGAACACAGAAGAGGCCTGTCTTACGACTTCAGGGAGGCTGTTCGAGATATTAGCTGCAGAATATTGAAACGCTGATTCCCCTTGCTTTTTTCTGACTCTGGGAATCAACAGGAGGCCGGACCCTGAGGTCCTCAGTGTACGAGATGGTTCATATGGTACTAACATGTCAGAGATGTACTTTGGTGCACGGCCATGGAGAGACTTGTACACAAGCAGAGCTGCTTTGAAGTCTATTCTTTGAGGTACAGGGAGCCACCAAGTTCATGATATCCATAGTAAAATGTTGCCTCCTAAGCACATTTGGCAGGAGTACGGTTTAAAGAATATAACTGGGTAAAAAACAGAAAATCCTGTTTTTCTTATTTAATAATTTCTTCCATCAGGGGAAGGAGTTTGGCCAAAATATTTACATGTTCATTTTTGTCTCCAATCTTCATTTATAAACTCTGCAAAATGTTATATATTTGTGTAGTTTGAGCTTTAGAGAAAATTAAATGCATCCATCCATTTTCAGAACCCACTGAATCTCTTTCAGGGTCACAGAGCTGCTGGAGCCAACCCAGCTGCTGTCTGGCAAAGGCTGGGTACACCCTCAACAGGTCAACAGTTGGTTGTAAGGCCACGTAATAACACACACATGTCTAGGAGCAACTAGAGATACTGATTAACCCATGAAGCATGTTTTTGGACTGCAGGAGAAAGCCTGAGTGCACATAACTCCAAACAGAAAGGTATTGGCAGGGATTTAAACCAGGGCATCCTTTCTGTGAGGTGGGAGCACTAACCACTGCACCACAGTGCAGTCCTACTTAAAAACAGACTACAGATACTTTACTAAACTGACTGACATCAATAGTCAATCCATAATACTTCAATCTCTGTCCACCAGTCCACATGCGTTTGAGGGGTGATGGTGTTGTTGAACTGTGGATGTTAGACGTAAAGTTAATTACTAGTCAGTGATGTCCACCTCCACACTGAAAAAACTGTGCTTCCAATCTTTAAGCTCTAAAATCAATTACCTCATTGAATTATCAACATTTGTAATAATTGTGAATATGAGTAAATATGTTGTTTGCTTTTACCAAAAAAAGTGTCTCACCACAGACATTTTGTCCCCAATAAAAATCAATTTTTAGGAACTCCTTTTTCTCCCGCCTTTGACAATCATGTGTGCAATATGATTAAAAATACACATAAGCGTTGTGATCGTGAAGCAC
Source organism: Oryzias curvinotus (assembly GCA_023969325.1). Lineage (NCBI taxonomy): Eukaryota > Metazoa > Chordata > Actinopteri > Beloniformes > Adrianichthyidae > Oryzias > Oryzias curvinotus. Next base: position 21,778,523 of record CM043710.1, read on the forward strand.
ACAATGTTATTTGTGGAGATATTTCAGCTCCACAAACAACACGAAAGCAGCATCCGATGTTTGCAGGAATACTGCACAAAACACCATAGAATTTGTCATCATCCTATAGTCCAGATAGAACATGAAGATATCTTGATGACAAAGCGGTCTAAAGAGAGGAAAACGTTCTGCCTGGTAAGAGCAACTTAATTCCTTTAGTGCTGTGTTTTGGCAAAAACTGGCCCCTTAGAAAAAGTCTAACATTTTTACCCCATTGGCAGATTGTCTTTAAATAAGCAAAAAATAATCTGCAAGTGGGGTAAAAAAAAATTGTTTTCCTAGAATTTTTATTTTAAAGGAAAACATTCAAGTAGCTAAAACATGTTTTCTAAAACTAAAATTCCTGCAAGACAAAATCCTTGGAACAAAATTCTGGTCTTGCAGTGCTGGATGCAGGCGCAAAGCTGAAAAACCTGCTGTTGCTAAGATGTAGCTCTGTCTCTGAATTTGGAGAAAAGGATATACCTTTACTCTACTTCTATTAACTACAATTCTAATCAGTCACTGGTTTTTGTTTTTCTGTATGACCATTAAAGGTCTCATTAAAACACATCTTATTATAGGCTTTTGAAAACAACCAATGTTAAGCTACATGTAAATCAGAAACATTTAATTTTAAGTATAGTTTTCTTAATTTATTAAAATGTATGGACTGATAAAGGTGTTCTTACACCAAAACATGTAATTATTCAATGTTATATTCAAGTTACTATTTGAGTCACTGAAGTTCACATGTATGAAAATGTCAGAAATGTCAAATCTTAACAATTTTCCCCTAAGTGTGAGACATTTGAACATCTACACACGTTAAATCTGAGCAGTAAAAAGTGCCTTTATTTGTTATTGCTGTCTGGATTTGAAATGATTCATAGATGACTCTGCAAATGCAGTGACACTCAGAGGAGCAGGTTTCAAAACACGTTTTCTTTTTTTGGTAGAAAGTTCAAATTTGCATCAGTGAGACCTGCTTTATTTTTTTCTTGGTATTGCATGAGAAAATAAACCTTTTGGGATCACAAGCAGCAATAAAACTAATTGAGTCACAGCTCCTAAATCAGGCATATTCAAAGTCTGGCCCGTTGGCCAAGTGGCCCTTGTTCAAATTTCCACCAGCACCACAAGCTTCTGTCATAAAATGAATAATATGTTCCCCCCAGTACCAGTACTTTCTAAGAAATACATTTCTCGATTGTAAGTGTCAAAATTAAAGGAACAATAAATAATGGTTTAGATCAGTGTTTTTCAACCAGTGTGCCGCGGCACACTAGTGTGCCGTGGGAGATGGTCAAGTGTGCCGTGGGAAATTGCCCTCATTAACTGATCTACCAACATTTCCCATCTCCATGAAATCAGCTCTTTGTTCATCCAAACAGGCCCCTGATAAAACACTGAGTAGTTAGGAATATAAAAGATCATAAAATTATTTTTTCTTTGTGTTTATTTGATTCTATTAAATACATTTTGATAAGAATGAAGATACAGCGATTTAGCTGCAGCTATACCTGTTAGCTATACCAGTGCCGCCCCTTTAACTGTCTCCACCAATCATTCTTGAAGGCTGAATCACATGTCATCAGTCTGACCAATCAGAAGTGGTTAAAGTCTTAACTTCCTTGTTTAGATTTAACTCAAAAAGTCTCTCAGTTCTAACAAAAATACCAGCTAAAGCTTGTCTTTAGCGGTGTAGCTTTCCACAGAATCCGGTGTCAGACCGTGGAACAAGAGAACAAAACCATGAAGCTCAGAGAAGCTGGTCTTTCTGCGGTCGGCAGATTTACGGCACTACACCTGCCATGATGCATTGGGTTAGAACGACAATGAGCGCACAATGAGCCTCTCCTCTTAACGTCTTTAAACAAGGAACACACATCAAACAGTTTTTGAATCTTTTAACTTAACTTTTAATACAACTTTTAGAAAAAACAGCTGCAACTTCCAGCTTTTTCTGCCACAATTATCATGAAAATGCCCGTGAGATTCCGGAGGGCGGGGGGCGGCTGTCGATCAATGCAGACTGAGTTTTTGCTTTTTTTTTTTTTTTTTTTTTTTGGGATGCTGGTGTGCCGCGGGATTTTTGTCAAGGCTAAAGTGTGCCGTGGCTCAAAAAAGGTTGAAAAACACTGGTTTAGATAACTATTTGTTTAATTTTCCTGTTCACATAATTTATATTTAGAAATTTACAGTGAGAATTGAATTATGGAAAATGAGTAGCATTTCAAATTAACCCAGATTTAATGTTGATGAAAGGTTTGTTCCATTTTTATTTCTTGTCTTCAAATATGAAATTTAAAGTAATTTTGGTTAAAAAAAATCATACATAGATTTAGTTCTGTTCAATGTGAAGAAATGAAAAGTATAATATGACAACAAAATATTCACTAAATATTTAATGTATAAAGGTTCAAAGAATGCAGGACACCCCTATCCTAAATATACAGTATACCTCCTTCCATCACCTGCACTTGCATCATCCCCATCAGATTCCTTCAGTCTGGAAGCATGGAAGACCACATCCATGTGTATAGCACCTGTAGAAATGACAACAATTTAAGATGAAGCAAAAGAGTAAAACAACGGCATGTTTGTAGACTTCTGCAGAATAAAATGTATACAGATGCAAAGATAAAACATTCAAAAACATCATCGAGACATCATCCTGCATACCATATATTATAATTGGAGAATAAACTGTAACATCTGTTTTCATTTGAAGTTCAAGGATTTTGTTTTTTCCCTGGATTTTCTGCAAAAGTTACATTGTGGCTGTAAACTGAACACAAAGCTGTTTATGTTTACAATGAAAGTCAGAGGTTTGAGGCGATATGTTGACTCGTGAAGGCACTTCTGATCTGGGCTTTCAGCCTCTCCGGTGGCAGCGCAGCGTCCTCGGAGAGAATTGCCACAGAAACCACAGATCCGGTGATAGAAACATTTTGAAAACCAATGAAGCATTTGATTCACAGCTGTGTGCGAGGAGGCACTGTCAAGAGGTCAGTGTCTCTACCACATCATGTAGTCTCAGAGTCACCGCCTGAGCAGAACACCATCTGGGGTTTAAAATAAAACAATTCACTTGAAGAAGAATCAGAATCCCTATAATTAAAACCCATTTTGGACTTTTTTTTCTTTAAATCTACATTTTCAGTTGCTCTACTCTGTTCTATCATGACTGTTTTTGGTGTTCATGGATTAAGCCGTGCACATTCGCATGGAAATTGTTCCAGATTTGACACACAGGACAGCAGGAGTGTGGTTCATTGTGATGTAGCACCGACCACAGGAGGGTTTGTTACAGATACTCCCTACAATATGATAGAGAATGGTTTGAATCAGCACAAAACAGCAGATCCCATTAATGTGTTAGATGATTTATGATCTATCAGACAGTTAATTAATTTGATGAGACACAGCAGAGTGTCACCATCAAGGAGGGTCATTGGAAACAGAGGAATGCATCTCCTCTCCAAAGTGCAAACGAGTGATTCAACTCTTCTTGGGTGATCTTCGTCATTTGAGCAAGACAAAAAACAAATGACTGCAGGGTAGACGTCTTTAGGACTACAATTAAATGGTGAAATAGCCTGTCAAATGTTCCTATTTTCAGTCTTTCTATCGCCTTCAGTCAAAATAACCAGCAGAGAGAGAATCTGTGTAACACAGCTATTATCTCTGTGCTGAGTGATGAATTCACATATTTGGATTCTATTTTGCAAAGATGTGATAGGGTTTGCGGAATAATTGCAACAGTAAATAAGGGTGTAAAAATCATATTATGCCTCCAATCAATATCTGCAAATCATTGCAAAACTTGTTTCTGTCTACGTTTGGTTCATTAAAGTTGTTTTTTATAATAAAAAAAAATAGTAATAAAAAACACACCCTGTCTGTAGACAGTAAATACATAAATAAAAAAAAGACGTCAAACACGACAGCTTGTAGACCTCTGTCACATTCAACTCTTCCTACCTGCTCTCACCCCTGCCTGGGTGTGTGATTTATCCATCAGTCTGTTGTAGGATTGACTCTTCTGTACAGCGGGCCATTAAAGCCTGAGGGAGATTCACCTTGCCAGGCAGCTGGCTCAAATGAAAAGCTAAAAGAGCACATTAACTCATCAATATGGGGTCATGAAGATAAAAACAGCTGTCAAAAGCTTGACAGAAATGACTGATCGTGCCAGACCCTTCTGTCATATGTAAGTGAGGTTATGGGCTTCAAAGTAAAAACTAAACACTGAAAGATGTAGAACACAACCACTTTATTGGCTTTGATGGTAGCACAGTACTGGGAATATAGGCCGTCATCTTCAAAACAAGCTGTTAACATGTGGAGATGTAAGCTCAGGGATAGATTTAAGGACGTTTGAAATTCCCCAGTACTTTCAAAACCTACAAATACCTGTTGAATTGTATGCATTTTACTATGAATGCATATATATGAGTGAAATCATACTTTAGGAAACCTTTGTTTTGATCTGGGATGGCACAGATGGCGTGAAGTCCAATCACAACCGCTTTTAAGCGTTGTGTTTTTCTGCCTTTTTTACTGTGGCCTTGCGCACAGACGAAACGTTTCCCGAATGATAAGCTGTGGCCATGCAGCATGAAACGCTGTGTGCAGAGCACATTAGCGTCGGGTGTCCTAGAGCGGCTGCATCATTCAGTACCAGTCACATACCATTTACCACATGGTGGGGGAAGCTACTTCCTTTGTAGGGAGTCCTTCACACTGTCTCAACCATCACTGCACGACTCAAACAGCTGCAAAGTGGCTTCTGAAAGGTGTGTGTGTCTTTTAGGATTCTTTTTTTCCTTCTGTCGTTTGCTGTTCACTTTAGCCTGAGCTGGAAGCTAACTGATAACAGCCTCGCTCACATTTTTTTTTCTTGGACTTTGAAAGTTCAGACCTGGAACTAGAGGGACCTGGCTGCAGACAAGATGGTGCATGACACCACTGGCCGGAAGCGGAAATTATACGACTTATCCTAAACATAACCCTAACCATTATCCTAATGCTAAAATAATTAGAATTGTAGAAAAGTGTTTATTTTAAAATGGGAAAAACCGTAACTGTTCGGGTTGCCAGTTAAAATAAAGTTTTCTTTCAGGCGATATGGGTGTACTTAAGGGGGGTTTCGCTCTAGGTACAATAATTGTTTGGCCTGCCAGATCACTACGGGGCTTGCGACAAGTGATGACGTTGCAATATTTGATTGGCTTAGTGATCGTTTAAACGCTAATGCAGTTCTTCTGAGAAACATGGATGACTTGTACAAGGATCTCAACCTAAGGCTATCTCAGAATTCCTTCACTACTCACCTCATAGTGCAATGTATAGTGTATTTGCTAATTTGTAGTGTTGTCCAAAGCTACAATTTCAAAATCCATGAAAAACGCATTTTATTTACCCAGAGTCTCAAATTTAATCAACACATTGTATTATTAAGAATTAATTATCAACAAATTTGGCTCTTTCAATATTTTAAGTAGTCAATTAAAAAGTCAATTAAAATTGTATAGCAACAGATACGTTATTCTCATCATAAAGTTTTAAAAATTTGTCAAACGTTTTTCCACCAAAAGGTTTTTTTTCAATTTCACCAAAGCAGCCCTTTTGAAATGAGAAGGGAAAGCCCTTTTACTGCCCCTAGTGGAAAAATGATGCACTGCAGGGTGGAAAATAGAACAAATTATATCCAATGGGTTTTAAAGGAAAGTTTTAAATAATGTGAATGAGATAGGTGTCTCAGAAAAGCACATATCAAATATGACACAAATGGTCATATAAGGTTCATTTTGGATAGAACCTGTGAACCAGGCTGGTCTCCAGAAAAATCATCATGTTTATGTAAATGCTGCAGAGACATTTTAGCATGCCTGCCGTGTTTTGTTTTGTTTTTCCTGTAAACTTAAGTTCTTCCCTGTGACTTTTTATATCAATTTCCTCAAAAGTTCATCTTTTACTTTTCTTTTAGACTGTGGAATGAACAGATCTGTAGATTTGCTGTTCTACATGGAGATTGTGACACGCTCTGTGCTTTTGCATTCAGGCATGAAATGTATTTGCATATTAAATTAAATATTATTTTTCATCTTGAAAAAAAAACAAAAGTGTGAAGCAATAACTCATGCTCTTAATGATGTGAAGATAGAGAAAATTTACACACACTAAAGGACAAAAAAGCATACAATATTGTGTAGTGTGGAGTTGTTTGTCCCAGTCTTTCGTTACCTTGAGGCTTACACACTCAGATGTTTTTCTTATGCATTATCTTACCTGAGAATGTAAATATTTAAAATATATCTCATTAGGTGAACACTGCCTGGCTAACATCCATAGCTTTAGCTTGCATCCCAATTAATTCTATAGTAAATTTATCATTCAAGCCTGTATAGATATTTGAAATTAATCCATGCAGATTAACTCTGTAGCTGGTTGAAGATTGTATGTTCTTCATTTTATTCTTTTTAGAACCAACATAGTCTCTAACCCTGTTTCTCCAGAGCTACTGGCCTGCTTATCATCCTGCCCACTGCTCCAGTTTACAGGCATCCGGTGTTTTTGATTCATGGATAATGAATTTTCTGGTTTGGATAAGATAGAGTAGCTGAAAAGCAGGCAGATGCTTTATAGGAACAGAAATGAAAATCAACTATTTAATCTAAGTACATACAGGGAGACTGATGTAACCCTTGTGCTATCCTAGGCACTTTAACATTGGGAGTGGGATCATCTAGACCCTACAAGATCGTCTGCTAAACCTTTTTTCTTCAATGATATGTGATGGTGTCCATGGATTACTTGAAATCCTCTTTACCTTTATCCACCTTTGTCATGGCAGGGATAACACGTCAATGTAAGGATCGGGTCATCTTAACCCCATAGGATAGCACAAGGAAGACAGTGAAATATAGTCCCTTTTTTTGTCTGAACAGAAATCCTGAAACAATTTTTTTCACTTTTATCTCTATTCTCACCTTTTTGAGGAAAATTTGAAACATTTTCTGATGTTTTTGCCCGAATTCCTTAACTACTCAATACCTAATTTATTATATAGTGCGTTTGTCATTTTGTAGTGCTGTTGGAATATACAATTTCACAATCCAGTGTCCTACAATTTTCCCAGAGGTCTCTGCGAAAAGCCAGTGAGTATCATTGCTCACCTGATTGGTAAATATATATAAACACCACAGTGCATTGCATTTAAAAAATGTTCATGTGAAAAAATATTTGTATTATTTTTTTAATTGGTTTCATCATCAGAACAGAGTGGATTCAAATATATTTTTTGTCAAATGTTTATATTAATTAGGTTTCTACTTTGGAAATCAGTGAAGGCCTATTTACTTAACTTAAAACTGTCATAGTTTTAAATTCTTACAAAATTATTTATGCACAAATAACACAAATAGCAAAAATTAAATTTATTTTAATTTTTTTTTTATTGATATAACAACTAAACTCACCAGACACAAATGAAAAACAGTTTTGAATAAAACAATTTCACTTTGTCATTTACTCTAACTTTTCAAGACATCACAATGAAAAGTGACTCCAGTACCACTAAGAACAGACACTATATCACTTATGATGTGGATAACTGTGCTAAATCTCCTTTAATTAAAAAAAAATGTATGGGACTGAAAATAGTTTCACTGTAACCTGTAAAAGTAAACCTGAATCATTACACAACACATATTCTCACTATGTAATTGTCATAAAATCACACTGAATGCATTCTATCCATCAAAACAGCAGCTTATGCAGCACCCAACAATATTCCTTTAAAATAAGAGCAGGAACTTCATTTGCATCTTAGACAAACTTATTCTGTGGCTCAGCAACTGAATGTATAATCTAAGCGCTAACAGTTTGGATTATTTTCCCATGTTAACCCAAGTAGAATTTCTCTAAAATTATTTTTTACAATATCATTATAACCATTTATTTAGCGGCAGATCTTTGCAACATTTTTTGACCTTCAGACTTTACTTAATGAGTTTCCAGATCGAAAAATGTGAATTTTCCTACAGAAATAACACCTTGGTAATTTTGACAGAAGAACAGCTGACTGTCACAAGCTAGCTGGGTGGGTGCTGAGATCTAGAGTATTCTATCTGGCTGTTGAGGGGGGTCACCGATATACCACCCCTATTAGGGGTCGCCCTCACTCTGTCTGTTCAGGTGGTTTAAAGGGAAGCTTCATAAGAAGATTCCCCTGTGTCATCCCCTCTTTCTGCTCATTTGTTCTAATTGGTTTATTTTCAGCATGTCAGGTTTTGACTTGATACCCTTTTTCTGTCATGTTTTAGTTCACTGTTCTGGGTAGTGCTCCGTTAAATGTTCCACAAGGTTCGCTATTGAGCAACACAGCATAGCTTGGACCTTTTGAGTGCAGTGTTCCCTCATTTATCACATTCTAAAAATAAACCGGGATAGGTAAAATCTGTGACGTGGGATCATTGATGTTTTAAGGCTGTAAAAGTCCTTACTTTATACACTTTTTTCAGACAGACATAAACATTTTCATGGAAAGCTGAATCCAGTATAAAATAAAAAAAATAAAATAAAATCTGCTCATGGTCAAAGACTTACAAAACTCTAGCAAACTGGATGCTTTCTGTACAGGAAACATGGGATGGAGAATGGAGCAGAGCAGGAAGCTTGTGGCCTGATGATTGTAGCTTCTGTGTCACTGCTACAAGCTTTTTCTAAAAGCATTTTAAAAAATCGAAAACGGTGTGCTGTTAGAATCTCAAACACAAATGTAAATACTGTATACATGTACATTTACATGCTCTCTGCAGAAGTATAACAAAAGAGTACATTTTTCAGTGATTATGAGATGATTCTTATTTGTCCCAACCAAAAAAATGAATGCTATTTTCTTTTTTTACATTTTTCAAGGGATGTCACTGAGTTATTTCTTTTTTTTTATATAATGGATGTTTCATTGCATTACAAATTCCAGTGAACCTTTGTGGGAGGTCAGATATTTGCTAGCACATTTAATGTGTGCTTGTTCCAAAAAATACTCCTTTTTTTACTTGAGTTTTAGTTTCTCCCATTGTGGGAAAAAATGTCACATTCCATTAATGTACCTAGCCAGACAGAAATGTCAATTTTATTTGACCAGAGGTTGCTTTAGTTTGTTTTGTCAGAAAGCATAGAAATATATTTGCTTTCAATATAAATGACTAATCCATTTGGAGCTGACTGCGTAATGGATGGTGTAACTTTATTAATCCTGTTTTAAGAATTCCTAAGAACATGAGGATAAAGAAGATTTCAGATGAAGACTGTTTTAGGGATCTTTTTACAGAAAATCCTCTGCAGAGACTAAGATGTGAGGGGAAATTGTAATGATTTGATAAATAAATAAGAAGGCTTGAAATTTTGCCGGTGCCTGCACTCACAGACACAAGGCAGAGGGAGATCGAGAGAGCAGAAGAGACGAAGAATGTGAGGGAAGGAGAGGGAGCAGTGGATGTAAAGGCAGGAGGAGGCCCGAGGCTAGGATTCGTCCTGTCAAAGTAAGACTTTTAACTGGGTCCTGAATTCTGTCAGCAAGATTCTTACACAATCTTACACCATTTCCATCTGGGACCTGTGTCTGCGAGGAGAGAAGTTTGTGGTAGGAGGAGGCTGATGGGAGACCTGCCGTCTTCAGATGCTGACACTGGCACTGGCTCCAGACCTGCACATCTGGGCCAGAAACAGGAGGCAGGAGATGTGCTAGGCTGAGTATTTAGCTTGATCTGAATTATGTTGTCTGATGGAAACACTGGAAAAAAAAGAGCTTATAGTATTCGTGCTTGGAGGGCAGATTACATTTGTATTTGGGATTATGGCGTTAATGAGATGTTGCATAACCAGAATTTGGTGTTAGATCATTTCATAAATGATATGTGAAGTTGAGGTGAGAAGACAGTGAGGCCCTGGACTCTGTTTCTTTTTTTTTCCTTTCATATGATGCTCATCCCTTTCCCCAAGATTCATACAACAGTGTTTCTGCAATCAATCAACAACACTGGAACACCTTGTTTTATGTTTTCTTTGGGGGAAACACATTTCTGAACCCAGAAATTTCCCAAATGGTACAAATTCTGACAGTTGTTTTTTAGAAAATAAACACTATAGACCCCTTGCAAATGACGCCACAGCACCTGCACTAACGCCTTCACTGCAATTTTTGGGAGTCAAATTGTGGGAGTGAAACAAAGAAGAGACGTCGCAGTGTGCACGTCAAAAGATAGGGTTACATATAGTTGTTTTTTTTTATAGTTTTCAGCATATTACAGTGCACTGAACAACAATAACCCTTGTGCTATCCTATGGGGTCCAGATGACGTGATCCTTACAGTGACGTGTTCTTCCTTCCATGACAAAGGTGGATAAAGGTGGAGAGGATTTCATGTAATCCATGGACACCAGTGAAGTGCCTAGGATAGCACAAGGGTCAGCATCAATACTGAAATAATATTTATCATCCGCATGGTGAAGGTCAGAATAACAGAGAGTAACAAACACATTAAGGCTCTGAAGGAACCTGTGGTGCTGCTTCCTCACATTTACATGTTTTTGGGAAAAGTTTGCATGTTTTCCATTATTCAGTCACCGTTAAAAACAAGAGTACAGGTTCTAGCATTGTTTATGTATTGACACCCATTCATATCTACCCATTCCTACATAATGAAGCGTGGAGATTCTGTTAGAACGAAAGCGCATAGAGGGAAAGTTTCCAATTCCAATCAAAGATTTAGTATCCTAACAATATGTCTAATACTGATATCCGGGCTCAATCAATTTCCCTGAATGCCTTTTATTAAAACAGGGCTCACAGCAGGAACACAAAGAAAAGAAAAGTGTTTTCTATCCCTGTCCTGGGATTTATACAATGCATTGATGAATATGTAAATGCAGAAAGGAGGGTGAAGGATCCACCTTTGGTCAGTGGTCTCCCATTACACGGTTTCCAAGGACGTTAGCTGATCCGTGACCATTTGCACCGAAAGAATCCACAACCTGCAAACAACACCCCCCCCCCCTTTTTTTTCCCCACATCATGAGGAGCCAGCACTGGGTGTCCCAACCTGCCCTCCCATGTGTCTGCTCCTTGAAACTTTCGTGAGGCCTCTTACATGTATGGCGTGCATGATCTGCTGACAGTAGCCGCGGTTACATGGGCAAAATATCTTGATCAGATCAATGGTCGGGTTAAAATTCAACCGTGCACATGGACACAGAGAACCCCTTTCCGATTAGAACAAACGTTCACATGGGTCTCACCTTCGGTCGGAATGAATCATTTGGGCATGCGCAGTAGTGAAAAAAAATCAAGAAAGAGGAGATGTGACCCGTTGTAAACAAACCGCTGCCACATACATTCATGCAGCAGCTCGGTAATATATGAGATGATCTTCCAAACGTGCTTTTATTAATGTCATGAATATTATGAAGCGCCTGTTTGCTCATCGTTTTATTTAATCTGTGTGGTCAGTGCTTTTTTTGTGGAAGAACGGAGCTGGAAGAAGGGTTAGGACAGGCTAACAAGGGCTAACAACATTAGCCTTGATGGACACAAAATCCAGGACCCTGCAGGAAATTCTGCAATCTGCATCTTGGCTGCACGTAAATGTGTGGGAATAACATCAGCTTTTATTTTGTCGGGACACAACTGGAAACACAAATCCACGTGATTGTTTGAACAGTTTCTAAGGACTGAGCGACATTTCTGCTCTGAAAAGTTCACACACACCGCCCCAAAGCCACTCTGTGAGGTGGAAGTCCAAGCTCTGCTCGGAATCCTGCAGCCGCTAACCCAAAGCGGCGGGACGGCTCGCAGTCTGAATTCTCCCACACATAACAAAACAACAAAACGCACACATAACTAAGCATCCCCCCCCTCAAACGCAAAGTTATTAATCCGGCTGCTCTGCTCACTCGGTCCACTGGCACCCGAGCACCCGAGGCCGGAGCTCGGATGCTCAGCTGCCAGTGGACCGAAGCGCTCCTGCCCCGCATCCCCCTCGTGAAGGGTGTAAGAGAGGCGAAGAGCCAGCGGGGCGAGAGCGGAGCGGCGCTTTTCACGGGGCCTCCGCAGAGCAGCTGATCAGTCCTGTTTGAGCTCCAAAGCTTTCTTTTAGCGAAACACCATCTATGCATGACGCAAACCAGAGCAGTAGTGACACACGATCGGAATGACCGTTTACATGCACAACGATCGGATAAACAATCAGTATAACTCACCTATCTCAATCGAAAAGAAATTTTGATCTGAACGAGTCTGATCGGGTCAGACTATTCCGAACGGTACGTTTACATGACGCATTTTCTTTCCGATCAGGCATTCTTTCTTTCTTTTGCCCATGTAAACGCAGCTAATTATTCTGAACCAGTTCTATGGGTTATAAATTCTTCAATATGTATCACTTTAAAACAGAAAAAACATGTAACCATTAACCTGTATGACATGAGACACAACAGAATCTACTGGCTTCTGTCAGCTGCCACTCCTCCCATCTGACTACAGCGATCATTTGTTTTCTGTTTTCATTCCATGGAAATCTATAAAATAAGATGGTTGGATTAGGAATTTTTGTGTTTTAACAACCAACAGCAACACATGTGTACCGTGATGAGAAGTGAAGGCTATTTCTCTAAAGTCGCTGATTTTACTTGCAGATGTACCAAAACAATGTGTGCTTAACTCCCAAAATGGCAGTCAACAGGGCGCATGTGATATCCCTTCAAGAAATGCTTGTGAACCCTTTATTGAATAAAATCCTTAAATCACACAGTTCATTTTGGAATTGTTAACTTATTGATTTTAGGGTCAGCATTTAATCAAAATTTAAAATAAGTTTGTATTGTAAACACATTTTTATTTGTATGTCTTTGGTGTTATTATTTGCATATTATTACCTCATAGTTGTGGTTCCTTCATACTTCAGAATTTTTGCATTATTTATTCAGTTTGCTTCTACACTTCTCTTGCTGGCAGCTCTATTAAAAGCTCTCTTGATATAACCTTTGACCTGACCTGATTTACTGTAGGTGTTGCAAAACACTTCTAAAATGTCTACAATGTGAGATTCAGTCTGAATGCTTTACATTCTAATGATCAATAAACTCCTGTTACTTTCAAGATAGAGAGAAGTTGTTTTCTTCTGAACTTGTTTTAACTTTGTCTAATAACAATACAAGTGCAAAATGTTATTGTGAATCAATGTTAATTTACACTTTAGTGTTGAAGTCAAGTGTTTTCAGGAAACACCTAATTGTTTTTGCACCTTCATTGGTAAATAACCCCAGAAAATTCCAATAAAGCATGATCTTTCTTTGGCAAAATGGCTTATTTTTATTATTTGCAATATTGTTACCTTTCTTCACAGGAAATGACTTTATTTAGATATATTTTATTAGGCTCTCTGTTCCCTTCTGTCTTTCTCAGAACACTGAAAGGCTCATTTGAAAGCAGCCATTTGTGGAAAAGTGCAGACTTTAATGCTGCAGAGAAAACAGACGTAAAAACTTCCAAGCTTAAATAAATATATCATACACCCAACTCAGGATTTTTTTAAAGAGGAAGAGGAAAGGAAGAGCCTGGTGAGGTCTGATATGCCTCTGCAATAGTAATAACATTTTCATAAAGCCCATTAATTTAGTCTAGAGGTAATTGTTACATTTGCTGCAGGCTGCCTGTGTTGGTAATGCTGACGACTGTCAAACTGACAAACAACAAGTTGTGGAATATGGATTTTCTTCCCTCCTAGCATGTGTTAATAACCTACCATCTGAACATTGCCAAGGGAGGCTGTCAAGATGGCATCAGTGATAAAATGTTAACATGTGACAAAACCCACCTGCCCGTGAGAAGAACAATTCAATTCTAAATTGAATTTGTACGATTATCAGAAAAACCTTTTTTCTTAATCCTCCCCTGAGGGAAAGTAATATTGATTAAGAAGAAGAAAAGAATAGAGGAAAAGTATTTTTTTCCGTCTTTTTTGCTCCATTTCTGTCTGTGAGCTTGCGTGTGCACTCCCAGCATGAAGACAGACATCGGTTAAAACAAATGCTACATACAGTAACTCCCTCAGGTCATGAATCTTCCTCTTAGGATGGCAGTGACCATGTGTAGAAGAGCTGAAGGCATGTGCTGTCTCTAAATTAAAAACCATGATCCAGAGCCTGCTGTGCACAGGTGCAGAGTCAAATGAAAAGACAATTTTAGATGAGTCCATTGGGGATGATGCATGCTGAAAGTGTCCCCGCATGCAAAAATATCTGTATTTCAAATCAGCTTTATATTTAGCTGTTAATAAACCAACAAATCAATAGTGAACTCTGCAATGTAATGTTTGACCGAGATGAAGAATCGGCATTTCTTTACACAGCAGTTTTAATGGATCGCACACAAAGTAGTTTTGATTTTTAGCTGAGAAGTTAAAACAAGCTTGAAAGTTTCAGTACATTTTATGCATCTAACTTAATACTTTTTTCGGTTTGCACCATAGGAAAGAACATTTGGTGTTGTTGCATTGCTGCGATTTGTCATATCTGTGTAAGCATACTTTTTTAGACCCAGTGTGAAGAGCTTCTGGGCTATGAATCAAATGTCCCACGGAGTAAACATGTGCTGTGAAGCTGGCAGCCCTACAGACAACCTTTATGCTGCCTCTCACCAACCCGGAAAAACAATAGGTGTATGCGCTGCAGCTAATGTGGCCAACAGAGATACAGAAACAAAAGAAAATAAATGAACCGGGGAAAAAAAAACTGGGAGTCTTCCTTACAAAGCATGACTTTCACATCTTGTCTTTTACTCTGCTGTAACTCCTTTTCAGCGCAGTTCTGACAAACACTACAATAATTAGGTCATCATCAGGGTCATCGGCGCCATTTCATTCCCAGCTCCCTTCATCTCGATCACCCTGCAACCACCGGCTGTCACCAGCTAATGCGGCGGGCACCGTGCAATGGGCGGCGACGCCGCTGCTTTCATGATGTCTGAAGTGTGTGGATGAGTGATGCTGTCAGACGGTTGATGTTGGGTGAAGCGTACAGTAATGGGGAGACAGAGGTCAGAGAAACCATTACCACAGTGAGGAAGGAGGAGAGGAAAAAGGGAAAGTGGGGCGTAAGTTGTTGTCTTCTCCAGTGGTAAGGCAGAGCGGCTGTCCTCCTTTCATGACTAAAAGTCTGGGTTTCTGGCGTTCCGGTCATTGCAGAGGAAAAGTGGCGTCCATCGCTCATAAAGAATTTCAGAGGCATCGCCCAAATATTTAGGCTATCTATGTCATCATGCTTTTCTGTTTTTGACTTGATAAGCTTAAATTCTAAAAAAGAAATTTTCTAGTTTGTTAAAATTCAAAAAAATGTAAGGGGAATGCCAAAAAGTTCCACTCCAATCATTCTGTTAACTATTTTTATAGTGTTCCCCGATGTTTTTTAATTATGATTGTGTCGTTTTCAGCCAAAATAGAAAGTTAAAAAAATAGTTATTTTTTAGGAGATAGCTTCTGCAAAAACGCAGCAGTTCATTTTAAAAATTGCCCCTGAATTCTGGGTAGGCCCACCCCCACTTCCCGTCATTCCTCTGCTTACAGCCCCCTCACAACCCCAAGATAACATTAGCGGATCAACAAAAATGGCAAGCAATATTGGAGCTATCCATACAGATTTAATCAGATGAGAAAAACAAAGTCGTGCATGGATCTATTTATCTATGATGTAACAGAATGGAGCGGAGCAGGGAGATGGTGATCCAACATCTGTCACAAATACAATCTTTTTTCCAATCAGCATTTTTTCGTCTGTTTTTAATTCCCAACAATTTTAAAAAAGAAATACTCAGAAACACAATTTTTATTCTTTATTTACTCTATATATGTCCTCTATCATCAACAAAATGCTACAAAGACATGGTTAAAAAAAAGCGATTTTCATCAGAGTGAGTTTTTAAGGAGTATAAAAAAAAACAAAATTTCCTTGTCATCTTTTACTTTGAAAATATCTTTAAACACCAGAAACAATTTGCATTCATTCACTCAGCTGACTCTCCTGAGACATGTCTTGACCCCAATCCTGTCATGCAAATAAGCCTAGCATGGGAGTGATAATGGCTCTTCAGATGAGGTGGCGCATAATTACTATGCATGACCTCTGTTAGCAGTTACTGAAAACCCACAACATTCATGAGACCATTTAGTGTGTTCCATCTATCAACATGTGTCAGTTTGTTGTCCCCATGACAAGGTTACCATAGCATTACACATGCGCTGCTCCGCGACAATGCCACGTATTGTTGCAAGGTTATAACTCAATGACAGTTGACGCCAATGGATTCCCTCATACCATGATGGGCTGATATCCACCGCAACATTAGCGCACCATCTGGAAGGGTAATGTAACGTCCTCCGGAGTTGTGGTTTGGGCCCTTGCTGCGCACAGGCATGTGGACTAATATTTCTCTGTAAAAAAAAAAGAAAGAAAGAACTGAGGCATAGAGATGTGAAGGACATAGAAGAGCAAAGGAGGGAGGAAAGGGGAGGATATAGACTTTTCTATCTGAAACAAGGAACGACAAGGTAGGCAGCAGGTGGATTCATCACACCTCCAGGATGTCTTGTACCGACACTAATTTTGGGCCCAAAGCTGTGGGTAATGAACATATCCTGTGACAAATGGTGGAATCGTAACAGTTGAAGCGAAGTGGAGGACACATTTGCATGCCAGCAGACTGTCGTGACACCACCTGGTGTCTGGAGAGGGAGGAACGAGCCAGGGGAGAGACCGCGTCCCCCAAAGTGTGACTCACCCCCATCGGAAACCTGCCAGTTGAGGTTCTGGGTGAAACTTTCTCATGACAAATCAAGTTTTAGAAATCAAGGTGCTATCGTGGAGCTTTGAGACATCTTTTGATCTGGTTGTCCCTTTTACTTTTACTTTCTTGCACACTGGCTAACTTTCACTTGCCCATTGTCCTTAAATGATCTGAAGGGGGTTTCTCTGGGAAACTTACTGCTCATTTTCAACAAGTGTAAAATAAAATAAAAAATCTACGCCTTTCCATTGACTCAAAAACATTTGTAAATAATGGCAACCCATAAAAAAGAAGTGATTTTATCTAAAGATTATGTCAACATAGTGATTGCATTATTTGATCTAAGCTACAAGTGGAGCACATGGTTTGTCTCTTTTAGGCTGTGACAGCTCATTGGAGAAACAAAACTGAGGGGAAGTCATAATAAAAAAAACTCTTAAATCACTGGTTCACCCATTTATAGCCTCCTTTTTAAATTGTGAAAGTTGCAACCTCAGCTGGATAGAGTGTAGTTTAAAGACCCATTATGAGGAAAATTCATCCATCCATCCATCTTAACTCAGTATGTCCCACATGGTGTGACAGGGTTGCTGGAACCTGTCCTGGTCACTGTTGGGCGAAGGCAGGGGAAAACCCTAGATAGGTCAGCAGTCTGTCGCAGTGCACACTGTCACTAAATGCTCACATAGGGAAACTATCGAGTGACCAGTTAACTTATGAAACCTGTTTTAGGACTGTGGAGGGAAGGTGGAGTGGGATTTAAGCCAGGGCCTTCTAGCTGTGGGGCATCACAGTTGAACCACCTCGATGAAAATCATAAGATTAGAGCTGAAACTTGCATTTTTGAGTGTTTCTTTGTATAAATCATTATTGATCAGGAGCAGACTAAAAAATGCCGTTAGAAAAAGCTTGAAGGTGTGATGTAGAAGCTACTACAGCAAGCCACAAGCTTCCTGCTCTGCTCCATTCTGATGCATCCACGCATAGACAACTGCTGTAGATCCATGTATGTCTTTGATTTCCTCATCTGAGCTGGCATCTGTACAACTGTATGGCTGGACAGCCCATTTTTGTTGCACAGTTAACATTAGCTAGGGGTTATGAGGGACAGGAGAGTGTTTAAAGAGATGGATAATAGGAAGTGGGGGCGGGCCTACTCTGCCCCAACAGACCCACCCACAACTCAGAGGCAAATTTCAGATAAACTACATCCTTTTTGCAAAACATAAGAAAAACAGAATTTTTGCTAAAAACAGTATAATCATAAAGTAACCAAGTGAGAAAGTGGGAACCTGATAGTTTAGAAAACTTGCGATTTGACCCTGTTAATTAAAAAGATACTCCTCCATTTCAAGGCAATTTTGATCTCAAACATAAAAAAAATGTTGTAAGCTTTGTAAAATTCTCCTCCATTCCATTTGACCTGGATATTAAAGTTAAAAAAGAGGAAAGGACTTTTATTTTTTTGTAGTAAAGTTTTATTTTCTTAGAGCAGAGAGAAAGGAGTGTGGGATTTGTGTACAAGACACGTAGAAGTTAGCGGTTGTGACATTTCTTCAGTCACTTTCATTTTTTTAAGCAGACGTAAGGAAATAGTAAAATATGTTAAAAGCCAAAAAATGTAGTCAGTAAGCAGCAACTATAACTTTGAGTTGGGATTTTGTAAATCCAACACAGATTCAGCAGTACATAAGCAAAACAATAACCAGACATTAATACCGTATTTTCCGGACTATAAGTCGCACTTTTTTTCATAGTTTGGCAAGGGGTGCGACTTATACTCCGGAGCGACTTATATTTGAAATAAATTACATTGTTGAATAATTTCACATGTTCGTTATTTTCACTGACAACTGCAAGAGGGCGCTCCAGGCTCGGAGTGGTACTTAGTGGTACTTTCATACTGTCAAGTGTGTTTGTGACCTGCATGCTCCCACACTTAAATACAATTTATTTTAATTTAAGTAGTATTTTACTAATAATTATGTTTTTTCAGGTTAACAAATATGTATCATTTTAATACAAACATTTGTATAACATTTTAGAACATTTACTGGTAATTATTTTCTTTTCTTTTAACCCAATACAACAACGTGACATATTAAAAAAAGGAGTCCAGCATTGAGCTTACCAGTAGCCCTTTAAAGTCCAAGTCCCACTCACGCAGTGGTTTTATGTTTATAAAGCAAGCACGTATTCAGTTTGTTGTGCGTCATGTAGCTATTTAGCCTGTTCTCTAACCCTCTGTTATTTTAAGTTGCCTTTCAAGGTTCTTGGTC
The DNA here is from genome assembly GCA_023969325.1 of Oryzias curvinotus. NCBI lineage: Eukaryota > Metazoa > Chordata > Actinopteri > Beloniformes > Adrianichthyidae > Oryzias > Oryzias curvinotus. Next base: position 21,797,669 of record CM043710.1, read on the forward strand.
TCAGATTTTTTAAATAAATTTCCCATCAAAGTGCGACTTATAGTCCAGAGCGACTTATCTGTGTTTTTTTCTACTTTATAATGCATTTTTGGGCTGGTGCGACTTATACTCCGGTGCGACTTATAGTCCGGAAAATACGGTATTTTGACCCCGGTCAGTCATAATTTAGTCTCATAAATCACAAGCCGCAAAAAACACAAAAATCTTTGAAAATATTGGATTTACAAAGAACAGTTTATTTTGAGAAAGGTTTGGAAGAAAAATTCTTTGAGCAAACTTCTGGAATAGTTTCCATAAAACAAGAGAAGAAAGCTGTTGACTTGACAACAACCTCAAATTCTTTATAACTTTGAAAACTCCTCCACTAATGCAGCCTAAATGTTACCATCAAATATTAGCACAAAAAAAAATGAAAACATGAAAATCGACCACACCGGACAACCAACTGAAACTTTTAGAATACAGAAAAAAAGTCCGGATAGCAATAATAACGTCTTCCAGCCCTGGCGTTGTGGGGTTTAACCCTTTCAGCCATGAGTTGATGAACTGAAATCTCTGCTTTGCACCACATAAACAAAAACCAGGTAATTAAAGAATAACAAACTGGAAGAATGAAAATAGTTCACAAAGTCTAGCATAATCTTAGTTTTTATTTTTAATATTACATTTTTAAAACGCTTAATCCTGTAAGCACTGTCATCCAAAAGCTAAGAAAGCTATTGAAACGAGCCGCAGCATGTCTTCCTGACTGGCTGGCATGCTTTCAGTTCATATTTTGGAACCATTTATTTGCGAAGGTGCTAAGATGAATTTGGCTGCACATTTCCAGAGGGATCAGACCTTTAAGATGAATAAGGGGGCTTCAGAGATTCCTCAATGCTGGGATTATCTTTAATCTGTACTGCATATATAGTTCATATAAGCCAAAGTAGGGGGGGGGAAATGAGAAATGTGTTTGATTGCCTATTAACACTCTCAGTGTTGCATTTGTTTATGGATAACATTTGCATCTAAATCCGCCCACACTTAGGGAGCAGGAACATAATTGTTCCTCATGGTGTTTTTTAGCACATGGTAAGTACATAAAGCCACTTCTACAGCACAATTATAAGTTTTGTGAGGCTTTGAAATGAAGCCAAGAGGAGTTCCTGCTCCACACTCCCCGGCCCTGTGATTACACTGTTGCTGGTGGTCACATGTTGAGATTACCTCCATACACAGTGCTGTCATTTCATTCTATTGAGACCAATGGGATGCTTGATCCAGGTCCTTTTCATTTGCTCCCACAGATCTCCTTTTCTAACCCATTCAACCTTGATGGCTCCTTTCACCCCACTGTCTGCGCCCTCCCTTGGAAGCACAATGGATACCAGTCTGTCGCCCTTTCTGGCAGACAGACTTTTATCTGCTGAGAAGCCCACAGCTCATGGAAGGCCTTTTGTTACCTATCTCTGAGGTGGCTGAACGACTTCTTCCTTTGATTTGTACCTTGCCATTTTCCCCCTCACACTGGAAATGTCTCTTTCACACTTTTCATATGTGACAAAATAATCCTGTGTCCTTGCTGCTGGATCCCATACTCGTTTGTATCCCTCCTTCAAATTTCGTCATGGAAACCATGAACAAAGTAATGAATATCTGAACTGTATCTGGCGTGGGATTGCATTTTCGCTGTAAAGACATTCATTTGTGTTACAAAGTTGATATAAAATGTGCTGGAATGCACTTCGCTTTCTTTTCAAATCAATGCAGCCACTTCACAAACCATGCCAGGTGTAAAAATCAGTCCCCTTGCTGTATTTGAGAAACAGCAGCGGCGTGCCTTAATAGCATCTTTCATCCCTGTAAAAAGTCTCCCTTTCCCTCCGTCTACTGTTCAGGGAGAGGCCACGGAAGCCGTCTCTGTGTGGTGTGAGTGGCAGCGTTGGGCAGGAATCAGTCTTTATATAGATTGTAATTGTTTCTCCCTGCTCATGCGTCTCTCTTCCTCATCCATCTCTCTTCTTTCGCCTGTTTTGGGCAGGTTTCAGCAGCACAAGGTCGTTGCTCTTAGGCAGCCGCAACTCGGCTTTATTGTTCCAGCAGGTCAGCGGGTCCGACACACATCACAGCTATTATTCCTCAGGAACAAATGGACGTCCCACGCTTTGATCTATGGCCTTCTCTCTCAGACACTTCCATAATACCCTTGACAGGACTTCTCTTTTTCTCCCCCCTCTTCCTGTTTCTAGCGATGATCCTTCTCCGTTCACTTCTTCCTTCTATTAAGGTGCCACTTCAGTGATAAGAGTGATTTACAATTGCAGATTTGATAGAGAACATGATTGGGTTTATGACGCAGAGTGAGGGCTGAAGTGATGAGCGAGTGTTTTGTTTTTGTACCTGCAGGATATTGAGAGAACTGGTCAGAATGTGATGAAAATTCAGCAAAAATTAAAATCTGCTTTATTCAGTGTGAAAGGATTGTGAAACTGGCATCTGTGGTCATAAAACCTTCAGCCTGATATTCCCTGAATATTTTAGAGAAACAACTTACCCGACTTTTGATAGCATATTTAACCTCCAGCTAAGACTCCACCAACACCAGCAGCATCAGCTTGTCCCTGATTAATGTGTTTCATGTGGCATTTGGAGCCCCTCTCATCAGAAGTCCAGCAGCAATGACCCCCTCCGCCCCTGATTAACAAATGAATTGGGAACTTATCATGCACGCTGCAGCAGCCTGAAAATTGTAGAGAGACAGGTGTGTACAGTGTGGCCCACCCCAGATTACTCATAGTTGACCGCCAAAGTAAAAATCCTACAAGAAATGAGGCAAGAAAAAACAAACAAACAAAATGCTGATTATTAAAATAAGACAAGTGCTCCAATCAGCATTTTTAGACTGATTACAGATGCCCCATTGCTAAAAAATGTGATGGAGGATTGCAGATTCTTATCTAAAGCTTACTTTAAAGCTGCTCATTAGACTGCTGTGCACACCGTTCTTGTGATTAGCTACCAGAGATGCCTCAAGGTGTGTGTTACCATGTTAAAGGATTACACTCATTTCAGCTACTAATTTTGCGCATAAAACTATGCAAGGCAGCACTCACTGAATATTCTGACACTGTCATGGATGTCAGTCAGCTGACTCATGTGCTAAATACATTTGTCTCACCAGTCTTTCATTTAAAAAAAAAATTGTCCACATTTTTTTGATGCTAAGTTCACACGCCCTCAGCAACACATGGTCAAGTAACTTAGAAGTCTCTGTAAACGTGCTTAAATGCATGTTTTGGTCTTCCGCTTTCAAAACTCTTGCGTTCATGCGTCACTCACCACGGATGGTTTTTAAGATCATTTTCCGGCTCTACATACAAAACATCCACTGAACGCATATTAAAAGTTAATAAACAATTTGTGTGTGTTGTTTTGCTGTCGCTGTCAAAGAGCAAAGTATCTTTAAAGAATTTTATGGTTGAATTATTTGAGCCTTTAACACTGGAGATGTCCCCAACACCTGAATAACACATGCCATTTGACTTAATGAAAATATTTGACTGTTGATGTGATCACCTTGAATCAGCTGATTATGATGTGGTGAAAAGTGGCTTTCACATTGGCTTTTGCACCGATATGCCACACATTACTATCATAAGTGTGCAGAACAGTGCAAAGCCAAGTTTTCTGCAACAGAATAGGCTGATTCACAAAGATTGAGTAAGCACTTCACTGGAAAGTGTTGCATATGAACACAAGACTGCTTGTTACAGTTACAGTAGACAAACTGAAGCTAAAGCTCAGGTGTTAAAGGATTAAAATGCACAAAAGTGACAGATTTATAGAAACACTTAGCAAAAAACTCTCAAAAAACAATCTTCTTGAGCTGTTTCTAATTTATGAAAATTAAGGTGTCCAGAGTAATCTGTTCAGCATTTGACACTTATTGTTACATTTCAGTAAAAGTATGTATTTGCTTTTTTTGTTTTAAGAAAGTACATGAAAATGAAAATCACTATAGAATAAGACAGAGTGAGGAAAAAAAGGTTTTTAAATATTTAAAATCCTCTGCATTTCTGTCACTGCAAGACTCTGGACACTGAACACAGACACATCTTAGTTCCATTGTGCCATATGGGTTTTTCCGTTGTTGTATGACACGCAAACCTACTATTATGGCAAAAGTATTATCTAGTTGCACCTGAATTCCCTGCAGCTAATCCACATGCATAATAAATGCCGGAAATGTCAGCTGTGTGGCCTGAGGGAGAAGCGTGCCATTTGTTTAAGCTCTGGCTTGTGATGCAGCCCAGTGCCATTGATGTTTGGATAGAAGTGAATGAATAAAAAATGCAGGCACTTGCATGTCAATCAGGAGTTTACAGGACCCTGAACAAGGCAAGTCTTGAGCCAACATATGCTGCAGAAATGCTCCCCCCTTACTCATATACATACACCCCCTCCAAAAACAATGATGCAGATGGATGTTAAGTGTTTTGATCAATGCCTCTCTCATCGTTGCACCTCTTACACGTAATGCATATTCAAACATCTGTCACATCCACATGTCAAAGCAGAAAGTGATTAGCAATTTCATTAACAGGAGCAATTGAGCAGAAGAAACCAACCTCACACAGCAACATGTCCATTTCCCCCAAAAGCTGCAGTCTGAATGAAGTGTGTGGACTGAATGTTGATTCCCACTCACATGCACAACACGGCAACAGCTTTGTTGTTTTCATAGACTGTGTAGTCTCTGACAGCATATTGAAAAAGCTTTTCCTCTCTGTCCGACTGACTGAATGTGGGTTTTTAGCTGCAGACTCCTGGAGGCCCCAGAATCTTCCACCCGCTTGTTTTTCATTCTCACAATCCCTTTCCGTGCTCGCCAAATCACTGAGCTATGACTACAGGCCTGGTTGGGAGTCCTTATCTGCTATCATCAAAGATGCATTTATTCCATAGCCTCAGGTGCTTGTGAGTGTTTGTGTGCATGTGTGCCTTCAGATGCCTCCCCCTTGTTTGCATGTGTGTAAGGGAAGAGCGAATGAGCAATAGAGATGATGGGGGTATAAATGTTTGTGAGTGTGCGCGGGGGTGGCTTCAAGGGGGTCCTGTGTGTGGACTTGGATACGACTTTGTGTGCTTCTTCATCTATGATTTGTGTCTACCCTCCAAGGTTACCCCTCCTAAACACACACACACACACACACACACACTCACACACGTATACTCGGCTGATCTAAATAGAGACAGAGCTGGGGTAAATGGGGATCAGAAGTCAAGCGTCGGCAACCGTGCTAAATTATCAGCGAAAATCAACGCTGTCCTCATTAATTACACAAAAGACCGTTAGTCATTTCTACCTTCCCTCGGCAGCCCGCCCCCCCCCTCGCAACGCCTCCTGAACTAACTGATGCTTCTCCAGTGATTCCTCTCACTTTGACACACGTGCAGCGTGCCCACAAAAATCCCAGCATATTTTATACTCTTGCGCACACGAGAAAACAGAACAAGGGCGCAGATGAAAGGAGAATCTGTCTTTGCCGCTGACATTGGAACAGAGCAACCAACAGATAATGTAGTCTGTGAGTCACGCTCACCTTGAGTCCTCTCCTCCTTTTCATTACAGCTTTCGTCTTCTACTAAAGGCAGCCGCGCCGTTGTTCTCCTCCTAACAATCACTTCAATAATTTATGACAATGAGACCAAGAGATGTGTTCTCCGCTCATCCTCTTTGATAAGAGGCAAATTCACCACAATGATGATCTGTGAAAGTATTTTGGTTGAGGATGGCCTTTTACTTTTCACAAAGCTTACTCACAGAAAATGATAAAGTGCTTACAGCAGGAATGATGGGACACTCTTTTTTTCAGCAAAGTAAAGTTCTGATGCCAGTGTTTGTCCTGACAAGGTTTGAGGTTTTGATTTATTCTTGGTGATCTTTGATATTTGTTTAAATTTCTTTCATAAAACATGTTGCAAATGAACTGAAGATACCTGCTTTTGACTAACAAAAGTGAAAAAGCACTGTTAAAGACCCACTCAAATGGAAATCTGTTTTTGGTGTTTCTAACATGTTCTTGTAGCATTTTTCTAATGATGGAGGACAGGTAAAGAAAACTAAGCTTAAAATTGTATTTCTTAGTATTTCTTTATTCAAATCATTGTGAATCAGGTGCAGACAAAACTTCCTATTGCAAAAAGCTTGTAGTTGTTCTATAGAAGCTATAACTGAAAGCCACAAGCTCCCTGCTCTGCTACATTCTGATGAATCCACTTGTAGACAAGTAGATTCATGTACGTCGTTCTTTTCTTCATCTGAGCTGCATCTGGCCCAAAACTACACGGCTGGATACCAATATTGCTCGCCATTTTTGTTTCTTATGTTAGGTTGGGGTGTGAGGGGCTGTAAGCTAGGAGAGCATGTAAACAGATAGATGATGGGACATGGTGACAGGCTTACTCCATCAGTTCAGCTAACAACTCAGAGGTGAATTTCTCATGAACTGCTGCCGCTCTGCAAAAACTGTTGTATAAAGTAAAACAGGTTTTTTGATTTTGGCTAAAAACTGCATAATTGTAAATGAAAGAACACTGGGAATGCTTTTACAATAGATCAAAAGAGGAATGGAGTGGGACTTTCTTGAAACATGTTACAACTCTGTTGACGATCCTTGCGTTTGACTAACAAAAGCTTTATTTTGAAATTCAGAAATAAAAATGTTGCTCCAAAGGAAAGCACCATTAAGGACAGGCAACAGTTTTTTTTTGTTTTTTTTTCTTAGCAAGTTCTTTTTTTAACTCTTTTTTGAGCACTCTGTGAATATTCTATTTAAAAGTTTAAACACAGTTCTGGTGACTTTTGCTCTGGTGGGACGTGTGGGTTTGAATTGTAACTACAGTGTCCTTTTGACCCAAAGCTGCAGTGGTTCACCTGACATGCTTGTGGAAGTGGGCTATGTTATAAGCACTGGCGCACTCTGCCCCTCTTTACTTCTCTCAGGGCAACCTCGTCACCAAAGGTGGGACACAGTTAGATGCTGTGTACCTGGGTTAAAGACTCGTTATAAGCTGAATGGGAAACATCGTCTGAAAAGGGTTGTGATTACATGTGAGGACTAGCTGTATGCAGCGAGTGAGCTATCGTTCACTTCCAAAAAAAGACAAGTCGATCTTTTACAAATCTCCTCTCTTGATTGCTGCTAAGTCTTCTTCCATCTATTCCAGGACCAGTTGCACACCAGCGAGAGCTGACCATCTCCCGCTACGCTCAGATTTGAGAACAGGCTTTATGTTCCTCTCAATGTAATCCTACTTTTTAATTGTTTCCTGAATCAGACAATCGGAAGAACCCTTCAGTACCAAGAGGAAGCTTTCTGATTGTTTGAGGCTGGTTGGAACAAGACAGTAAGTGGAAACAGGCCAGTTGAAGTTACCAGTTCAGTACTGGGCGGCTTATTGCTGAAGCAGTTAAGTTTACTACAGAATATGAAATTATCCAAGTTTACAAATGAATAATAAAAACATTAAGTCTTGCCAAAACATGTTACTTCATCCTCTGCATTAAGAGTTATTATTTGTAACAACCACACATGGGGAACTTTTTTTTACTGAAACTTACAACTTTATGACATATTTGAGACAAAAAAAATGTGCTTAAAAGTTGTCCTGGTCTTTTAACTACTGTTTTATGTCTGTTTTTTTTTGTTACATGTTCTTGCTAATCCTAATTATTTCTTGGAACATTTTCCTGTTGTGCAAGTTATTCAAGTTTTTAATCTGGCCTATGAGATGTCTCACGTCCAAACTTCAAAAGATCTGACTGACGGATTCTCCCAAACCTGCTTTCAAGTGGTGAGAGTGTGGCCTTGCTGACTTTACTTCATTTTGCCCAAAACATGCTTCATAGGTTAACTGAGGTTTCTAAATTGTCCCTTAATTTTAATGTGTGTGTTTGTGACCCTAGGGGAGACTTGTGACCTGTTCAGCGTGTATCCATCCTTCACAGTAGCTGGCTAGGCTCCAGCAGTTCAGAAGATGGATGGATGAATATCAAACTAAAAAGATAAAAGGTGACACCTTAGTTGATGAACCTCATTTCATGCACCAAGTTTATGTAAGAAACAATAGCACTGCTGAATTTATGATTGCTCAAATCTTTCCAGCATTGTCCAAGACTTTATTTTTCTTCTGCTTCACTCTCAAAAGGCTGATTCACCAGGTCTAAATAGCTCTCAATGATATTTGTGGACTTTCCTAAGGATTCTGCATTTCTTTTCTTTACCATGGAAACAAATTTGAACAGGTCACAAAACACATACAAGCTAATATTTCCTCAAAACACACATTTATCATGATGGGGATCAAGACATGTTTTTATGAGGGGGACACGTTGGAGTTTTTGCAGTCAGAAACTGCAAAAATTGGTTGTTTGTAAATATTGGAGATTAAAAAAATCCTATTTCACTTTCAGGTGCTGAAAGTCAAATACAGAAAAGTAAGACCCTGGAAATTTAACAGAAGAACGACATGGACCTTTTTCTTGCAATTTAGATTGTCCGCTTAGTCGTAATGCAAACAACACACAGACATACAGTACAGACAGTTTGGAGACACCTTCTCATTCAAATGAATGGGAAGGTGTGTCCAAACTTTTGGTCTTTACTGTTTCTCTCAAAACATGCAAATGAACATGCACACACACACCTATGGATATTGACAAGCAGTAACTCTTTTTCATAATGCTCCTACACATGGGACAACCTTAGGCGTAATTACTTTAGGAGACTATTACGCAGGCTTTGAGGTCTAATCCCATCATCCACCATCCAAAAAGACAGAAACAAACTCAGCTAACAGGCTGGAATACACATTACTATTCACACCAAGCGCTGGAGAAATACCATGCGATATATCCAATAAGGAAATATACAAAAACAACAGCACACATATATGCTTTGGTGATTCTTTAGATCTCCTAACTTCAAGCTTGTAACCAAAATGTTATTTGAAAGACAATAGTCCAGAGATTACTGTGATCACTGTGGAACAAAAACTCAAAGGGTTTTGGGTAAAAGATTTGTAAAATAAATATTTGTAGAAGGGGAAAGGGGTCATTAATAATGCATCACTTATAAACACACATACTGTATATTAGTCCAAGCACATAAACCAAAAATGCTTAAAAAAAAAAAAAAAAGGAGAAGGAGAAGAAGCTAAGAATCCAAAGTGCTTATGGCCCAGGCTTCCTGTCAGTCAATGGTGGTTTGAGGGGTTGGGCCATCTGCTGATGTTGATTTACTATCCAAAAATTAACAATGCCCTTTGCTGGCCAGCTTTATAAAAGATTTTACTTTTTCAAGTATTTGGCTCCTCCCACTCTGCCAACAGTTGGAGTTGCTATACTGCTTTTGGGACAGTCGCATTCTGTAAAAGAGACAGCTAACCCAACAATGTAAAAGAACTGAAGGCAACATTGACTCATGTAACAGCAGATAGATCGCCTCCGTGGTACAAAGCAGTTCTTCATTTTTTAAAGCACAGGGAGCCCCAACCAGGTACTGTGTACTAAACACCATCACGTTTTATTGGTGCAACTGCTCTTTAATACTGTAAATTAAGAAATAATTTGTGGAAACGCAAACTTGAAATGTGTCAGTTGATGCAATGTAACACAAGATTTGTCCATAAAGAGGAAGTCACTTTTATGAGTGGTGAAACATTTGAAGATGTCAGCTGCATAAATGAGAACTTTCACCGGCCTAAAGGAGAAGGAAAGAAATGGATATTCTGGTTTGTTCAGGGGCATCTGATACCTGTCAAGCATGTATCTTGTTTTTAAAAAGAGGTCAGGTGTCCTCCTGACCTCTTTTCCTCCTGCTTGTGAAGCCTTCCAATGCATGAAGTCATGACTTCAGTGAGACAGACCTCATCTGACACAATCAGTACTGTGGTTTCCTTGTAATATTTTAGTTACAAGGTTATTTTGTGAAAATTCAAGAACTCAGCATTTACTGTACATTATGGTGTAATATTTTAAGATTCAAAATAATTTACCTAATCAACCTCTAAAAAAATCAAAGTTTCTTTAAAGGAAAAAAAATACATGCCTTTTTGAAATCTCTTAAATATAACGCACAAACACTTTTAATTTGAATTCCGGTTCTAATGAAATTAAATCAATTCAGTCATCATTTTTTGTGGCATGGATACCACCATGTTGGAGCCAGAAATTGACAGTAATCAGTGATTAGTCCCAATCAATCTAGTTAATTTTTCTATGGTAACCTCACCAGTCAGTAGGGAGTTTGTTAAAAGGCCACACCCCTACCGCATGAAAGTTGCAAAATAACTTGCACTACAGAAAAAATGACTTAATAACATCAGCAATAACTTGTTTAAAAAAAAGGTATCAGAGCAAAGATGGTTATTTTGACAAATAGTTGTCTGTTTCGACTTCTTGGAACCAGTGGGTATTTTCTGTTTGAAAAGGGGGGAAAGGTCACCCGTTCCAGTTCCAATAAACAGTCAATGGTAAACATTGTGTTATTTCAATTGAGTGCAGAAGTTTTAGGAGTTTTCAGAACAAATCAAGAAATTATTACATGCTTTGAGCAGTGCTTTTAAATGAACTGGGTTAGTTCCAACTACTTTGAATTCATGTTTTACTTCATACTTAAACATCCTCAGTAGATCGATATTTTAGCTGTGGTTCATGAGTAAACATTATGAGTAAACTTTGTAGATTTCCAACTGCAAAAAGTATATTTTTATGCAGATTTGTCATGCTTAATTCATTTCCTCTTCATTATTATCTTTCAGATTATTTTTTGTCTTTACATTGATAACTAACAGGGAAAATATTTTGATCTTATAGAAAAATGTAATATCTTACAGGTGACTAAAATTCAAACCATGGTATTCATATAGATTAGACATTGCAGCAGAAAACTGGTCCAAAGACATATTTTTATTAGATGATTCATTTCAAACTTATAACCAGAAAATTAAAGTCAGAAGACATACTGTAAAAGGCTGCTTTTGCATAAACATAACTCAACTGCATGCTAATTTATCTGTTCCAAGGAGTTAGTCGAGGTCTTAAAGAAAGCCATTCATCTTTTCCCAGCGGAGGTGGATTACTCGGCAACGGGTGCTGACATTTACCGTATGCATTTCATTATTGGAACTGACCTGGAAATTAACGGCAGCTTCTCTGCTCCAACACCCCCCTTGCCCCCAGTCCCCCTCCTCCTCCACATTGCAACTCGCCAAAGCACTGACCCTCGCCTCGTCTCCCTCCTGACCTTTCGGTACTGCATTATTTAATGCACACGGATCCCACACAGACCGCCACTGAATACGAGGAAAAGGTATTGACAGAGACATATGGCTGCTGTTGGATAACATGCATAATTGAGGGGAATGAAAACAGGTTATATCCCTGGCTGGGATGTGTGTGAGTAGAAGACACCGACCTTGGTCTCCTGTGCCCACTACTGTGGAAATAAACCTGTTTGAATACCTTCTTGTAATTACTGAATAAAATATACTATAAAAATGTCTGAAGCATTGGCCCTACATTATCTTTCTGCAGGTATGGATTTGGCTTTTCCTCCAACTTTTTGTGTGGTTGGAACACAGTGCTTCTATCTCCACTGTCTTACGTCCGCTGACATAAGGATTCCAGGACAGGGACTCCCTCAAACACATGGAGGACCATCTGATGGGTGTCACAAGGGGTCTAAAAAAGCAATTTAATAATTAACAAGAGTTTACAAGAAAACCAAAGAAAATAAATGATAGCTTGGTGGAGGAGGACAATGAGTCGACATTAACAATCAGGCCTGCCAGTGAATAACGAGCTCACCCCCAACATTTTAATTAGCAGCCCGCTGGACGGCACAGTGATTAATGAACACTATTTGATTTCAGTGGTGCTCTGAATTAATAACAAATTGACATTTAATGAAAATTACTTACTGCAATTGGAATTAAAGCCGCTTCTTGCCCCTTTATGCACCATAGAATCATAATAATTACTAATTCTGCAATCCCCAGTTGATCATAAACATGTAAAAAGAGACATCAAAAGTGTTGAGATTGAATTATGAAAGGATTTTGCAAACAATATTAACGGCACCAATTATGTGTTTAGAGTTTTGGTTCTTGGAAATAGCAAGAAGGATTACATTTAGCTGTTTACGCGTGTTTACTATTATTCTGAATCCCAGCTAAAATTCAGTGGCAGCGGTAGTTAAAGAGAACTTCACTGTCACTGAACACATTTCAGCACAGTGAGGTATGGCATGCTATCTCCAAAGAAATTTAGCAAAATTTTTGGGTTTAACTTAGGTTTATCTTTATTTGCAAGAAATATTCATGGGCAACAAGGCTCACGGGGGAACCATGAGTTGAAGGGGTGCTCAGTGCAATAAGTGTTTTCCATAAGGCCAACACTTTGACCCTCTTCTTTCAGTAAAAACTTTCCTCATGTTCAAAGATTCATTTTTAACCCTGTTTTTAGCTGTTCTTTTGCTTTGATGATAAGCAATCAGAGCCACAAAAACAAATTGTCACATCAGATGGCCTGTCCATATTTTCAGCCAAAGATACTAACACCATTGTATTGTATTTTTTAAAAAGGACAGTCCTGCAATGTTCAAATTGCTAAATTACAATTGCATTTAATTGCACTAAAAAAAACAATGTTTGGAAGGCATTTGGTGCTGCACAATGTTAAAGTGGTTAGCACTCTTGCCTCACAGCTAGAAGACTGATTTTCAAATATTAGCTAGGACTGACTCTGTGTTGAGTTTTCATGTTCTCCTCATGCATTTGTGGGTTTTCTCCAGACACTCCAGCTTCCTCCCACAGTCCAAAAACATGCTTTAAAGGTTAATAAGCGACTCTAAATTGTCCCCTAGCGTGGCCCTGCAACAGACTGATGACCTGTTAAAGTTGTACCCCACCATCACCCACCAATAGCTGGGTCGGGTCAGAAACCCTGTGGATTCAGCAGGTTCTGAAGATGGATGGATGGGAAGGTTACTTTAAAAAGAAATGTTATAATACTATATAATCCAAAAAGTTACTAACTGAATAACTTTTGATAAAAGTAACTGGAAAAATTACTATTTGCAAAATTGTAAAAAAAAGTTGCTGAATGACAAAATTTCGATTTTTCTGATCAGTTTGCACAAGTCAGTTGAAAAAGTCAGTTAAAAAAAATATATATATATACGTACTCAGTCCTAAGCTTCAGTTTTTATTGAACATCAAAAGGGTCCCTCCCGCACATGATCTTTGTTATAAGAATACATTTAGCTCTATAGCCCAAATTAAATAAATCCAATTTACCGTTTCAGAAAACTGGTCTGCTTTACATCTCTACTTGTTTTCTTTTAAAGTAAACAGTTCAACAGTATGAAATGTTCTTGCTGTACCTGTAGCTGATTACATTTATCAAACTCTAACAGTCTGAGAAAATAATCTGGAATATTTGCCTACACATAGAAAATTACAAATTTTTATTGGGCTGCTCCAAACTGGCTATTTCTGGAGCTTCTCCCATCTGCTTGATGTTTGTGTGCATTTGTGGGACAAGTCCTTGACTTATGTATTAAACAACGGTGGCTCTGATTGGCAAATGACACGGTCCTTAGCCAAGCATAATTGCTAAAAATGTTGTTAGCCCACCCAGTCCCTCTGACAAGAAAGTCACTTTGATTTGCCCAGTCATGGTAACACACCACGTCTAATATTCAGTAACATTTTAAAATTAAAACAGTAATTAGATAAATTACGTTGTTTCTGCTTTATTTCAAACACAGGACTGTGTTTGTCAGAGCTGCTGAATATTCCTCTTGTTTCTTGTTGGAGATCAGAAAGCTTCAAAATGGGTGGAGTTTGTAGGTCTACATCACCTGGTGGAGTCTGTGTCCCTCATCATCCTGTTGGCAACCCAATCCGTGGTCCTGTGGACAGAGATACAGCAGCTTGAGCTTCTTCTGACTCAGCTGCCAAAGCTCCCAGCCACCACAAAAGCTCCACTTACTTCCACATGCAGAAGCTAACTGACCACATAGAGCTTCAATCGATATTTGTACTTCTTTGAAGATCAAAAGAGATTTGTTTATCTGAGCAGGCCTGGTTCACCAGTGGAGGATCCCCTCTGTGATTAAGGCTGCATGCAGAGTCCTTCCCTCTTCATTTGTCCGTTTGAATTCCTGCTCCCTTCTTTATTACGATGTCCTGACATTCATCGCTTCTGCTCTTCTTCTAACCGGTAAAAACGTACTTAGTTGTGAGTCTCAACATTAATTTGTGTCTTTGTGATTTCTTATGTTCATTTAGGGAAACTCACTTATCCTTTTTGTTTGTTTCATACTTTTGCTGCTAAAACTTTAAGCACCAAGACTGTGAAGCTCTTTAATGGAAACAACAAACAGCCAAGGATTTGTGCGGCCGTTATCAATGTTTGATTAAAGCTCAGAGCTCCACACCAAAGAGAATCTGCGTTTCGATTCCACACAAGCAACTTCTGCCTCTCATCTTCTTTGCTTTATTCTCCTCACAAAGATTTATGAGATAATTCATGGGAAGTTTTTTCCCAATTTATTTGCTTGTTTTCAGATTTGTAATACCTGCATATTTGTAAGTTAGTAAAATAATGATGATGCATTTGCCAAAAACACCTCTATTAAGAAGAGTCCAAATAGCTTTGTTACAGTCAGTAACTGTTTAATATTAAAAAATGTGCCACTTTCTAATCTTTTTTATAAGTAAATAAGTTCAAAAAGTTTAACATTCCTGCAGAGTTGGTGATTTATCTGATTATAGTAGCAGCAGTTATATTAATAAGACTTTATGAATTTATCTTTTACCTTTAGTAGGTATTTCTTGTTCTGAAATAGCAAAATCTGCATGTCACCCTGCACTTGATATTTATGCTTCTATTTTTTTTTCTATTACAGTTTGAATTTTATGATCAATCAAGATCTCTATTAATCAATGTGTGGTAAATCGTTTTCGTTCCACTGAATTCAGGTGAAAAATCCCACTGCTTTCTTAAAAAAAAATTGTCCTCTTAAAATATCTCAAATGTTCCCGCCGGAGTTTATCAGCCAACTGGCGACGGCTCACATGGAGATACTCCAGATCACTCCAGGGGAAAAAAGGACGTTCTGGAGTAGAAACAAATTAGACATTGAAATAAGAAGGCCTTAAAAGCACGGCAGACAAATTGTATGAGCCAGGCAGCGCTCATTAATCCTAACAATGGGCTCCTTGGCGGCATTGATCATATTGTCCTATTTATTCCAGTAAATGGTAAGTGGATAAGCGATATGATACAAAGCTGGTACCAGTGTTCCTTTTTTGCATAAACCCAGGATGCAAATGAATATTAATATTAAGTACATTATGGTGCAGAAAATGTTTGTGGCATTATCTATATTTATTGCTGTCATGAGTCAGGGTGGTGTGAAATCACTTCCCCAAATGCTTCCTTTGCACATCAATTGTGATAAAGCTGGAAAGGTGCAGGCAGTGGGGGGGTGGGGGTGGGGGGTGGAGCTAGTGAACCACCATGCCTAAATGTCCACCATCATCAGATCTGGGCAGAGAAGAATGAATGTGAAAGTGGGACAGAGCACAGTCAGCCTTCAGCAACCTAATAGAAAGTTATGAGTGTATAAAGATGTGGCCGATGTGTGAATCCAGCGTGGCAAAAGTCAATTATCGTTCAGCGCTGATGACAGCAAGCAGACGGCACACACTCACTGCATGCTGGGAGATGTAAGAAACAGTATTGAGAATAGATCTATCATGGGAAACTGGGGGTCCAAAGTAGTTTACATTCAACACAGGATTAATCTATAAGGTTATTTTGTATAACAGATAAGCTGTTTTCTTTGTTTTTGAGACAATTAAATGCAATAATGGCTGTCTGTGAGAAAACTGATCTTATGTGTTTTAGTATAACAACATTTCAATCTTTAACTAATTATTAACTGGAACAAAAGCCAATACTCTGTCCAAAACGACACATTTTTTGTTTTTTAACCATAGTTAAAAGAGAAATAGGAATTCTTTTGCGATAGATCAAAAGATGATCGGAGTGGGACTTCATACTTTAAGGCATTTTTTTTGTTTCACTTAAAAAAAAAGGGTTTATGTTTTTGTTATGTGGCAGCTGTGTCGCAGAGTAGATTGGTCGCCCTCTGATTGTAAGATCGCAGGTTCGGTTCCCGCCATGCCAGCTCATGTGTCAAAGTGTCCTTGGGCGAGTCACAGAACCCCACTTTGCTCTTGGCGGTTACGGTTACAGGTATTCAACAGTGGCGCCTCCATCAGTGTGTGAATGTGTGTCTGCATGGGTGAATGGGACTATGACTGTAAAGCAGCGGTCCCCAACCCTTTTGAAGCCACGGATCGGTATGACGTTAGACAAAGCTTTCACAGACCTGTCTTTTAGATGTGGTGGACGATTACTGTAACAACGCTACAATAAAGGAGGAACAGAGACGTGACAAGATATTCTCTGAACTTTTATTGTGACACGCATGACATTGTACATCGCAAAGGTCTCATCATCCTCTCCCCTTCCCAGACTCACGGTGCAAAAAATAAGTACTGTCTATTAAATCTAGCTTTCTTTTTTTGGAAGTCAAAGGCTCCTCTTCTGTCTCCTGGCTGGCTGTTTTCTACTTGGCAAAGAAACTTTCCAAAGACGTTTGTTTTTTACTCGGCGACCTTGAGTGCCCAGAAAGGCGCCTTATAAATAAAATGTATTATTGTTATTATTGTTATTATTATTATTACTCATTTTGCTTGCTCCTGAGTTTCATTTTAGCGGTAACCTATCACGTGACTGAGAAGAGAGCCTTGGCCTGCGTCAGGAGTGACATGGATGGATGTAACAGAGAATCGGGCAATTTAAAAAAAAAAAACATCTTTCAGATTCAGAAATAAATAAAATGGAAGTAATGCAAGTTATTTATTCTTTCTGTGTGGCCCGGTACCAAATGGTGCTATTTACTATTTTTTTTTTTTTTTTTTTATGTGGGTCATTTTTATCAAGCAATCTGTAACAAAACCCAGGTGTGACACTTTTAAAGCAAGTACACTTTTAGATGCCTTAAAAATAAAACAATAAAAAGACCAACTAAGGAAAAAAAAGGTAACATAATTTATGTAATAAATAAATAAAATCCATGAAAAACTTTTTTTTAATAAAACATGGTATCTGCAACAGCTATATGCTAATCGCAAGCATCTTAATGTATTCAAACATTTTTAAGCAGATCCTTGCCCAGGGTGTAAGTGTTTGTGTGTGTGTATGGGGGGGATCCTTGCCTAAGGACATATGTGCACTGTGGAAATGAGGTATTGAACCACCAACTTACTGACTAATGCAAGTCCGCTCCATATTTTGACCACAGGGGCACTAATGCTAAGAGGACATAGAATATTCCGACTGATGCTACGGTTTCAAAAAGGGCAATATCGACCTATGTCTGTTTTTTTCTCTTTCCTTTTGAGCTCTACTTTATTAACACACTGTAAAAAAATAACATACTGAAGCTGTTGAAAGGATTTCTGATTATAATACAAATATTTAGAGAATATCTCTAAGAAATCATTATCAGTAAAAAGGGCAGAACCTGGGGTACTACATTTAAAAAAAAAAATTAGAGACTCACTCCAATGAAAATCATGTTTGTAACATGTTCTTTATAGCCTGAGGACATATAGAAAATAAATTAAGATTAAAATTGCATTTCTCAGTATTCTTTTTTTCAGACTGTTGTGAATCAGGAGCAGACAAAAATATGGGACTGGTAAAAGCTTGTAGGTAATGTGTATAAACTGCAATCAGCAGGCCACAAGCTCCCTACTCCACTCCATTCTGATGCAATCCAGTTGCAGACAAATAGATGCATATATGTCTTAATTTTCCTTGTCTGATGTGATAACTGGATCACCATTTTTTTTGCACCGGTAATGTGAGGTTGGGGTTGTGAGGGGCTATAAACTAGCTGGAGAGAGTGTAAACAAAGGGATGATGGGAAATGAGGGAGGCTTACTCTATGGCAACAGTCCCACCCACAACTCATAAGCGAATTTCTATTAAACTTCTGCAGAAACTATGTCATAGAAAACAACATATTTCTATCATTTTTTTAGCAAAATCATCATTTAAAGACAACTGGGAATGCTTTGAAAATAGATCAAAAGTAATCTGAGTGGGACTTTAATACTACTATTTTATTTTTCTTGTATTACAAGGGCAAGAGTTCTTAGATTACATATAACCAAAAACATGTATCGCAATTCGTATGAGTTCCAGTCAGGTGATGGAGTAGGGTAAGAGCATCAAAGTTGGTTATGGAAGTCATGTAAGTTGCTGATGACTAGCATAATCCTTTGAATACAATCTTTTTTTTTTCCCATTACACAGTGTTGTTTGAAAGACAGAAACAGAGCTGAGTGCATGGACTGATTTTTTTTTTCTCTGCAAATCCAGAGAGCAAGGCAGACAGATTAGCACCACATGAGTCCTGAGGCAGACAAAGAGCACAGATTAAACAAGATTTTCAAATTGTTTTCTACTTAGCTCCGGTTTTGGCCTTGACCTGCACCGTATGTGGTGGACTTACAAACTGGAGCAGAGTGGGGTGGTGACCGTGGTAGATATACTGCAAGAAAACTGAGGATGATGAGCCGCTGCTGTGCAGAGTAATTGGCAGCGGTATCGGCCTCGACAAGAAAAACCCAGATAAACAACGAAGAGGGACAAACACTGCAAACAATTGGAGAAGGTAGTACAAAAACAAGGTAAATGAAGGATTACACTGCCAGACCATGATAACAAAGCTGAAGGTTTAATTTCACTTCTTCGAACCTCCTCATCTGATTTGTCCCTAAGTTTCATCTAATGTACATTACAATTGCATTTTAGTTTTCAAAACAGAGTGTTTAACTGTTATTGTTCAGGTATTAAAATGTCTAATACTATGATAGCAGAGAGCTCAGGGCATTGCAGCACAATTAAACACACAAGAAAATGAAAAACATTGGCGTACAAAACACTTTCAGGTGTTTCCACATGCTACAAACACAACAGATGCCAAGTGAGGCTGTGGAAACTCGAGCACATTTAAATACACTGTTCAAAAATACACATTCTAAGTGTTTTTATCGAAGAAAGAGAGAAGAAAAACACCAAATTAAAGCTTCAGAGCGCATTGAATGGTCATTCCCTCTGTAGCAGGCCCTGATTGCCCCCGCCTCCTGACAGCTCTCTGGGGGCAATAAGCAGCCTAAGGCACGGCTACAGCCACACCCGCACAATAACAAGAATAGTTCATTGAGACTTTATACCATAAAATATATGGCTACAAAATTACATACAGCATGTGTCATAAAGGAAAATGATAGAATCGTGGTTATAATAATATGCTATGGATTTCTGAGGTTTAGAAATGCTGAGCCTATTTTGAGTAAACATGTAAAACCAAATCTAGCAACTGCCATATGCAGCCATTGCTTGTGTAACCATATTGTTGTTCTTAGCTTCTAACATTCTTTCTCTTTATCTGGCTTTAAGGTTGTCTTTGAGAGTTCAAAATGCATTATTGAATCATACTTTGGCAGTAAACTTCAACTTTTTTGCAAGTCTTGTCATAATGAAGAGATGTTGTAAGTTTCACGTCTGGATTTTTCATTTTTGAATCTTTATTGACCCTCATTCTGCGCCTCTGCCATGATGGCATCATGTCGAGTTCAAACTTGTTTTAACATTTCTCAAAACAAATCTCTTGGTAAGAATTAAATGCGTTCAAAAACCCATCAAAGCACACCACTTGGAAGGTGCCACAGCCTGGTTGACCTCAAAATATGTTTTATTTGGTTGTTGTGATTGCTGTGGTTTCTGTTATGGGGGTGCCTGTAGAGGTACACCCAATGCTTCTTCATGGATATGACAATTACTATTGTGCTGCGAGCGGAAAACAGGACAAAGAATGTCATGGTGTCAATAGCCAGTTTTATCGGTCAAATAGACTAAGCATAGAATATAAGATCTTTCAGATTACAACAATAATAACAGGCTTCATGGATAAATACAACTATGTATCATCAGCAGAGCAATGAAAATTAATCCTGTGTTTCCTGATTATGTTTCCTAGGGGTAGCATATAAAGCATAAAAAGGATGGGTCCTAAAACTGAGCCCTGTGGGATATACTTTGACACACGTGTATTAGACAGTCAATGTCCATGTAATCTATGGACAAATGTGAGACAAATTTTTAGCCAAATTGTAAATGGCGTTTACTTGCATAGTGCATTACTAGCTTTCTTCAAGGCCCAAAGTGCTTTACAGTCACAATCCCATTCACCCATGCACACGCAGTCACACACTGATGGCGGCTCCACTGCTGAACACTGGCGCCAACCTACAGTATAACCACCAGGAGCAATGTAGGAATCAGTGTGTTGCTCAAGGACACGTACACCATATACCTTACAAAGAGATTTAATTTAGCCTGAGAGATGGCTTCACAGTTGCATGTTTAGTTCCTAAGGGAACTAAACCAAATTGGTTTGATGCATTTTTTTTTAATTCAAAGACATAGAGCCCTGGACCACAAGACAAACAGTTCAGATTCTTGACATTTTCAGCTACCAAACAACATGCTTTCACGGAGGTCCTTCATCCATACAAACTGGACTTAACTATCTAATCAATGAGGCTTCACTCTACCCTCTAAACCTCAAAAAGTTAGTATGAATGTTAGATGTGCAAGCTACTATTTCTATGACTAAATAGAGGTGTTTGGGATGAAAGGGCACTTGTAGGATTTAAGAACCCATCCAAGCATTAATTTTCCTAACGTGCTTTATCCCTTTCTTGGTCACAGGGCTACCAGAGCCTAACCAGGATATTGTTGGGGCACACCCTGGACAGGTCGTCAACCCATCTCAGGACGATTCAAGAAACGCTTTTATTTTCACATGCAGATACACCTTTTGATTTTTATTTCGTCTCTTTTTTTTCTTCAATTATCCAAATCTTTTTTGATATCACTGTTTGGACACATTTGCTGGTGTAGAGCAACATGTGCATGGTGGGGAGGCATTACAGTCATTACAATTTAGGGAAATTAGGAAACACTGATACATGACCCATCCTTCAGCAAGCCAACTATAGGAGTTTTACTTCCAGTTTTTGTTGAATTTTAGTAACAATATTAGAAAAAGAGGGTGATGTAAGTACAAAAGAGGACTAAGAACAGCAAAAGTGGCACAGCAGTATATTTTAAACAGAATAAAGGACTGGTGCATTAAAAAAAGAGTTTTTTTGTGCTTTAAATATATAAAATTGACCCTTTTTGTTTTCATTCAGTTTTCCTTTTTGTGAAAGTCATCTAAGTGTAAGACTATTTAAGTTAAAGTGTTGAATATTTCTAAACTGTTATGTAGAGACAATAATGAAGTGTCCAAATGCCAAAGTTGATTTTATCACTGGGCATTAAAACAGTCTGTGGGCACTCGGTTGTTGCTGAGAAAATTATTTCTCTTAATTTACCGCCTGTGGATTCTTTAGGACCTTGAAATCATGCAAACCATCAATTACTTCTACACTCATCTCTGCAACCTTTCTGTCTTTTATTTCTCATGCACTTTTCAGTTGTTTTATGTAAAGTATTTTAGAATATTCTTTTGTAGACTAATATAACACAACTGAGTTTGATATAAATCCCATTAAAACACAACTTTAATTGCTACAGATGCAAGAGTAGTGCAGTTACCTCTGTTAATAATTTATCTGTTCCTTGATTGTGTGGTTTGAAAATTGGTTGCATGTGGCTCCATTATGAAAAAACCTAACCATTAAAGGTGGAAGCCGTTCAGTAAGAATTTGGCTTGAAAAATTTAAGACATGTTTTTATCAACATCTTTCAGTCTTATGTGACCCTTGCAGATGTGAGGCCAGAATTAAAATGTGGTTTAGACAAGGACAATAAATAATGGTGGCGAGCTCAGGCTCTGCATTACCGACTTATTTATTTCCATTTGTGTGCACACACTCTTTCTGCACTGAGTAATGAATGCCTGTGGACATCAGGTTTACTTTACAGGCAAATTAGCAAGAAGTCCTTCTTCAAAAGCATCACCAAAAGGAGTTTCTTATTCTAGTAAACCAGTCTGGCCAAATAGAGTCATATGGTAACAATTGAATATGTCTAAAGGAAACAGCAGAATATGTTAACAAAATAGGTAAGTTTAACTATTTCACCACCACTACAAGAACACTGAGGATCAAGCCAATGTCTTTATGTTTAAGAAAACAATACTTTTTTATTTGGGCAATAAACTTTCATGATCAAGTGTTTTTGTTCTAATCTTGAATTAATATCTTTGAAAATCTGTGTTTTAAGTCTTTCAAACAACCAATTTTTAAGGCGAAATGCATCCATCCACTTTCCAAAGCCCGTATAGCCCTTTTTGAGGTCACAGGGTTGCTGGAGCCTATCCCAGCTAGTGTTGGCTGAAGGCAAGGTACATCCCGGACAGGTCGCCAATCAGTCGCAGGGCCGTGATGTGAATCACATTTCCTAAAGAGTCTGAGAAATGATGTTGCCCTGCTGACAGGTCACATGAATGTTTGCATCAGAGTGTAGTTGAACTGATATTAATAGAATGTATAAAATTGCTAAATTAAACTGTTAAACAAACTTTCTTAAGTTTACTTTCCAGAATCTTAAGGTGGATCAGAACTAGTGGTGTTAGAATGGAGCAAGTCCATGCAGAAAAAACAACCCTAATCTGAATGGTGTTGTAAACTTTAGCTCGCTTAATTACTAAACTCATGGTTATTTATGTTCACTAAAACCTGATATATTCCATGATTTTAAGAAAGTTGCATAAAGTAAAGAAAACAAGTCAGATAATGAACAATTTTACTCTGTGTGCAAAGTAAAATTGAAATGCAGCATCACAGATGCTGATCATGCCTTTGTTCTTAAAGTCTAATTATTCCTCTGGAGATTGAGAACAAAAATGTATTTCATGACATTTAAAGCAAGTTTTGCTAATATCTGACTCTGGAACAAAACAAATTTCAGGTCAATATTAATGATAAAATCCATAGTTTGTAATGAGAGAAATAAAACTCCAATTCTGAATTTTTACTGCTCTGCTTCTTCAGAGCTTTTATAGCATTAAACAGAAATGTCTTTTGTGCTCACTTTGTCTTCATTACTGTATGAATTACAACAGGTTTACACAACGGCCGAATGTGAATTTACTAGTTATATGCTAATGTGAGGATGTGAAATGATGCCACCATCCCCATCACTTGTCATTAAGGTCAGAATGGGTTCATTGAATGATTGGTTAGCTTAAAAAAACACCAACGACCAACAAACTGTTTCCTTTTAAACAATAAAATAAGAATGACATAAAAAGATAGTCAATTTTATGTTTTTTTCTAATTTCACGTCATAATTTGATGTCTTGAAAGATATTCACATAAAAAGTAGTTTATTAAAGGTGCAATTTGCATATTGTATACAGACCTTCTACCAAATAAATAGAATATAATGGAAAAAGTGAATTTTCATAATTCTATTCAAAAAATAACTTTAATAGATTCAGGGCCCACTGTTTCATTCATTCATTCATTCATTCATTCATTCATTCATTCATTCATTCATTCATTCCTACATTTATGTCATAAATTGGGGTTCCAGCTAATAAAACCAACAAAAGCAGGATTTTAAAACATTAGAATACTGCAGAAAAATCTGCTCAAATTCTGCAGAACATGAATGTTTTAAACTAAGTTTCCCCAACTAATCATCTACTAAACTCTAAGCACCTGCAAAGTTTTGCTAGATGTCTTTAAATTGTTTGAGTTATCTCAGTATGGGGAAGACTTCAGACTTGACAACTTGCCAAAAAAAAAAACTAAAAAAAAAACATAATTAATCCCCTCCATAGTTATGAGTTACTAGGCCACTAAGGTTCCTAGCTAAGGAGGCTGGTTGTTCACAAAAAACTGTGTCCAAGCAGATCAATGGACAGTCCAAAGGAGGGCAAATGTAGCAGGAGAAGATGCACCAGCAAAAGAGATGACTGTGTGCTTCAGTGGATTAACAAAAGGACAAGATTCAAACCTGCAGACATCCAGAAAAACTGGAGGAAGAGTTTCAAAAACCTGCACATTCAGACACATTTGGGTTCCTCAGGTCAGGTCACTTCTGAGGCTGGACTAACGGAGAGAACGTCTCAACTCGGTCAAGGAGAAGAAGGATTGGACTGTTGGCCAGTGGTCCTTTTTTCTGATTAAAATAAAGTGTGTCTTTCAATAGGGAATCAAGGTCCAAAGGTTTGGAGGAAGACTTTCTTCAATCCAAAATCACTGCAACATTCTAGCAGAATACTCTATAGGACTTCATGATTCCTTCTGCTGATGATCTGGATGGAGAAGCAGGTCTTCAGCAGGACCTGGTCCCTGTCCAGACTGAAGGAGTATTGAAGATAGACATATCATTCTGAGAATACTTTATTTTGATTTATTGAATGTGTTCATAATCTCAGTCTTTATCTTTTTTGCAAACATTTCGTTAGAGCCCCAATTTATGCAAAAATAACACATACTTGAAATCAATTAAACAGTGAGCCCTTGATCTATATTCTATTCTATTTTGGAAAGGGTCTGTTGGGCAGATAATCTCTGTCACTTTAAGTAGTCTGTGTGTTGAAAAGGGAAATGGGATAGGCACATTAGCCGGAAAATATCCAAGGGACCACTGGGTCAATTGTTCAGTCTTGATTAGCAAGAAAGAGGTGGCATGCCAGCTGGCTGCTTCCAGGAGAAACTTGCTGATTGGTTGATCAAATCATACAGACAATTACTGTCAAAAGTCAAGGGTTATACCTTCAGTTTGTGACTGTAGATCTGCATGTATATGCAAAGAAAACACTTGTGCAGATTCAAAGCCTATGTACGCGTGGGCACAATTTTACAACTGCAAAATTCTTAATTTTGAAAGGAATTTATCTTCACATGTTGGATCCACTACATATCTTTATAAAATGTAAATATGTAAAAATTTAAGCTCTGACAAAGTCAAAACACACAGTTGTCAAAGCCAAGGTTAATGGATTCCTTCTGACACCAGCCTCTTGTGGTCCTTTGTTGAACTGCAACCTTACACCTGCCACAAAGTTACAGTTACTGGTACCTGGCATTTTTTTCAGTTTGCATCAAATTTGAACACTGAAGGGTGACAGGGCTCACTAAAAGCAGAAACATAAAAAAGATTAGGGTGAAATCAGGAAAAAGTGAAGCCATGTAGATGTTTGTAGTACACTTCTCTAAAGGAATGGCTCCAATTTATTGATCAGAAATGAAGATTAACAATTTAAATCACAAAAACCTGCAGTGATAGTTGTGCAGCCTCTTTAAACAGCGCAGAATATTTTAATGACTGTATAAGACAAAGAGGAGAAAGTAGTTGGAAAGGAACAAGGAGCAACACAACAGTAATAAAACACAGCAGACCAAAAACCTATCCTCTCCACTGTGTTTCAATTTGGGAAAACCAATTTCTAACCTAACCAGGTTGAGTTATCTGCCTTCCTGGCATGAGCAGACCCAGACGCTCACCCGCAGTGTAATTAAAGTAAAACAAACTCCATCAATCAAGTGTCATTTCTACGAAGAGAAGGGAAGAAATGGACGGCGGAAGAGGGACAGCAGAGGGGATTTAGAGAGAAAAAATGCAGGGAAAGTGGACGGAAAGAGAAGACGAATGGAGGAAATATTTGGTGACGGAGGGAGAAAGAAAGGATTAAGGAGAGCCTGGAAACAGAAAAGGAAACATTCAAACCAAATCAGGTTTGGAGGCTAGTGAGCAGAGTGATTACAGCAACTAGAATGACTCTTCCAGAGAGAGGCCCCCAGGGAGCTGACTAGCTGCACACATGTAAACTTACACACTCGCACTAAACAGTGCACACTCCATTCAAAGCAAACTTTACTCACATACTCTGTAAAATGCAGAAAACACCTTATTAAAGCCCCAGACATTTTACATTGGTACATCAGAGCATGTAAACACACCTACACAGCAACCACAGCTGTTATTGTCTTCCTTTAGATACTTTCTAGTCTCCCCTGATCCGTGTGCTCCCATGTGGTTCTCTTTTTTTCTCTTTTTTGTCAGGGTGGGGGGCTCGTCACTAACTCTGTCAGCAGTCCTTGCCTCTTTTCCCTTTGAAGTGTCTAGAATCATCTGTGCTTAGGTGCACCAGAGTTTATCTTCTGCTTCTCCGCAGCGTCCTGCTTGAGAGATCCTATCTGCGTTGTTATTACCCCCTCCAGAATTTAAACAACACTGTGCGTCCTGCTTTAGACTGTCTGGCACCATTTCCAGCAAGCTGTTTTACCTTTTAAGCATGCCGCTAATAAGCAACAGTATGTGTTTTTGTTCTCTATGGCTTGAAAGCATTTGATAGAAAACTAAAGCACATGAAAAGATGAACATTAAATACAAACAGGAAGAAAATCAGAAATTGATGCACAAAAGCAAAATATGAATATCTTTTTAGATCTTTTTTTTCAAAGAAAAATTGATTTTCATAAGGCAATGCATAAAACATGAGCATGCATGAAAACATTTAGGCTTGTGAATACAGGCTATTAAATCAGAAGACAGAGAAGTGAACACAAATCAGCTGTAAATTTGACTAAAAGCAACAGCGAACCCAAAAATATAACTAGATTAATGGGCAACCGGTATTAGTTCCTGATATATGCAGAGCATAAAACTCAATTTTAGCTGTCCAAAAGTAATTTTCTCTCCTATTTTGAAATAATCTAGAAAGAAAGGTCTACTTTTGTCATCCTAGCAAATAAAAATACTTTACTATAATTAAATGAAATGCAGTTAAAAGAAAATATGCTAAATGTAGTGATGTTAAGTCTTTGTGATAAGGGTTTGAGCATTTCCTGTTTCGTCTTCCTTGAAGGGACCAAGACAGGATCAAGCTTTGTTTGTGTCCAATCCATTTTTCCATAAATTGAAATGAAAGGAGCTCAATTATCATAGATTTTCTACAGCACTTCTCTTTAGAAACAAAATTATAGGTTGATAAAATAATATTAGAAATTGTAAAGTCTCTTGACTTCTTTTGAAGGTTTTAACTGCAACAAAACAATTCCTCAAACTGTTGAAGGAAAAAAAAAGTGTTTTTGAATTCAAAATCTTGAATAGGATTCGAACATGAAGCAGATCTGTAAAGGAAAACGTAGGATTTGGAGTAATATTTGAGAATTAATCATATGTTCTGCTGGGCAAAAAGGGAAAAAAAACAGATCATATGCTTGTGAAGTGACTGTCAGTGGGGAGCTGGAGGTGAGCTCTCTGCTACAACAGGCGGTGTCTTTTCTCAAGTCCAGAAGGGTTTAGATGGACGTGGGTAGCATGGAGGTGTGCCACCACTTCCCCGAAGGAAAATGACTCTGCTGCTGTAATGTGGAAACAGGAATATAGCAAAACAAAAACACTCAAATGTAACCAGAAAAACTAAATTCAGGTCTTGGTCAAAAGGAAAAAAGCCTGGAGGAGCTGAACTAACTTGACTCAGAAGAACTCTACTGGAATAATGAGGTTTAAAAAAAAATGGCTATCATGGGCACTCAGCCAATTCATTAACACTGAAACTACTTCACGAGACATTAGAGATCTTGGGTTAAAGGTTACAGTCTGTTAACATTTGGATCTGAATTCCTTTGAATAAACATGAATGTATTCAACAGACACATAAGATGAAGTAGATGCAGACCATCAACTGTCTTTACATTGTTCAGTTGCAATAGTATTTTTAAAAATATTGACTCCAGAATTACATCTGAATGGTCATGATTAACATTAGAGGTGTGGCTAGAAACTTGATCAGAAGTACTTATGATACAACAGTTGGTCAAAAATCCCGCAAGTTAAATATATATAAACATAACTCTGTTAAACATAAAGACTTAGTGCTTGAATCGTGGGTCAGAAAAGAATGGTGTTTCCTATACAGATATGAAGGCAGACAGACAGGCATGATCCAAAGATCCAATGGCTTAATCAGGTCAAACGGAGAACCAACTAAATATACTCAGGTGAACAGAGAAGGAACATGAGCTTGATGCTCGATTGCAGATGATGAGAACATGGAAGCTCAAGAGGGTCAAAAAGGTGGATAAAACCAGGTGGCAAAACAGAATTATGACCATTTTGACATATGCATGATCATCTGCATAAGTGTTCCAAAAGACTGCATGGGCTCACAAGCTGTTTTCAAACTTTGGGAAGTGTTCTCAGAGCAAATGAGTCTAAGTTTGAGATTTTTGCGGAGAATCTTGGAAACTGTGACCTAGAGGCTAAAGACAGAGTGTTATCGACATTCAGCTCAAAAGCCACAGGAAACAAAACTCTTTTCAACTATTTAAGACCTGTAGCAGGCATAATTTAAAATGAACATTTTTACATCAAATTGGTTAAACCTTTAATTTACCTATCCTATTTTATATTTGTTCTATTTGTTCATGAAAGAAAAATGTCCCTACTCCTCTAAAATTCAGCTCATGGTTGACAAATTACAATTTTTGGACAGATTACATTGAATCCTTACCAACTTCTTAAAGTATTCAATATAAATGTATTAAAAGTAAAGCTGTACTACCAACTGAGCTCAACCCCAATCAAAGTTCACATAAGAATGCTTTTGTTTAGTATAGAATTTGGGGTTTTATAGAGATTTACAGGCTGTTGTTGGTCAGAGCTGCACCTCCAGGCTGGAACCGAGGCTCGTTTTCCCACAAAAATGTCAGAAATACTTAAATATTAACTTAGCAAATTATGTCAGTTTTAACCAAGCAATCTGTCGACACTGAAACTTCTTAATTACAAGCTGTAAGTCTGCTCACCTTCTGTTATGCTTGTCTGATTACAAGTTACATGATGTTCCTGTGCTGCACAGACTGGGCAGCCTGCAGTCTCAGCTCCTTTCCCTGTTTGCTCTGTCTTTCTGAAAGAAACGATAAATAAATGGTTATTATAGGATTTGTCACTTAGTGGCCTACTGATGTGATTAGGTGCAAAAGGGAAAAACATTTTGACATGGATTTCATTTGGTAAAACTCTTACCCTTTTCTCAGGTTTTGTCATTGGTTAAGAAGTTGGCTTGTGTAGAATCAATGTGTTAAATGTGTGTGTGGTGGGGGTGCGCAAAAAGACAGATGCTATGTTTGTATCAAGAAAGAGCCTGGCCCATCAGGACATGAGGACAGTGACGGCAGCATTCTGGGCCTTGTGACAGTAAGCCTTGACATTTTGCCATAATGACCCTGAGCTCCTGCACTCTCAGCAGGGTGAGGCTTTTAGTGTGTCTGTGTGGTGGTGGTGGTGGTGGTGGTGGTGGGGGGGGGGGGTTGACTGTGGGCGAGGCATGTAAAGGGGGCAGATGCCCGCTGAAACGGTGGGAGGGGAAGAAGTTTCTCTGCAGCCCCCAGGCAGCTAACACTCAAGCTTCATTACTGTCATACAGGAGTCCATTCTGGCAAAGTTCTGGCCCGTCACCCGTTTTGACTCCCTACTGTCTGTTCAGTCAGCCAGTGACAGCAGTTAAACATCTTCCACTTGAGGCACTTTCCAGACTTAAATGTCGCGACTTCTGTCTCAAACTTATTCTGCCACACTCAGTCCAATAAATATATAGATTCCAATGGGTTTTCCCAGTTCTCCATTACTCTTGAAATCTGTTTTTATTCAGGACGAAACAAAAGGGAAAAGAGAAATCCTGCAAAACAAGACATTTGGACGATGCATTTCTGCTTCGGGCGTTTCGCATTAAATGCGTGGTGTCATAGAGGTCGACGCCAGCTGACAGAGAAACAAAGTGAGAGGAGGAGAGGGAAATGGCTGAGGAAAAAAAAGGAGGATGTGCACCAAACAAGCAGGAGAGGAAATGGGGAGAAAATGAGGGAGAGAGGAATCAATGGCGTAGCGCCTGATAGATGCTGTCTACGGGGTCATTATCGGCCATTGTGTGTCTTTGGCACAGGATAGGAGAAAATGTGACAGATAATTAGGAGGTGGTGATTTAAACGGAGAAAAGCAAGGCTCTGCTATGGGGAACACAGTCAATGGACAGAACAAATAAGTCAATACAATAAACAAAGCGTGCTTGGTGTACATATGCACCACTAACTCAGGAGCACAGCATGTGTGTTGTCCAGCGCTGTGAGTTAGCCCTGCATATGCATGCACAACTTATGAGCCCAGAGCCACTGGGATCACACATAATGAACCGTTCCACCTGTGTGTGTAAATACTCTGCATTCATAAACACAGTTCAGGTGGTTTGTGTATTTTTGCAGGTAACAAGTGTTTGTGAGATTTGATTTAAGCTCTTGTTTTTCAATGTTGTCCAAACAGATGTTTGCAGACGCTTCCTCCTCTGCCTTGGAATGGGCTCGCACCACTCTTCAGCTCATGGTGGAATACATTTGTAAACCAAAACAGACTGCAAATAATGTTCAGGCAAGGAATGGATGACTGCTTGTCATTTCAGATGGACCTCTTCGATAACGGGCCCAGTGCAGGTTTGGGATTTTTGTCCGTCTATCTGCTTATCTGCCTGACTGTGACTGAGTGCCTGTTTGCCTCGGTGTCTGCCGTTTTCTCGGTCCAGACAGACCTGGCACATCGCCTGCCCTCTGCCACATGATTAGCCTGGAAGCGACTGGGGTGAAATTGATTTGAAGTGGCCTCAAAGCATATGAAAGATTGATGCTTTGTATCATCTGCAGCCACTTAAATAGTCCCTTCCCACCTCTCAAATGTCCCTCTTGTTCCTCTTCCACTCCAAACATCCTGATTTGAACAATGACAAAATAAAGCTGTCATTGTTGTCAGTTAGACTTTTTAACAAGATCTGATATAATGATTAATTATTTTTTTAATAATGAGTTTAGCTTTTTTTCCTAGAAATTATTACGTCCGCTTTGAAATTTCTTTTAGAAGATTAAACAATACAAAAAAAATTACAAAAACAAGTTGCACCACTCTTTTTATTCATAACTTGGTCCATATTATCCAACATTTTTGGAATATGAGTCACCCCCGGAGTATAAGTTGCAACAGCAAAAAAATGCCTAGTTAAAAAAAAAACAAAAAAACAAACATAAATAGGTCGCACTGGAGTAGAAGTCGCACTTTTGGGGAAAAGTCCTTCCAATCCTTGTATTTTGTGACTATAGAGTCTCTTTATCTTCTCATTTGACTGATTTCTTTGAAGAATTGGCTGAAACAACCAGGAATTTTTCACTGGTCAAACTCACTTTTTTTAAACATATTTTATGTTCAGAAATGTCTTTTTCTGATCTTTTTATGGTTATTACCTTAGGAAAAGGGGAAAAAGAGTCAGTGTCCTGCTTTAATACAATGCAATCAAATCTATTCTGAAACAACATTTGGGTCCTGGCCCAATTTGCTCATGAATCTTCTCATCCTTAATACACCAATCAGCGTGTTTTATTTCACTCACAACAAATGGGCCTCAGTCAAATTATCTCCAAGGAAATTAAAGTTGAAATAGGATTGCAAAGAAGAAACAACTCATAAATGTTTGTTATTTTTGATGAGGACACTGATTGAGCCAATTTGCTCAACGTAAAAATGTCTGTCAGAGCTCTGATTGGAGTTTTGCAAAAATAAGGCACAGATAGTCCGATTTGCTGGAGCTATTTGAGGAGCACTTTGCTTTAACGCCATCTTCCCATTACCCAAAGACATGCCCTTCATTGGAACTTTGAAGATAATTAAGCACATAATGGATATCACTGTCACTTTCTGACTTGTTTGCTCATTTGTCTGAGTGTGGCCGCTGCAATTGAGACCCCATTAAAATGAAATAAATCACCTGGTTACTAAGTCATTTTACCATCGAGAAAATTGTGTGCGTGCATTTCTATCACAACCATCTCTTAGTATTATGAATAATTGATACTTTCTTTTTGTCAACAGTTAATGCTCAGACAACTTGCTAAAATGCCCATTCGATTTAACGAGACAAAACAAGAGGGTGTGAGCCTCCATTCGTCATTCTCTAAAATTCTTTGTAGAAATGCTTTCACTGCAGTTTTGCTTCTGTGCTCTGTGGCCATCAGGACTCACAATCTCGTCTATTCCTTACTTTGTCGCCACATTTTTCAGTAAAGGTTTTTTTTTTTTTTTTTTAACCCTGTCCTTCAGTGTTCGAGCTTTTGAGTGCCAGGAACTCCTGAGAAAGAGAAATAAACCCTCTGGTTGCTCTGTAATCATATTGTATTTGCAGCATCTTTACTGCTGATTACATGGCTGTGCAAAATTTATTTGTGAGTGCTTTTGTGTATTTTACAAGGACAATCTTTACAAGCGCTCTGCTCATTTGTTTTGCATATAACTGACAAGAAGGGGCTTTGTGTGCAGCGTAATGATCTTGGCGCTGACTTGTAAAACTTTACTACTGCCATTATGTGCACTTACACATAGGAAGTGGATGCTGTGTGTAGTTGATTCTGTTAGGTAACTGCAGACAGAGCATCTCATTTCTTTTTTAAAAAAAACTACCAGAGTATAAATATATTTTTTTTAAAGCTTTATGTCCTCTTAAGATGTATTTTGCCAAAATAGTTCAAACAGTTTATGGTATACTAGATATTAGCTGACAAGAAAATGAGATAAAGCTGATAGTGTAAAGCATGATTGATTCCAATGCACGGCTCTGTGTAAAACACACAAAGTTTTATTTATTTAATATTTTTGCCGTCAGAGCTTTAGGTAAATGTTATGCGTCTGAATAGTAAGGCAGTCAGAACACAGAGCCATTTACCACTGTTGATAAGGTTCTCAATGGAAGTGACGATGAAAGTAGAATCAGAAAGAAGAAATCAACAGCAAAGCTTATGTTAGATGTTAGGAGATAAAAACAGGGAAGAAATTACAGATGCAGTACAGAGACATGCAGAGGAGTAACAGAGGTGGTCCAGAGACATAACATA
Organism: Oryzias curvinotus; assembly: GCA_023969325.1. Taxonomy (NCBI): domain Eukaryota; kingdom Metazoa; phylum Chordata; class Actinopteri; order Beloniformes; family Adrianichthyidae; genus Oryzias; species Oryzias curvinotus. The sequence goes on from CM043710.1 coordinate 21,830,762, forward strand.
AGTAGTACAAAGGTATAACAAAGGCAGCACAGACGCAATACAAAGATGCTACAGATTCATATACAGGTGGCACAGAGGTATTACAAAGGTAGTCAAAGGTCTGTAGGAAGCAGTACAGAAGTGGTCCAGATGCATTACAGGGGTGTACTCAAGGAAATAAAAGATTTGCTTAAAAATCCAGAAACACGAAAATGTTCTTAATGCATCACTAAAAATAAAGTGAAAAGTTAGCTTAGAAATGTCAGTAAAATACAAAGTTTAGCTATGCATCTATAACATCCTAATAGCTGTTTTTTTCATTTTATTCAAAGAAAAGAAGCATGTGCGGTTCATTTTGTCATAATAAGAGGCTTACTAATATGAGTGCACTGAAGAAGAACACAAATCAGACTTCACATGCAGAAAGTATCTTAATAGGCTTCAACTCTCCCTCTGTTCCTGCTCAGCTCAGTCTACCATTAAATCCATTTACGCATTCTGTTTTCTTTTCTGCTCATAACTTGCCCCCATCCTCCCCTGCTGCTCTTCCCAAACATGTTGTGCAGTGTTAGTGCGATCATTTGACGTTGGGATTCAGTTTTTAACATTTGTCCGTCTTATTCTTCATCACTTGCCCATTACCTTCTTTCCGAGTACCCAGCCCCCCCTTTGGACTATACTCCCTCCCTGGTCCTGGCCTTCCATGCTTGGATGAACAGCGTGAAGCGACATGGCCTCCATGCGGCTGACTGATTATTGTAATTCATACACTTTAATTAGCTGCACAAACCATTAGCCACAATTAGACTATTACAGAACGTTTTGTGGCAGGAGTCAGCCTCAAGATTGGCTTTATCCACTGAAGAAAGAGAGGGTGAGGAGGAGGGTACAGAGAGACAGGAGGAAGAGGGCAAAATGTATTCAGCTATTAATGTTTATGTTTTAACAGCAATTAAATCAATTCACTTTTAGAAAAAAATATGGTCTCGAGTGTAATGCAGCAGAAAGAACAGAACATTTGAACTCGAACATTACAGAAATAAATAACAATTACAGCTGAGAGAAAGACTGTACTTGCATATTCACCGATTTTGTTTTGGAGAACAACATCCTAAATCTGAGAAACAGAAAATTGATCATCCAAGGCATGTTTTGACATCCTTTTACATGTTACAGGTCATCTAACTTGATATAGGGCCTTTTTTTTGTTTTTTCACTAATGAAGTCTTGTGATAACAGGTGCTGTTTTCCAGTGTATCTGTAGCACTATATAGTAAGAGTGAATCATTAGATCATTTGTGTCGCATTTGGGACTGAAATGGCAGGGTGAGTTGCGTTAGTAGACCTTTGAAACCATTACGGCATGCTTGACATATCAACTTGATCCTGCAGTAAAGATTACAAAATATATACATCACCCACATGACAGTTGACATTACATGGTTGAATGGATTGAGGACTATATGATAAAAACGTGCCAGGCACTGATTTATATGTGCATGCATTAAAACCATTATGTTGGAGTAGGAATGTGCAGGTAATTATCATGAAGCAGTGTATGTTAAGGTGTTATTAATGTACCTGATGATGGGAAAGATAATGTTGCAGCAGCTTCTATAGGTCACACATGACTTCAGACGTAAATTGGATGTGCAGAAGTTAATTTTCCAACAAGTCTTTCAATGAATCTGAATTATATCTTGTCTAATGAAGGTTTTTTACTTGTGTCTGTTCTATGGTTACAGCAGTGTCTTTCAGCAGTCATTGCTGCCCTTTTGCAATGACCTCTAACAATATTTTCAGGTCACATTAAGATTGTTTTTAAAAAAAAGATCAGTTGTTGTTGCATCACTGATGAGCTATGCCATGGGAGGAAAATCTTCCATTCAGGACTGACAGCATGGGTCAATATCTTGCTATTGGCCCCATGTTTCTAGAAAAGGACATGTGTCAACATAATCTAATCACAGGCAGAAACATGAGAGGAAAAATCATTTTGATATGCATCTCAAAAAAGACTTGTTTGTACACATGTAAACACAAGGGGCCCCAGGTACATTTTAAGGACAGGAACTCTGAGGCTAAAGCCAGGGTCCCGACAGACAAGAAAAGAAATAGCAGGTGGGATGGGATGCAGACAGAGTACCTGGTGTGATCCTACTGACACTTTGAACTCAGTTATGCAGCTTGACTGACTTTATAAACAATGTAAAAGCCTCTCACAAGCTCAACTCAACTTGTGTTCATGCACCAATGTAGCACATAAATAACATAATGTGTTGCATAATGACACAAAACAGCATCTCTTGGCATAAAATCACATTGATTGCAGAAACACTTCACTAAAGTAAAGTATCAGTTGTTCAAGGCTGTTTTTCTCCGCTTCAGAATCTGCTGAAATTATGTTGATTGCTTAACTGGCTTGAAGCTACATTGACACCGGACTATATGATGCGCGTTCAGGTGACCAATTCCAGGGAGAAGAAGTCTATGTAAACACGTGTACACGCACATTTAGTTAAAGCTACATGCACACATAGCTACATTCATGTTTATGACTGTTTTCAGGCTTGACGTATAAAATATGTAACAATTGAACATGCATTGAAAGTTAAACCAGGCTAAGCTTTGATCAAACAGGTACTCGGCTTTGGTAGTCACGAATGAATGCCGTCCCTTTCAATTCACAAAAGTGCAAACTGTTTGAAAACTGGCACAACACAAAGTCTTTCATATGTCGAAATTGAGCTGTAAAAGAAAAAACCTGGAGCAAGATTCACAAGATTTACACTGCTTCTATATTTCGCAGCAAGCCTCTTCCAACTGTAGGTGGCGGGTATGTGCTATGTCAGGTGGCCACAGTCCAGTGTGAACACTATAATCACGCATTCAAGGACATGCTTACAGCGCATCACATGCCCGGTGTGAATGTAGCAAAAGAATTACAGTAGTCGAAAGAGTGGCAACACTGGAACTGAAGTTCTGGTCTTAAAAAACTAAAGTATGTGAGTAAATCTGTAAATTTTTACTTGATATAATTGCTTTTTACAAAGACTTTAAATGTGTATATCATTTTGGTCATTACTGGAATAAAAAAAATAACATAATAAAACAAAAGTAGTCCTGAAATACATCCTGTCCATCGGAAAGCAGTTCACCTGAATTTGAGGAGTGACTTTGTGTCGCAGCCAGTGAGACCATCTTGACTAATTTTCTCTTTCGAAAGGCGTCTTTTTGAAGACTTTTGCTTTGTATCCTGTCGGCTTCAGTGATTGATTAGATCAAGGCTTAATTTAAGGCAGTCTGACATTAAGATTATGCCAAAAAGATGTCAAAGTGCAATGTTGTTTATTAAGATCTGGGAACTTTCCAAACAAATGTGTTAGGTTATTAACAAGGTGGCAAGTGGCTCAGGCGGTAGAGCAGGTCGTCCAATAACTGAAGGGTTGGCAGCTCGATCCCCACTCCTCCCAGGCAGCCATCGTCTCCCGTGCGCGGATCGTCTTCAGCTCACCATTTCCCCAGGGGATGGGTTAAATGCAGAGAGAAATGTCCCCATTGTGGGGTAAATAAAGTGAACTTATTATTATTTATTATTTTTATTCCATCGTGGGAACAGATACATAAGGTCACAAAGATTATTCACCCTCAAACTAATGGAAACATTTGTGTTGTGATTTACAGCTTTTCAAAGCTAACTGTTTGGTATTACAAAAAACACAAAATAATATTTCTTTAGTAATTGCTGCTTACAAATTGCAGGAGTTTTTATATATTGTTGATATGTTGCCTTTTTTAAAAAGAGCAAAGGGTTTCAATCTTTCTTAGTTTGATTTTGTTAACCAGACAACAGCTCGTGTTATAAAGAAAGGCATTTCTGGGTTTTAATTTCCAGAGAGAGAACTAAATCAAACTTGGCACCCTGACATCAAGTCTTTGAATGAATCACTCAATTAAAGCAGTTTTCACCTAATTCTGTGTGATGCCATGTGATGGAGTCTATTTGTCCTAAAAAAAAAAAAGAAGTTGAGGTAAGGGAAGCCAAGATGGTCGTATTCATTTAGAAGGGAGCCCATCCATCATTCAAATTGATTAATGTTTACATACACCCACGAACACTGAAGCATATGGCAAACACACACACACACACACACACACACACAAACAGAGCTTTAATAAAATTTTAGCAGCACAGAAAATCCCTGCAGCAAGGAGATGGGACGCTTTGTGGAGACTTTGTTAATGTTTGTCCAGCCTTTGGCAGGGTGTCTCCCCTATATCAAAACTGTTGGGTTTTCTATGAGCCCTCGGCAAAAAGGACTCCATCTTGGCCCGTTTTCACATGGCTACATTGCAATTGTCTGCTCCATTGAAGCTTACTGCCATGTGGGAAAGGTCTGTTCTTTCATGGACACACATGCACTCACACACACACACACACTCATACTTTTTACATCTGGCTGATACACTTTACTGAAGTCCACAGATCTTCAGCTGCATAATTTATCTCAGCCAGCAACCATTCAGGTTGTTGCAATAAAGTGCTGACATTCTAGTGTGTTATTCTTGGTTTTCAGACATTACTGTTCCAGAGATTTTGCTTTAAAGAAAGCAGTTTTTAATAATTCACATGATGTTTTCTTTTTTTTTTTTTAATTTTTTTTATGGTCCATTCATGTAGGAGTCAATGAAGCCATGATGCTTTTCTTTAAAAGCTTCTGTCTTTGTGTTGTTTTTTTCATTGGTGATAAATAGATGAACATGACAAACAATCTGTGCTTCTGGAATGCTGTTTGGTGTTTAATATTTTAAGCAAGCCCAAAGTGACTCCCTTGTCAACTGAAAAAACCTGGAGGGGGCGCTATACCCTGACAGACTATGCTATCTCCCTAGTAGCTATCTCCCTAGTACAGATGCAAAAGCATCTAACGTGAAAGCTCTAATAAACCCAAATTATTCATGGCATAATCACCTGAGATGCAAGATGCTGCGATGTTAGAAGAAGCCTGAGGCAACAAATGAAGATCCAAACTAAATTGGAACAAAGTTTCATTTCAGTAACAAAAGTGTTTTGTTTTTTTGTCTCGCAGGTCCTTTGTAGATCAATAATTACTTTATAACCGTCACTTGCATTTTTAAAGCTGCAACAGACTAATTTCTGGATCATCTATTCATTTCTGTGGGATCGCTTTTCTTCGGCTCACAGAAAGACTGCCATTTTTTCGGACCGTAGGTTTCTTTTGTTATTTTTATTATGTGCAGCTTGGGGAACAGCAGGAGGGAATTTGGGAGACTTATGTGGAGCTAGTGAGCTGCTTCACTGGCTCTTGCACAGATTTTGCCTTGAGTCTTGAGCAAAAACAGCGGTCACTCTAACAGCTGCAACCCTCCCTTTGCTCTAAAACACCAGTTTTTTTTTTTTTTTTTACTGAACTGTGGAACATGCACGGAGTGTTCAAAAGGCTGTTTGGTGACAGCATGTTAGCTTATTTGTGCGCTGACGTGTTGGACAGACTCCAGCCCATTAACTGAAAGGGGAAAGTGTAGAAAAAAACAATGTAAAGTACGACAAGGTGTCTCATATTTACAGGTAAAGCCACACAGAATAACCAGGGCAACATTCATACATTGTGGACCCCGGAGGCTAATAATTTTTTTAAGCCTCCTTAAATTTAAAATTTTGTAAAACGCTTCTGGTAAACACTTTAAGAGGTAAACAAAAACACTTTTTCAAAAACAGCTTTTTCATGCTTGATTTACAGTCTGGGATAAGAAAGAAACAAACGTTGAGCTCTACTGAACTATTTGTATTGTAGTGAACAAAGTTTTTTGTTTTTTTTTTTAGAAAACTAGCAATGGTGTTTTCTTCAATAACAACATATTGTTTAAAAAACTGAACATTAAATCAAAAAGTTGAAATTCACTTTTTATTCTAATTATTGTAAGAGGGTATTAAATGTTAGAATATTATTAACATGTGACAACTGAAACCTGATTTCATCCCTTGTGTCCTATTCAATATTCATCTAAATCTCTGCTTTTTTTTTCTTAAATGCAAATTCAGTAGATTACTTTTAACCTTTTATCATGTCACAGCACTGTATATATGCACCAATTAATTTAAGATTCAAATTTGAAACAATAGTTATCCATTTCTCTTTTACTGTCAGGACTCTCCTCGTTGTTCCCGTGCTTCAGTGAGAGGAATTCCTCTCACACCAAATGTGGCCTTAACTATCCTAACAAGTTCAACAGCACTACTGGTCATGAAGGTCAGGCAGTGCAGCAACACACAAAACAGAAACAAAGAAAGAAAAAAAGCTTCTAAATCTTTCATAACCCAGAATATCATTTGGATTGTTGTTTTTCTCAAGTTTCTTGGAACATTAAAACATGCTCCAGTCCTGCACTTCCTGCTGTCATAGTGTTTAAATGATGCTGGCAGTTCAGAGTTTAAATCATCACTGTCAGTCACATCAGTGCATACAGCTCTGATTTTCATCAAAAAACAAAACAAAAATACAGAGCAGCATCCCTCCAGAGATGTAAAACTCTTGTTGCTTTTTTCTTCTAAAACGCTTTGCTTTCAAATCAAATGCTTTAAGTACAGATGTTAATTTTCACTGCAAAAACTAAGATTGCGAGTTTCAGCACCTCAGTAATGTTCTCTAAATAAAGCAATGCTTAGACGGAAACCCTGACTTATTTGCTAGCATGGAGGTGTTTCTGGTTCCTTCCGCTGCTGCTACTCACAAGGTCGTAGAAAGTTTTTACCGCATCTTAAAAGGAATGCAGGCGTGTCCTGCAGTTTCCTTGTGGCTTATTTGCCCATCTTAAGAAACATCATGAAATGGAATGTACCATTGTTGTGCGTGTGGTAAGTGTATCATGAAGTATTTGTCAAGATAATGCAAGCTGGTACAGCCATCATCGAGCCTTATGACCTTAGCTTGAAAAAAGTGAGTTTAGAATATGGATAGTTTAGAATATGCATGGATGGATAAAACCACATCTCCTAACAATTAAAGCTAAAGCCAAACCTTTGTCTCACCTTGAAGTCCTAATCATCATGTATTGGAGAATCTTCAACATTACCATATTTTAAGCGTGAGTTTCCCAGCCAACGGTGGGCTAACCACACATTAGCTTGGCGGTCATGTGAAGGGCAGATGCTACTGAAGGGGAGATAATTGGTGTTGAACTGTCTGAAATGTATAATTAGACAGGACAAGACCCCCCCACACACACTCTTTTCTTTTCAATTTTTTCCTTCAGTTTTTTTTCCTTCCTACTTGAGGATCTGAGTCCTTTAGCATGAGCTTTGATCAGGACCAAGGGTTTCGGAGCCCTTTAAGATCGGATCAATTGTCTTCAACATGCATCACTCTTTTTCTCTCTTATCTGGCACAACAGTTATTTGCAACATGTTGGACTGCATGCAAACATTTTTAAAAGGGTTGTTCCTTCTAATATTTGCTTAAACTTCTTTTAAAGATGTTGCGTCTCTATCAGTCCAACTCAGACTTCGATCTGGGTTTCTTTGTTTTGCATTTCAGCTTCATTATATGCCTTCACATTTGCAGGAAACACAAAATTTCATCCATTATACTGAAAACGTCTTGATCTTTAGCCATTCATCCATTAAAGGATTTACGGGTGGCTGAAAAACGACACCGGTGGCAGAAAGTACTTTTCCATTTCAAAACGCAAGTGGCTTTGAAATAAGCAAAATGGTTTCGTGTTTATGATTCCTGTCTCATGAGGGTTTGATCCGAGAGTTTAATGACATCATTTGTGTCCCTCTTGCCGTGCCACATTTGCTCTCTCAGCCTCTCCCCAGTCCAATAACCAGCAGCTTGAGCGTAATGAAGAAGGGTTAGGAGAATTAAAGGTCGTTCCGTCCATTATTGGTGGTGGTGACGAGAATCAGAACAGCCAAGTACGCCGACAAGTACTTCCAAGCAAAGTCTTGTAAAAGATATAAGATGGCAATCAAGGGCACATATTTAACAGCTTTCTCAGCAAAAAAGCCCAATGTTTGGGATGTAATTGTGGAACTCCAGGCGAGAAGCACACAGCTGGGCTTGACACCACATAACTGCAAACAAGGTAAAGCACTTATCAGGATCAGAGTCCCAGGAGTAAAAATAAATTCAATGCAAGACCGGATTTTGCATGAATTCCAGCTTCATGTCGGATAAATGGGCTTGTTTGGCTTGTGTACTGATCCATACCTCGTAAAGAACGACAAGCCTCATCTGAAGACACGACATTCATTTGACCACAAGTAAAATATGGAACAATAAAGGCCTCTTTGATATAATGGAGCTCATCCATTCAAACTTTAAAGGAATTTAAAATCCCCCCAAAAAATTTAATTTTGATGAAAAGTTCTAATGATCTCACAGCTTCACCTTTGTTAGAGAAAAGAAATGTAAGTTTGTGGTTATGTCCATAGTGAAACAACATTTTTTAAATTCCTTTATTGAAGTAAAAGTAGCCCTGCGACAGACTGGCGACCTGTTCTGGGTGTCCCCCTGCCTTTGCCCATAAGTGGCCGGGATAGGCTCCGGCAGCCCCATGACCCCGAAAGGGACAAACGGTATGGAAAATGAATGAATGAATAAGTAAAAGTAGAAAAAAAAAGCTTTGCTAATGATGAAAAAGTGAGTGTTTTATTATTATCACCCTTTTGTTGTATTACATAATGCATCACATTAAATTTGATTGAATATGGGCAAAACAAGAACCACATTTTCTCATCATTCCTTCATCTTTTAAACCGTTTTGCCCTTTCGGGGTCACCGGGCTGCTGGAGTCTATCCCGGCCACTCGTTGGCGAAGGCAGGGGACGTCTTGGACAGGTCTCCAGACTGTCGCAGTGCCACATATTCTCATTAGGAATTAATTCAAATGCCTTATTGGGATCAGAAAGACACTCTTAAAAAAACTTTTTGAGAAATTACATCGACTTTTGTTAAGATTTAAAGTCCTGTAGCCTTTTAAAATTATATCCTGTCTATGACTAACCATACTTGTAGAAAACACAATGAATAAATACATAAAAAAGGAAGTTAAAGCTGGGATTGTTTATCAATCCAGAAATGAAACTTTGACAGATTTCACATGAAAATACAAATTTAAATCAAATCAAATCAAATCAAACTTTATTTGATGAGAGTCTTTATTTTTGATCTAGTTAAAAGATGTATCTAATGTATAGACATGCAGTTGCAGAGGTTGATTCTTATGCTGCAAAAAGACAAATGCATTCATTTTATCTTCATATTCTGTGTCAGTAAAAGCAGAGTCAGCAAGAGTTTTCCTCTTTAATAAGTTTGTGTTGTAAATTGGATGTAGTTGTCTATTCTCTGTATTTGTACGGCACACTGAACAAGTCTGCCACTGCACTAAACTATGTTGGATGTACAGTATACAAACAGTTTCCCTCCATGTTTGTGCCAGATGCTGAAAAAAAAAGAGCTGCTTCCCTCCCTCTTCTCCTTTGCTCGTCTCTCTCCATCTGTTCCTGGGTTGACGCAGAGTAAGGAGCCAGGGAGGCTACGAGCTGGAACAAGTCTATCTGCAGCAGCAGGCCTGGCCTCAGCAGCCACAGAGGGGCTCAGTGAATGCAAGAGCCCCCTCTTCGTCCGTCCAGATGCAGATGACTTCGCTTTTCCTCCGCCTCTCTGACACACAATAATACCCTTTTGTAGCACAAGGGCAGAATCCCAGCTTTGTCCAGTCAGCCTTAATTTATGGCACACATATTCTGGACGCGCGTATTGTTGCACGAGCTACAAAGGAATAAGCTTTCAAAGAGGCGGAGAAGAAGTGCCGGCAGGAGGACTCTAGCATTTTCTTTGTTTGAGAAATGGTATAAATCATTCACCAGAACATGCCATTCACAGCTTCACCAGCACATCGATTTTCAGGACTTCAAAGACATGAGGGAGTCAGATGCCATTTTTTCTCCTTCCATCATCTAATTACATTTCTATAACTTTCCATTTCACCAGAGGCAGACTGCTGATTAGGTTTTGGTTTGGCTATAGATGTTACTGTGACCCTTATCTGTTCAGCTTTGAAAATATTCTGATTAGATTATATGTTAAAGAAGTTAGAAATTTGAAAGAAAGAAAAAAGTTAAAAGTATTATTTTCTTGGTGTAGCTGGCATTTAAGGATTCAAGGATTTGTTATTGTTGTTATTTTTGTTATTTCACCCCAGGGGTGAAACTTAATTTGTGACTCTGCCGATCACATTGCAAAATATGGCAAGATGTGATGTAAGCAACTTGAACTTAGTACAAGTCCTAAAAAATATATATTGTTATATAAAACAGATTTTTACTGATCCTTAATGCATCCTAATCTCAAGGAATCATATTGTTATTCAACGTATTGTTCATAATGTCTACATTTCTAAATCCTCAGTGACTAAAAACTGATTGATGAGAAAAAATATACACATAATAGTACTGGTAGGTTTGATAGTCAGTGCAACTGTGCTGGGGTTGACTTGTTTTTATGTACAACTTAATCTTATTGAATAATTAATTACACAATTGCTCCCAAAACAAAATTTTATTTTGATTGACAGCTGACTGTCCTCTACTCAACTCCAGAAAAATCTTACAACTTTACTTTTTTAGACAACATCCCAGTACATATATGATCTATAATTAGTGCTGTTCTGCATTTATTTAATAGTAATTAATTAATCTTAGTAATAATGTTTTTTATTTTTATTTTTTTTTGTGAAAAGCTTCATTTTGTGTTATTTTCAATTAAATTGGTGACATTGAGGCGCAGTAAAAGATCATAATTCAACTAAAGAAAAGGTTTTCTGAAGATTTTTATCAGAACAGACATCCACCCTTTACTTTTACACAAGTAAGTTTTCTTTTAGATATCAAACAATTTCTAAAAAATCAAACACAAAACATCAGGTCTAGAGTTCTTCAATTAACTTAATAGTTAATAGTTGTGGTGTTAAAGCATTGTTTTGTGTAAACCTGTTTAAAAAACTACAGTCTCTCATTACGTTACAGCAGCGACAGGCGCACTGTGTACCAGGAGCGTGATGTAAAATGCATTTTCAGTTGGACTTTTATTTTATATTTGAGAACACAACAGTAGTTATGGATTAAAAATGAGATAAACATGATTTAAAAAAAATAGCATGCTACTTTGTCTGTTGTTGATTAAACGTGATTTATGTGATGATTTAACTCCCTGATGTATAATAACATGAAAATCTACAGAATTATGATAACAAAGCCTGAATTTTTTTTTAAATAGTTGCAAGGAAGCCATTGGTTACGACAGCAAACGTCAACAGGTAACATAATGAGCTGCACCCAAAATGCAAAAGGTTTGACATTGTTTAACGACGCCTGCTTCTAATGCAGCCTGTTATAATAACATATAGAATTCTACCCAGAATTCATTTCTTGAACATCATACTTCAAATTAAAACCCCATTCAACTCTCTCTGTCTTTCTCTCCTCTGCGGATTCAGCAATTTTTTCCCTTTTTAGGATCCTTTGATCAATTATTGTTCAACTAAAACCAGCAAAAATAAATGTGTCAAGAGTTTGCCATTAACATTTACGCTGCTTCTCTCTGCCTCAAGAAAACAGGAGGCAACAATGTATTTGTGCTTTGCTGTAATGACAGTAATAAGGGCGTGCCCTTCGTAAATGCAGTGGCTGAAAACACGACCTCAGTCAGTTTGTATAGTGGCAGGAAAAATGGGAAGCAACCCGACAGCTGACGGGGATGTTAATGTGAAAATGAGGACAGTAATGGCCGTCTGTTTTCCCTAATAATAACAGCTTTAGTGAGACATAAACAATATCAAACATAAATGCATAAGACTTGAATTATATTTAGGTGATTAAAAATTGATTGTATTTAACCGTCTTCCTAAAGCACTGGGTGAAGCTGCAGAAAAACATATTTCATTGATAACTGCAAGTAAGAAAATTAAACGAAAAAAAAGCAGGATAATTTTGGTTTACAACTTAAAATCTGTATTTTAAATGTCTGTAAAGACTGTCTTTTATCCAGGATGTTTCTATATTTTTTTAAGTTATCTAGTCTCAGTTAGATTTGAATTGAGAGGGTGTTCCACTTAAAAATGTCCAGACTTTTCTGTGACTTTTAATTAATAAGACTTTCTACTATTTCTATTTGAAGAAAGTATGTAAATAATTCTAGCTAGAATAACTACTTTTGGGGAAAAATTACAACCTACAACTCACAGAGTGTTTGTGCGATTATTTGTCAACAAACACTTTTTATCCATCTTTTTTACAACTCCAGACTTTTTTACAGATGCCGTTTTATTTATATCACTGCAATAAACCTGGAACTGTACAAAAAAAACCTCTAATCCAATAGTACATTTTGTCTTTTTTATTGTAAAATGTAAAAAAAAAAAATAGAACAAATGTCTGTTTTCTTTTTTTTATAACAAAGATCAAAATTGTACAGAAAAAAATGAAAATAATGATTTCAAAAACAGAGAAAAGATACAGTCAAACATATGTGACAATCACTACACAAAAAACCCTCCACTAAACTATTTGCAATTTGCAAAGGGTATCATAACTATGTGTCATAACTCTTGTCATGTGTGTTTTAAACCAAAAAATGTAAATCTTTTTAAGACCTACATGTAAAATTTTAAATAAAAAGAAAATAGTTAAAACTGATGGCAGGACAGTGGAATTTCTACATCATGGTAAACAAACATGATTGGCAAAGACAGCAGTAAGGGTTAAAAACATTTAATTTAGTTTAAACATTTTACTCAATAACATCACATAACCAAGTCCTGTTTTTACTTTAAGGGCAAAGTTGACTGGCAAGACTAACAAGAAGAGCCTGGTTAGAGAACAATTCCAGGGGAACAGCGGTCAACATTAAACACAACCCCAACAGCAACTTGCCAAACACATAAGCTGAGCATCCCGATGCTCCTCAACGTTCCTGTCCGAGTTACACTTTCAGTCACAGTTTGACCTTTAACAAGAAACTTCAAATCAATGTTAGCCTTCAAACCACAGCATACATTAAATGATTTTTGTTAGATCAAGAAGCTCTGTCAGAGAGGCGGAAAAAATGAGCTTTTAACTGAGCAAAAACATATTGGATTACGTGTCATTGGAGAGCTTTATTATTGTCTGGGGGGCTCTACTTCTATCTGGCGGACAGCCTCATCAAGATAACCTCATGCGAGGAGGGACTAAGACACACTGTGATACTTCACTACATTAAGTCGCAGTTTAAATTAGCAACTTATCAACAGCAAGCTCTCCTCACAGCCATTGTATTAAAATACATTTGTAACTGAAGCAAACTAAGTGGTCTAAGTCACTGATTTGATAATCTGGCTGCAGGAAAACAATCTCCAGATTGTAATTTGAAGAGACAAATGGCATGTGAATGATGCCATGCATTATCATGCCATCTCCATAGTGATCTAATGGCTACCTAGCATTAATAAAGAGAGAGAATTATACCGGAGCAGATGGTTAGGGTACATCACTGGCTCAGGAGCTATTTATTAAATGTATTATTAATTATTTTCAGCATGATGAGCTCAGCTGGCTTCCTTCTGCATGGACTCTGTAAAAAGAGTTCTCTCACCTCCCTGTTTCATTAGGTAGCATTTACACAAATCATCACCAACCTGCTGTCAAGTTAAGAAGACACACGCAAGGTCATGTGCTGCTCTAGAGGAGTCCTCTTTGTTCCGTGCGTGTTGAACTACAATCACACCGCCCTCAGCAACTCATGTTCGAGCAGCCACTTCCAATGAAAGGTCTGTGTAAACGTGCATTTCAGGCTTCGAAATCCTAGTGTTCATGCATAGCTACGTAGTTTTTTACAACTGCTTTAGGGCTTTAAATACAAAACATGCAGCCGCTTTGAGACTTAAATCAAGTTGAACCTTGACCAATCAGGGGCTCGGATTTGGTAGTAGCAGGATGGCGCCATTTTGATTAAAAGAAATGCCAACTATTTGAAAATTGATCACTGAGAGGAAATGAATACTTGTGGTGTGTGACTGGCTGGGATTCTTTGAAACAAAGTCTGTGAAAGAAAAATCCTGGAGCAAGATTTGTGAGATTTGCAGCAATTGGACATTTCGCATCAAGACTCTTTTAACTGTAGGTGGCAGACATGAGCTAATACACAGTAGAAAAAAGAGAAGAAGTCCAACATCGCCCTGTGTGTACACCATATGCTAAACTTGAGTTCAAGAACCCACGTTTGAACGTGCATCACATGCCTGGTGTGACGTAGCTTAAACTGTGGGGCGGGAGTTGCTGGGGATGAGCTGTGCTCGTGCTACTTGGATGCTGTCACCTTGGGCAACAGGAGGCGCAACAGAATAGCGCCCTCTGGGTTTCCTCTTCTTTAGCTTTTTATATTTATTTCTCTTTTATTTGTGTTGTTTTTGTGTATTTTATTATGAAAGGCTTTTTTTTATTATTTTGTTGCATGTGTGGGGTTGGTGTTTTTTCGTTCTTATTGGTTTTTATGTACAGCATGAGCTGTTCTTTTTCATGAAAGGTGCTTTAGAAATAAAATTAATTTGAATTTGAATTTAGAAAAGTTGGAATTTAGTCCTGATAAACAAGTTTCAGGCCTCTAACTTCATATTCACGGCTGCAGATTTCAGTTCAACTCAAATCAAATCAAACTTTATTTATAAAAAGCGCTTCTCCTGCCTTGTGCAACTCGAAGCGCTTTAACATTGAATACAAAAACCAATCAATATTACCAAACAATATTACAATAAAAACCCAACCCATCCTTCACCCTTCCAACTCCCCTCCATTAACACATAAGACCCATGACCCCACACACAATGAATACTAATAAAAGTAACTTTAAAAAAAAACTTAAAGCTTGGCTCTGCTGTGAGAAAAGAGTATTTGGGAATCTCTTAATACCAGGAGCCATCTTGGCGATGGTAACATCGCCACAGAGCTCATTTAGACCAGGACATCAACAGGGTCCACTTCACAGCCATGAGACTGCAGTGTTAAACTTCAGCCGCCCCAGCAAGGGCGAGAACCGCGGCAACAACCACCGACCAATCAGCAAGCCCTGGTAGAAAAGATCCCCACAAGAAACACTGGGGCTTAAATCATAATAAGATGCTAAAATTAAATACATAAGATGTATATAAAAACATAAAATTGTGAATGGGATTTTGAATGAAATAAAATTAAATACATAAAATAATATGTGGAGAGTGGATCCTCTGAAGTCTGTAAAACGGAGGATGCTCGCCGAGCGTCGGGCCAGGTTTCCATGATAGTTTCTATTTCTATTTACACTTTGAGTGTTGTTTTTTTATGCCTCTTTTTGTTGGGTCAGAGGGATCAGGAAGATTGAGGGCATATTGTGTGTTTTATCATTTTATTTTTAATTGTTGTAAACCTGTAAATCCCTTTTTGTGTGGCTGCTGCATGAAAAGTGCTTTATAAATAAAGTTCGCATTTGAATAATTTAATTAGGAAAAAAAGGTTTAGTTATGACAACCAAGATATTGTGACATTTGGAGCTTCCAGTGTAGATAAGCGAGAACAATCCATATAGCTTTTTACACAGGAAGACCCATGATCTAAATCAGAATTACGTACAGAGACAAACTGTATGAGTTGCAAGATTTATTTACAATGAACACCAGAAAGACTTTAACTATCTTTCCTGCGCTGAACTTCTTTGCAGCTCCACCTTCTGACCGCCTCCTCCCTTTGCAGGAATCTGCTCTTCTTCCTCGGATTCAGCTCTTCCCTTTCACTTTGCTCTGCTGCTGCTAATTCTCATCTTTGTATGGTCATCCCCATCGTTGAACTTCTATGTAAAAGTCTGTTCAGAAGGCTCTGAATTTGTGAAAAATAAAGTCCATCCCTCTTGTGTGAAATGAAAACAGACTGGGTAACTGTCTGGCTGGGATGCATTATTTTTCCTGGGAGGGAAGAAACTCCACAGACGTCACATTAAAAGTTTACCACGGCACCTCACTGGTTAAATTCTGTGGTTGATTAAGTCGTAGATCCTTTGTCACCTCAACACCAACCTCACTTCCGTGCACAAATAGAAACGAGCCCACTTTCAAAGTGTGTGAAGACTTGAAATAACTGTTTTTACGCATTTTAGCCTTTGCAGAACTCTATCCTAAAACAATGAGAGACGTAATTTCTATCCTTTTAAATTGAAGTATACGCTGTTTCTTTCACATATTCAGACACATTTCCACTTAGATTTTGGCATCATAACGAAAAAGAATTACCTAAAAAAACCTCCTTCAAACATGACTTCATACCTCTGTTCATGGCATTTTTGGAGTGCCTTCCACCGTCGTTCCCTCAGTATCAAAGTTTGTTTTAAGGGACCATACAGTGTCTCACCAAGCATGAGAGCTCATTCAAGCAGATTACTTGCAATTACTACATTTACAATGTTTGCAACTTCCAAGCAATCACTTTTAAGCCCCCCTCTTTTAGGCTAAATTTGGTAGTGAGAAATCTGACAAGCTCAAGGTGCAAATACAACAGGGAGTCAAGATAAACTCAAAAGCTATGTAAGAAAAACTGTCAGAATTCTCCAAAAACTATTCAAATACTTAAGAAAATCCCAGGATCATTTTCTACTTTGTTTGTTGTTGATTTTAAGTTATTAGGGGATTCTGACTGAATCCTCGCTGGGGTGTTTCTGTTCAATTTGCCCCATCTCTTTGTGAATGCATAATTGTATTTTTCCACTGTGTTCACCAGCTTTCTCACTCATTCCAAAGCATGCATGTTACTAATCAATATATCTTTTTGTACTGTTTACAGAGAGTGTCTGTGTGTATGTGGTCACACAGACACAAATTTGTTGCATTATTAGGATGACTCAGTAAGAAGTCAAAAGGACAACAAACTTTGACATTTGTCACAATGTAAAGAAATATAAATAAAGTATAAAACATGGAAAATTCTCTACACCATACTATACTCTGGCATAAATGTTTACTTTTTAACATGGTAGTCAGAGAAAAAAAAGCTCTCTTTACCAGCATACAATGGTCATTTGAGGAATAGCAACCTTTGGGAAATCTTTTGGGAACAGAATGAAGGGGACCACATTTGAACCACATTTATTCTGGTTGATATTTATTCTGCATTGAGTAATAAATATACCGGTAAGTGTCTGGCATCTTATTTGAAAGTGCAGTGTCCCCTTGTTTATCTCGAGTTACGTTAAAAATAATAACCCTAGATAGGTGAAATCTCCAAAGTAGGATGTTTTATGGCTCTAAAACCCCTCACTTCACACTCTACACTTTTCTCAGACATGAACATTTTCACACTTTTCTCTCTTGTTTGAACTCAAACTTCAAACCTTCATAGAAAAATAAGCCCAGTATTATAGTATGAAAACGAAGATCTGCTCGCGAACTTAGGGAAGCTGAACGCATTCTGTACAGGTTACATGACACAGAGGAGATTGAGTGAAAAGATCTACAGCCAATCGAGATGCAGAACACTGTACTGTACGGCAAAAAAAGCATGCAAAGATGTACAGGAAAAAATCAACAAAACAGCAAGATTGCAAAAAGATATTAAGAGGGAACACTGCATAACAAAAATATACTGTAGTTCGGAAGTTTAGATCAGCAGTGATTTCTGTATTCCATCCATTATCTTAACCTAACCTGGTGACTATTTGATGAAGGTAGGGTACACCCTGGACAGGTAGCCAGCCTGTCGCAGAGCCAAACAATCACACTTAAACCTAGGGACATTTTTGAGTAATCACTCAACCTGTGAAGCATGCTTTTGGCCTGTGGGAGGAAGCTGAGG